>CAJVRN010000040.1:6360000-6960000 GCA_911728415.1 Lagocephalus sceleratus
CCCCCAGCTGCGAAGTTTACTTCTCGGCGGGCGCGTCGTCTCTGGCGCTGACCCGGCCGCCGTTCCCGGTCGGCCCGGCCGTGAGAAAAGTGACAGACGTGACAGTTCCCTTTTACCCAAGCTGTAGTAAAGACATCCTCGGGGGAGTGGGGGGTTGGGCAGGCGTGGGGGGGGGGGGGCGCTCCTGGCCAGCGTTGCGGCCCTCTCCTCTCTGTGTGTGGACCAGCGTGCGCTCGCGTGGCGGGCGTCCGCGTCTGCGTCTCATCGCCGGGGACCTGATCTGTCCTGACACGGAAATTATGTTTGCATTTTCATTTTTCCAGCCCCGCTGGTCTGTCACCAAACTTGCCCTGACAGCTCCTGTCCACCAGGCAGACTTACCACCCCCCTCCCCCCCCAACACCACCCCCACCCCCCACCCCCCCCGACCAACCCCTCTGTCCTACGCTGCCTCGCTACGCCCCAGATGCTCGCCCGTTAGTGCGCTGCGCCTCCGTGGCGCTGGCAAATTGCTAGAGACAGATGCCAGGGCCACTGCGGGTCCCTGTTTGAGGATCTGTGTCACGGGCCAGCTTGGGGCCCCCCTTCTGACCTTTCCTACCGGAGTGAGCAGAGAGTAGAGGGTGTGTGTGTGTGTGTGTGTGGGGGGGGGGGTCAGCACCAGAGCTCAGAACCAGTACCACCAGCACTGTTAACACAAGTCTCCTCCTCACGCGATGTGACCGGCTTTAGAAGAGCCTCGGTCTCCGTACAGACGCGTGTCGGCTTCCTCCTCCGTTTAAAGATCACACACACACAAAAAAAAAAAAAAAAACAAAAAAAAAAAAAAAAACTGTTTTACAAAGATTATTTTTCTGGATGAATTCATCTCATCCCTCCGCCACATCCGACACCCTACAACCCCCATCCACCCATTTGCAGTCAGTGATGTTCCTCCTCCATCCGCCACGTTGACTGTCTGCTGCTTCATCACGTCCTCTGTCTCTCTGTGTGACCGCCACTTGTCTTTGTATTCTCTTTAGCCACATATAGATTTAATGGATATGTCAGACCATGTAAGTGTGTTTCTCTGTTCTCTTCTCTCCTTCAGCCGTGCTTCAAACATAGACTCTTCATTACACCATGTGGCATAATGAACCATGCTTATTTTCTCTCGCTAGTATTTTTTTTAACCATTACTGCAATTCGAATATATAGATCTTATACATCTTTAAGCTGTGTTCAACATGTTGAGCGCGTTCTGTGAACTGTTATTCTACCCCTACATGTTGACTGGAAATTAAAGCAAATACTTGCTGATTTTAATGGCAACTAATAGCAAATTCCTTCCCATAACACACCCTTGAACTATTCTTTTTGCATTGTGCTGCGTGTAGCAGCAGAGGGCGCTACAACACCAGGGAACAGTGGAAGCCAAAAAGAGGCTGGTGTTCGATTCAAAGCTGATTGCAAGTTAGGTAAATCTTACATTCAATAACAACTGTTAAAAGCGTTACTTTTGACTGACTTCGAAATATTTCACGTATCTGTATATGCATTTTTTTTTTTTGCCGCGTGATGGATCGGTGTTTTTTTTTTTTTTAATTTTATTATTATTCAGGAATATCGCTGTTTGCACTGTGCCTGCTTGCTCGCAGAGCTGCAAGTAATTCCAGCAGTCATACTCATTTCTGTGCTTTCCTTTAGCAGCAGCAGAGCAGCAGTTGCATGGCCGAGAAAAAAAAAAAAGCTTTTTCACACGAAGTCTCGGTGCAGGGATCAAACCGGTCCGGGGCTCACATGCAGGTGGTGGTGGGGGGGGGGCTGCGTCCACGCCCCCCCTCTTGTTCCATCTCCCAGTTCGCACTGGGTCATGGCGCAGCCGATAAAGGCCTGCATGCGGGATCAGCACCGTCATGTGATTTAGCATTTGGGGAAGGGACAGTTGCCGTCTGGGTTGTTCAGGACGCGCAGCGGACCTGCCAGGGCGGGTGAGCGCTCTCTAACGCTGCACGTGTTTGACAAGGGCCAGATGAATCCAGGAGCGATCGGTGGCGCCCCGTAAATCAAGGAGGCAGCTGACGGTCGGGATAAACGTCTTTTTATCGCCCGGGGCCACCCAAGCATGCTCTCTCTCTCTCTCTCCTCGCCAAAGAAGCAACCAGCCAGCCTCCTACCGACGAGTGGAAAACACTGTCCCCTTCGCCTCTGCGTCCCGAGCGCACGCCTCGGTCAGGGCGTGCGTGCGTGCGTGCGTGTGTGCAGATCTCAGCGTGTCTCCGCAGGAATCGACACGTGTGTTTGTCACTGTCAGGCCCGGTTACAGCCGAGGACGTCAGGATGTTAATGTTCGGAAAACGGCGACAATGTCTGTGGCCTGGAAATCAATTTCATAGACGATCCAAAACGAAGCCCGTAAATGTTTAATGAAGGCGACGGTTTTAAAATTAATAATACTATGAATTATTCGTCGTACTATTGTATTTTTTTTTAAGTGGAAATAGCATTCAAACATTAAACTTATGCTTGAGCTGGCAAAATACCTGATGAGATCCGACATAACCACATTTGCTTTGTTCTAAAAGAAAGAGGAACACAACTGCTGCATAAAACCGAAATGATTTATTCATACCCATATGTCACAAATAAAGTGAATATTACTGAGAGTTTAGCGATAAAATCCTTCGTTTGAATTATGAATCAATTACACCAAAATTAAAAATACATCTCTGATTCAGGAAGACGGTGAAGTTATGAATATTTCGCCAAAATTTTAATTAATAACAAACATTTCTCACACTTCATGACTATAATTGACTGTCTCACACTCTCTATTCTCCATTGTTTGACAGTATCGGCTGAAGTTAGACCGTCGTTTCAAAACCGATCGGTTAAAACCACCGGCAGCGCCTCCACCTCCAGCGCCTCAAATGCGTTCCTTCCCGACACCCTGCACCCCAACCAGGACCCTCCGCTCAGCCCGGGCTCCCTCAGCGTCCCCCTCGTTAATAACCGTAAAGGAAGCCTGCTCCCCAGGCGGCCCGGGCCCGGGGCCGACCCCTCCAAACTGCGCCTCAGTCTCTCGGGTCCAGGAGACGTGGCGGCCAGACCCCCGGCCGAGAGCCGACTGAGCCGGGCCCGCAGTCTGCCGGTGAAATACCGCTACCACCCCAGTAATGCCATGCTGCTCAGTCACAGTAGGCACTGTAGGTTGCCCCCTCGGTGGGATGCATCAGCCAGTAACCCCCCGCCTGTCCTGCCCCCCCCTCCCCCTGTCTTTTTTTATTCCTTTATTTTCTTTTGCATGATGGTTCTCTGGACGCGCTGCTGTTGCTTTGCACGGATTTACCCGCTAACGCAGAGGCCCGCCAGCTAGACTGGAAGCCCAGTAAAACCAGTCCGAGTGGAGGAAATAATGTACAGTGACTTTCTCATCGGTCCTATTTAAAGAACCCAGACGATAAATAAACATTAAATTACATTTCTGTGGACTTTTGTTCTTAATATAGTTCAAACCAGGAGGAAGTGATTATTTTTAATGTGTTGTTTCTATGTCAGAGAATTATTTGTCAAATGAAAAAGCATTCACGAGCTTAATGCCTAATTGCACAAAGGAAATGTCAGGCAGTGATGTTTTATTACAACGCAGTAATATTTCTTATCTTTTATTAGCAGAATTAGGTGACACTCAAGTAAAGGAGAGATTTTTCACATGCCTGGAACAGTGACGGTTTGTGGAGTGCGCATTGATTTGAACTAATATCACGCTGTGTTATTGATTTCTAACCAGAGATCTAATGCGGGTTTGAAGTGGCGCTGCGTCTGGCGTTTGCGTCGGTGGCGTGCAGCGGGGCTGAGCGCCTGGGCTCCTGTCGAAAAGCTGCTGAAAGTCGCAGGCTGAAGCGTAGATCAGACTGAAATCTTCAGACGACCGGGCCCGGCCTCACTCTGGCTGCTCTTTGTCGTCTCCTTTTGTAACACTCAAACAAAGTTAAAAATAGTGCCCCCCCCCACCCCCCACCACCACCACCACCACCACCACCACCACCACCACCACCACTCCCCCCAGCCACCCTCCGCTTGGTAGCACAGAGGGCCACAGTTGACAGGAAAGCTGAACTTCGGATCAAATAGATTCAAAATATTCACCAGAGTCTCGTTAAACCAGCATATTTGCCGTATTTTAGCTCTTTTGAATTGCGATCTCTACAGCTGGACGTCGTTTTACCTGCGCTGACCCCACGGCCCACCAAAAGTACGCAGTCAGCATGCTGGACCTAATGTAGCCTGTTTGATGAGTAGTCTCTGTAGAGCTGCTATGGTAGGTGGGCTTTACCTAGTTTTGTTTTCTTTCTTTGAAGAACCAATCAAAGCAACCTGCTAGAGATCCATCTCATAACCTTTATTTATGTCATTCTCATCGCTTTCCCACCCCGCACTGACAACGGCCGCCTGTAGCATCACATGGCAATTAACGGTGTAGGTAAGCAGGCTCGTTCCCAAGCAGACTGCCGCGGTCAGCCCACCTTTCAGGAAGCGCCGATACAAAAGCGCCCCTTCGGGAGAGCCGAAGCCCTTTGGGGGGGTGGATTGTGGGAGTTTTCCGGTCAAACGTCAGCGTTTTATTTCCGTCTTTGCCCTCCTGCTTTTCTCAGATTTACCACCCGTTACTAATGCTTTCTTTACATCTCCTCGATTTGACACTGAGTTATTAATTTCCTTACGCTAAACTTTATTGTGTTCATTTTCTTCCGTTCACTTGTGTTTGCGATGGTTGAGTGATTGTTGGCTATTATTTGTTGGTTTTTTTTTTTGTTTGTTTTATTTTGTTTTGTTTTTCTTTCTTTCCGTGTCAGGTCCAGAACGCTTTCCCAACCGTCTGTGCCTGTTCTGACATTCTGTGCGTGTTTTTGCAGTCGAAGACGAGCATCCGTCAACCCTCTCGCCCAAAAAAAAGCAGCGCAACGGAGGGATGCGAAACTCGCCCAACTGCTCGCCCAAAATGATGAGGTAAGAGACGCCGGGTTCTCCTCCTCCCAGGCCTTCAAAAAAAAAAAAAAAAAAAGCGGAGGGAGAGGAAGTCGGATGAGGAAGAGAAGGGAGGGGTGGTGGTGGTGGTGGTGGTGGGGGGGGCGATGACTTCAGAGGGAAGTCGCTGATGGTGAGATGGTGGGAGTTTGGATGGATGGGAGGGGGCAAATTAAGGGTGGCAGGAGGAGGAGGTAAGCAACTTTGCGAGGGGAAGGAGGGAGAGGTGCCCCGTTAGGCGCTGGCTGCTCAGGATGGCACGCTGTCAGCTGTTAATGACGGAGCCGAAATCATATTTCTGTCACGAAAACAGGCTGTGAGGAGCCGTTTGAACGCTCCTCCGGCTTCAAAATCCCAGCTGTCACCTCCTCCGCTCTGGTCCACATGTGCTCCTTAAACAATGCTGGCACTAATGACACCAGCAACCAATCAGAGGGCCCCTGCGCGGTGACTGCCCTCGGGCTGCCTCTCTATTGTGGGAACACCCTGTGAGTACTGTTGCTGCGACTTAAGGCCAAATATGAGTCGGATCATCGCAATCAAATTTGAATTCAAATATTACCTTCCTTTTATCCTGTCCCGGGGAATTAATTTGCTGTTAATTGATGCTGAAAGATCAAAAAAAAGAGGGGGGGGGGGTGGGGTTTAGGGAGGTTAGGGGCGTGACAGGGCTGAGCTGGGCGGGTCGGGACAGGAAGGCTCTCTAAAGAGGGCGTTTGGGCACCAGAGCACAATGGTGAAACCAGAAAGGCCCCCGAAAACAACAGATTTAGTCGCGCCTACGGGATTTTTAATTCATCCAAGTGAATATCACATCACAGGATCTTTGTTATTAAAGTTTGAAACCTTAGGTTTTTCGCTCCGTGCGTGTTTGTTTTTTGCTCGACGTCTCTCCCTCCCTTTCCTTCTCTGCGCACGTTTGAGCCGGACTCGCTTTTTTTGTGCACTGCGAGCTCCCCTCAGGCAGCGCTGGCACGCCTGTGAGAGTTTGTCCAACACCAGCCGACCTCCCCCTCAGTTCTCCGCGAAACAAGCACATAATAAGGCTCCGCGCTCGCCGAACCATTAGCCCGACGCAGAGTCGTACCCTTCAGTCTAGTTTTCAGCGGAGCATCATTTCAGATGCCCCCGCTCAGAGGGAGAAAACTACTACTACTCCAAAAAAATAAAACAAGCAGATACTGGCACATTTCCAGCTAACCGCTTGTTTAAAAAGCTGTTTAGTTTGCCTCACTTAAAGCACAAAAACCTTTTCTTCCCTTCCCCTTCCCTTTTTTTTTTTCTTCTTTTGCTTCGATGGTCCCTGTTTGCAGAGTAATATATGCATCTCCGCTTTGATCTCGCCGCGATAATAAGTCTTGCGAGTTATTTACTCAGTTTTGAAAAGGCTTCAAAGTGGTGTCAAAGTTTTCTCTGCTTTAGGGGTGCTTCTGTATTCTGCTGGCTCTTGGGTACTGGGATGACAGGTCCTCTGTATTAGGTGTAGTTTTTTTTTTTTTCTTCTCTCTATTCCAAGACTTTGCCCTCAGCGAAACATCAAATTACTCATCACAGACCACATCCCCCCCCCCCCTCTTTCACAGCTGCCCCTGTCAACGTATAACAGCGTATATATTAAACAGTTGTGCTTTACAAGGTGGATTTTATGCACAATGAAAAGTGATTGTTTGAGGTAGCCTTAGGGATACTTTATTCTACAAGCAGGGGGGGCGCAGTAGAGAGCAAGCATACGTATCAAGTATGGTTTTTACAGGACTCGCAGCCCGAAGGCCTTTGTAAATAAATAATGATCAACAGATTGGCTGTGGGCTTTTGAGAAGCATGCCTTTGTCAGTTTGCATGATGGGGAAAATTTTCAAAGCAAGAGGCTGCCTTCGTCTGGCAGAGAGGGACCGGGGGAGCGCACCCCCCCACGCCCCCCCCCAACCAACATCCCCTGCTTTGTGACGGCAGAGTGATACCCTGGAATAACTCAACTCTGTTTGAAACGCACACTGAAGGAGGGAGACAAGGGGGGGGGGTATATAGCGATGATGCTGTGGAGAGAAAAATCCTCTTGCTCAATATCAGATCTGGGAAATATCAGCGAAGGAGGTTGACTGGGAAAACGAAACGTGCGTTTTCCCGATATGAAAATATAGAATTAATTTACAACCCTGATGGCGTTGAGGCGCTTTACGACCCGGCACGCCACGCCTCGCCTCGTCCCCGCCGCCACCGTTCCCATTAATGCCGCATCATTAGCTCGGTTCCCGCAAATCTCTCCTGGCGGGTCGCGACTGACGACACGCGCGGAAACGCGGGAGGTGTCACAGCATCATCTGCAGCTGGTATCCCTTGGGTGTGGCGGCGCGCCTCAGACGTCATGTCTGTTTACCCCCGCCGCCGCCGCCGCCGCCGCCGCCGACGACTCCTGCGGTAGGCTCGACCCGAGGCGGGGAGAAGGCAGAGGAAGAAGGCATCTGACAGGCTGCCACTCACGCCGCTGACAGCTCGGTGAAAGATAGCTGTCTTGGCAGTGGGAGCTGATGCGGCAGCTCGCCTGCAGACGCCAGTCAGCGCCCGCGCGGAGGCAGGCGGAGTCGAGCAGATTGAAGTGACGGGAGCTCCGTGGGGTTGATTGGCGCAACGCGCGCCCCTGGATGAAAGATTCAGGCTGAGCGGGAAAAAAAAAAAAAAAAAAAAAAAACACTAAATGCTGTCAGTGTTATTATCACCTGCACTAACTGATAGAGGAGAGGGGGACGGCTAATTGACAGTTTTTTTTTTTTGTTTTTTTTTTTCGGGGGAGGGTTTTTTTTCGCCTTCTTTTAAACTTAACTTTTCCTGCGATGGTATGCAGCTCAGATGCAGACGGAAGGAAAAGCGGCATCAAAGCCTTGTCAGCCGGTGACGGCGCTGATAGATGAGAGGGTGATAGCGAGAGAGAGATGTGTGTCAAACTCTTCAAGTGCTTCCTCACATATTGCTCCAGTGTCGCTGCTTCTGCGGCTCGCTGCAGTTTTTTTTTTTTTTGTGCATTTTGGACGTTTTAACTGAGGCTAATTTGCCGGGCGGATCGCACGCGCGCGCTGCGAGATGAGCCACGTTTTTGAGGAAGAAAGCGCGTTGTTTAAACTGTTTCCTGCATGCTTGGGGGGGGCGATGGATGCGCTGGTCCCTTCTCGGTCAGTGTTACAGCAGATAAAACTCACTGTTGGGGATTAGTTTGTTTGGTTGTGACGCGGCGCTGAAACATTCATGGCCGTCAGTCGCGGGAGCAAAATGTGATTGGGCAAATCCCTGAAATATTTAAGGCGCAGGCCTGTCGGGGCTTTTACTGCCGGAGCCGCGTGGCGTCGGGAAGGGGAAGAGAGGGTAAAAGCTGGTAATTGGCCTCGTGTTGTCATGCCATTCAGTCAGTGGCACTCACATCTCACTGTGCACTAGTTCCAGGAGTTCCCTCATCACATCACATCAGAGGAACAGGAAGTGCAGGAATGACATCTGGGTTCCTGTTGAGGCAGAAACACGAGTAGAAATCTTCCTCATAGAGCCGAAACCTCCTCAACTCGACACCACCTTTGACCTTTGACCCCCCCCCGGGTCCTGGAAAACACTGTCGTAATTGGAGCTTTTACCCGGTGTGCGTGTGTCTCTGCAGTCGGCACGACCCTCTTCTCATTCCCGGCAACGAGCAAATCGAGAACATGGACATGAACGTGAAGCGGTACGACTCCACGGGGATGTTTCACTGGTGCCCCTCCAAGGAAATCGAAAAAGTCATTCTGGTGAGTGGGCCGCTGCCGCCGCGGGTTCGCTGAGATCGAGCTCGCTCTGGGTTCCTAACCACCCCCCCCTCACCCCCGTCTCTGTTCCCCGCAGACTCGGAGCGAAGCCTCCATGACGGTGCTGAGCGGTCATGTGGTGGTCTGTATATTTGGGGATGTCTCGTCTGCTTTAGTGGGGCTGCGAAACCTGGTGATGCCTTTAAGAGCCAGTAACTTCCACTTCCACGAGCTGAAGCACATAGTCTTCGTGGGCTCCTTAGATTATCTGCGGAGAGAATGGGAAACCCTGCACAACTTCCCCAAGGTCTCCATACTCCCGGTGAGTGCACCAGTTCCTCGCCAGAGGAGACGCTTTTAAGCCGCGGATCTCTGCCCGAGCAGCGACGCGTTGACATTTTAGGCTAATGTGCACACTGACGTCCTGAGAGCGATCGTCACGCTGATGTGATCACACAATTGAATGATCATTCAGATCCGGAGCGCTGACACGTCCCCGCGCATCTGAAGGGAGTTTACATGCGCCGCAGCTGCAGAGCCCGTCTCGGAGCGCAGCCCGCTGCCTTCCAGCTTGTTAGGCCTGACTTGACTGATGATCAGAGGAGAATCCCAAACACAGCCCTCAGCGCAGGCTAGCCTTTAGATTAGTCCGTGTCTCTGGCTCTGCAGTGCCCGGTTAGATCAGTGGAATGTCATTGCCTCCAAACAAGAATACTTGTTAGCTAATTTCCCAGAGCTCCGATCTGCTCACTTCTTGACTGCGTGTTTGTGTGTCTCTCTCTCTCTCTCTCTGTTCCTAAAGGGTACGCCATTAAGTCGGGCAGATTTAAGGGCTGTCAACATCAACCTCTGCGACATGTGCGTAATACTGTCAGCCAATCAGAACAATATCGAAGACGCCTCGCTGCAGGATAAGGAATGCATCTTGGCATCACTCAACATCAAGTCTATGCAGTTTGATGACAGCATCGGGGTCTTACAGGCTAATTCCCAAGGTAAGGGGGGTGTCCTGTTGGACGGCTGCCTACAGGGGACAGGTTGGGGCAGGGAGGACAAAACGGCAGTCAGTGGTGGGAGGGGGGGTGGGGTGTCGGCTAACTGTCCTTAATTGAAATATCACGCGTCTCCAGTTTTAACTGCTGTGCAAGCAGAGCGCCGCGATCGGCTGAGTGTTCGCGCCACAAAAACCATCTCAGCTCCTGGTAATTACGCGCAGCTAAACCTCCCTGATAATATTTTTTAATGATGTAATCAACACGACTATGTCATTTGATGCACCCCCCTCCCCATACACACTCACTCCCTCCCTCCTCCGATCTGGTGTCTGGCAGATCGTCTGGAACAGATTGTGGATGTTTGCAAACACATGAACCTGGCGTCCCATCAGGCCTCATCATCATTAAGCAGCGAGTACAAATCAGCAGGCAGGCCAATTCAGCTGCTCCTCATTAGTCACAACAAAAGAGTGACACACACACACACACACGCGGGCGCGCGCTCGCTCGCGCGCACGCACAGGCGCGCAACACGCGTGCCATCGCGCGCATCCACAAACAGGTGATCCCGAGCCCGCGATTGGCTCAGAAGACGGGGGCGAGTCTGGAGGTTCAGCGCCAGCAGGGCGGCGGTTGTTCGCACAAATCAAAGCTGAAGGCTGAAAAACAAACATTATCTTCCAGCGCGGAACACTTCCGCGCGTTTTAGGAGAACGCCAATACCGTTAACTTTGCCAGGCCGGGGTGGGGGGGGGGGGGGGTGAGTGATCTGCCGTCGATAGCCGTGGCACCGAGAAACGCCGAGCCCGTGTAAATCACAGAGCCCGGCCGCATCCAGGGAACTCAAAAAGTGCCTGTTAGATGAGCGTAACCCCCCCCTTCCCCCCCTGGGTCGATGGATGGAGCCTATTGTCATCAATAATTGGGTCTTCCATCAGCCGCCATTTCAGTGATAAATACTTCACTTTAGTAAGCGTGCGCTCAAACCCCGCTGACGTGCATACGGGTGGAACCGCGCGCACGCGCCCAGACGCTCTTCTGGTATCAAAGGTATTGTTTTGGGGATTTCTTCCTCCTGGCAGTACTCCTGTTCAGACACAGTACGTGGAATTTAAAACACGGAAAGGCAAATGAATAAGTAAACGCGCTCTTTCCTGGGGGAGAGCTTCTCACGGCTGCTGTAGCACGTAGTCAACCGCGGAGCGCGGCTGTGCCCGGGGGGCTACAGGGGATGAGGGGGTATGTAACCCAGATCTCACACGTCTATTGTTGTGTTCGAGTGGAACAAGCAGGGGTTGGAGCCTCACAGCGGAGGGCCGCTTCTCCACTCTGGCCAAGAAGGGAAGCGTGTTAGCTGTCAGGGCCGGGATTATTCAAATTAATAAAAGCGTTTGGCGGACATAAAACTCCCACATAGATTTTATTCAGGTTAACTGGTTTCGGCCCGTGCCATTACGTCTCCTGGTGAACTCCGAAGAACGCATCTTCCTGCACGTTTGCTTGGCTGCTCCCAGAGGGAGCACCCAGAGGACAGGCTGTCGCTCGGCGAACGTCATCGTTCACGGGCATCGACGGCGCGACGTTCGCGTCGTCTGAGCCGGAGCTCCTTCGCCGGAACGGAAGCGTCAGCCCTCCGCTAGTTTCAACTTCAGTAAACGGTGTAACAAGAGGTCTGATTCTCCGCGCCCCTGGGTAGTGTGTGTGCTTCCTGTTGTGTAGCCAAACTCTTTGGTGTCTTTCCTGTTGCGGGGGGTCTCTTTTGTAATGTAAGCAGCTCATTGAATTTGTTGACAGAGATGAAAAACTCACAAACACACAGAGGGAAAAAATGCGCAGTCCTTTTAAAAGTTTGTGACCTGAATATATTCCCTGCATTATGTTTCCTCGGCTGTGGCACTACGGGCCGGCGTTCTGCCGTAGTCAGCAGTAAATGATGGATGTCAACACACAGCTGATGCATTATGCATATAGCATTACAGATTTAAGGTGTTTACTTGTCACTTTGAGGAAATGCAAAAATGTGAAGTCATGTGGATTCATCCCCCTGTCACTTGCACTTGTATTTCATGGTTCTCAGCCACGCCAGTTCCCATAAAAGGTTTTTAGGATCCACTTCACCAGTTTTATTGTAACAAAATGAACAACATATAAAATTTATGCCTGCTGCTTGATGGAGGGACGTGAATGCTAAATGTGTCTTTGCTGACCTCTAAAAGCAGAGGAGCCGAGCGGCACTTTGCAGACAGGTACGCTCGTTGAGCCTCCTGCGACGCAGCCTTTACGGCTGTCGTCTGCTGTCGTCTGCTGTCGTCTCGACAGCGACAGCGCGCACCAAAGACATCTCCAGTGCTTGTGACCTGACCTGTGCTGCCTGCTGTAGTCCGGGTCACAGCTTGTGATCTGCTTATGCTCTGAGAAAAAGCGTTTTATAAAGAAAATAAACTAATCATGAAAACAAGTTATCTCAGATAGAATTATACGACTGTAATACACTCACATTCAATATTATTGGGTGGTTTTGGCATTCATTTAATCGGATTTAATCGGTATCGTTTTTAATGATGAAACTTTTGCACAACATGAACCTGTGGTACATCAAACTCTTTAGCTGCTTCTTCTCTGTCTCAAAATGTCAAAATATGCGAGATGTTATGTTAGTTACCCAAACATCCCACATATATTATTGGTATTGGAAATTAAGAGTTAGACAGCCTTTACGGTGGATATTGGTTAAAAAAAAAAAAAAAAAGCCAACATGGACCATCCCACATTCTCTTGTTTACTTCTGTTGTGCAGGTTTCACGCCTCCTGGAATGGACAGGTCATCTCCAGAAAGCAGTCCAGTACATGGCTTTGTGCGCCAGGCTTCCGTCACCACCGGCTCCAACATCCCCATCATCACAGAACTCGGTAAACACCCCCCCCCCAACCACCACCACCACCATTGTGGGGCTAATATCCCATGACTTACCTGCTCATGTCAGAGCGACTCACCGTTCATTTAGACCCGATCATCCCTGTCTAAGTCACGCTTCTACTAAAAAAAACAAAAACAAAACTGCAACTCATTTGAGTGGGAATCAACTCGCCCGTTGCGTTTTGGTCGCAGCAGTGGAGGATTTACCCAACTTGAGTTGATATTTGTATGTGCTCGACTCTCCGGGTCACTGGTCTTACCTGCGGGGTCTGCGAGCTGTCTTTGCTCGGTGGACCGTTGTAACTGGAGGAAGTCAGATGGGCATCTTTTGAACTTCACGTCCTGCAATTTGTCTCCTAATGCACAAGAGAGCCTGATGGGGAGGGCGGGAGAGGGATGGGAATGAAAAGATATGGGAAAAAAAAAAAAAAAAACTGCCTCGGTTGCAAAATGGGCCCATTTATTAATAACAATGGCAGCAGTTGTATTCCCACTGGTGGTGGGGACTCATGAAACTTTTACATCTCCAAGGGGGCTTCTAAAGCTGCAGAGACTGGCCACTTTGTCTCCCCTGACCCAATTAGGGAGCAATGGAGCATGAGGCCAGCTGAGAAAATGCCAGAATGGGGAAAAGGAGCCACCTAATGTGACTTGTAAGCGGAGCAGCCATTACCTGCAGAGAGGCTCTCCCATCAGCCTGCATACGTAATCGCCATTGCCGCCGCGCTGGAACTCGGATACCCAGTTATGTAGCGGCGAGTGGGTTTCAGAGCGAGCTCTAAAGATGCACAAGAGAGCCGGCTCCTCGTCGGACCCGCGCGCAGTAATCGCACTGTCGTGCGTCCAGTTTGCGGCGCCAGGAAGCAGATTAACGTTTGCGTCTCATTAAAGTGATCAGCTCTCCTCGCCTTGCGTGCGAGGTAGGTGTTGTTGCTGATAAGAGGGTCTTCATCTCTTTTGTCGTCGAACCGTGGAGTAATTCTCTGTTGTAGTAATACTGCAGTGTTGTGACAGTTCCAGCTTTGGCTGCAATCAAGGATGCTTTACTTTCTCCCACCAGACAACAGTGATGTCTGAGAGTAAATGCGGACGAGCCCAGAGTTACCCGAGACAGAGAAATGCTCCTTTTTTTTTTTTTTTTCTCTTTTTTCTTTTTTTTTTTTTCTCTTCTCTTCAGAACTGTTTGATTAACCTCACCATTTCTCCCCTTCCCTGCGCCGTCTCATCACCGTTAGCTAAACCTGGCAAACTGCTGCCACTGGTTTCACTCAGTCAGGAAAAAAAGAGTGGAACCAGCATACAAATGATAACAGAGCTGGGTAAGCCGAGCCTTTGTCATCCGCTGCCGTCCTCGCCCTCGCGCTCGCCCTCGCCGCCCCGCTCCTCATCACTTTGTCTTGATTTGTCTGGCTGCAGTCAAGGCCCTCGCTGCTCCCATGGCTTCACTTTGAAAACATTCTGTTTTTTAATTCTTTGTTCTGGTTGAAATTGACTGTCTTGTTTTGGCCCATTTCAGTGATTTTTTTTTTTTTTCTTTCAGGGGTCTTTTTTTTTTCACCCCTCCAGTTGCGTTTGCAGAGCATCGCAGGCTTTTGATCATGCTCAATCTGTCCTTGTGGCTGTTTTCATAGCAACAACCCCCACACACACACACACACAAACACACACACACACTCCCCAGTTCAGTCTTCTGGCCCTGGTCCTTTTGCATCAGCCTCTCGTATCTCTGACTGACGTTTCTGTTCCACAGCACCTCAGAAGCCTGGAAAGAAATCAAATATCAAACACAGATCAAAGCATCTTTTAAGCAATTTGTGTATTTTGCGCATCTTTTCTCCTGTTTTCTCTTTTTTTTTTCTTTCCCACCCATAACTCTGAGATATCAGAGGAGAAATAAAAGCATGCACAATGCTCCCTTTCTGCATCTAAGGAAGTAAAAAGAAGCACTACAAGGAGCATTTGTTTGTTTTCTCCTCTGCAGCGAGAGTGCTGACACTTATGCTGCAGAGGAGAAAAAAAAAGCTTTTTTTTTTTTTTTGGTCATCCACGGTAACATTTGTTTAGCACATTTTATTAATTTTCAGATGAAAATGTGTCGTTAGCTTCCTTTAATGTAACTCTTTGATGCCGAGGTGATGGTGTGACAGACTCCTTCATCAAGGAGAACAGTGAACGCTCAGCATGCGTCCTCAGGTGCACGGTTGTCTTTGTGTGACGCTGTCGCCATTGTTGAAGTCTCACTGTAGAAACCCGCCCGGTGTTTTCTCTCCTGGTCATTTTCTGTCTGCGGCGGCTCCTCAGACACTAAAACGTGTTAAATATTTTATATATGGGACTTCTACAATGGTTTTCACTGTGTTTGCTTCATAGACGGGACTATTTCTCCTGAGGTCGTGGTTTGTCTGCGTGTATGAGCTGCACCTTGCATGTTATATACAGTAGATCTCATCATAAATGTTGGATTAGTCCTAAAAAGTGACTTTACGTGAAACATAAATTACTGTTCAAGTGATTCACTAAAATGCATCAATTCAGTGTCAATGCAAAGTATTTATAAGAGCTTTTCTACTGTAAAAAAATTGCAACGTGTCAGAGTGAAATATAATGTACCTGATACATTATATTGTAAAGTCAGATATCCCGGACCAGTGTTTACACATCACAGAGGTTTCCTCTTAAACTTGAACACTAAATTCTTCCATGTCTGTCTCCAGGTGTGCCTTTGTGTGTGTATGCTGACTGATATCCTCTCCTCCCTCCCAGTGAACGACTCCAACGTCCAGTTTCTGGACCAGGACGACGACGACGACCCGGACACAGAGCTGTACCTCACTCAGCCCTTCGCCTGCGGCACGGCCTTCGCCGTCAGCGTGCTCGACTCCCTCATGAGCGCGGTGAGTCCCGTCCCCGCCCCTGCTCGCATCTTCTCCCCCTCGCTCTAAAATCACGCAGCCGGGCCCTTTTATTTTTCTGTTGAGAGCAACGGTCAGAATTTAAAAGATGTCAAATAAAGACAAGAAACCCCCCCCCCCAATCCTTTTTCTCCCTCACTGCTCACGACCAACTGTGGTTTTCCCTTTGGTGCCGTGATGGCTTCATTCCAGCGGCCCCCTCTGTGGCGGCGGCAGCGGTGGTGGAGGTGGGGGTGGTGGTGGTGGGGGGGGGTGTCAGAGCGGAGCGGGCGTCAGCTGTAGTCTGCCTCCGGTCAGAGGTGACGGCGGCTAATGGACAGTGCTCATCCATCATGAGGCTCCGCGGGCCTGTCAGGGGGCCCGCGGAGACGAGCTGCCACTCCGGCCCGCCTGCCGAGTGACATCGGCTGTCTCCGCGCGCGCGCCGAGAGCGCCTCCCGATCGGCTTGAAGGACGGGAGAAGGCCCGCGCCCGCAGAAGCGCAGTCGGGCCCGCTGCGCGAGCAGCCAATCACGCGTCAGGCCCCGTCTGTAGAACAGCAGGGAAACGGCGCCGCGTCCGATTGTTTATACGTTGCGCGCGTTCCCCGGCTAGACGGTTTCCTAATTTCTAACAATTCCGAGATAAGAGGGCGTTCTACCGTTCACATCATGCCCCCCCCCCCCCCGAGATTACGGATCTTTCCTCCTCTCTCCTCCAGACTTACTTCAATGACAACATCCTGACATTGATCCGGACACTGGTGACGGGGGGAGCCACCCCGGAGCTGGAGGCCCTGCTGGCCGAGGAGAACGCCCTGCGAGGAGGCTACAGCACGCCTCAAACCCTGGCCAACAGAGACAGGTGCCGCGTGGCCCAGCTGGCCCTCTATGACGGGCCCTTTGCTGACTTGGGGGTAAGCGGACGCTTGCGCGCGGTTGACATAGTCTGGCAGCACGCATCTGGCCGCCTCCGCTCCTCGCGCCGTTTAATCCCACGTGGAGAACCGCGTTCGCGCGAAGGCGGAGAGGGAAGCGGCTTTGGAGAGAACAATGAGCAGCGCCGAGGAGCATCCGCCGACTTTAATTTGTTCCAACCTTGTTTTGTTGTACAGAACTTCGCCATTGTTTGCGTTCCCTCAGTAGATGCTGATGCTAAAACACTGACGATCGTTACATTCCGCACGTCAGAAAACATCAGAAATCCGGGACACTGAAGCTCCACGGCTTCGCTGACCAGGATCATTAATCAGATCTACAACTTGCTGATGCTGGTTTTCCTTTCTTCTCCCCCTTTTTTTTTTTTTTTTTTTTTTTTTAATAGGATGGCGGTTGCTATGGAGATTTATTCTGTAAGGCTCTGAAGACATACAACATGCTGTGTTTCGGAATCTACAGATTAAGAGATGCTCACCTCAGTACTCCCAGCACCTGTACAAAACGGTACCTCAGACCCTAAACTGCTAAAATGGCTCCTCTGAACTTTCTGTCTCTCCATCTTTGATCTGCTGCTCCCCCCCCACACACACACCCCCACACCCCCCCCCACCAGCGTCATTCTCCCACGTTTGCTCCGCAGGTACGTGATCACGAACCCGCCGTACGAGTTCGAGCTCGTGCCCACCGACCTGATCTTCTGCCTCATGCAGTTCGACCACAACGCAGGCCAGTCCAGGACGAGCTTGTCCCACTCCTCTCACTCCTCCCATTCCTCCAGCAAAAAGAGCTCCTCCGTCCACTCCGTCCCGCCCTCCAACCGGCAGAACCGCAGCAGTAAGACCCGGGAGGCCCGCGACAAACAGAAGTACGTGCCCCCCCCTCCCCCTCCCCCTCCTCCCTCCGCGGGCGTCCTTGTGGCGTTTTGGTCCGCGTTTGTGTGCGGACCTGGTGGAGGCTGTGTATCGGTGTGTTTGTGCTCCGTCTGTGCCCATCGTTCGTACATCTCCCTCACCATCACCTGCACGCGATCATCGCTCACGCCGTAGCGCTCTGCCCGGCGGGCTCGCCGAGCATACTCAACTGACCGTTTGCGCCTAACGTCGAGGAGCCCGTCGTGGAGGTCGGGTAAACGGGCGTCGGACTAGACGCGATGACCCGGCAGCGCACACATCCATTGTGTTGTTGAGTCGTGTTGTATCTGTCCTCAGATTTACCTGTTTTGTCCCGACTCTCGGTCTTTGTGCGGTAAACGGCCGCTTGTTTGTGGAATATCTGCGGCGCTCATGATCAGCCAGCCTGGATCATGGACCGACTCGGTTGTTTCTGGACGACGCTGCCGCATCATCACACCAGCGCCCGACGGCTGTGTCGCTCATCGTGCTTCTGTACTGCATGTCCATGTTTCTGGATGTTTATGCAGGCTGTGTAGAATTAAGAGCTGAAAGTAGAGTTACAACCACGGGAGAGCACCTCCACTCTAAAAGCATGCAGATTTGTTATGGTGGAAGAACGGTAGATGTTCAGCCCTCGATACATCTTAAAGCTGAGATGTATGATAGTCTAAACACTGTATTAACGTACCTGAACTTTAAATGGATTGGTATTGTGTACTGACTGTAAATACCACTTACTTACAGTAGATTACTTACCTCTCTCTCTGAAGTGCAACAAGGATGAATAGAATGGGCCAAGGTATGCAAGTTAACGATTCTGCATGACTTAGCAAGTTTTATTGGAGTTCTGATCATAACTATGTCCTGTGGATATTGTTATGACGAGGGGAGTTTGACTCATTTATCATGTCGTTCCTACGTTGAGTGAACCTCACGCCTCAGTTTAAGTTTTGCTTTCGCGTGAGAAAGCAAACCGTCTGCTTCTGCTGCCTCTTCCCTGCCATGACCAGGACCATCCCCACACTGCATGAGGTTAATTCAGATGAGCACCCTCCCCCAACCCCCTCACCAATATGACCTTTCTTTGGTTTCATGGTTTCTTTCTCATCCATCCTGCATTCCTCTGATTTTTCTTTGGACTCTGTTCTGGTTTGCACTGTGTGAGAGGTCTGCGTGTTTGTGCATCTTCCCTCCTCTCGAATGCTAATAAACGTCTGGTACAACCTCGATGTTTATCCTCCTGTCGAACTCGGTAAATAAGTATTGTCCTGACATCATCGTAAAGAAGTTTCCCAACTGCATTAAATCAGGATCTGACATGTAGGTCAGGCTTATTTAAACGCCTCCGAGCAGCCAGGAGTCGTCCGGTCCTTCGCCATTGGTCACACCAGTAGAGAGCAAGCCGCGACCAATCTAAAGTCTAAATTGAACGGGGATTTGAGTCAATAAGTTCCCTACTTGTAACCCAGCGCACCTGATATGGTGGTTTGAGGCGACATCACCGAGTTCTCCGTATCAGACTCTGGAGAGAGATGGCAGACATCTTGCTTCACCTCGGGCACGATTCAGCACATCAAATAGCAGTTCTGTAACACACAGACCCATGGCCTCAAGCCCGCTCACACACACACACACACGCGCACGCACGCGCGCACACAGACACACCCTCACAGGAAGCACATGAACACGCACGCGCGCAGGCACGCACGCTTTCACACACAAGGTTTGCTCCACTTAGCAAAGTTGAAATTTGATATTACAACTTTACCCAAAAGGAAGTGACATCCTGAACGACAGCGCCGGCGCTGTGAAGTTCTGCAGACGAGTTTACAAACTTCTAATAGCCGGCACACATCATTTCCCCACCCCGCGCCCTGAAACAGGGCGCTTAAAAGAGCTCTCCGAAATGACGAGGGAAAGCCTTTTAAACCTCTCCTCTCTCAGAACGACTGTCAGAATAAAAGCGGAACTTGCCCTGAAATCTGTGTGTAGCAGTGACATTAGCTGAGACCGGGAGCGCTGACGCTGTTGCAAGTTGCTTAAACTGAGGCCGTGTGCTTGCTGCTCGCGCTGTGTCCTACTGGAAACTAACTCTGCCTTCTCTTCTTCCCCTCCCCGCCCCGCCCCTCGTCAGAAAAGAAATGGTTTACAGATGAACCGGACAATGCCTACCCCCGGAACATTCAGATCAAGCCCATGAGCACTCACATGGCCAACCAAGTCAACCAATACAAATCCACCAGTAGTCTGATTCCACCAATCAGAGAGGTCGAGGATGAATGCTGAACGGGGATCCCCTGACGATTCACCAGACTTTCATTACGCTCTTTGGAAGGAAAACCGGGGGAGGCGACCCGCAGAAGGCGTGTGTGAACGACGATAACGACAGCGACGTTGAAGACTAACACACTTCCCTTCACTCATTCTTCTGATCACGGGTTGGACAGAAACCCAAACTAGAAGGGACCTCCTATGTGTATACCTTTAATGTTACTTCCATGCTCTTGGACATTGTTTTATTTATTAATGTATCCATAGTGATGTACATAATGACAATCAAATAAGGATTGTACAGCCCCTCCCCCTTAGCACTTTTTTGGAATTATTTTACGAGCTGATAAAAAAAAAAAAAGAGTACTTCCTGTAATTCTTTGCAATAGTTCACCGCTGTGTGACCGGACTCCCGGGCTGAGGGGGCCGATCCTCAGGGGATGAGTTGTTGCGGCGATAAACTGATCATATCACCCAAAGATTTGTCCAGATGTGTCACGTCAAACTAGCTGGGTTTGACGGCTTCGTATCTCCCGTCTGCTTCTGTTCTATTTGCACTAAAACTGAACGAGTTTATTTTGACAGAACCACCGGAACCATCGGATTCCCCCGTGATAGAATGTGGCGGAGGAGATGGAGGAAGGAAGGAAGGAAGTTGGGGAGGGAAGGCTGCTAGGCTGTAGGAGGCATGCCAGTTTTCTGTTCTTAGGTTGTCTTACGTCTTTGACGCAGCAGGCACGGTTGACTCACGCGGAGATTCGCACTCGGGCCTGCGCTCGAGCGCGCGCTTCATCGCCCATCGCTTCACCCCGACAGCGCCTCCGGTGGCCTGCGCGTGACAGCGCACCGTTTAGAAACTGGGTTTGGATCTACAAACAGAAACATGTTGCATCAAAAAAAAAAAAAAATAAATGGGTCAACAGGACCAGCAGTCACAGCTGAATTGGGAACAGAGAAAAAAGAAAAAAAAAAGAAAAAGCTTTTATGAATGTTTTAGCTGTTATATGTGTTTTAAAAATGCCACATATCGCATAAAAGTGGGCACGAATGGGTCCTCCTCTGACCCGAGCAACCGCCTGGTGCAGGACTGGCCCGGAGGCAGGAAAGTGCTTGGATGTTCTCCGCGGCCAGTCCAGACATCACACGCCTGAACACTCTCAGGAGTTCCGCTGCTGTGTCCTGCCATGCAACATGAGTGCGTTAGATCCAAACCCAGCCGAGGTCTGAGGCCGTAACGCGTGCGTCAGACCGACGCAGTCGCATCCGTGCATCACAAAACACAATATATTTCTAGTTATTTTTCTAGACAGAGAGAGGAGCTGGAACGGCTCAGATATTATATTTAAGTATGACGTCATATCAGATCATCAGTTATGGATGTAAATAAAGTATCACTGGTACCCCCCGGCGTTTTTCTAGGTCCGCCCACCGTGTCGTGGCGCCATCTTCGATTCGCTATCTGCTAAACAGCATGCCCAGCTGCAAACACGGCAATGAAACAAAGTCGCAAAACGTTTATCGCGTAAAGGAGCAGATGAGATGGCTTCTAATCCGACCAGTATGCCTGAAGGCCCATCGCCGTCGTGCAGCTGCCTCATCCGCGTTGTCCTGAAGTGAATGTTTGACCTGTGATCACGTCAGTGTCGCACTGTAGCAAATAGATTTCTGTTCAGAACAACACGTGTGTGCGTATGTTATCGGGCAGTTTGAAGACTACAAACAAGATTAGATAGCGACTCTAGACAAACTCACGAAATTGACAAACTGGTCATCACAAACGGTCGTCAGGAGAGAGAAAACCTTCGTTTTCCCTGTCTTTTACTTCGCTTTTTTAAAAAAAATTTTTTTTAAACGGGGTTTACATTCCATTTGGTCCACTCGTCATCCGCTGCCACCTGCCGCTTCTCATTTGTTTACAGAGCTTTTTTCCCCCGGTCCTTGAACGCAGCACCGCGCGAAGCTCAAAAGGCCCCCGCGAACGGGAGCTCGGTTCGCGCTGCACCTCGTCGTCTCGCCTCCCCTTCACCTCGTCATACGTGTCCGTGCGATGTCTTGGAATTGTATACCTCTAAAACTTTTTAGAGTGTTTTTTAAAGTGCCATGAGGAGTTCAGTCGAAGCATCCTTCAGTCATTCGGGCCCGATCGGGGTCTTCACTGTGAGAGCGCAGTCTTGTACTGGCGCGGAGAACATCCAAGCCATCAACGCCTCCGTGCCAGTATAGTGCCAGGCGGTGCACGATGGGGTCCAGAGGGGGGCCCGTTTAAGTCCCACTATAAGCGAAAAGTGGCATCTAGGGTCTGCGTGCGAGCAGAGTTTTGGGGGTTGGGTCAGGTATGGATGACTAAAGGATGCGCTGAGGCTTCACACATCACTGTAACAGCATATGGCTTTATTTTTGTTAATCTATTTTTTTGCTGTAAAGGATGGAAATAACTTATCTGCTGGGAATAGAACTAGTGATGATAGAATATGGACGGGACGCGGGTTTCAAGTCTTAATCACACATTTAAATTGCATACAGCAATTTCTGTGTTTTTATAATTTGTTGATATTTTTGGCTGCCTATCATTTCAGGAAGAATTCAGGACATTGCTCTTATCACAGATAGGGTCTGTAGGCGCGTTACCATCGCGGCGAGCAGGAGATTGACGCAGCAGACTGGTTAGAATGGGCGTGATGGGTGCACGGGTGATGCGATGGTGCTGAGTCGATCTTCCTGGCTGTCAAATGTAATCTGCTGATAGATAAACTGTCTTGTACAAAAAGTTTGTACATAGATTGTACATGGTTTCTTTTTGTATTTTCTCAAAATAAAATGGATGTATTTGTGTTCTAAACCATGAAATTCTCTCCCTCTCTGTTTTTCTTTTTTTTACAACTTCACGCTGAATGCGGGGGACACACCGCGGAAAGGAACAGTCGAGAACAGTAGACCAGCTAATTTCCGATGAAAGTGAAAGGAAATGTCACAATTCGTCGGAATGACACGAGCCAAAGCTCGTAAACCTAAGCAAACTTCAGATCAACATCGATCTCGGGCTTCAGCAGACGGTGGAGTCAGTCTCCCGTCCGATTGTGTTTTCCCAATTCCCGCCCCGCAGACGGGTCAGCGACCCCGGGGTCCCGGCGGTCCGCCCATCCACTGAGCCTGGCGTTAGTCTTGATTTACGCTCACTGACACGCCATTAGCTGCGCCGTCGCTTCCACCCGTCAGCCCGTCTGATCTGCATGAAGTCGCTGACAGCGGATGAGCAGAGGGTATCGTGGCAGGTATGTCACCGCCGCAGATGTCGGGATTTTATTTCAGGGGAAGAGCAAGCAGACGTCATTATAGCTAAAGATATTTTGACCTTTGCGCAACACTTTTTTTTTCTTTTTTTTTACAGCGTGTAAACTGCTTGTTTGTGTCGCCTTTGTCAAGGGTGCAGGAACGTCTGAGGGTCCTCCAGGAGATTGTGAGGAGGGGGGACACGTCCAGACATCCTCTCAGGAGGAGCCGTGTGTCTCTCCAGTCTGGTCGCTGCCAGCTCTTCCTCCTCCTCTTCCTCCTCCTCAGTTGAAGTGTGCAATTTCACACTCCAGCCTCAAACAGACTGTCGGGAGGGGGGGACGCGCGACCCGCGCTGGCATTTGTCCTCAGTCCTCTCTCAAACGTGCAAACACCATTACCCTTGGGTTATCTTAAGTGGCGTTGCAAAGACTCGCAACCCCTCCTCCCCGTTGACGGGGGGGGGGGGGGGAGTGGGTGGGTGATGGAAACAGAGCAGATGTTTGTACGGCCTTTGATTTGTGGCGTGATAAGGAGCAGCTGGGATTGATGGCTTGTTAGTGTTTTTGTGGGGGGGTGAGGTGTTTTCAAAACGATTGATTTACGATAAAGTGGCTCCGGGTGTGTGCACGCAGGCACAACTGATGCACATCGATCGCAGCTGATTGATCAGTCGTTTACTGTAGCCCGCCGGCGTGCTTAGTGGGGGAGCCCGGGCTAGACTTCCCTCCACCCTGTATAGGCAAGGAAAGAATGCCCCCCCCTCCCCCCAAACACACACACACACCACCCCAACCCCGGTCGCAGGAACAGGCCTTATCAGAATATGAACCATAAAACTGTAATCACACGGCGAGAAATGCCGACATAAATGTTTACGATTGTGTGCTTTGCTCCGCCATCAACGCGCCCTGCTCTGTGGAGATACTTGTGGGGAGGGGGGGGGGGGTAACGACTTGTGCAGGAGGAAGAGGAGCAGGCGCGTGTTATCGTGGTGTCACACTCAGCCGCAGAAATAAATAACGCTGGATTTCGGCGAAGCAGCTCGTTCTCGGTCATATTTAACGGCGTCGCCACGGCGACCTTCACCTGCTCTAATACGGCGGTGATGACTATCGGAATAAAGGAGGCCTCTCGTGTTGAAAGTGCCTCTTCTAGATGACGCCTTTTGTCATTTTTCCAAACACGGAGCGTCGGGAGGCGAACCTTTCGGGAGGACTTGATGATGACCTCTGCGACCTTTCCACGCAGGCTCGCTGCCCGAACAAGCCTCTCCTCCACTCTGCTGAGGACCTAAATCACCCGTCCACAGACACCTGCGCCCGTCATCCAGATAATCGCCGGCCGGAGCGAGCGCTTCCGCCCCCGCGCTGACGGCACGCCGCGGCGCCATCGTGTTTCTAATTAGCAATTTTTACACACTCGGCGGCGGCGAGAGGGTGTCAGGGAGCCAATAATATTTACCATCTGCTGAGGGGGCTGTTCAGGGGAGGCCGAGTGTTCCCGACCGGCCTGACGGGGGAGGGGGGCGTGCTGACGGGCGGAGACCCAAGGTCCCTGCGGACGGACGAGCTGAAGAGAGCAGCTCGGGCCGTGTGCTGATGCCGGATCACAATCATTTTTGAAGGCAGCAGAGGATCGATTAAAAACAAATCAAAGAGGAAGATTATTTAAATCAGCACATACTCACGGATCAGTTTGTGCGTCAGATGGAGGGGGTGGGTGGGGGGGGTGCATGGTTGTCATGGGGTTTCTTCTCCATCACTCCATCCAGCCTGCCATCATTTCCATAACACTGATGTGAAAGCTGTTGACACCACTTATTCCTTTCTCTGTTGACCCCCCCCAAATACGGAGCCACGTCCCGTCGCTGCAGTGATGACAGTTGCCGTGGAGACGGGCCACGCTCCCATCCCAGATAAACAGAGATCCTTTTTACAAAAACAACAGTCATTACGGCACCTTGTCAGATCAATGCTCATTGTGTCCGGGTCGATTAAACCACCCCCCAGCTCTGACACTCTGTCAATAGTACTAGGAGCAGCGTGATGGGCGGGACTTGTGTTTGTGTCCATATAGAAGGTGGGGGGGGGGGGGGGCACACTCACAGATGATTGGAGTGCGAGGGGCATCCGTTAGAGGGACGAGCTGGACTAATGATTCCCCACGCTGCCTATTAGAACTACATGACAACTCAATCCTGCTCACGGGGGGGAACGTGATGGCAAGGGGGGCAGTGGGATGGGATTGGGGGGGGGGCAGTGACCATGTAGCAGCATCATCTGAGGGGGGTGGGGTAAACTGGAACAGGCAGCTGATCTCTGAGAAGGAAGAACTGTTTTTGAAACCATCTTTTTTAACTCTCAAATCAAAAATCGGTGAAGTTTGGTTCCATCAACTTTTTCCCCCGTAGTGAAAATAATGAGGAGTTCTCTGTAAGAGGTGAATTAGTGCAGGTTTAGCCTCTGCCCCCGGTTCCCCAGCTCCTAATCAATATGTTTATATGGAAGACAAACAAGGTTGGGCCTGTCAGGGAGAGAAAAAGCACTCAGCTAATACCCAAACACGAAGGTTCACGGCCGAGATTACCCACAAACTGCAGGAAAGAGGCTTCGCAACCGATAAACCTTTAGCTCAGGGATGTTCAAACTGACTCCAGCGAGCACCGGAGCTCAATATTTGCTGCTGTTGGCTTAAATCTTCATATGCATATTTGAGAGGATGAATTATTTTGTGAGCGGTTTGGTGAACTATTGTCCAAGACTGAGAAGTTACAAGGCTAATCTTTCAACAAGTCTAGTCCTCTCTGAAGGACTTGTTCTTATCCAACAAACCCTGACAAACAGCTGGAACAACAAGTGGAGTTTAAAATGAAAGCTCCAAACACACTACTGTTACCATGGTTGTTAAACCACTGTTAAAATTTAACAGGAAGAAACCCTGAGCAGGTCCAGGCCCCCATGGAGGGACCCACCTAGTACTCAAAACTGACCTCAGATCAGACCTCCCTCGCAATAAGTCACCGTCCTGACTGCCTCCGTGCGTCACCACCGTCAGCCGAGGCCGAGTTCAGCCACCTGAGGCGACGACCGTGCCGTAGAAAATGCCATCAACACGTAGGCTGTGCCAACACCACGGTGTTGATGGAGCGAAGGTACAGTAGAGTGCTGGACCACACAAACGCTGCACCCCAGATGGGTCACGCAAGTGGGAAATCATGTGTTCATCCCCAGGGTGGGGTGGGGGTCATCTGGTTCTTGCTCAGATGTCCGAGAAACCCACCAAACACAAACATGCAGCAGAGTAAACACCAATTGTCAGCATTTTTAAAAGAAGTATTTCATCGTTCAGACAGTCTAAAATCAACGCCACGCTTTGA
Organism: Lagocephalus sceleratus; assembly: GCA_911728415.1. Classification (NCBI taxonomy): domain Eukaryota; kingdom Metazoa; phylum Chordata; class Actinopteri; order Tetraodontiformes; family Tetraodontidae; genus Lagocephalus; species Lagocephalus sceleratus. The sequence goes on from CAJVRN010000040.1 coordinate 6,386,329, forward strand.
CCACAAACATTCCACTTCCTGTCCCGCAAATATATCAACTTTTGAAAAGCTTAACAAGAAAAAGGTGATAAAACTCGCTTGATGGCGTACAGCCGCCATTTCATCTTTATTATCGTCAAAATCCGCCTCCAAAACCGCATCAAGGAACGTTTTCACTTCAAAATCCAAACATGTTGCGTTGTTGTCGTACAGTGTTTAACGCTGACACTGACGGTGATTAATATTCATGAGACCTGCTACTCTGCAGCCCCTCAGGATGGTTAAATTAATTATGCCAACAGGGTCATTTAGCTGCTTTATTCAAAGCAAGCCATTCCGGTGCCACAGATGACACAATAATTACGCACGCCATCTAACGAGACGGCAGTGACAAGCGGAGGACTGACACGCTCATCTCCATAAAGTACAAAGAACACACGCGCCAAACATGAAAACACACGCGGGTGTAAAATCCATACACACCAGAGAGGGAAGAACAACAAAAAGCTGCTGGAGTAAATTTGATTTATGGCCGCCTGTTGTTTTTTTAGCGTTATTCATCTTCGCCGTCAGGGTAATAGAAACGCCAGCAAGGTGGCTGATTTAGTTAACAGCATTTTCATCAAGGCTCACAAGGCTTGATTGGAGAACAGGAAATCGTACATAACGCAGGCCACTCTGACGCAACCTTGAGACTTCCCCATCGACTTCCCCCGCTGTATGTTAGCATCGCGGCGACCTTCCCTCCCCCGAAGCTACATCTGATGTGTTTAGGGCTGTTTCACAATGCCTCAGGAGGCCTCCGCCTGTGCCGAGTGCTCTTTATGTACTTGCACATTTCACCGGAAGAGTTCGGTGTCAGCCCGATGGTGCCCATTCCCGACCACCGACTCACTTGCGGAGACAAATGAGCCCACGGAAACGGGCCGAGGCACTCCATAATGAGCGCTTCAGAGCAAATCCCACCTTTTTATTTCCATCTAAAATTGGTAGCATTTATTATTCAGTGAACCCTCCCCCGATTCCGCCGACTCTCCTCCGCTGGAATTGATTGACCTGCATCTGGAAAAAAAAAAAAATCAGAGAGGATATCATTTTTCCCACCGAGCGATGGGGCGTCCGGATCAATATTCCCACTGTTGGTTAAGCTTTGGCAACCTTTGAGACAGCGTCTCCCATCGATCGCTCGCACGTAATTGTCTTCATTTTCAAATCAAGCGTTTCTTCTTGCGCTCTTCTGTCAATGACGTTCGGAATTGCTCCCGCTCCCGTGCGGGCTAAAGGCCGCCAAACAGCCTTTTTTGGTCCTTCCTTCGCCCTTCACCTTGGCGCTCCAAACATGTGCTTGTATTTCCATATAAAAAGCCCTGTAATTATGGGGGGGGGTGAAGATGGTCAGACTTGTTTTTAGAGGGAACTCTGAGGGGGAACCCGTGAAAGAGCAGAGTCCATTTTGATATAATTGGCAGTGGAATTATTTATGACGTTAATTGCCACATTATGGACTGGCTGTCAGCTCTGGTGTCAGTCTGTCCGTCTGTCTCAGCAGAAAGCGCCAGCTCAGCCTGCTGCCCGCTGACAAGCTAATTACTACAGCACAGCCCCCCATGACAAATGTTACTCATCTAAGACCCGGAAATGAGCCCCCCTCCACCAACCTTCAAACCACAGGCATCAACCCCTCACCCCCCCTCGGGGGGACTGAAGGTTTAAATGGCGTTTTTCTGTCTTATAACAGCATCCAAAAGCTACATTTTAATTTTATTCAGGGTGGGGGGGGGTCTCCTTGCCTACAGGTATAACAACAACCTCACACCTTGATGAATCGACTGATGCCACACGCCCTCTTTACCCCCCCCGCTCAGGTCAACCTGCTGTGGAGCCCCGCCCACCCCCATAATGCAGTTTGTGCCGGGGACACGTCCCTGACGAGGATGGGAAGTGACACGCGCCGAGCTCGCCGTGTCCCCCAGCCAGCTCTGGTGGCTCGGGGCCTGTCAATCCCAGCTCCGTCAGCGGCACTGGCTCAATGGCAGCGCCCGTGACACATGTCACAAAGTTTTAAATGTCTGCTCTTTTCAGCGGGATGGCTGGGCGCGCGCCGCAGCCGGGGGAGGGATGACATTTTGCGTGGCGCGCGCGGGGGTGGGTGGATGGGGGGGGGACTTGTTGTGGCTCCGCTCTTCCTGCCTCCTCCGGCTGTCAGCCCGAGTTTCCTCTCGGCCAATCAAAACACGGACAAATAAACCTTGTCGTGGTGAAACGCCCGCACTAGTGACCGGGCTCCTGAACGGCGTGTCAGCTGGAATATGGTCACCGAGTCACACAGGAAGTGGTGTGTGTGTGTGGGCGGTCACACAGACACACACACACGCGTTCATGTAAACTAGTGCAAATGTTAGCTGATAGAAGTGGAGAAGTAAACAGACGGAGACACAGTGGACAAACATGGCAGAAGGGTATCTCTGACCTTTCCATCATCTGTCTGGGAATGATTGACGGCTGGAGTGATTTTTTTAGGTTCCTCACCGTCATGATTTATTCATCCGTCTCCGCGAGACCCGCAAGCTTCAGGACTCTCGGCGAGTTGTCACTCTTTCATTTGTAAGTGCCATCATCGGTGCAATTATGAGGAATTAAACTTCTTCGGCGGGGGGGGGGTGGACAGGATGGGGATCTAGACGAGAGGGCGTTGCTTTGACACAAGTGCGCTTTATTGGAACTCTTTTAACCATTCAGACATCCAGCATCACAGTCCCGATCAAAGGACCTGGAGGAATACACTCGTACAAGTCACACATGTAAACAACCGTCAGGTCAAAGTTCAACTTTACAGAATACAAACGTGATTGTTTAAGCGATGGTGGCGCTGGCTTCAGAATGTGCAAGGTTTTTTTTTTTTTTTTGGGCTAACTGGTACCACGTCGGCTTCTAAACCACGTCCTAAAGTCTTAACAGCCGCGCGGTTCAGGGGGAGTGTGTGTGGGAGTGTGTGTGTTTGTGTGTGTATGTGTGAGACCAAGGGAGAGGAGCCCGTGTCAGGCCCCAGGTGTGTGAGTGTCACCCCCTTCATCCTTGATTAGTGGCGGTGCAGGACGGGTGATCCATCATGGCTGTCAGAGGAAACGGATGCTGGCTGGGTCTGTTTGTCACCGACGGCAACACCGTCCCTGTGTGTGTGTGTGCGCGCGTGTGTGTGTGTGGGGGGGGTTGTCATATCTGACTGACTGTCTGCTGGAAGCTTCAGCTCAGGAACTCTGGGATGTGATACGAAAACACGGCACTTACAGTTGAAACCACCAAACACTCTTTCATTTTTCCTCCTGGCATCAAACGCAGCAGAGATGCTTTTGAAAAAAAAAAAAAAATCGTCGTCCTCTCCCGGTGCTCCGAACCTCCGGCCCGTCAGAGTTGGTCATTCCGGATGAATCTGTTGCCTTCCGAGTGTTTGCCGTAGTAGACGTAGCGACACTTGGCGAACACCCCTAAAACCAAAAATAAACAGGGGTTAAGATCACGTCACATGACTCCATAAGTGTTGGAGGGGGGTCTGCCAAGATCGAATCTGCGGTTTAATGGCGAGCTTTGGCGGATTCACCGGTGAGCCACGGCCCTGCTCATAAGCTGAAACTAGTTTAAAGAAACTGCTGCTCTTTTTGTGGGAGGCTGCTGGGAGCATTTGGTTCCAGTAAAAAAAAAACCCAGTAAAGCCACGTGAGTTCTGACATTGGAATACTAATGGGCGCCCTCAGCTCTGATGTCCCCACCCCGGAGTCACATGACGAGCGAAGGCAGCCGCGTCACCTCTCACCCGAGCAGTCAGTGGCGTTAACGCCACCGACGATCCTCCGACAGCAGAGCAGACCCAGCCTCCGCCGGGCCTTTTAAACGCACATCAAGTGCATTATGGGAGAAGAGGAGGGGCAGATGTGGGCCAGAGACAGAGGGGGGGCGGCGGGGGGTGGGGGGGTGGGGGGGCTCGGTGCGCCGAGTCCAATCACGTAATCCAAAGAGACATTGTCAACGATGGGGAGAGGATGGCAACCAAGTGACAGGAAGCAGAGACGGGGACAGAGATACTGGTGCCACATTAGTGCCGAGCGTATTCCGACGCCACCCTCAGTCCTAACCAGGCCTGACACGCCGCGCTCGCGCCTCCCTTCTCCTCCCGAGTCTTCAAAGCAGCCGCACACACACACACACACACACAGGCGCGGGTGTGTCCGTGCTCGCGCGCCACTTCCTTGGAGCGGTGGTGGGCGTTCGTTCTGTCAGTCGGAGGAGCCGTGCGGCGGTGGCGGCGGTAGGACGCGGGCCCGGGGACAGACTCAGTCAATCTGAATCTGGACTTTGTAGAGGAGCAGCGCTCATTTCCCCTCACAGCCCCGATACTTGAGGTGATCGGAACGCTGAAGTGTGAGGAGCTGTCACCTCCGATAACATCCGGGAGCCTGTCTGCTCCCCCGGTGTGCGAGGGAAGTGTACGCGCGCCTGTGTTCGTCGGCGGGGGCACGTTCTTTTCTGTGATAGAGGAGGTTTGAGCTGTGGGGGAAAGGGGGGGGTGGCGGTGGTGGTGGGTCTGCCTCGGGGCTCAGGTGCCATGGCTGGAGAGCTGGCCTGACACCCCAGGACCTGAGGTGCCTCACGCTGCTCTGATCACGCAGGCGCCGGGGCCTTTTTTGCTCTCTCTCCGGGAGTGGGGGGGGGGCCCTTAAAGAGATTACCCACCCCGGCACCAGAACCAAGACGGCTCCTACCAGACTTCAGCTGGAGGGGGTTGCGTTTGTAGGCAGCAACCAGAGCCTTTTCAGAGCTAACCTTCACAGATGAAGGAGCTAAAGATAACGGCCCCTCCGGCGCTCGCACTCTGCTGAGCTCAGCGCCCGCCTGTGGGGCCCGAGCAGGATGGAAGGGGGAACGCACTCGGAGACTCTGCAGCACCAATCATGACGCTCCGGCGTGGCGTGACCCGTAACCCTCCGACGGTATTTAAAAAGCAGCGCCGGCACATCTGGGATCAAAGGGAGGGATGCAGGGGAACCGAACAAAGAACCGTTAGGGGAAGCAGGTGAATGCGTCTTCATTTCGCAGCTCTGGATCCACCCCGGCTGACCGCGTCGGCTTCACAGCGAGAGCTCGTCCCTATTCCAAGAGTAAAACGGGATAACGAAGGGTGGGGGGCCGAGCCACACTCTGTCTTACGTAACGCTCTCTTTGGTCCCTGCTGGCGATGTCTGATAATGAGAGGTGCGGTGGGGAGCTCAGATAAACACCCACGCTCTCTGCGGCACTCACGTGGACCCGGGCGCACATTCACGAGTGCAGTCGGAGCGGCCATTAAAGTGACAGATTAAGAAAGTTCCGAGGGGGGGCGGGTGATGCCCCCCCCCCCCGGTGGAGGAAGATCCAGACCAGAGTTCCTGCAGAGGCCGTGCATCACTTTAAAGGAGAGGAGAGGAGAACCTTCTTGTCTTTATTAGAGGGCTGTGCAGTTCTGAGAGCTGCAGTGGAGCTTCAGCGTCTTCGGAGCTGATTACCCAGAACAAGTGTCCTCTCTGTGGGAGCTTAATGGGCCACAGTGAGAGGAAGCCAGCTGTGCAGAACCTTCTGAGAAACCAGCTAATATGGTGTGCTGGTCAGGGTATCAGGGTGGAATGACTCGCTGAAGTCGATCACAGGCACAGATAAATAGTAAGATCATATAAACAATAGATTATTGCAACACCGAGGGTTGACTAGCCTACACACAACGGTGCTCACACTCACTCACATACTGAGGATGGAGATCGCGGGTGTTTAAGGAGGGTGGCAGTGAGACACGTGGAGCACATGTGGCTTTAACACGAAGGCTATCTACTGTTGGCATGACTCCTCTCCTCCCCATCTACCCCCGTCTGTGGCCTAACCCTCCTCTCTCTCCTCCGTACCTCCTCCCCTTCTCTCCGTGTGATCCCCTCCTTTCCTTTTCCCTTCTCTCTGTTTCTCATCTGTCCAGTTTTACCACTTTAGCAGATCACTTCGCTGGCACCAACATTTATCAGGGGTTAAAAATGTAATTAAACTCCCATAGCTCCTGCAGGGGTGGGGGTGCTGGCAGGCAGGTAGGGGGCGGGGCTCAGATGTTTGTGGGAGGAGCTGGAGCAAGTGTGACTGATGTCGGGTGTCAGGTTGCAGTTATCGTGCATGTCCAGAACAACCACAAACAAATGTGTTCAAGATTGGCTCACTTAAATATTTCTGACGTTAAGTAATGACGACATGTTGATGGGTTGGGGATCAACAGTTTATGAAACTGAATCCATCCTCGCCTGTCTTTACTGGAATAATCAACAGATTTCTATGGAATCAGCCTCCGCCCGCCTTATTTGCCAAACAAATGTCTCCATGTTAGTTTGAAAATGACTGGACCTTCCTTCTTTCTCAATAAAAAAAACAATATTTAGTCCATTAAGCATAAATAAGTGTCATCATGATGCATGCCCAGGGCTCAGGGCTTCCCTGCGCCTCTGCCGCCTGTTTACTGCAGCCAAACAACTGCAGCGCCTGCATGTTCTCAACTTCAGCGTATTGATTAAACTTTTAAATAGCTGCCATATAACCCTGGGACATCGGCAAGATTAATTTGCGTCAATGTTCATCTGTAATTCATTAGCCATTTATACTCTCCACATCCACACAGGCTATCAGGGAAATGCACCCCATTTTTCACCCAGGCAGAGGCAGGGGTGAGAGCTGGGAGGGGAGTGGGAGGGAGGGAAATACGCTGCTACAATAACTGAACCACTGCACCAGAGCACAGAAAAGGACTTTAGCCTGATACATTCCCCAGCTTATAGATGTAACCCTAACCATCACGACTAACCCTGAGCCTAAAATCAACCTTAACCAAGTCTTAACCATCAAATGTTCTTGCTCCTGATGAATGTCCTCTGCAGGTGAAATTTGCACTTTGGCCAGCGTGATGTATTTAGAAACACACACAGAAAAACTGAGAAATTAAAAAAGAAGAATAAATCAGTCATGTGCAGTGGTGTGTATAGTTACATGGATGTCATGATGCAACGTGTGGATGGAAGCGTGAATTCCACTGAAAGGAGATAGAGGGGGGAGAAAATCAAATTATTGAACCATTTCTAGAACATGTGTTTCTCTGCTACATCTTTCTGATGTTTTTACGTCTTTATAAGATTATTTAAGTCAGCTTCAAGCAGAAAGTTAGCGTGAGAGCGCTAATATTGAACATGACTCCACTGATAAAATCAACCCATGTCAGATGTTTGAACTATCATAAATTTATGGAAACTTTTGCTTTCAGTGAATTATTCTCAGCTGTCTCCAAGCTGGCTGAGAAATGATTTCATTAACATGCAAGCTATGTTTCTTTCCCACAAGAAAGACGTTTGAGTTCATTAGAGTTGATTAACAAAACTCAGTTAAAGTTTTTAGACTTAATTTAAACACAGATACTGGGCTAGTCTTGGGTAAATCAGTTATAGATTCATGATTAATCAGAAAATAATGACCAGCTAAACTGATTAGCGATAATCACGAGGTGCAGCTCTAATTTTGAGCTTATCAGCGACGGCGGTTTGTCTCAGAAAGATGACACACCATCACCCCACTGTCATTAAACGTCTTCAAATTAAAGCCTTAAAGTGAGGATAGCTTTATTTGCTGAGCTGGGAACTGCAGAGAGGAATGCCTATCAGTCTTTATGGGGATGGAGAGGAAATTGAATTCTGGGGCGTATAAATTTTGACTGAAGGAAGTATTACCATCGCAGGAGGCCTAATGAAAAAAAGGTGAAATTAATTTCAGTGACATTTATCCCACACAGAGGCAAGAAAACAGTGGTTACAGTAGCCCTGGAGAGTGCCGATAAGAGGAGGGCGGTTTACGATCAGACGCCCTCCAGACAACACGCTGACAACACCAAAGAGGAAATACAAAAACGCTCGCCACAGCACACCGATTATTCAGATCTGGATTTACTGAGTGGCCTCAAAGGCACGTGGAAACACTAATGACCCTGATAATCATGAGCGCTCATTTACTCAGTCAAACGTTGGCCCACAAATCACGACACGCGGCGCGACGCTGATGGATCGTGTTCTTCATTACACCCAGGATTTCTAATTAACAGAAAAGGACAGATAAGTGGTTCGAACCTCCGGATGAAACACAAAAAAATGTGAAAATCCTAATTAAAGGTTTGGCTGCGTGCACTAATGGCTGTTGTATGAAGAGCGGCCGGTGAGTCACTCAGTGAAGGTTTAATCACCGGGAAAGGATCCAATAACAAAGCAGCGCCGTATTAATCAGCAGAGAGCGATAACTTCAGCGCTCGTCTCTCTGACATTGGAGGAAGGGATGAATTAATGATGCTCTCAATCTCAACACATTAAATAATAATTATCAGGCAAAACGGCATGAAAGGGACTGCGTAATGAAGCCCATTGTCTGGACAATTACAACCACATCAGACTGTTCAAAGGGAGGTGGCGCCACACCTGATACAGCGGCGGTTTCATCTGTGCTCAACATGTCTGAGTTTAGGTGAGTCAAGTGGGACATTTTATACAGTGGGACAGCATCAGTGGCCTTCAAAACACATCGTGGACACACTTTATCCTTGACTACAACACGGAAGTCAAAAACTGCGTCTCACCTTAAGAGCAGCAAAGGAGATGATCAAGCCTGCTGTCTAAAGTTGGCCAGCAAACAGCTGCGTTAGATAAACTCAGCTAACAGTGGACTTCACGCATCAGCGGTCAAAGCGAGACCCCCCCCCCCCCACCCCCCCTCCGCTGCCTGTCAGCAACAATCTCCATCACACCAAAGACGGGCAGGAAACGTGGTGACAAGAGGAAACGCTGCTTCAGATTTTACACAAACTTACGGTTGTTTCGCTAAGGCCCTGGCCGCCGCTCAGCGAGCCAGACATCAATAATCCCCCCCCACGACGATCTCTTTTCAACAAACAGCCCAGCAGCCTCTGCAGCGACACATATCAATACTAATCCAACATCTTGTTCCGCAGTTGTTCGCCTCAAACCTCGTCTGGCTGCACCTGCGTAACCTCAGTGACCGTGGTCGGATGTACTCCTTCACACTTCCGTCCCCCACAGACATAAAACACTTATTACTCCCAATCCCGGCTCCGCTAACTGACTAGTCTGTCTGGGCTGCGCGGGGACCCCGTTATTAGAGTCGTTTCAGTGCCCATCATGATGCCGGTTAGGCAGTTCTCTACCTGGGGCTCCTGCTCGCCGCCTGCCCTACCGAGCGCCTGGCCAGCCAAACAGTGATTGGACATGACATGGTGACAGAAAACAGGGAGAGAAGGGCAATGGAAATAAAAGAAGAGAGCTGGCAGAGCGAGGCAGACACGCGGGGAGAGAGGAAGGTGGGTATGTTAGCCGGGGCCCTGGTGGTGCTGGGTGTGCCCATCAACACGGATGAGTGTTTGCCAAGAGCTGCATGTCACAATGATGGAGGGACTGGATCACTCACATCACGCATCCGTCTGACTGGAAGATATCAATCCCCAGGCCTAATCCGAGAGGACACGCTAAAATATCCTTTAACAGTGCTCTTCCCATCGTGCCTTTGTGCGTCCCCTGCTCCTGCCTCGCCACTGCTCCAAATGTGAGTAACCTTCATTGTCGGGTCTTAATCGACCGCACTCATTTTCACATCCCATTTCCTCTGTCGCTCGCACTGACAGTCAAATTATGATGGGAAAAACTCTACCTTGACATGTGGCATTTAGAATAATTTGTCACAATGCGGCGATGGAAAAAAAAAAGGGCAAAGAAAAAAAAAAGGAAAAAGTTTGGATGTGTGAACAACTTAAAGAGATAAATCAACCCACAAGAACCTTAAATTCCCTCATTAATATTGCAGAGTTGGAGCCAGGACACAGCTGGAGTCAATGTCTAAACCTGCAGAGGCCTGCAACGGTCCTCAAGCATGCTGACGGCATGCACTTTTCTCAGTAAACCATCAGACACCGGATCCAGACCTTTAGCGCGGTGCCCACCAGACACAAAATCTCCCCCTGGCGAGATGTTCCCTTCCCCGGCTGCTCCAGACTGCTGAGTCAGGAAGGACACAGGCAGAACAATTATCTCCGGCCACCTAAATGGACAGATTGATGTCCTCAGAGTTTTATGGACTTGGGATTGCGTTCTGGAATTTAGTGTTTCCCATCGGTTTTACGAGCGGCGTATTTTAAACACTGATTCCACCGATGAAATCAAATTTTACACTCAATAACTCCTCTTCAGTTGGGTCATCCTTTTAAAAGTATGTAAAAATAAAATGAATTGCTACAACCGTGGCCAAATAAATTACTTACACTTCCCTGAGCAGATAAAATAAATCAGCATATACATTTGTCAAAGCAACAAAGCCCTCGCGTTGCTAGGCAACTAACAAAGCAGAAAGCTGAAGTGATGATACGTGTGACCCCTGTTGACATCCTATGTGGTCCAGCATCGCGGCCGTGCCAGACGCGTGCGGTCACTTCCTACCGCGTAACCTGACCGCTCAGAAGCAGCCAATGGGAGGCGAGGCTGAGGCGCTGAGGAATTTGCGAGGTGGGGAGTATTTCAGGCCCCTCTGGTCTCCCCGTGTCACTCCCCCCCTCCCGGCAGACGGATAGCTGTGCTGTAACTCCTCTTAATTAACATGACACGTACCCCCCCCCCCCACCTCGCTCGTATGCAGAGGACGAGGGCGGGGACGGGGAGATGGAGGGATGAGGGGATGATTAAGTGCGAGATCCGTCCCTCCTCGTGAGAAATGAGCTGGCCTCCTCTGCTCTCCGCTGTCCTCCCTCCTTCATTTCCGTCCCCTTCAGTGTCTCTCCTTGGTCGCTCTGTCTTCCTCCTTCTCTTATATCTCTCTCGCTCTCTCCTCCCCGCCTCCACGCCACTTTCGGACCGTCCCCAGCCCCCTGCACATCCCCTGACAGGTAGAATAATAACGCTCGTACATCACTGCCCCGAAAAGTCCAATAACCTAAATCTTCACTTGCCACACACCCCGGGACTCAATTACTTTATTGACATGTAATCTTCATAAGGGGAGAAATATTGAGCATGTAAGGTCAGCCGGTTATGAAGACATATTATCATATTATCTGCATGAGGGTTGTCGGGGCTAGGACCTGACAAAGCTAATTATAACGGTACATGTTTCAGAGCTCAGAGCGTATTATCTGCCTGGCTGCCCGGTTGAGCCACAGCTGAGGTATAGAGGAGGAGATGGGCTCTCAAGCATAATGGGGGCTGGGTGTCAACCCAGGGCATGGGAATTAATGAAGCCAAATATTATCGACGGCGCACCACGCCGCTAATATCCTTGATTTGCTCGTCGTATTTGTCAAGGTTACCTCGCAGTGGATGGCAGAACAACAGTCTGAGCGAGGCGGAACAACGGCAACAAAAGCCAGGGAAAGAAAAAAAAAAAAAAAAAAGAGGCAGAATGAGCCGTCAGTGCTGTTCCTCAGACAAAATGTCACAGCGGGTTAGTGATGGTACGGAGGACAATCGCCACCGGCTTTGTTGTCCTTTTCCTCCCAAGGTTATCTCATCATCTTTGGAAAGTCCTGCCTGACTGATACGCATACGGAAACCAGTAAAACCTGCAACACTTTCTTAAAGTATGTTTTTTATTTATTTTTCTTTTAACCACGAGGGTAGAAGAGGAGGAAAATAACCGAATTTGTTATTGCAGCCCCGAACACAGTGGATCAGAGGGCACTAAATAAAGAGTTGGCTGGCCCTAAGACATGGCATCTCAGGGTCAGAGCAAGAAAATAAAAAAATTCCACCGCCAGACATGCTAACATTTCACTTCGGCTAATATCAGGGCCCGGTTTCCCCCCTCTCTGCTATCTGGCCGTCTGCAGACTTTGCTAGGAAGCGGCAGTGGCGGCCTGATGAAATGGTGTGGAGCGGTAGCACGCCGCTGCCAAAGGTTACATGTTAACTCTTGCTAATGGCATCAAATGCAGAAACAGATTTCAACCTTCTTTCAAGGGAATCCAGCCACTTAACACCTCGAGCGATGGCAAACATCTCTGTTTATCTGCAAGTAATTCAAGCTCTGCCGGTTGCAGTTTTTAAATGGATTTTTTTTAAGTGTGTCCTGAATAAATATATTTTTGGCGAGCTATCTTTGAAAATCACGGTCACATTTTTGTGTCTCTCTCAGCAGATATGATGGAGTTTGACGGCGACCAGTTCTGAAGGTTTAGCTCTGAACGCCTGCTCGTCCTGTGTGAAGACAGTGAGGCGAGCGGACTTTTAAATCACAACAATCTGGAATAAATTCATCTGTTTGACCAAAATGACTCAGTCAATCCGCCCGTCCTGCGCTGCGGCGACATAACATGCCAGAAGCCATCGGCGAACGGAATCATGATGCCGAAATAACTTGTCCGATCGCATTACGGTGACAGAGAAACCTGCTCCGTCTGTTTAATGCGACTTAATCAGCAAATCAAAGTGACAGATTAAAAGGTTGTTTTGGACTCCTTGGCATTTGGACTACCTCGCTCTTTTCGCTCCGCTCGAGTTGGAATATGGATGGAAAAAAAAATGAAAACAGCTACTTCCTGCAACTGCAGTGAGGCGGTGCGCGCTCTGGTTTACCAGAGCTTAGGATAGATATGTGGAATAGATAATCCTCGCCATTATTTGGATTTGGGTACTCTCATCATTTGGATTTGGGTACACTCAAATCCAAATAATGGTGAGGCGTGGCACGTACGGAACAGACGCCATCGTGCCTGACAGGAAGCGCTGGTGATGCAGCGCAGCAGTGAAGCCATGCAGAAGGTGTTGTCACCCGGCGTGATTAACTGGCCACCGACTGCATTGGAAACCAATTTGTTGGGGCCATTAACCAGAGCGCCATTAAGGCACGTTTTCATCATGACTGATACCCAAGAACGATCATCTACATTCAGAGTATCATCTATTCAGGGGGACCACGATGGAGTTACAGTGTGAGCCCAACCCCTTTAACGAGTGCTGTATCTACATTTACAGTTGCTATCTTATAAAAACATCCAAATTCATACATAGCATCTGCTCCATTGTTAGCAGTGGCTGAGTTCCTGCTGTGAAAACATTCCCAACCATCTTCCAACCTCATCCTAAAATAATGCGATGGGACACCCACCATCTGAACCAGGATTGTGCCTGGGAAGCCGCGGCCACGTCTCAGCTGCTCAGGCACCGTAAATCAGGGCGAGCGGCGGCGTCGTTTCACTGGCAACAATGTGACTTCAGAGGTGATTCAAGAAGTGAGACCCAACCACTGCGGGTGATTTATGTTCTGCTGCTCCTCCAAAAATGACCAGAGTGACTGGGAAGCGGACCAAAGTCCAGTTTTTCCAAGAGTACTGGGCCGATCTGGCAGACGTTGGTGGGGATTTATACAGGCATAAATGATGAAGATTTATCTGCAATGGTCACAGACAGTAAGAATTCATGGAAAAACCTGTTTTCTTACAGCTGAGAGTACGCTTCAGTGGGTCTAATCAGCCTGTTTTGCATTATTCTCAGTTTTGAGATCGGTTCTAATTGCGTAATACTTGCGATTCACCCTGTTGTACAGTGACATTCAGAGGAAATATCTAATTTCATCCACGAGCGTCATTACTAAACTCCTCCAATCACTTCTGTCACAACAGCTCGGCTCTGAATCGCGGCTTATTAAGGTGGTAAATCACAGAGATAAACACTCAGACTGATAGTAAGAATAAACAGGTAAACATCTTGGCGGTGCTCAAACACCGACGGTTCCGTCTTCTCGCTTTAACCTTCTGTGTCACTTTAAGAAGTCATGGCACTCCAGAGAGTCTCTCTGCCACATCAAACAGCCGGTAAAAACAATAGTGTCAGTGAGTTTTCCCCAATCTGAGCACAAACAGAATTATTTACAGGCTGTGATGGGGCGGCATGTGGTGGAAGGCTGCTTCCTGTATGCTCTTAAGGGCTCAGAACATCAGAGTTATACCTGTCGTGGAAGTTCGGGAGCTCACTCAGGCTCAGACGTAGCTGTGATTTCCAGGTCTGGTAATAATGGGCGCGGGACTGGACCCACCGATGAGCTCTCGCTGCTCTGTGGGTGCTGTGATAGATCGCTCAGAGGTTCAGTTTTACCTTGTCCCGTCTGCCTTCATCCATCTCCGGAGGCTAGCTTTAATGGATATTCATGTCACCATGACGATTCACTCCTGGGAGGAATAATATCACATCATCCCACTCACATAAAGGAGCTGGAGCCAAGGCACAGACACGAGCAGTGTGTGATGGGATAGGCAACAGGAGCTAGCTTCCAAAAGAGATATATGTAGCTAAATGGTCTTTTTTTGTTCATCCAGCATCTGTGCACCGAATTATAAAACCTAAGAGCAGAAATTCTTCATCAGTGATGATTTTCTTCATCTCCCAACTTCTGTTTATAAGTGTCAATGGTCAATAATTCACTGGGGCAGAGGGAGAAATATCCTCTGAACGGGTTACATACAAAAGTGCTGTTGTTAAAGCTATTTTGCTGTGATATTTCTATCGGAATAATTTGAATTTACCAATTGAATTTTAATGTTTTGAGAGCAGTCAAAGAGCCACAGTTTATTCATTTTCAGAATTAATGCCAGCATTTAGAGAAAAGTTTTCAGGACTTGGAAAAACACTGCTAACACTTCCCAAGGCTTCCAGCAGCGTTTACAGGTCTTTCAGTCACCTCACTTTGCTCGACTGAAATCAACATTTTAAAAGTTGAATTAACAGACCCAGACAATGCGATGGAAGGCCAATCTACTCTTGCATGTGTAGACTATTTGGACTCGAACTGGCCAAACAAGATGAAAATCACATCTGAAGACCTCATCGGCACTAAAGTGGAGCAGACAGAGGGGAGAGCTAATTGGTAACTCGGTTTATTGTTGGGCATCTGGGACTAACCAGCTATCTGCCATTATTGGAGACTGTGATGTTGTCGCACAACTAAAAGAGTGCAAAACATTATTTCATTAATAAATTGATAAAACCGCTGTGTACTGGAACAAAGACAAAGGAGTCCAATTAACAGGCTTAGTCAAGCTACAACTGCAGCAAAACTATGCTTGTAAAAGTTCTGACTGTTATCCAGTGGTGAGAATTCTCGTGTTTCCAAGGAGACACTTTTGATCGAGGTCTAACAGGAGGTGATACTTTGACTGGAAGCAAAATTTAGCTTCATCTTGCTGCCTTTTCAAACCATACAGATCTTTAAAAAGAGACCAGGCACTATACGAGCTCCTTCCTGTCATAAATTCTTTTCTCTTTGCGGCTGCATGTGGAGGAAAAGTTGACACGCGGTCATTCAGAAACTCACTATCTTCAGCACTTCATCACGTCACAAACTGGCAAACGCTGCTCAGAAACCAGACCTTTCCGTAGCTCCGGGGGCTCTGGGAAACACTTTTTATGGACTCGTTCTCCTGCAAAAGGCCACATCTTTATCCGTCATGTCACCTCATAAGAGCAAATTCACTCAACACGACCTCAGATCTGTTAAAAACATCCACAAGACAAACTCGCATGTCGTGCCTCCATCCTGAAATCTTTCAGGGGAGCAGCTTTCTGGATGGTTTTCTGGATCAGATCTGGACGGCGGTGTTGAGACTTTCCATATTTGCTGCTGGTATAACCATTACAGGCTAGAACGAAAAGTCCTGTGGAGCACATACGCGGGCGGGCAGGGGAACATCAGAGGCTTTCTGTCTTCTCTCACGATCCTCCAGAGGGGACATTCTGTTCAGACTTTACACCCGGACGATGGGAAGTGAGTCAGTATAAAAACAGAAATAGAAGAGGCGGTGGCATCAGTCGAAGGCATCAACAGGAAGTCAAAGGGAAAAAAAAAAAAAAAAAAACTAGCTTCCTTCTTCATTTCGACAACTGCGAAGTTTCAGCAGTAGCGGTTTGCTCATCCATTAGTCATGTTTCCATCCAGATGTCTGGTGGAGGAGAGCGAGGGAGGAGGAGACAGCAGCAGGTGTAGATATCTGCAAGCCCAGCTGAGCTCTAAAAGCCGGTGCTTAGCACCCACGGCTCCGTCATCTGGCCTCTCCCCTGTCTCTGCCAGCCTTTCGACAGCCCATTCCTCATCATTTACCCCTTTTTGGCAAAGCCCAGGGCCCTTTTAATGGACTGCTCTGAATGCTTCCAGATGTTTGTTTATTTGTTGTGCAGCCACTATAAAATGGTTTACTCTGGCGCTGGATCTTTTCCCGTTGCTTTATTTTTCGGGAGGAGGGGGACTGAAGGATCTAATGGAGGGAGCTGCGGTGCACATTACCCTGACGACTGCCTAACAAATGTGAGAGAGCCCATGGGTGTTGTCAGAGAGGGGGAAAAAGCTTTTATATTTTATACATTTTGCTTTGAAGGCTGTTTCCCCCAGATATTTGTAATAATAGTTGTAGAACCATTTAAGAAGCATACAGCTCATACATAGTAGCTGGAAGGGGGCCCAGAACCACCAGAATAAAAAGGCCTGAGGACCAAGCCACAGTTGTACTTGTGTGTTTACTCGGGGCGTTCAGAGATATTCTTTTCATTTGCTGCTGTCACCACTGAAGGATGGACAACTTTATGTGTGTGTATCAATCAAAAAGGACTTCTCAAAGAGTTATAATTAGATCTGTGAACCTCACTTGAAAAGGTGTGATATGAAAAGCGGGTACTAAACAATCGCAGTAAAGCAGAAACTGAGACGGCGCCAGTTTCCATTAGGTTGCTGAGGACCACAGGCAGCGACTCCATTTTGGACTTGAACTGGACAGAGAGTCAGAGCTAAGGTGACATCAGCGGAGGATCCTCAGGCCCCTCTGCCACACCACATCCTCCACTGGTCCCTGCTAGAACCCCCACCATCCGCACTCTCACATCTGCCCTCCTCCCAGCCTCCTCCTCTGTGTCTCCTCTCCTTGTATCTGTTCCAAGTCTTGATTTTATGTCCCTCCAACGGCAGCACATCCTTTGCTCTCCTTCCTCCCCTGTCTCCTTGTTTCCTTCACCAGTTGAGGCAGGGCTGGGGTCTCGCCCTTGTCTCCCTGGGCAGCAGGCTGCCAGTGCTGCCATCCTCTGGGATCTCCTCGGTGCTGTGATCACCTCTGGCACCCAGAGCTCTGGGCCCTTCCGTACAGGTGACACAGTGGGGGTTGGGTAAGAAGGGACTGAAAAATAAACAGTCTAACTGAACCACCGAGCCTCTGCTGGGAATCACATCTTAAATTAACCTCCATGCTGATTTTGTGAACCATTTGTAGCTAAAATAATAATTTCCCCAAGAATGCTACACTTCCTGAACCCTTACCTACCAAATGGTGCTACAGAGCATATTCAAAGACACTTCCAGGAAGTGCATTTTATCTGTGGGTTGAAGAGTCGTTTTCATGGTGCAGAATGAAAGTAGCAGCTCACAGGATCAGAGCTGACTAAAACACAGCGTCACTTGTATCAAGAGACTTTGGATAAACAGCATTTACTCAGTTAATTCGCCATCCACAGAAAGCAGCTTATTGTTCCCCCCTATTGTGTTTGTCCTGAACTGAACTCACAAACGCTCACTTCTTTGGAATTAGTGTCGGAAAAATTACTGCTGTACCCCCTCCCAAAAAAAAAAAAAAAAAGAAAGAAAGCAGCGACCGTGACTGTCCGCGGTGAGAAAACTCCGTTTAAGAGGTGTAAATAAAGTGAGAACGCAGCAGGAGAGACAGGCAGAGAGGTGAAGGGCGAAGACAAGGGCTGCGTTATCTAAGACTGCAGCGCCGCGTCATAAAAATAACAAATGGAGGCTGTGTCGGCGGCTCAGATCTCACACGGACGGGGAAATATTTCATATGTCACATCCCCTCACCTTTAAATGGACTGCTCCGACACCGCAGTGGGCCCGAGCTGCCGCTGTCAAGATCTTCATATCAGAGATCTGTCCTGGGCAGCGTTACACGTCCCATCGAGAGCGCTTTACATTAGGGGGGGTTAACAGCTGACTCTGGATCAGTCAAAGTCAACCCAATGAAAGATGGCCTTAACTGTGTCCAGTTATTGCAGTAAAATAGGGCGAAGAAGTATGAAATAATATGAGATTGACTGGAACAGGTGAGCTACTCACACTTATTTTCACTGATCTTTAAAGGGCAGAATTATGTGTGTTTATGAGGGTTTGGCAGCATGAAATTGACGTACAATTCATAAACTAATGACTCGGGGCCATTATAAGGCCTAATCAATGACTTGTATCAACAGATTCAGGGATGCTTCATCTTCTTTATGCATTATGCCCTCCTACACACACACACACACACACACTGGATTATTTAGATTGATTAGTACCATGAACAGATGGATGTAATGAGATCAATAACAGCAAATAAAGTAACTTCAAGGTCGGCCCTTTCCCACTCTGGTGGGTCATGACTTATATTTACATAATCCACGAGCCGGAGCTGCAGCAGGATGCATCAGCACAGCGTATTGTTTATTTTATGTAACTCCATCTTGGTTCTAAAGGTCTCGTGGTTACCTTTGTGGTTTCTGGCATCTCTGGATCCTCGAGGTAGAGGAGTGTAGGGCAGAGGCCGACTCTCAAATCCAGTCTCGTTAGGCATCTGGCAGAAAGCAAACACAAAAACGTTACAAAAGCAAAACAAAGAACAAAAAAAACAAAAAGGAGAAAAAGGATCGACAAGTTGTCAGAATGACAAGTGACACTTCAACCGGCTGTGAGTCGTAAAAAACACTCACTGCTCCTGTTTTATGACATAATGTGATGGCCGTGTTTCATCACTCCTCCCGTGTGACGGAGCAGCCGTCCTGCCTTTGATGATCTGATCTACGACGTGGTGAGGGCCCGGGGGTCTTAACCTTCGCTCAGCCGTGACCTCCTGCAGCGGTCATGTGAAGGTCAGCCGTCACTCACCCTGAACGGCCCGATGTTGCTGCTGTTATGCTCCACCTGACCTTCTCTTCCACTGACTTCAGGAGCAGTGGTGTTAGCACTTTAAAGGCAGCCTCTCTCGTTTTGAGCCACTGAAAATGAAGCTTTCTCATCTGTGCGCGAAAAGTCAAGGGTTCCTGGGCTACAAATTATTTCTGGTGCCTCACAGGAGAGGTTTGATCAGTCTAATTAACTGAAAACATTAGAGACTTAAAACAAGCCTTGCTTATAAGCTAAGTTATGTTACAATCAAGACTCTGAACAAATAAAGCATTTTTTTGATTAAACAGGGGATTTGGTGATTCTATATATCGGAATGTTCAGTTACTGGTGTTTCTTCTTTGTACTTTCAAGGACTAAAACACCCTCTTTTTCACCCTCTTAGCCTTTTAGCGAGTGGAGCGGGCTGTTTATCAGAACACAGCGATATCTGATGCCTTTGCTCGGCTACTTTTCTTCTCTACAGGAAGGAATTCAGCCAGCCTTTAATCATAGCGAGGGAATCATCTGACAAATACATATTAGAGGTGGTTTGGAGCCGCGTTTCCCCCACTTTTATTGTTGTTCTGCGATATGCTCATGCATAACCTTGAGGAATTGAACGGTCTGCGCTGGTAAATGGAACCATATTCGTCATGAGCAAAGGGAGCGCTGTGAATTGAAAACGATCACATAATGTGCTTCCAGATAGCATCTCTGAGAGGCATTAAGGTCCAGCAGCGTGTGTCCTGTGTGCAAGTAAAGGAAGAAAAAGCAAAATAACTGAGAGAACTGCATAAAGTCCAATATATATATATATATATATATTTTTTTTTTTTTTTTTTTTTTTTTAATTTATTGGTGGAACATGCTCTTGAAAGAAGCAAGTTGAAGTAAAAATACAAATTTTACAAATGTTTGGAAAATGAGCCCGTTATATCACACATCGCACCCGTTTGCTCTTTATGGTTTTATCAATTATTACAAGCCTGGCTATAACAGAGTCGACTACACGCTAAAAGAGCCAGTCAAGCGCTGCGTCAGGATCCTTCTCTCTATTTGATCTACCCTCCTGCTCTTCTGAACCACCGTGAAGTCGAGCCTCATTTCCTGGCCTGCTTGAAAGATCACAAGCCCGGGCCTCTTCTGGCCCGCCGGCCCCCAGAAAGCCCCTCCTAATCCTGCTGCTTGCACACAATTAATCTTCCTAGTTGCCACATTATTAACGGCACCACCCACAGACTGTTTCGGGAGGCCGCTGGACGAAGGACTGCTGGGTTGTGCTGGGGGGGGGGTTCACCCTCAGGCTGCCTCCGGATCCGCAGGACTGCGATCGCCCAGTGTCGCCACCCACACGGATTGAACTGAACTTGAAGCCTTTTCATCAAACACTACTCCCTTCGACATGTGCGGTTCTCACACCACTTCCCTGCCAGTGCAACCATTTTACCCCACCTACAGAGGACGAATCAGTCCATTTGCTGACCTTCGGGCCCGGAACCCCCACCCCAAAGCATAAGAGGAAGAAGAAGGAGAGAACAAAGGAAAAACAAAAATCCCTCTCTCTACTAACAAACCTGTCCCTATCGTCTAATTTTCTGGACTTTTTCTTTCCACCCCTCCCGTTTTCCTCCATAGTTGTACCTGCGCTGGACAGAGGGAGGTGCTGCTGTGTCGTCTATTCCAAGACTCCTTTCTTTCTCTCCTCCTCCTCCTCCTCCTCCTCCTCCTCTCTCCGTCTCTCTCTCTGCTGTCCAGATTATTCTGCTCATCAAGCTGAGCATTGTTTTAATTTGCTGGGCCCGGGGCATATGCTGAGTGTTCACATCATTATTGTCTCTGTGCACTGTGAGTTATCACCACAGCTTATGATAATGTGGCACAAATTTACAGGCTGAGGAGCGCCGAGGATTCGGCGGCAATAAAGGGCTGGACGGAGGAGAGCGGAGAAAAGGAGGAAAAAAAAAAAAAAAAAGGGAGAAGGGGTGTTGGCAGAGGGAGGAATCGCTGTTGGTTGTCATTATGAAAGATGATTCCCGTACCGGATAATACATCACACCAGGGCCGTCTGTCTGCCACTTTTCTGTGTTGTTATGTGAATAAATGCTGATAAACCCAGAGGCGATGGTGATTATTGCTTCCGACGCATCGCCAGGAGAGCGGGGCTGGGGACGAAGCGAGGACAGGAAAGAGGGGGGGGTGGGGTGGGGGGGCACAAAGAGAGCGGCGTGGAGAGCCTAGCCGCCTCCCCGGAAAAAAAAAAAAAAAACCCACAAAAAGGACGGCCGTCGCACGTCCAGATGTGATCCATCCGCGCAAAGTTTTGCAAAGTTTAGCGAGCTCGGCCGTCCTTTTGGGAGTGTGACGTCGCCATGGCTGCAGCGGGGGTCTCGGCCGGGACGTGATTAAGATTTGAGGCCGAGCGCATTTCCAGCCCGACACAGGTGGTTCCCGCTTCGCCTGGCCTCACCTCGGCCCTTCAGAGCGACCGGCAATACAATCTAATTACAGCCGCGCTACAGAGGGAGACCAGTGTAAACACCAGCCCTTTTTATCTCCTTATACATCTGGACAAGTAGACAAAGTGCTAAAAGGAAATAAATGTGGCCTGACAGCCACATCAAAGAGTTCAGCCAGAGGCTTACTGCTACTTAGGGCACAGGAATGTTGTTGCTAAGCATCAGTCCGCAACCTATCAGGGTGCAAAGAGGGCCCTGTCCTGCCTCAGAGAGGGGGGAGAAAAGAGAGAAACGGAGCGCGGAGGGGAGGGGGAGGGCGGCTGACATTGAGGGGAGGCTAGGGACTCAAGGAGATTTTTGTAGCTTAAAGCAATTGTTGCAAGAAACAAGCCTTCTGTTTTGTTTTCTCTTGACACCATTTCTGCTTCTTGTGCTTGCAAAAGACATGTATAAAAATCTCTTTTGATATCTTTTCTCTTTGGGTCTATATCAAAATATTTCTCTTTGTGTCTCTGCGTGGAACTTTTCTCCAACCCCCCCCTTCCCCTCCCCCCCCTCCGTCTCTGTAAACTGGTGCTGCCTTCTGATCGTGTCGGAGATCAGAGGAGACGCAGCCGGCGAACTTATTG
The DNA here is from genome assembly GCA_911728415.1 of Lagocephalus sceleratus. Taxonomy (NCBI): domain Eukaryota; kingdom Metazoa; phylum Chordata; class Actinopteri; order Tetraodontiformes; family Tetraodontidae; genus Lagocephalus; species Lagocephalus sceleratus. The sequence continues at coordinate 6,408,380 of CAJVRN010000040.1, forward strand.
GAGTCAACATTTAATGCCGGCGTGACGCGTTCAGTTCTCCGCGAGATGGAATTCTTGATGATTCCTGTCTCGGCGCCTGCGATGCGAGGGCTCGGGAGCGTTCGCGCACTCTCAGAAACAAACAATGAAAAGGCAAATTAGTGGCGGTGGCGGTGACGAAACGGCCCGAAAAAAGACGGGAATTCATTCACACTTTTACGTCCGACCTGAAAGACTTCTGAACGGAAAAACGAAAGTGTGTGAAATGGCAGTGATGTGAATGAAGCCTATAAATTGTTTTCTTAGGTTGGGATGGGGGGGGGTGCAGGGGGTTGTAATGTAATGGCCCCTGCAGCACAGAAGTCTTTGCTCAGCAGGAGGACCGCTGAGCGCGCGCTTAATGATTTACCAGTTCTGGTCCAACGGACTGGCTCTGAGTAAATGTATCATATGATCAGCGATCACAGGAGCGGTGGTTCAGGCGCTTTCACCGACCAGCGACCCTTTCACTTACCACTAGGCGTTGCAAGGGGAAAGGTTGAGCGTTGCTGGATGTTAATCATCCATGGCGGTGACTCAGAGAGGAAAACGGGGCCGTGTTTTGCTTCTCGGTCGAGGGGACCTTTTCTCTGCGGAACCAGCAGCAGGTGATGTAAAGAGGAAGCGTACAAGGACGCAGCACAATTAGCCTGAGGCTGTTTGTTTCTTTTATTTAGGGATGACCTTTGCACTCTTCACAAGATACGCGCTCACATCGTTTTATGTATATTTGCATTAGCAGACAAACAAATATCGTTACTTCTACAACAAGCGAAGGAAAGGAGTAAAAAAAAAAAAAAAACTTTATTGAAAAAGGTTTTCTGGCCTGTTTAAATCGTGTAAATATTTTCCACCAACTATAAACCACGCACACAAACACATATGCGGTTAAACCGGAGCAGCGTGTGACATTTCATGAAGCTTTCCGTTCTGATTAAGGGCTGTAGCTACCGTCAGAGCTGTTTTCCAGAGTGTAGGATATTTAATAATTGAAGAGTCGGGGAGCGGACCTGTCACACCGGCTTGTCTGGAATGTTTCCTGTGCAATTAGATGCAGAGAGACATTTGAAGAGGGCCCACAAAAAGAGCCACCAAAAGTGACATGTGAACTTAAAGCAAATTAGCTCTTCACACGAGTGAAATGTGAAGGTTACTTAGCAATGCTTAACTCGGGCTGCGGCGGCGTGGAGCGCGTCTTTGACTCGGCTTGCTACAAAGATACCAGGACTGCGATTTTCTTGACTTTGAGGCGGCTTCAGTCAGTGAGTTCACAGAGGGAATGCAAACTAATTTTGACTCAAGGCGTACAGGAAGAGTGTGTGTGTGTGTATGTGTTTGTGTGTGTGTGTTGGGGGGGGCCTAGACGTGTTGAAATAATGAGATCTCTTGATCTCCTGATGCGTTCTGCAAAAATTTGGGAAGATGCCTGCAGATGCACAACTCCCATCCTCACGCAAGTATGCAAGCGCCTAGCATTTAACTGCAGCCTGCAAACACAGGGCACACGTGCACACAGCTGCTGATGCACACATGTGCATGTAAGAAAAGGTACTGAATTACATCTAATGTAAAGACAACAACGAGTGTAGTTCAGCAGAAAGATATCTAAATGAACGAGGGAGACGGTGTAGATTTATAAAACACACACCAGCTGCTTTTAGATTTACTGATAAAACTTAATTAATCATGATTAAAGCTCTGATAATGTGACTTCTCTTTGCCTTTGATGGAAAAATATGACACAACATCTCGTAAACATGGATATTTAATATGCTCCTTATCCATCTCTGCGCCTCTGACAACCTCTCGCAGGACACCCCCCCTTCCTCCTCCTCCTCCTCCTCCCCCTCGTGCACATCTGTGAGTTGCAGGTCACAATGATGACGCTGTCATCCCCCACACCGATCATAAGTCACGGGCAAACGACCCGGATCCTCCGTGGCGAGGCGCAGCCCTCCGCGGGCCTGTAAGCTGTGCGGTTACACCGTGTCATCTTTATGGCGCGGAGCGGAGCCCGGCGCTCTAATTACACTCTGCCTCCTCCATTTACACGGACCGGGACGGAGCAGCAGGCAAACAATGCATTAAAAATGAAGCGCCCCCCCTCCCCTCCCCTCCCCTCCCCCTCCACCGCCCCATCACCCCTCCACCCCCAGCTCGGTGCGTGCCTGCGCTCTTCCACCGGTGGCCCTCGCCTCCCCGTTTCTCTGAAAGCTGGAGAGGGGAGATAGCGCCGGGCCCCACGCCGCGGCGCTTCTCCCGCCTCCGCTCGTCCTCGGCTCCTCTCTGGGAAGGACTCGTGAAGGTGAGCGGCTGCGTGACGGCGCGGGAGTAAAAGAGACAAACCAGGGCCAGAAATTAAATAAAAAGTAGCTGTCTTAAACAGTAATTGCGCTCCTTTGCTGAGCCCGCTTTCAGATATATAAACCTGATTTAGTGACGGCGGCGCTGCCACAAATCAGAGCGCCCTCTGAGAAACACTTGTGCTATGAAATTGTTTAATCTCATCAAGTTCTGCTTTCACAGCAGGCCATAAATCACGTAGTCTTTGTTATCATAGACCTCCATGAGCGCCTCTGAGGCAGGCAATGGATCGTGGGTATATATAATCTTGACTGCACAAACAGCGGGGTCTGAGCAGCCTGAAATACTTTCATATTAGCCGCGGTGCAGCTGGCGGAACACGAGCGCCCTGATGGATATCTCATTTCCTGCTCCCTGCATCTATTTCAGGCAAATTATTACCGCATAAATTTCTTGTCAACAGAAACGGCCAATTAATTAAGTTAAAAATGCGCTCGTGATCACGCGGACGCACCAAACAGGAGAGCCGGGCCCCGGTTTTCCCCGCCGGGTGGATTTACTGCGGGGGGTCACCGTAATGAACGATTTTTAACTTTGTCGTAAAGTCGCAGGCGGGCCAATGTCTACACGGGAGCCGCGTCGCCCACCAACTCGCGACATATTTGCATAAAGGGTATTTATGTGCGGAGGCTGGAGGACGACAGCCCGGGCGAGGAAATAAAGTTTACGACTGCTAAACAAAATGTCCGCCAACCTCCGCCTCGCCGCCGCTTCATCAAAGACGTGCGCGGAGGATTGGCTGGAGATCACACGAGCATATTTGGCATTTAAGACACAACATATACACATTTAACAGAGCTCCCGATCTCAATGAATTATTCATAATGGATGAGTGGTTGGTGTTTGTTGGGGGTGGGGGGGTGGGGGGGGTGGGGGGCGGTGGGTGTGTGTGTGTGTGGGGGGGGGTGTTTATTCAGCTTGGGCCATTTATCAGACAGTGAGGATCCCACGGTGGGATGAGTTTGGAGATTTATCTGCGCCCGGGCTCCAACGCAGATAAATCAGCGGGTGTAATCACGCTGCGAGCGGCCCAGCTGTGACCCCGTCGTGAACTAATGACACGGGGATATCTTCGTCTTTTCCTGTTCCTGGGTAAGGCCCTTAAGGTTAGCTCCCCGTCAGGAGCTCCGCCAAAGAAAGACCCGGCCGGGGTCGCCGGGCGGAATAATAAAGGGGCGGGGGGCTCCGCGTCCCTCCTGTCCTGTTTACGCCGCTGAGCCGGATTGTTGGAGCGCTCCTATAAATAACAGGAGCAGCAGCGGAGGGCTACTGTACGCCAGCGCTACCCAACGCGACGAAGGACGCAGGCAGAGATTTGTTTTTTGGCGGTCTTCACAGCAGCTCGCGTAAAAGATACTGCTGATGATGTCTGCAGCAACCCCCCCCCACCCATCACCGCCACCACCCACCCATCCCCAGCCTCCTGGACCGAGCCCGCTCTGATTTATCATGTCTTCTGCTCGCAGGCTGTCCGCTGATTAAGCCGGTGGAACTTTGTTTCACTCTCCTCTCTCTTTAATCTGTCTCTCAGAGAGATAAATTAGCCGGTGCCGTGCCAGCTCCTGCTCTCTTTACCTCTCTCTGATTTTTCCCTCTGTTTATCTTTCCTGCCTGTCACACGCTGGGAGGAGAGCGGACACATCTGCTCTCGCGCTGCTGCGGCAGATAGGGCCGGGCTGCATCCCCGCGCGCATTCGGCGGCGAGCGCCTGCGAGCGGGAACGGGTGTGTTTTTCCTCTCTTTTTCTCTCCTTGACAACATACTGTCAAACAATCTCGCTCTCCTTGGCCGGGCTCAGGCACTCTTTGTTGTTGGATAATAAATCAGGGAGTATTTATGATCTGCAATCCCCGTTCTTAGTCTTTTAATGGCTACACGTTTGTGGGTGAATTAAAGGGGGGGTTTTATTCACCAGGCTGCGGGCCAAAGTGAGGCCTGGGTGCCTGCGCCTGTGAATGTTTCCCCTCTCTGCTCTTGCCTGGGCTGTAAATCACCTTCATTGTCAGGCTGTGCTAAGTTAGTGTGCGTCATTGGGGAGAGCAGGAAGCACCGAGCATAATTCTGTCCATCATTTGAATTTATTGTATCGGTAGCTTTGTAATCTCCGCCCCATAAATTAACTGGCTGACAGACAAGTATTTGGTTTTAAAGCCAGCCTTCATCAGCATTTTGGGTGGCTGCGTTCGTTATTCCTCTCCCAGCCTTCTGCTCCCCTTTCCTGTTATTCTTACAATTACACCGTAGTCATAACATCTTTTTGTCAGGTTATTAATTACAAAAGACAGAAAGAGAGAAGAAAAGAAGGGGAAGGAGTCTGAGGACACGACCTTGTTTGGAGGTTTCATTCCAGGTGAAATATAAAGCCTGATACAAGGGCACGGCTGCAGCATCTGCTTTGCAGATAGTGCACTTGGCTCCGCGTCTGTGCCAGTGAAAATAAATCAGGCCAGGCATCTCAATGCTATAAGCCCAACTTTTAGAGGCCAACAAATCTTTAACATGAGATTAAGGCCCCACAGGAGCCATTTATCACTGAAAATAGAGGAAAATAACAGAGCACTCCCAAGTATATGCAGTACAGTCGAGACTGATGAGTCAGAATGACTGTGTTTAATGCTCCAGGACCTTTTCTCTGGCTTTCTGACTTAATACCAGCAGCTGGACTCAGTAGGCTGCATGAAATTGAGAACAATAAAGCTGCGTATATTAAATTCATTAAAGGAAGCAGCGAAATGCCTTCAAAGCTCAGCAACAACAAGGGGCACACTAACACTAAGCTGCTAATATCCTAAAAGGTGCATGCATTTCAAAGCCCGGGTCGGCTTTGTGCATTTAAATCACAGCCATTGGACAAGACGCTCGCTCAGCGCATCCATTTGTACTCACGGTAAGAAGAAAGAGAGGCTCTGAAGGCCTAACAATGAACAATACCTCCCTAAAGCCTCCTTAACGCGATGTATTTACATATCAAGCCGCTAGCCCTGATATGTAAACACACTCCATCAGATGCTGCCATCACAGCCAATGAGAGCCGCTTCAATTCCCCGGTAAGAGCGGCGCGCAAGACAAAAGGGAGAGGGGCCTGAAAGAGACATCTTGTGTCATCGCCCATGAGAGATAATGGAGCTGTTATACGTCCTTGATCACAGACACATCTTGCTCTCCCTTTCGCTAATTCTTTGTCTCACTGCTCTTAAAGTCTCCCTCTATCTCACACAGACATGAGTAAGAATTCCAGCACACTTCAGTATGATAGCTCCTCTTCTCTTCTTTTCTTTTTTTTTTTTTTAATCTGAGGACTTCAATTTGCAGCCTAGCCTAGAAGGCAGCTCCTCCTGATATGTTAATTGCAGGGTACTTAAGCGCTAAAAGATTAACATAAAACCCTTTAGAAACTAGCTAATAGTTTATGATAATTTGCGCACGGCCTTTGTCTGTCTATCATTATATTGCCTCTAGCAGTAATTTTATCAAGGGCTGTAAAATATCATTTAAACCAGTTCGCTTTCAGATAATTAATAGCAGAAACTGTATCACTGAACCACACTGGCACCATTAACAATATGGCATTTGAGCTATAATTAAAGTATTTGATTTTATTAACCTATTCATATTGCTGTGTAAATGATGACACAGACAGCCTCTTTTTTCCCCTCGCTGAAGCACCGTCACCAGCGCAATTACAGGAAGCCTTGCTCGTCTCTGATTGCAGATTGGAGCTTTTCAATGGGCAGGTAAGTGCTTGCCGAGCAGACAGGGTAACAGGACACTGCTGAGCTGAGAACAATAACACCCCTCTGCTTACAGATGCACACTCAACACCTGTCACATGACACAACTGTACTAATTAATAATAGATACCGCCCTTAAAATTAAATAATTTCAATTAAATTACTTAAAATGAGCCAAAAAAAATTCTATGGTTTTTATTTATTTGTTCAATTGGCCTCAATACAGAGCTATGGCCTTACTCAAGGGTCAACCCACTGTACTTGTATGTTTGATAGAGACGCAGTAGCTCCTTCACACATTTCAGACACCCCGTCCCCCTCATGAATAATACAAAAACTCCCTTCGCCAAATAGCGAATCTATTTATCTGCATACCTGGAGCCTTGCAAGATGATTGGCCCGCTATTACCGTGGGGGGAAAAAAAGAAAGGGAGAGAAATGTTCCCCAAACAATTTGCTTCAAAACGAGACAGGAATGATTCTGTTCTTTTCAACGCCCGAGACAGGCCTCCGTGCATAATGATGTCAGCGTAATGGGGTGACAGATAGACTGGGAGACCATGACATTAGCATGAGGGATGCACCAGTGAGCAGCCCGCTCGGCTGTGGTCTCACAGGGCCCTCAGACGTGCATCCACGACATCGCTTATCTCGCCGCTGTACGAGGCAACAAATGAAGACGTGTCATGTTTTTAAGGCCGAGCGATACGCCATCTCATTCCAGCAGACACTTGACTTAATGACGGAGGAAGATCGCTGCATTACAAATGCCCGCCGTCTGGAGTGTTATTAGCGGAGGACGATCTCAATCACAGTCGGATCAAGAGCGGCACCGGGGGTCTGCGGGGGGGGTAACTCTTCAGGTGTGATGGATTTACCTGCTTATAGGACAAAGTTTGTTAAAGCTAAGATGAATCTTGTACAGCTGGAACAAAGACAAAGGTATGAGGCCGTTCTGACGGCGCCGATCCAACACCGAATCCCCGGCGGAAGGGTGGATTCCTCCAGCAAACATTTATCTTCCCTGCGAGCGTGTCTGTGTGGGAGCTTCTCCGAGCCTTTATCTGCCTGCGCGACGAGACAACCTGCAACACGCCAGCATCTGGAGTTCCTCTTCAAACACGGCCTTATCTCACACCAAACATTCAGCGGCGGCCCGGAGCAGACCTCACACCGCCCCGGCCGCGCTCCTCTGCCGCCGCCGCGGCCTGTGAGAATCCGCGACGCCGCGGTGATTGAAATCATCTGCCGGAGTTTTTCTCCCGCTAATCTGGACAGAGGTTAATGGCACCGAACTCAGCATAAATGGCCACAATCCCTCTTCATACACATTTCTTAACCATAACTGTTGAGACTAGAGCTAAACAGCCATCACTTATGTTGCTGTTTTGGGGGGTTTATTTTGCATTAATCTTAAGATAAATAGAAAGGGTCCTCACGGGTCTTTTATAGGGTGACTTGACTGAGCTGCATGTAATCAATTTCAGCGTGTTTATTTCAATATTTAAAACAACTTTATCAAGGCTGTCGGGCTGTCATACAAACACTAAAAGCTGCACAGAGACAGTATCTTAAAAAGTATCTTGTTTACTTTGGTCTGTAAATGCTAACTCAAACAGGGTGATGACCTTTTTTTTTCTTATGATTCTCCTTCCAATCACTGTGGTGCTGGTGAAGAATGCAGTGAGGAAGCTCCTCTCTCTTGTCTGAGCTCAGATCATTGCCGTTAGCCAGCCCGCTGGGGATGGAGGGGGGTGTGTAGACATGCCCCTCTCTGGGGTTCTGTACATACGGCCTGTGCCTCACTTCAAAGAGAGGCCAGGAGGGCAGCCTTCTCCCCCCTCCACCCCAGATCCACTCGCTCACAGCTGATTCCTCCGTGCGTGTAAATGTTTGTGCGTCTCGTTCCGACTCTCTCCGGGCCCCTCTAGCTCTCCGCTCAGACGGCTTTCTTCCCCCCGTCCTTTTTGTCCGGGAGGACCGATAAAGGAAGACATGAAGGTATGAGCTGCGGCTTTTGTGTGGGTGAGTGCGACCGTGTGTCTCTCTTTGATGCCCGATAAGAGAGGAGATAGCGTCGTACCAGCCTTCCTCCTCAGCCCCTGCTCCGTACCACATTACAAGGAACTGGGAAAGTTCGTCCAAACAGCACCGGAGAAACGATGATTAATGCAGCGGTGGCGGACGACTTGAAAAAGACAAAGAAGAAGAAATAGAGGCTGTGGCCGAGGAAGGTCTGGTCAGCACAACCCCCCCCTGCCCCCATCCTCCAAAAGGATCACACGGGACTGTCGCGCTTCCTCCTCTGACCCAGCCTTCAGCAGGGCCCTAATCGGTTTTCACTCAGACATATTTTCTGATCGCACTGGTCTGAAACTCTCCCAGCGCCCCGGCCCTCCTCCCTCTCCCAGACAGCACGCTCAAAGTGTCTCCTGACAATCTGAATGAGGCTGAACGGCAACATGTTGTTAAAGTGCCAAAGAACCCATTTAGCAGATGCCTGACGAGGATGTTATATGGTTTGCTTTGAGTGAATGTGCCTTCCTGTCACTGGAGCAATTAATTTGTGTTGTTTGTTTTGCAGAAGCCCCTGGGATCCTTCCCAGTGTCAATGCCTTTTGAGCGCCTTTCCTTTTATTTGGAAGGGGCTCCTTTTGGTATGATAATATGTGCAAGTATAACAAGAAACTATTACTGTGTTAACACACTTTTCATAAGACTGAACTGCTCATTCACTAAATGATTAATCCTGACAGTGAGCCGGTAGCGCCGCATGACAAAATCTTTAAATACAGCCTGTTAAGACAAACTGTACTTGTAATGTCACAATGATTTCATCCATGACGGCTTAGCTGCCCTCTTTCCATTCACCAGGTGCTTAATTCCTGTCAAACTCTGAAACTAGGTCTCCCTTGAGGGACTCAAGAGCTGAGGAATTTGACTGAGACAGACAGCACTATTAGCGGGCCCTGGATGAGCCCCAGCCCCGAAAATCCACTCAAAGCTGGCAACGCCAGGCAGGAGGAACAGGTCTCTTTTTCACCAGTTTAGCCCGACAGAAGTTAAACAAATGTCCATCACTCAGTCAGGAGGGCAGCTGGCTTTATCTGGAGCATGGAGAGAAGCTGCGAGAGGAGAGGAGACGTTCCGTTTGATAGCAGCCAAATTAAAGGTGTGTTTAGATACTGACAGATTAATGGCACGTCTGCAGGCGTTCTTTTTATTAAGGTCCATCATGCTTTTCAAAACTTTCAAAACCCATGTTTTCTCCAAAGGTTCGGATTTCCAGGCTCCCAAATTTGCTGAAAATCAAACACTAGGCCATCCTCCAAATACAGTTTTGATATCATCCTCTACATTCAAGCGGCCGCTCACCGGCCGAGAGTTGACCTACTGACTTTTAGATAATAACAATGGCTGCTCTCCTTCATTTCTCTCTCTCTCTCTCCCTCTCTCTCTCTCACACACACACACACACACAGACACACACTCACACTCACATCCGGTGAGTCCCATCCATCAGTCAGTAGCTGTCCGTCATCATCAGCTTTGATACCGTCTAATAGTGTCTTCAACAGAAAACCCAGCCAGCGTGAGTTTGTTTCCCCAGCTCTCCGCAGCTCGCCGGCCTCATCTTCTAATCACCTTTCATTACAGCCGTCTGATCCCCGGCTTTCCTTTGTGTACCGCGCTTCATCGTCTCTAATTGCACGTGAAAGATGCCCCCTTTGATTCCGCCTGCGTGCCAGAGCGTTATCAGGGAGAGAGTGTGGAAAAGTGTCGCTCACGTCTGTCTGCTGGGAGGCTGAGGGAGCAGCGCGTTCACCTGCTGAGGACAAACCCGCTTCTCCATGAGATATGACGCGCCTATCAGCAGCTCAGAGGATATCAGCGCTGCCTGTCAACATAATAGCGAAGGGTGGGGGGGGCAACAGAACCGAAGAAGGGCAGCGGGGGGGGGGGGTTGAAAGAGAAAAAAGCAGAGATACTGCTTTGATTGCGCAATTCTGACAAACCAGTGGGTTGTTTGCGTGTGGCTGATGTTTTACTGTCCGACCGCTGCCTTGTGATGATCTAAGAAACACCCCTCTTCTTTAAAATCTCCTCATTTGTTGCTCTTCAGCGGAGGTTGTGTAGCCGCGACGTCGGGCTTGTTCACTGTCAGTGTTTAACCTTTTCAGAATGATGTCTGGGAGACCTTTGGTGGCTGCTGTGCAGTCATTGTCTGCAGCTTTTATGTCCTTTGTAAGAACTCATTACACCCCCCCCCCATACACACACACACAAAAACACTGCACCTCACCCCCATCATTTTAACAAGGCGTCAGATATTTGTTGATTTGTTAGGTGGGTATTCTAAAAGTAGGGGGGAGACGAGACGATAACCTCCTCCATCTCTGTTTTTCTGACACCGATGAGGGGAGAAATAAGGGAAAATTTGAGGGGGAAAAGGGTGAAATCCAAGATGACTTCTGGCTCTGAATGTTGGGGTGAGCTGTGGAAAGAAAAATGAGCTCCTCAGCACCGGGAGGAAACCGACTCTTTATCCGGCACTATTTACCGACAAAGAGAATGATAATATCAGTCAGCGGCCCGTCAGCAACCCAAGTGGCTTGTGAGGGGAACAAAGATTCCTTTAGATCTCTTCACAAGGAGACGTTGAGATACACGCCATTCGGGGGGCAGGTAATGCCCTCGGAGCGCTCCTGCACCGGGACCCGGTGCTGCGGCGATGAGTAAACCCGCCCAGGGCTCGTCCCCGGTCAGAGCAGGGAAAAACGAAAGCTGACGGGTTAATGAGCTAGCAATCAGCGCAGCGAGACCAGCGGCGCAGCACCAACATGTCTGCCCTCCGCCCGTCGGTGAAATATAGCCGTGGATAACAGATTTCTTTTTTTTTTTTCCCCCGGCCCTTTAGCGGTGATGAGTGGGAGAGAACACGTGGCGGCAGCATCGGGGACGGCTCCGTGTAATTACTTTTGGCCATCTTTCAAACCTTCCCCTCACAGGAGAGAGATGTGTGACAACATTTGACAAGAAAGCCAACAAGCTTTCCATACAGAATAATGGAATCCATCAAGAGTGAGGCAGACACACCTGTCTGGCTCCGAGAACAATGCCATACTGCCTATTTATTAGGTGCCAGAAAAGTTTATGTTTGTTCGGTGACAGTGACAGCAACTTGATCCTTTTTCATTTTTTTTTTTTTTTTTTTGGAAAGGTGGGAGCAGAAGCTTCTGGGAGGAGAGAGAGGAGGGGGAAAGTCTGACTCACATATTTCCTCCTCTGGCTGCTGCACAGTGAGTTCTCTTTCTTCCTGATAGCTGTCTGCTGTGAAGTCGGGAGACAAATAACAAAGACTGTCATTCTCCAGGAGCCGCGCACTAATTCTTTCTTCCCCTCACCACCAAATGACACATATTATATCCTTCTGACACCTAAAGTTCGGCGCCATCTCCGTCTTTCCGGGCTTTGCAGAAGGATGGCAAATCAGGGGAACACGTGGAGTGTCAGCGTTATTGATGACTATGAACGTCGGCGAGCAGCATCGGTCAGAAACATCAATTCGAAAACAAATCAAAATCGACTTTTTTCTACTTTGATTCAAAGTATGAAAACACGATTTCTAAAAAAAAAAAAAAAAAATCAACCCCTGTGGGTTCCAACTGCACGGAGACTCCATGTCTTCAGTCCATTTGACGGCTGTCATCCCAACAGTTAATAATTAGGCTTCCTCCTGCCACAAAACGTGGTGCCACGGTGACAAAAGCCAACGGCAACCGAGGTGGCGGCTTATTATAAATAGTCTGACCGGATGATTAATGAGAGGGGCCATCGGAGCTAAAGCAGCAATCTCGCGCTCAGACAAAAGGCTGCCCGCACAGCTGCCTGCGCACAAAGAGGACGAAACAAAACACGACATGACGAGCCGTGTCCCCAGAAGAGCTGAGGCAGAGTGGCGAGGGGGGGGGCAAGGCAGGTAAATACATAAGTGAATTTCCACTGACAGTTTCAGCCGTGTTGAATGCAGGGGTCAGCACAGACGGCTGCATTCATGACCAAGAGGTAGAGTGGCAGTAGGGGACAAGGTTTAAATTTGTGGTGTTCCAAATGTGGTTGAGAATCTCTTTTTTTTTCTTTTTTTTAACCGTTTCTGTTTCCATCATGTCGTTTTCACTGAGATTTTTCTTTTTTTTGGTCATTTTAGAATATCTCATTCTGAAATCACATTCATCAAAGCAAAGTCAACAGGTAACAACAGTGGCAAATATGTGTTTTTCTCTGAGTTCCACAAACAAACATGGATGCCTTATTCCTCCACCGGTCAACAATTATCTTGAATATTTGGATGCGAGTTTGCTCCGAGCAGGATTTTCCATTTGATGGGTCTTATTCTTCGCCTCCACTTTGCTGCTCCCAGTTGGCAGGGCTCTCAGTCGTCACAGCATCTCCTTTTAATGCCCCTGACAGGGGGTTATTTGCTCCCATATATGTTTTCTCTCCAATTACACCATGGCAGGATGGAGGCTGCCAAACCACGCCGCAGAGACGATGATGGTCACCTCTTTGACTAGTCCTTCCTGCCTCCTGCACTATATTTTTCATCTTTTTAGATTCTATTAGAGAGGAGGACTCTCTCATTTATCTGTCCTTGCTCCAAAGTGTTGTTTAACACCTGAGAAACGGCACCATAATGGCTATTGCTATTCGTTGGGAACAGCAATATTGAACATCGGTTCTCAAATGATTGGCAAGAATACAGGCAAGAGGAGGGAAATATTCTAGGAAAAAAGAGGCGTGATCAGTAACAAGAACAAGTAAGAGAGAGAAACAATACACAACATTTGAAAAGAGTCTGACTCCAATTAATTGTCCACGCAGCTGTAGTGGCACGAGCGGGGGGTTTATTTACCTCAGATTGTCTTAATTATGTCAAAGTGTTTCAACTTGCAAATTTAAGAAAAAGCAGAGTGCGACCACTCTGTAATAAATTAATCAGAATAATTTGCTTTATTCTTTGTAGCTGTTTACAGCAATCAGGGTGATCAAAGGCAAAGTGAAAGTGATACCAGGGGACTGATTTTTCAGATATACAAGATGCAAACCCGCCGAATCAATAGAGCAAACAGACAGCATTGGGCGAGCATAGCTTAAAGCTAAGTGGGATGCCAAATGCAAAGGCTGCCATTGATACCACAATGAAAAATGCATGATTTCAGAGAGAGCGCTCTTTTATCTACAAGGCACGATCAATAGTGGGAAGGGGTTATGGAATCAAAGATGTTTTGCTGATGCGCTAGTTAACTGACACTCTTAAAAACATCTGAATGCAATTTTTGAGAACAAAGCGTGCTAAAAGACAATTGGAGGGGATTAAGGTGAAGTTCCGTCAGTTGATAAAGTTTCTTTTCGCGTTTTGGAAGGCGATATTAAACACCGAGCATCTGGGGCAGCGCAAGTCGGATGAGTTTACCACTGACGAGCTCTATACGGAATCGTTCACGGTAACTACAAAAGACAGTTTTATCGGGAAAAATGGGAAAGTTTTCTTCTGGAACGCCAGAAACTGTCTGAACACTAACTTCAATATGGCTCTGACAGAGATAATTATGAGGTAACTTGATCCTTGCCACAGGCCTGTGAGGAGACCGAGGAAGACTCAGACACCTTCGGCAGAGGCTGTCTGGTCTGGGTATGTGACAGGAGACAGACAGCAGGAGAAAAAGAGGGTGGAGAGCGGGAAAAAGAGAAGGAGGGGGTCACAGGGAGGAGAAACAGGGAGGCAAGGAAGTGAGACACGGTAAAGCAAAGGAGGCACAAAGGGAGCGAAACACCAGAGAAACCGGGGCGGCCATAGTGACTGAGAATGAATGACAGGCTTGAGACTCGTCACAGGCAAAGACTGATGGCTTCAGCCACAGAGGGACCTGCCGCGAACGCTAACCGATAGCAATCGCAGCTATCACGGCATGCTGAGGCTAACAGCTAGCAGCCACCCTGTCACCGCCACCTAAACAAGCCCGCTGTTTTCATCTCCATAGACACGAGGCGGCACTGTGTCTTTTCTTCTGATGGAGATAAGATGTATAAATTATGAGCAGCTGACAGAGTCTACTTCAGCGCCCCCGGCGTCTCATCAATCACTAGCCTGTGTGTCAGCAGGTAACTGACGTGGCCCCCGGAGGCACAACCCCCTCTTTAGGTGTGTGAGTGTCTTTGTGTGCAAAAAGAAAATGGTTTGCAAGTGCGCAATTGGGCTTCTGCACATGTGTATAAGTATGTGTGAACGGGTACTTATGGCATATGATGAAACGATGGCTCAGCTTCTTGAAGAGACAAGAAAGGAAAACAAATATTACATGACCACATTTCCTGTTTTTTCTCATAATTCCAGATTATCCGATGATTTGTTTAACTCTAAAAGAGGAAAATGAATGGCCGTAAAGAGAGGAGAAGCACAAAGTAACACCAGACGACCATGAGCGAACTCGATGGGTGGACTTCCTGGAGGTCTGAAAATCCTGCGGTGGACCACCCAGTATAATTATTAGTATGGACAATTTTCCATAGACTTCGGCTTCCCCGGTCTACAAATGAAGCATGGTTGGCCGTGGGAAGCCACAGCAGATAGACACGCAAGAACAATTTCCTTTTTGGTACTGAATTTCTAATTACAAATGGTAACACTTGGGATCTTAGCGTGTTTTATTGCTGTAATAACAAGCTACAGTGCCGAAGCAGCTTGGATTACATCGTAATTACAGAGTGTTAATGGCAAAGCAGCTGAGGAGTGTGCAGCACTTTGCTGTTTGGCGGTTTATACCTTTTTCTGTCTTAACATTGAACTTGGAGTCAGGACAGAACACACAAAATAAACAACTCAAAAATCAGTGAATCCAGTGAAACTTTCATTCCTCCTGTCTGAACTGGTACCAAACCTCAAACCACACTGAGCGAAATTACACAACGTTCGTGCAGACATCCTACAGCAGATATCGTTAGCTCGTGCATACGGTATTGATCCGCTGTCTAGGAGCGAAGTTGGAGAAGGAGGCAGAAAAGTTTGACTCCCTGCGGTATCGGGAGAAACAGCTCATCTCAGCACCAAAGAGAGGGAGGGCTGTCATGTTCCGCGTGATGAGCTGAAAGACTAGAGGCGGCCCGGAACAGCGGGGTATTCCTTCCCCCCATAAACAGACCTCTGAAAACAAACAGCTCCACCCCACAGAGAAGGAGATGGGACGGTGAGACAAGAGGGGAGGGCAGACAGGTGTCAGGAAAGAGTGACATCTGTGACAGAGGCCACTGAGAGAGGAGCTGGATGAGATGAAGACGAGAGAGGCTTCATGAAAGGAGGAGACGCTCGGCTGTCTCCTGCCGTCTGGTCTGCTGCTTGGGATTCAATTTTGGGACGTTATGTTTTGATGAGATTAAAAGCATGGCGTGAATTATGAACCGCCGCGTGTATAAACACCATCGGTTTGGACCGCTCTTGTGTCAGCGAGGCCGCTGTTTTGAGGCGGTTCCAGTCTCGAGACATGTTTTCTTTGAGAGGGTGAAAGAAGATGTCTGGAGCTCAGCTGACAAAGAGTGTTTGTCTCTGTGTGTGTGTGTCTCTGTCTGTGTGATGGTATGTGAGGCCATCTGATCCACTGGCCAGTGGTGGTGGAGCTGCCGGCCCATCAGAGCCGCCACGGCCCGACCCAACTCTCACATTACCCCCGAACACATCGGAGACACCGAGGCCGCCCACTGACAGGCAGAAACGCCCCTGTGCCCCACCCCGCTGCACAGAAGACAGCGTATCAGGTGATCCCAGGGGGGCTTTTATAGTTCCAGATTAAATTTCTGGGCTACGGGTGACAGTTATAGGTCCAATGAAATAAAAGATGTACCTTAGACACGGCGGGCCGGTAATACAAGGTCACCACCGCCAGTCTGACGTGTCCTTCACCTCTTGGAGATGTTTATCAACCCGAGTGTTAACTGAACCAGGTGAACGCTGAAATAGAGCTCCGCGAACCGTCGAGCCGGTTTTGTTTGCCAAATGCTACCGAATTACCTCACTTCCTCTGTTCAGTTCATTAGAGGTGATGAAATGACCATCTTGGGAGTAACCTTTGCATCTGACTGGCTTTGTCAGTGCTGCCATGGGAGACATTTGGATATCTGTGTCATCCCACATAAGGAAGAAAAAAAAAAACAAACAAAAAAAAAAAAACTTTATAAAACCTTTGCCAACCACTCAAAGGCCATGCAAATAGAGGACAGCACCTTCATTAAGCTCTCAGACATGATGAATTCTTTGCCTGGAAAACACCCAAGAATGCTGTCTAAGTGTCACTTGACCCCTCCCCCCAAAAAGTGACCCCTGGTGCACCCAGGTCAGTGCTCACACTCTTTCCCATATTTCCTGTGCCGGGCAAGAATGTCCCCCTCTTCTCTATTGTCTCAGCTTAATTTTCTCTCTTCTGCTGCCAAATTTGCTGCTTTTTCTCTTTCTATTCACCATTTAAGAGAGAGGGTGGCAAAAAAAAAAAAAAAAAAAAAAAAGACTCTTCACCAGCAGAAAGCATGGGGATGAGTGGGTATTCATAGCATGATGGCTGGGAAAATGGGGACGCTGTGTTTGTGAAATGGGAATGGGAACAAGTGTGTGGATTTTTGGACACATGCATATGAGAGGAGTGTTATGTGAGGACACATTTTAAACTTAGACAGGAAAAAACAGGTTCCTCTTTTTTACAAAAAGTGACATGAGACGCACCAAAATGCAACAAAGTCCATCATTTCCAGACCATTTGCAAACTGTACTTAATGTATTCAACTTTAAATATATCTCAATTGTCTCTCCTCAACATTTCACCCTTTCTGTTGCTTTGAAAACGTTGTATCCTCGGGACAAATGCGCGTGAGGCCGATATTGTTGGAGCTGCCACTCCTGCTCCTGACAGGCTTGAGCCGCTAAAGCGCCGGCTTTGACTGGTTAATCCTGTGAAAAAACATTTGTTTTGTTGGCCGGGTGCTGAGGTCACACCCTCTTCAATCCTGTAGTGTTCCAACAGTCTTAGACCACCAACCCCCCCAACCCAAACATGTCTCAGCCCTCATCACTGGTCCTTAGACATCTAACCACCCACATACGGCGGCAACAAAGCCGGCAGTGTCAAGACTACCTGTCCCCCCCCCCCTTGGCTGACCTGCAGATAGCCCTCGGGGACATTAATTATAGAGGAGTCTGACTTGTTGAGTGAAAATAGACAGACGGGAGAGTGAGGGTAGAAACGATGCAGAGATGTTGTTACAGATGCTGTCGCCTCCTGATCATGTCATCCCGCGGTACACTGAGGCATCGCTGTGCTTATACTCGATCAGGTTTCCCATTCATCTCTGGGGCTGGTGGTGGTGTTGGATGTGTGTGTGTGTGTGTGTGTGTGTGAGGGGGGGTGATAAAAATGGCAACTTTCAATTTCCCACAGGGTTCAAGTTTTGGTCGGACCCCACTGAGCTTTACTTTAGAGTAGCCCGGTTTTATCATTACTCCATCCAAATGTCCAAATGTCCCATCAGGACCCCTGATGTGGTCGTTATTTATCCAAAGATAAAACAGTGTACAGCACACCGCACGAGACACCGTGTCCATTTGATACGGCTGCGCTTCTTATCATAGAGCGGCAAGAAGGCTTTGTGATAAGAAGATATTTCTGTGTGGATGCTGTTTAGACAGCAGCGCTTGTTCCGCGAGACACTGAACTGCCACCATGTGATCAGAGCAATCTGTCCAGACAAATGGAAGCCCCTCTCGCGCATTACCGCGCTAGATTAGACGACTCGCGGCTATTTGATTTGCCCGTCGTCTCGACAGCTCCCGTTTCTAATGGACCGGGTGGGATTTCTGAAACAGCGACGCTGGGAGAGGTCAGCACGTTTGAAGGTTAGGCCTGTCTGGGGACTCAAAATAAATAACATTCAGGTGTTCTGTTCTCTGTCAGGTGAGTGTCTTAATGATGCCAAGTTAACACATACTAAATAACAGTGGCTCCCCACGCGGTGACAGCCTCAGAAATAATTGACCAGCGCGCTCCAAACTGAGACGCAGCAGGCACAGAATTCAATCCTGCAGCTGACAGAACCCATTGAGCATGTCACCGGGTTTTACATTATACACAAAGCAATGTCAGGTCAGGGATGCGGCCTCCTGCTACTTATTCGCAACTGCATCTATGGGGGCAATTTAGCAGACTTTCCATAATATCATCTGGTTAACTAATGTCCTGACAGCACGGACAGAAAGCCTCCGACTTATTTCCTGTCTAGATCAGGATCAGACGCGCAGCGCCGACCTGTCGACCGTGAACTCCTGTTCAATGACGATGTCTCCTGACCCCAGACAAAGATGTCAGAGCTGGGAAATAAAGGGGGAAAAAAAAAAAAAGAAACATAACCTTATTATGTTTGGAGGCTACCGGCAGTGTGTCATTTCATCCACAAGTTCCCATGTAAAAGGTGTCGGCTGGAGGTGGGGCTGCACGGCCCTCAGCGGGGGGAAAAACAGAGGGGATCCATTATCCACACGTGGTGTACAGTGTCCTGTCATTTTGTTGTTGTACATGTGTAAATCATTCACTTCCTGTCAAAAAGCTCACCTCAGTAACGGGGTCACGGGGTAACTGGATCCCAGAGCAGACAAAGAGGAGTTTTACCTGAGCACAGCTCGCTACTGATAGCGGCGAAGATGACAATGGCTCGATAATGCTGTGGAGGCTGGGAGTGTGTGTGTGTGTGTGTGTGTGTGTGGGGGGGACAATAGCAGGATTCCACTCCAACACCACCGCCACGGAGCTGTTCCCCGTTCACAATGCGCTGCTGAGGTCTTCCTCGCCTTTCTTTTCTTCCCTCTGAGCGCCGTGGCCCACGGTCGTCCCCACAATGACAGTAGGTGGAAACGCTGGCTTTCATTACACAAAGTATAAATAGTGTAATCTATCAGTGGTGCCAATCAGGATGATTGATTATGGGCTGTCAGGGAGGAGAGTGACACATTAGAAAAGTTTGGTTAACAATGCCTGTAGCTGGTGCTGGGCTGCTGCCACCCAGCCCGGTGATTAATGTGTTGTCAGCCTGTAATCCCACACCCACGCCTAATGAGGCAAGAATTTATCATCTCGGCGGAGTGGCAGATGTCAGGGGGAAAAGAATCCAAGTGGCGAGGAACAATATACTTATTCTAGCTCGCGCCTGACATGTGTGACAAGTCCTAAAAAACACAAAGGAGGTCTGTGTAAGCACAAACGTGTGTGCAGTGGAGGGACGCCCGGCTCTCGACCCAACTCCCCGTCAGCCCCACTACGCTGACACCCCAGGTCACGTGATCCACGCCACAATCATTACCCACCACCCTGAGTCTCGGAACGCGGCTCCGGCATCATTT
This sequence comes from Lagocephalus sceleratus, assembly GCA_911728415.1. Classification (NCBI taxonomy): domain Eukaryota; kingdom Metazoa; phylum Chordata; class Actinopteri; order Tetraodontiformes; family Tetraodontidae; genus Lagocephalus; species Lagocephalus sceleratus. The sequence continues at coordinate 6,427,925 of CAJVRN010000040.1, forward strand.
AGCGGTGATCACAATCTCTAAACGCTCGCTGACTTGTTTTTAAGTGCGGCGTAAGCGTCCGCGATGCCTGAACAACAATGAAATCATCTGAATTAAAGGCGCGCTGCCTCCAGAGAGCGCGCACGGCGACTCGCTTCAAAGGAAGACTATAAACGGCAGCGCCACAACGGTGATTAATGCGCACTGTCAACATCCGCTAAAAGAGACGGGCCAAGGAAGAGACGATCTCTCTCTGAGAGATTTAAAGTTTGCACATTTCTGTGGAAACACCCCGTGGGAGTGAGAACCAGAGATGGATTTTTTTTTTTTTTTGAACAAACAAAGCACTAAGCCAGCTGTCTCTCATTAGGCTAGCAGCATCTTTCTGTCACAGAGGGGACTGAACGGGAGGATTAACTGATCGGCTGATAGACAAATGCACTGGGACCGCAGGAGGAGCTGAGAGCATCAGCTGATTAGAGGTGTAATTGAGGGAACGCCGCGGTGACTCCCATGCTTCTGTAAAAGGGACTGGCTTTATAAACAGATGTATTAGTGTAGATCTGAAGAGGATCATTTGGGAGTGAAAGTCTGTTTCAAACAGGCCTTGCTTTTAGCTCCTATAAAAACTCTGTCATTTGGAAAAGTTTAGATTAAAATGGGCAAGTGGGGCATCTCGTTAAGGCCGATCTGCTTCCCGATGAATCTGCTCCTAAACGCGAGTGTCGGCCACGTGGCCGCTTCAGTTTCTCAGACACGCGCCGACAAAAACACCAGACCAGAGGGGGAAAAAAAAAACACAAAAAACGTGACTTCACCATGTTTCATTTCTGCTGCCGAGAATGACGTGACACCCAGGTCACACGCCACACGTCTCCAGACTTTGAAGGAGGTAATAAATCAGTCTCGGCTCTTTTTACTCACAATTAATTACGCTTTAACATTTCACAGTGTGTTTATGATACGTAAGGCCCGAGTGATTTATGTGGACGGTGTGAGTCAGTGCCTCAAAGAGCCGGTAACCTCCGTCTGACCTCTTGGCTTAAGCTGCTGGAGTGCTCAGAGCTGGACACGCCACACTTGTCCAGATACTAGAAACCAGTAAAATACAGCCTGTAGATGACATGTGCTTCACGATAAGCACAGCAGGAATATTGAATGATATCTAGGATGCTATTTGAAGAATTCAAGGTTGCCTGGAAATATTTTAAGAGAGGAATATAATTTAAAAGGATCTTAAAGTTGTGATGCTGAAACAATGAGATAATGTGTATAATGCCTGATTATCTACATTGCTGCACATTCATTTTTTAAACAAGAGTAAAAGTGAAAGGTTGCATAAGAGGGAAACACTCTGAAGGGGTTTGTGTTTGTATTTACAGCATGTAGAGAACTTAAGTGAGCTATGAATGTGACTGTAGAAAAATGCGCAGGAAGGAAATATGGAATGCAAAAGAACATAGATTGGTGGGAGCATATGAACCTGTTTCTACAACAGTCAACATTTCCTCCCCCGGTTGAAACTCTAATCTTTGAGCTCTCTCCGAGGGCAGATTTTTTCCAGTAAAGTGATTCAGCAAATGCAATGAAAGCACATTCAAAAAGCGCTATATTGCGAGCTGTTTGTTATGTTTGAGAGCTTTAGGGAGCTCATAGATCTCAGGCACAGACATGAATACAGTACTTTATAGGATCTGAGAGTGTCATGACGCCTCTTTGCCCTCCTTAAGTGCTGATTGCTGAACAACTCCAAAAAGATCACCAAAATAAGAGCAGGTGAAGAAAAAAAAATTATTTGGATGGAAAATGTGCTGCTGCAGAGTCAAACAGGTTAGAGCTGGAGGAAGAATAAAGGGACCTGAAAGAATCCATGGGAGGACTGTTCCTGGCTCTGTCATTGTTAATTCCCTTGAAGAACTGTTACCCTGTCTGCACATACTCAGGGGACCTAGAGTGATTTACATGATGCAAAGAAGAATGTAGGATATAAAATTAAGAAAAGTGAAGAAAAATGAAAGCTAAATCTATAGAAAGTGACAATCCTGGAACATTTAAACTCAACTTACTTCATTGGCTCTCCATCATAACTGTGTCTGTATCCTGGTTACTGTTGTGCACTTTCATGTGTCGGGAAATCGGCCCTCCCCTGAGAACAGCACGTGCTGTCGGAGCACTGTGACAGACGCGGCCTGTTTAATCCGAAAAACAGCCAAAATGAGCCAAAGTGGACCACATCTATTTTCCAAAAAGGAACCCAGCACGGTCAGAACGGCTCTGCGTGGTCTGATGCCATTTTATTCTGCGACCTCTGCATCCTCACAGTGAATTATCACATTATAGCATTCCAGCACGCCCAATTTCCCAAAATACTGCTCAAGGCTTTTCCGTCCCGACTCTGCTCAGCATTGTGGTGCTGAAAAAACACTTCAATCAGCTCAACTTTGTTAACTCCAGGTATTTCTGGAGTCTTTCCATCTCATTGCTCTTCTTTTGCATCTCATTTTGGTGTGAAAGGTGGTCCTTTGACTCAGAAAAAAGAGAAAACATTGCATGTAAGGTGTCGGGCAACTGAAGAAACAAGAACAACTAAAGAAGAACAAAAAAAGCAAAAAAAAAAAAACGTCATCGCTGTGTGAACTCAGATGTCTCATTTAAACTTTTTGAGGTTAGAACCGCATCCCTTATGTACTAATCCTTCAAGTCTCACCGCAGACTCAGCACCGCAGTGCTCAATGGCTATCGAGCGTCTGCTCTTGATTCAAGCAACAATAGCAACATGGTAAACATAGAAATGTTCTGCCGTTCCAAGTGCGCTGAAGACAGAGCGTAGCGGTCTTTATCGGAACCATGTGGCATCGCTCAGCGCCGCGTCACGATGGAGGGAGAGAAAAGAAGCCGAATCTGCGGTCGCAATCCATGCCAGCGGGACCAGGGAAAGGCCCTGGAAGTTCAGCGCCCTCGCCCTATTAAGTGTTCCAGTATGTGCATCATGTAGTGGGAATGATGTGATGAAGCCTATTTCTGTGGTTCTCTTTTATACAGCAGGAACACATTTTTATTTCCTTCATCGCGTCCTGGTCCTGTACTCTTTCTTTCTTCCCAGTACTTCGGCTAATTGAGACTCAAATTTCTGCAGAAGAGACAGCGAGACGACTAATTACCGTCCTCTGTAATGAAGCGGTTGGCAGACGCCGTCCCACGAGCGACTGTTGCGAGCGACACCCTGCTGCACCAGACATAAAAGCAAACACAGATATCTAATTACGCCATCATCTCTCCTCGCTCCGCCGTACCGTCGCGGCCGTTCTGGTAATTGGAGGCTCGCACTATTGGCCGGCTCACAATCGCTCGGATGATGTGGACGATTAGAGGCGGGAGGTGCTCGCGGCTCATCGAGCCCGCGGAAGCTGACGCATCACATCTCATCGGGCTAAAGACAAACGTTACGGAAACGCCGCTGCGACGTCGTCAGGCCCAGGCCGGGGATGTGTCCGGGGGAGAGATAATTAAATCACCCCATTGTTGAGGAGTAATAGAGAATAATAAGGAACTGTGGACAGGATGGCAAAAAAAAAAAAAAAAAAGCTCAGGCGCATAACGGAGTGTGCAGTGGGGGGTAGACACATTTTCATCAAAGCTCTAACCCTTTGCTTTGCATAGGGAATAAATAATTACATACAGCATGGTTCAAAGCCACAAAGACACATAAACACACATCATGTCATCCAGAATCATTTTCCCCCCCTTTAATCTTGAAGCTGTGGTGACAAAGGCAAACATTTCATTTTCACTGACAGCCTATGTAAATAATATCTCATAAAGCGACTTCACCCTGCCAAAAAGCATCGCAGAGGTCCTCCGTTTCTTTTTATATAAAGTGGGTGAGCAATGTTTTCATTCCACTTCCCTCTATCACATAAACATGCCAGAGCGAGGTTAAGCTTTCGCGGTGTTTCGCTTTCTCGCATGCCACCTGCACCTAGAATCAAGAGGGAAGCGCGCCGATGAAAGAACGTCTGCGACAATGCTTGTTTAGCACGTGCGCTCTCACACCTGACATCTTTTCACCTGCTTCCGATTTAGATGCCTTTGCTCCGGCTGCGCTGGATCAAGCCTCAACGTGACCACGTTTAAACAGTCCAAAGGCTACATACCCTCCCACCACACGACTGAGTCAAATGAAATCCCAGGAAAAGGGCGAGAGGTGGGGGAGGGGGGGGTGTACATCCTGACCCCTGATCCCTAATTGAACAACACAGGAAGGAATAAGTGCATTGGCTCAGGATAATTAAGCGATTGTGTGCGGTGTGTACGTGAGCTGTCGCTACAATTGCTAACCACGTCACAACGGCGGGCAGACAGCCGCCCGTCGCCTTTGATCAGGGGCTAGTGCACATGTGACACACACACAAACACAGACAGACACAGACACAGACACACACATACACACACTCCAGGCAATAGGATAGAGAGACTCTCTTCAGAGGACTCGTGTGTCAGGGCCTGTGTAAAGGCAGTCTGACAGCGAAACATGCATGGGAAGAAAGGGAGGATAAGAATAACCCTAGAGGGGGAAAAACAAGGAGGAAGCGGGTGAACGACGAATCCTGACAATTTTTCAGAGAATAATGGTTTTGAAAACACTGGGAGTGGAGCCAGACTTACAGCGTCCGTCTTGGGTTTGACCACCTTCATGAAGGCTCCCCTGGCTCTGGCCTCGGTGACTTCTTTTCTGCTCACTTTCCTGGTGTCCAGAAACTTCAGGTGGGGCAGCTTGTGCAGAACAAAATACCTGTAAACAAACAACAAAGAGGTCCACAAACCAGCCTGTTAGAGACAAACAGCAAATCTGAGGAAGCATGTAAATCATGATATTATCATCAAAATGACACATTTTCCAATATGTAAATGTGCACGTCAATGTTAAAAGGGGCCATGTTTACGCAGATTTATTTAGAGGCAGATTTAATGGCAATATTTTCTGGTATGTAACGACATTCAAAGCTGATAAGAATAAGTACGACGTATAAATAGCATGAAAGGAGATAGAGCCTGTCTGCCAGAGCTGTCAGTCTGGCAGCATCACACATATCTCTTTAAGCTTTCACACACACTCTGTCTTTCATTGGGAGGCAGAGAAACGTCAGAAGATAATGGCTGGAATACGCAGATGACAACAGATTCTTTCACAGCTGGGCGAGGAAGGGGCGAACCAGCACTCCGGGATTGAACCAGGAGCCGGGATGGGGAGGAGTGGGCACAGACGAGACCTGCACGCAAAGAGCCGTGACAAAATGATGAAGCGTAGGGGGATGAGGGGCGATGGCAAAAGAATGCCAATGTTTCAACACCTGAGGATTAGAAAAAAGTGTGTGCGTGGGAGGGGGGGGGGTGTTCATTGGGACTGGAGTTATGGGAGAAAAAGTTTGGAAAAGGCAAAAAAAATAATAATTACAGCTAAATAAGTATATGGAAATATCATCACATCTGATGCTTTTAAAGTCCAGATGACCACCCCATCCTATTCTATCCTATACCATCCCATCCTATCCCATCCCATGTCTCTGCTCCTGCGGGGGGACTTTGTTCGAGGAACGCCCGTGATGAAATGTGAAGATGCCCTTGGGAGATGTGGACGGGTCTTCCTCCATAGGTAACCCACCATCACAGGGGTCAGAGTGGATGACAAGCCCCTGTCAGCCAGGAGCGATTATTAATGATTCACCAAAAATGGAGAATGAGGGGAGCACACTGGGGGTGTGTGTGGGGGGGGTCAGGAGAGAGAGATGACTCATGGCTGCAAACTCAAAGCATGAGAAAGACACAAAACTGGGTCTTTATTACGGTTTATAACTTATTAATCTTTCTATTATTCTTCGGAACTGGGCCATTAATATATTCTTATTAGACGTCTCTTTGCACACAGAAGATAAAGTTAAACGGCTTAATTATGAGGTCATTCGCTCTTGTGGTGTATAATTTTGTCACATCATAATGGAACCAGCAATGCCAGCAAAATCACACCATAAGACTGGACCTATGAGAAACAACTGACTCGTTTTTCTGTCAATAATTTGCAGTGTCTCCAGCTCATGCGCAACACTTTCTCCAACTAAAGGAGATCGGAACTTTCCTGCAGACCCAAGGTGAGAGCGGCATAATAAAAGCCCGTTGACCTTTACATATCACAGAGACCAAGAGACAAGTTGCATTCACAGTATAATGCTCTTTACGAGCCCAGTGCTGCATAAGCAGTCAGATCAGCTGTTATTGTTGCAGCGCCACACATCGACCACTGAGCAGATACATGTACAACAAAGAAGAGGACAGCGTTTGACCTCCCCAAAGACTGCCCCGTACACTGTGAACAAACACTGTTTCTATGTCATTGCACTAATTGGCGCTCCGATGGAACACGCCAGGGTGTTTCACTTGAGAGACCGAGGGCTCCCAAGGCGCTGGGCTGGGTATTTATTGCCCAAGGCCAGTGCTGTCACGACCTGCGCGCAGCCTAACCTTGTCAGACACGAAATCTGCATCACGCTCAAATTGATGTTTTACTATGTGACAGATTATGAATATTACATTACAGGACCCGAGACAATGTCAGTCAAGACAGGAGAGCCTCCCTCACCATGTAGGGGAGGGTGTGGGAGAGGGGGAGAGGAGGGGAGGGGAAAAAAAACGAGACACGGACAAGAGGGCACAAAGAGAGAAGATTATTCAAGAAAGGCATTGGTGCTAAATGATTAATAGGCAACACAGAGTCAGAAACAAGCACTTAAGGCTAAAACAGACAAAAGAGAGTGTGCTTTTCGCCTTTTATCGCATTTCATGTAAAAGACCCTGACAAATGGTGGTCATATTGCATGGCTCGAGGCCTCTCTTGATGTTTAATGCATCGTCTGCTCTGGTAAGGCAGGGTAGTAAACACTCATTTGTGGTGGTGACTAGTCACACATGAAATCCATTTTGCAGAGTGGAGTGTAGAGGAGCCAGTTGACAAAGCTTTTAGAGCGATGCGGTTCAAGTCCGGTCTGCTTTGTGCAACGTCGGAGACTGCGTGTTAAAAAAAGGAACATCTCCACATCCATTACTTACAAAAAGCTCCCACTTGGAGCAGTGACAGAGCTGTCAGACTGGCAACACACACAAACACACACACACACACACACACTCAACATTAAATATCCGCCTGTGTCCAGTAGCGAACCTGTATCTCTGGTAGTCGTCTTCATCCTTATCCGGGCTGACCAGCTGGTTGGGGCAGGCCTCGTTTCCCAGCAGGCTCAGGTACTGCAGTGACGGGGTCACGTCAGCCAAGTGTTCCAGCAGACCCTCGATATCAGTCAGGTGTCAAAGGCCGGATGTCAAGGACCCGGCGCTGTTAATTACATTAGCATTTATCGCCCGCGCCGCCCCCCCCCCTTCCCGGGCCTGTCTGCGCTAAAACGCCTTACTGTCAGATTTCCTGAGGTGTTCAAAAAGGGGGTTAGTCACCGGCTTTGTGAGGCCGGGCAGACAGAGGGGCAATTTAAAGGTGCAGGCTTTTTGGCATATCGCAGCGGCGCGATTTGGCTGCTACTTTCTCTCGCTGTCTTTCATTACCTCGGCGGTCGGGTGCGGAACAGTGACAAAATGATGGATGCCCTGTGGTTCAAAGAGTCCGTGCTTCCCAGAGCCGCTCCGTGGAAAACTTTCGCGAAACGTGGAAAAAACAAACAGCCCCTAAAGCGGCCGCATTCATCACCGATACGTTCGCCGGGGAAACCGAGCCCCAAAGTGTCAAAATAGGAGCGCGCTAATGCGGCGCTGCAGCCTGAAAGTGGCACCACGCCATGACAGGATGTACATAATTGGCCTATTAGCATGTGCCGACCACTTCACAACCGGCAGCGCACAGGCCCAGGCGCACACTTCAAGGAGCCCTGTTTTTTTTTTTTTTTATTTTATTTTATTTTATTTTCTTTTAGGGCTGTGGTCTGGAAGCTCGTGTTTGTGCGAGCGCGCACCAGAGAGCAGGAAAACAGGACACAATGCCGAACCTGTTCCGAAGGTTACCGGGGGAAGTCTCCCGCATTTTCATCGGATCCCAGTCACCCGCGCGATCTAGTCCTCGTCTTAAATTCAAGCCACCTGCGCTGATTTTCACGCCTGTACTTTCCAGGTGAACGCAAGTTGGTCTTTATTAACGTCGTTTGACACAGGAAGCTGTGTTAAAAGACTGATCTGAGCTGCTGTTAACCTCTTTATAATCTAAAATAACTACCACCAAACAGCAAATTCATGACACAGCACTATTCTTCCTTCTTGGAACAATAATAAAAAAAAAAAAAACACTTTAATTCCTTTTAAAAATAGCAGTTAAAAAGACACTTTGCTGCTTTGTTGACTCTAATCTCTGACTCCACTAGAGGTCCCTGTGGTTCAAAATCTAACCCCCGCGTGGAGCTCTGTGACAACTCTCTTTTGAAACGCACAGCGCTCAAGGCGAAACACGACATTAGGAACGCTTTCTTTTGTGATTATAAATAAAATAAAGTGATCACTCCACCGCCTACGCTATCACTCAACGGATCGCAAATGAAGCGGGGCACGAAAGGATATTTGGTTCTTGTTGAGCGTGAGGGTGTGGAGGTTGGGCAAGCTGGGCAGCCGGAGGTCGTTCCCGAGCAGATTGTTGTCGACCACCAGCTCCTCCAGCTCGGTGAACGGTCGGAGGCCGGCCAGTGACCTGCAACGATAAGGTAACAGGAAGAGGGTTACGGCTCTAAATCCGCTCAGCTGTTTGTGCGGGAATAAATATTTCAGCCGCTCTCTTTCATATGTGGGGGGGGTGCGGGCCCGGGCCTGTCAAGGAAGTGAATGACAAGAATTAGTGGTGCTGAGCTCTCCTGGCATGGCGAGGCATCCTTCAGCGGCTGGCAGGATGAGGGATGGGGGTCACTTGTGAGTAGCCAGGATTCAAAACAAAAGGCTTCAGAAATGCGGCGGGCAGGATGAATTTGTCAATGTCTTGTGCCTTGAGGCGCCCAGTTTCGCCTGACCCTAACCCTCCATTCCCAAGACAAATCACTCTGTCACAGTTCACCTTCACTCCCCAGACACAAATTTAACTTGTCATCCATCATTTTCACGGAGGAACCAGAATACACTCACAATCACAGATGGAATGGAAGGGAAACTTTTTTTTTTTTTTTTTTTTCTCTCTGTCTCTCTTTTCCCCCAACTGCGCTACGCCGGGAGAGAACGCGGGTTTTCCGACATCAAAGCAACTGTTTTTTCCTCTTTGGCTTTTCCGCTTCTTTTCGCGGCACAGCGTGAAGGCAGGTGAAAGGGTCATTTCAGCTGCTTCCCCTCCCCACACAGGCACATTCACACAGGCATGAAAATGATGGAGGCCGGTGCTTGGTGAGAGGTTAGCGCTCTAAACAACTCAAGTCGGAAGGCGCACAAAGGTGAGGCGTGTTCTAAATAACTACCCACTGTCAAAACGTCAGTCATGCCAACGTGTTCAAACCATTCAAACCGACTTCCTGCTCAAAATTCACCATTATGATCAAAATCCTACATATTTCCAGATTGAAGTGTGGTATCACTTACACTAAAATCACAAATGCAAAGACATGATGTGGCAAATCAATATATTTAAGATGAAGTAATCCTTACACATTAGCCATGTAACCCTAACCCTAAACCCCCCCCCCCAAAAAACAAAGTTGAAAGATTTCCATTCGTATTACGGATCCCAACTCTCTAAGTTTCAAAAGAAATGCAGCAAGCACACACGCAATACAAACAAACAAACAAACATCTAAAGCAGTCAGGGGAAGTTGAAGGAAACACAGGAGAAATATGCAAGCTTTCACACACTTAATGTAGTTCTTTTCCATTAGAAGCACTCAGCGGCCAAAAATGAAAATAATGCCACACGGGTCTTACTCGGTGGTGCAGAAGTGTTATATTTTATAAGCGGCGTTATAGTAGAACCCAGAGGTGTTGTCTGACTAGCCTGGTGGGATAAAAATGGCGATTAGGAAAGCAAATGTATGTCTGTTTGTCAACTGTGCGACTACTGACAGAATTCTGTAAACAGACACAATTAAACAGCCAGTGCATTCGCTTTGAAACGTGCAGTTCGGTACAGTAGTGATTTATAATTGGATAAACATTATTGCATTTTCTGTGAACATAAGTTGGCAACCGCCATCACCTGTGTGTGTGTGTGTGTGTGTGTGTGTGTGTGTGTGTGTGTGTGTGTGTGTGTGTGTGTGTGTGTGCATGAGTGTGTGAGCCGTGTGTGATAGGCCACAGTCCTGTGGGTTATGTTATTAGCTGCTCGGTTAAAGGCAGCCTCGTGGCGCAGGGGGGAGCCTTATTAATTGTTGTTTTCATGTCACCACTGCTGCGTGCACTGGCTGATTTAATCAGTTAAATTCACAGCCAGGGGAGAGCAACTGAGTCCCATCCAGCATTAACTAGAGTGCCGGGATTGAACTCCTAATACTCTCCAGCTCTCTGTGCTCCCCTCACAGATTAACCGAGCTGCTTTCATTACTTTTTATAAGCTTTCCAGTTTTAATGCGCGCCTCGGAAAACTAACAAAGTTTAATCACCGCAGGAAAAAAAAGCGTTTTAGTTGTTATCTTTGAGCGCGATGAGTTGAACTGACTTGAGTCACACTTGAGAGACAAAAGCAGGAAGGGGGGGGATGAAACAAGCTTTTTTTTTTTTTTTTTTTTTTGCCATTTAAAAAAAAAAAATCAAACAAATGCAAAGTTTGCTGGAACATAGTGTCAGATATTAGCTTCTGCTGATTGGAGCTTTCGCTTATCATGCATATTTAGATAAGATCTGTACTGCCGGGCATCAAATGCTTTCTTAAACCTTTAACTAGCAAGCCAGAGGAGGAGCGGGCAGGACCGAGTGTGTGTGTGGGGGGGGGGGGCAGCTTTAACGAGGTGAAGTCATGAATCCTCTCCTTGTTAACATAATTATGATCAGCCTCATTGTCAGAGCTAATACTTCACGTCTTTACGCTTTGACTACCACTTAGCCCGCGCGAGCCTCGCCATCATACATCATATGGTCCCGTGCCCGTGCATTTGCAGCTGCGATGCTAGGGGATGCGAGCTGAAATCTTCATTATCGGGCCGAGCGCACGGGCTTACGCGCACTTCTGTTTAACCAGCAAGTCAGCACATTAAGCGAGGGAGGATGTGAGAAATCAGACAAGGACATCGGAGAGGAGACGCCGACCCGGAGAGCAGCCCAGCCTGGATCGATACACTAATACTAATGCTGGTGCAGTGATTGATAAAGCAGTGCTGACAACAGAGGGAAGAAAACTCTCGACTATTATTGGCTGAAATGTCAGTCACTCCTGCCAATGCTGTGTGCTCGTGTCATGTCAGATATCCTCAGGCAACACCAGAAAAAAATGGAGAACGGCAGCCTTGGCTCCTTTACAGCCTCCTCTTATGTCTGCTGCTTTTGAGACCCACAAAGAGAAGGCACAAGATTTGAAAAGCTCTAAAGATGATAATGTATGCATGAGTGACAGCTCCCTGTCAGGGAGTTAGGAGATCACATTTGGTTCTCCGTTCTGGAAATCGTGGAGAAAAGGAGCCTGAAAACCGTGTTTTACCGCGGAAGGCCTTCAGTCCTCCGCAGCGCCTCTGCAGCAGCCAAGTAGGCGTCCAGTTCTGAAGGCAACAGATGAATGTTTGATGAATGGACCAATACTGGGACCATCATGGTCTTCATATGCGCATAATGGAGTCTTCAGAGATCGCCTCAGAACGCCCGCCTGGGTGAGATACTGTCATAAATATAGCAGAAACCCAGACTGTGGACCCACTTTAATCAACATAATAGAGAATGAAGACTGCTGGAGATGAAGCAGGGAGAATATAGGGCCTTATTTCAGCCAAAAACGGTCAAGAAATATTCTGGGGGGTTGACTTCACCTTCATAATGCAGAGACGAGCCCCAGTCTGGAACAGGAATCCAATAAATCATCGATTTGCTAATCTTCCTCTGAAAATAGGACCTCTTCTCAAAAAGCTTATTTTAAGAATCAGGTCTAATTCTAGTTCTGAAATATGTTTATTATGACCTTTTTTTTAAAAAAAAAAAAGATCAAACAGAGGTTTTTACTTAGACACAGCTGTATTTCATCACTTTATCCCGCCACAGTAGCACAAATATACATCAAATAAACACCGAAACACAGCATTAAAACACCATCAGGATTAGCTGCTGCTAAATAAGCTGACGTTATCTGTGAAGCAAATGAATGCCCTGCAAGCCCGGAGCCCCCCGGTCTCCCTCCCACCTTCATGCGGCGCCGATCGGGTCTGTTCCAGCGCTCTCCCCTCCAGCTACGTCCTGCAGGCCCGTACGCGGCTCTGTACGTTCATCTCTGGTGGGGAGGCTGAATTAGGCTGTCATTATCTGTCTCTATCTCCCCCACAGCTCTGTCTTTCTCAACCCCCCCACCCAAACCTCAGAATTAGACGGTCCCCCTCTCAGTGTGGCACCTCTCTCTGAATTGCCAGGCCTCAGGTGGCAGTCATTTAAAGATCACACTTCCAGGACACACGCAGCCCTCCCTGAATGCATGTCAATTCACACATGGGAAGAGGATTACACGTCTCCTCCTAGGCAGCCGTAAATTACTATTAATGGCGATGCAAATCATTAGGGTACATTTGGCGCTGCCAGCAAATTGCTTCTTTATGTGGGTTCGCTCTTAATCTGTTTTGAATATTGTGCGTGCTCGCTCTTGACAGCGCGTGTGTAAAAGCATCGCCCTCCTCAGAGCCGTCAATTGATAGTGGCATGTCAGATTGAACTTTACACGCGCTTACATCATCCGCAAAAGGAGGGAAAATAATTCGGGAGAGCGCTAAACAAACCTCGGCATGGAAGAATCGGTGACAAGCAATCAGCGGCGTCCTGCGTTAATGAAGCCCGATATCAGAGCTGATTGCATCCCCCACGTTATGGGAGGTTATTACGGGAGGATTGCAAATTAAACTGTTGAGAATGTCTGCAGCCCGGTGCGTGTGTTGGATGTTTAAAGCCAGTTCCTGCGCGTTTGAATGATAACACCGCTGTGGACCCCGCTGCGTGCGAGTTACACGCCTCCCCCGTGGATCTTCCTGCTGAGTGTGTGAGGTTAATATTCTCTCTCGGTGTCATTAGCGCTGGCGGAGTGGGTGAGAGTACGGTGAATCAGACAGGGACTGAGTGGAAAATCGCTCACGCCCTTACACACACACACACACTCACACACACACACACACACACACACACACACACACACACACACGATCCAGACAAAATCAAAGGCACTGCACAGAGGTCAGTGTCACCTGGCCTCACGCTTTCCTTTAAATCTGCAATCCTGTTCTGATTAACGACCCGGGATCAGCCCTCGCCGGTGGTTAAGGACCTGACAGACATTCCCGTCAGGCCCGGCCTCATAAGCCCTCCGTGACCCCGGTTTGGCCCCGGATGATATCGAAGCTTCGGCGATGACCCGACTTGAGAGTTGGGGGTGAGAAATGAAAGAGGGAGAGGCGACCTCCCGCCTCTCTCTCTCTCTCTCTGAAGTTTGAAACCTGCCAAGACGGCAGAAGAGTCTGCGCCCGTGCGTCACGTGAACCGTCGGCGATAGAAGATTAGTTGTCCACCCACCTGACAGACGCCCTCCCCTCTCTCAGTAAGCCGGAGCCGAAAATCAATTCGCTGATTGCGCCTCCGTCATCGAGGACATCAGCGCGGCGCAAACAAGCACAGGCAGGATTTCACACATTCTGCACAGGCTCACACGTCTCCGCGTGTGTAATACTGTAAAATTACAGTGACAGGGTCAACCAGCCATGCCTTATTTTGATAAGTGCGCTTCCCATTAAACGCTGAGCTTTTGTAACATCCAGTAGGAAGGTGTGGTGTTGGAGAGTCAAAGAGAAACGCGCTCCTGCTATAAAATAAACCATTAAATAATAGATTCTGCAATCTGCGAGAGGAAGAATCTCCCAGAGTGCTGTCGGCGTGTTGGCTCTGTCATTACAGTGTTCAGGCTCAGTGCCTGTCAACATCACCCTGAGAGGGGGGGAGCCGTCCCGCATTACGTTTGAGTGAGTTCAACTGTCAACTGCCAGCCATTTGTATGCCTCAGCATCCACCTAATAGCAAATAATCACTACCCTGCGCTCTCCTCGTGGCGAATGATCGATGTTGTCTTGAAGTCTGATGGATGACCCTGCCACGGTGATGTCCAGGCATGCATTAAAAACCACCTCTATGAAATGCCTGTCAGCCTGATCAAGCCGCGTGCGGGCATGCACGCGCGGGCGATAGTGAGACGAGGGAGAGAACAAGGCGGGCGAGGGAACGCCACCATGCGACTTGGAGAAGCAGAAGTTGGTCGGTATACGTGCGCGCACGTTTTTTTTTTTTCTTTTTCTTTTTCTAATCTGACAGGACCTGCGGCGTGATCAGTACACAGCATTACTACAGGTAGACTACTCAAGCACCACCTGGGATGCCTTTTTTCCTCCTCCCCTCCCTCCCTCCGGTACACAGACAGTCCCCCCCTCCATCACCCCTCCACCCTCAGATTAAAATGCACAGCGCCGCAGTCTTTGATCTCACACTCGATGACACAAATCCTTTCAGGCCTCTACGTTTTCCCGCAAAGGTAATTAGTGCTAATTAAAAAGTTTCGAAAGCAGTCGAGTTGATGCTGCCACCACCACCCTTCATTGGACCCCCCCCCCCACACACACACACACATGCACCTCTCGCAGGGCTGGAGGATGCGCATGTCAGCTGTGTTCCCGCCCCTTCACTGTAAAAGGATCCCACAACCAGCTGACACCAGTCACACTCCAATATTTTTTTTTTCTACTTTTCTTTTATAGCAGGTGGAAATCTGGGGGCCCAGCAGGGGGTCTACCTGGTGGTGAGGAGCCCCTGCGCTCCGCAGGAGAACGTGTAATGACAAATGTAAGACCTACAAATCCCACAAATGGAACAGGTGTAGCCTTTAATTGGGAAATGCTAGCTTGTGGGGAGCTTGTAAACATGGAGTAATTAACTTAATAAGGGATGCAGTTTGCTGAAATCACTGCAGCAAAACAGATCACTTACTTTTGACCCTAATTTGAATAGCAACAAGAAAGGATTTCAAATTCTTGTGGCATGAAAGATAAACGCGCTTCCTGTTTGGCGTGATTCCATCCATCTCAGGTAAAGACCAGCGTTTTGTGGTCTAATTGTATCATTCATTCACCGGGCTGTCTCGCTGCTTTCATCAAACCATTATTATGATATAATTAGCAGCCTTTCTAGCATGTTATTAAGTGGCTTGCTGAGTGTCAGGTACAGAGACGTCTCAGAAAAGACGTACTGGCACGCAGGGAGGGAAAAAAAAAAGGAAAAAAAAAAAAACAATATTCATTCACAGCGTTTCAAAAGATAATTATATAATCCCAGCATGGAAAGCACGCGCAAATGTGATAATTAGACAAGTATTCCTGCCAATTAAAACATGAAACTCTGCGTGTTTTTCCCCCCCTGTGACAGAGAGCTTCATGCACATCCATGTATGAAATAATCTGATTATATTAGCCGTGTCGTATTATAATAAAGATGCAGCTGAGAGGACCCCGTTTGCGGCATCATTTGCAGCTTTGTTTACTCTGTTTTGGAGCCAGGAGCTGTTTCGGTCCTAATAACCCGGTTAGAGCGTTGCTGATTGACACGTCTGTGGTGCCAATAGGAAAACAGCTGAGTAATCGTGCCGTTATTGATTTGACCTTTGGGACCAGCGCCGCTGTTGTCTTACATGGCGGTGGGAGATAATAGAGCGCGTCACCGCACAAAGCATTTCAAAATGGGACGCCATCGTTGTCGCTTAAGCGGTATATTTCGGGTGACACCTCCGCTGACACGTAATTGGCATTGGCCGTACGTGTTTATCATTCAGCCGGAGACGCAGACAGATCCGCTGCTCCGACGGGGGGAGAAGACAGAACGGAGAATCCACTGTTGCGCTGTCATTTCAGCTTCTTGTCACAAACTTGAACATTAATCTGCACAATTAGAAACAGCAGAAGAGCCGCGGGCTGGAGTCGGCGCGCTCGCTCCGAAATGGTGTAAACAGCCGACTTACTTAGAAGCAAAACACGCATTCTCCTACAAATCAGTGACTATTGTGGATGCTGTCGGGGAACAGTCGGCCTGTTTGACACCAGGCAACCCCTCCGTGGGCATGGTGGAGGGGGTCCGCATGATGAGCCATGCACCTCTGAAAGCACCGAAGACAGCCGGTCTGTCTGTTTACTAAATACTCCCGCCGCGTAGTTTCCTGTCAGGATAGTTTAAACGAAGCCGGGCTAAAAGGATATTTGCTCAGCGAAAACTGCGGCACCGCTCCCTGAGAATAATAAAACCCTCCCCCTCCCTCGTCTCACCACTGGCCCATTACCTTTACATAGAGGGGCTCATTAAAGAAGGCAACTTGAGTCAAATCTTTCTGTAATTCCGCAGAGGTGAATTGCTGTCAACATCATTAACCGTCACTTCGCTGGCCCTCTTCAGTACTTATGAGGTGTTCTTTATTGTGTAATGATCCGGACCCCTTCTCAGAGGACGTACCACCCATGCAGCTGATGAACACGCCGCAGGGCCGGGCTGGACGCGGCTCTCTGCTCCTGCTCGGCCTGGAACAGAACCCGTATTTTATCCTGCGCTTAAACAAGCGGGTACCGGTTGAGCCAAGCGGACCTTAACGTTTGATGGAATGGAGCAATAATTGGTCTGGATTAGCGCTACACATTTTGCGGTGCACAGACGAGGTTGTGTTAAGCCCGTCGCAAACGTCTCCCCATTTTCTGCCCTTACTGGTTTCATATAGCTCCCAGATCTCATGGGGCTATTGGCTAGAGTGGCTCCATGTCTAATTACAGTGAGAGCTGCCCTGCTTGTCATGCTAGATGTCCTCCGAGTCTTGAAAGAAGCTTCCTTTGTGCCTCCGCCATTGTGCGTCCCCCGGTGCTTAGTATCATGCTATGAGATGTCCTCCAGGCCTTGTGTTGGGGGGAGCCTCTTTTGTGCAGCCACCATTGTGTGTCCCCAGCGCTGAACCCCTGCTAGGTAGGAACACAGACAAAGTGCAGCAGGGGGATGCGTCTCAGGACCCTTAGACCTACAGTAAATCTCCAGACAATTACCACAAACAAAAAACGGCCGCTGCGCGCACTGAAGCTAGTCGAGGAAAAGCAGATGAATAAGCAACATCAATTACTCGGGCTCTGACCTGCAGGCCCCCACACCATGGCACACATTTCACACCAAATCGCCCCAGATTGAATTTGACACTGCTGGAGTGGAAACACTGACCCCTCACAAGGCCAGCATTTCAAACTTAAGAACAGAGCGATGCGGGGAGGACTGACAAAGCACATAGTGCAAGGCCAACATGGATGGGGAAAAGGAGGAGGGGTAAGAATTAAAAAAAAAAAAAAAAGACACATGCATAATAGGCCCTAGTTTGTTTCAAAGTGAGACAAAATGGCTCAATTTGAGCACTTAGGCCATCGAATTAGCCTAGCTGAGGTACAAGAGGAACATGTGAGGGGACAACCGCATCAGGACCCTGAGAAGAAGCCCATAAGAGGAACAAAGCTGGGTGTCCAACAGGCTTACCAGTGAACCTGAGCAGGACTGGACCTTCTTTAAAAGTTGCCTTAGCCTCCCATCATTACCCCTGAAAAGTGCTGGTTCCTCTGAAGCCTTTTTACTCAGGCACATAAAGCCTTTGTTCGTGCGGACAAAGGTAAAATAAACACATGGGTAACATTTGTCCAACACACAAAACACAGTTCTACTAACTGTTTTTTCAAAGGCCAAGTTCAGCAAAACACAGGCTTTAATAAGGAGGACAGCTTTGGAATGTGGTCAAACAACCTTTCTTTCAACATTGTACATGGTAAATATATCAGCATGTGAGTCCTGGTTGAGTTTGAACTCTTCATACAGGTGAGTGTGAACAATCAACATATGGACTCAATTTAAGGTAGAGTTTGCTAAATTATATTAGTCACACATACGCTATATATAGATAGATAGATTTAATTATCCCTTGGGTACAAAAGAAAGAATAAGTGCCAGAAATGCTGAGAAAGACTTGTTCATGCAGTCACACAAGAACAGTTTGTCAATACAGCATTAATTAACCTAATAACAAGCAAAAAAATCATAATCACAGCGCGGCGGCACATTGACACAAGCTCTGGACATTCATAACAACAGTCCAATTAGCTGTGCAGAAAGCATAAACCATGTTCCAAGTTCACAGAGCATGTATGAAGCAAATTAAACCAGTGCATGCCTTTAATTATGAAAGATGTCGGAGCAGGGGTCTTAAAAATGAAAAATACGCTAGTTCCATGTTTGCAAGCTTCATGTTTAAGGAACTAGGCTGGGATTACCGCTGAACACCTTTTCTGATCTGGACATGAACTCAGATACATAAGTGCTGTCCTCTTGGGCTGACAGAACCTCGACTGTTGAGGACATGAAAGGACTTGACAGATTAGTCAGGAGGCTCTGTCCTGACCTTCTGACCCTGCTGGGGTAATTAGAGAAATGATCCCTAATGCTGGACATCCTGACAGAACGCTGACTCATCCCTCCAGTTTTGATAATAATCACCGCGAGGGTGCGGACCACACACACGGCAACAACAGTAAAATAAACCTCATGATGCTGATAACTGATGTGAAACCGTAAATTAATGAGAGTTGGAGTGAGATATGACAACACCCCTCAGCTTGTTCTAGTGTATTGTCAGTTATGTCACCATAAAGAAAAGTATACGTTGCGCTTCAAAATATAAATATACTAAATATAATTGTACAAACTTAAAAAATAATTTAAGTCAATGACGTGAAGACAATTACATCAAATGGGAGTAATACTAATGAAGTTTAATTAGGAGACTGGAATTTAAAAAACAATACAAAACCTGCATAACAGCCTGTTGAATAGACTGTTGAAGAAGAAAAGCCAAGTTAACCCAATTTAACAACATGTGTTAACATGGGGCTAGCCCTCCCTGAACTGAGCACAGATATTCAAAACCCAGCCGGAATGTCTTTGTAAATCCCAGTGAGGGGAAGATGGGAATCATTTTATCTATTTGACACACATTAACATAGGAAGAATTACAAAAGAGTCCGATGGAAGCTCTCAGGTCAATTATGGTGTCGAGGCTGTCGGTCTGCAACGAAATCTATAGCTCTGAAGACGTACGTTTAACGGAGAGACGTTCAAGAATACAGCAATGATGGAGTAAAATATGATAATAGAGCATTTTTACCACACTTAGTGTCACTGTCAAGAGGCTCAGGCACGCATGCACACACACACACACAGACACACACACACACACACACACACACACAGACACACAAACACAAACCCTACTACCACAGTGTAAGAAGTAATATTATTCAGGTGCTGAATAAAACTGATTAATCACAAAGTTCTGGCCATTAATAATTAACATAACTGGGAAACAATGAAATATGCATTGTAAAATTTAAAGCTTTTTATTGTGGGGAAGATTTTTGTAAACAGAAAGAGCGATTCAGATACTTAAAAAGACATTTAACAGATATGAATACAATAAAAATACACATACGTCAGATAAATGCACATTGACAGAAAGAAAAAAGGAAACTTTAGCATCTGAATGTAAATGTCCTCGCCCTCCGTTCAACATGTAAACCACTAACCTTCAGACAGTGAATGACAGAGGGAATTATAGGTAATTGTAGTGTCAGAGAGGGAGACAGCTGCATGATGAGATCCTCTGTCATTTAGACAATCAGAAACTTAAGAGGCAGTGTGACAACCCCCCTGACAGGCCTCCTGACATGCCTGGTGATAATTTCCAGGGGAGAGAAAAAAGAGAGCCGGAGAAAGAGCGAGTGCAGGAGGCACAAATGAAAATGGAAGTCAAGGAGAGAGAGAGAGAGGTGTGATTTCTGTGTGTGCGGTTCGGGGGCCGAGTGATGGCCTGCGTTCAGCATTCATTGCTGGAATCAGGACAAAATATCCCCTCACATGTCAACCTGCCAGCCAGATAAGAGGTGTCTAAAGCTCTGTTTGAGATTAATACTTCCCAGCTGGAAATGCCACGGGACGCGGAGGGGGGACTTTTGATCTCGCCGCAGCGAGGGTACTCCAACACGCCTCCAGCTGAGGTCAGGTGTGTGCTCGAACAGAGGCGCCTGGACCGCCACGCCGTCCATCCTCAGAGCAGCAGAGGAACACCGCTGTCAGGTTACACACGCTCACGCTGTCCATAAGCGGAGGACATGAAGGGACGAAGCGCCCGTCCACATAATGAATTCAATGAAAGCAACATTGTCGGCTGTCACGTTTCAAACGGGGTGATGTGTAATTACTGTTATTGGTGGAAAAAGCCTTCATTATCAGCAGGAAGGACCCATCCTTTTAAGGAGCACAGCTCACCAGCTGTTAACAGAAAGATGCTATGATATTGTAGCATCGTGTCGGAGATTGATCGCTCCCCTTAAAGGTGAGGGAAGGACAGGACAACTAAAAGCAATGTCTGGACATGCTAATAAGCATCTGTGATGGTTTTAAATGTAACGCAATTATTAAAATTACATTGATTATATACAAATACTGCTTAATGTATAATGTGCACACTACTGCCTCTCACAGAGCTGTCATTGTATTACACTCAAACCCAAAACCTCAGAGCCCTGTGAGATTTTTGAAGATGAGATTAGATATAGTTTGTTTTTGACTTGCCGGGTTTATGTATGAGCCTGTAAGTAAACAGCAGCAATGTTGCTGGTTAAAAGCAAGCTAGCAGCTTTATAAACCCCAATATTCAATTTAAAAACCAAGACAAAACCAGCCAAACAAACACAAAGAGCCACTCCGGTGAAACAGAAGAGAAAATAAAGTGAGCTCTCCTTTCTTTTCTCTCCATTTCTTCCCCTCCTGGTTTTTTTTTCCTCCCTCTGTTCTGCAGTCGTGTGTCCTGACCTTGCAGCTTCTACGGCCCATCCATCTTGGGCTGCTTAGCCATTTCGCCTGCTTCATACTGTGCAGATTAACACAATTCATCACCACAATCATCCTCCATTCATCACCCTTTCCAATGAATGTTTTGACATCCAGTTAATTTTCTGCTGATGATTTATCAAATTATAATTACCATGCTCTGAAGGGCTCATTTATTATGTTGATACATGATAATGATGCCAAAGTGGATTGAATTTTAAGTAAGTTCTCCCTGTGATTATAACATATGCATTATTGTGAATGATGTTGTGCGGTTTGATTCCTTACAGCCTAATGACAGCGCTAACGTTATAAAAATCAATGCGAGGAAAAAGGGAGACAAAGTGGGACTGTTAATTCAATATTTTTACAGAACAAATTGTTTGGCTGGGGCGCAGCGAGCATGAGAAAGTTCAATTAGATTCAGAGCTCCCATCTTGGATGCTCAGTAATTAAACAGCGCACTAATTCAATCAGAGGGTATAGGACTCAGGCAGAGGGAGTTGGACTGTTTCTTAATAGGTTATAGGTTATTTCTCACATACTGCTCTCATAGGCACTTCATTAGCCTCCTGCTTTACAATTCACTCAGCTTTTCAGCCTCATTATTATCCCGGCTTATTAAAATCCAATGGACGTCTATCTGTTTCTATTACTGGAGAGCTGACCAGGCTAATGTAGCAGGTCACCGTTAAGGGCAAACGTACTAAATGCTGTTTATGGGCAGTGAAAGAAGAGTAATAATGGCTACTGAAAATGTTATCTGGATCTGCGAACCCCTCAGTGACCTCTGCACGTATGCAGCCGCTTCCGACAATAACCTTTCGCCGCGTGATAGATGATTACATCTTTTCAATGCAGCGCTGAATTTAATAGGGCAAAATTAGATTTCATTTGTCTGACTGTTTCCCTTTCGTTGCTGTTTTTTTTTCTGTTTTGACCCCTGCGCTGGCTTTTTGACCTTCGACCCGCGCTCGGACGCCCAGCCAAAATCGTCAGTCGGAAGACGGGGGCGGGTTGGCGCGGAACCGAGGCGCATTCTGGGGCAAAGGAAAGCAGCTATGGGAGATGAAGGCTGAGGAGGAGTTAAAGGTTATTGAATGCTGGAGAATTCTCCTGGTGGCAGAAGCATTGTTTACAGCTATCTATTTTTTTGACTCTTTGCCCTTGGGCTGTGGCCCATAAACAGTGCTGCTATTCCCCACACTCGGCTGCTGGAGAGTGCACAGCATAATTGTGAGTCCCCCTTGGATGTCCCAAAAGTGAAAGATGTGTCTGGTAAGAGAGAGAGGTCAAACACGAGCATGGATATTTATTACATGCACTGCAACCAGATGGAGGCGGGCCATCCATCACACAGAGCTGTCACGCTGGTCACAGACCCCCTCAACCCCCCCCCTTCACACAAACACATGCACATCACCTCGCTGTTGCTTTTGCGTTGAGAAGTAGGAGGTCCGACAGCGCAGATGAATGTTAAAGAACACACGGACTTGAGTCCCAATCCCCCAGTTTGGCCAGCTAGCTAGGTGTAGACATTTAGAAAGGGCAGGACAGGAAGGCATGCAGCCAGGCAGCTTAGGGAGATATTAAAACAGTAGTAGGGGAAGCAGAAGAAGGGTGTTTCTGACACTTGCTCCCTCATTCATCAGGCCCTCATAGGCCCGTCGGTGACAATGAAAAGATTTCACAATACAGCTGCAGCAGAAACTCATTCTGGCCCTCATCCATCATGCTCAGCCCGCTAGTCGTTTCACTGACCTAATCTGTGATGCTTCGCTGCCTGCACCCGGTTCCTTAAAGGCAGGCTTCATTACTGTGAGGGAGAGCAGGAGATAGAGGCCAGGGGCAAAGGGCCCCGAGAAAAGGATCGCACCACTGCTGCAGACTGGAGGTGCAAAAACAGAGAGACAGCCAACCGTCAGGATCACCCACCTCCGGTGGCTAAAAGAAGCTCGGTCCACACCTTCCCACACCAAACAGGCCTTTAGTGGCGATAATAAAAATAAAACAAGGGAAGTGGTGCGGCGCTGCCAATCAATTTAGACCGATTAACTCAGAAAACAATCTCACCGTCATGGAAATGTCAATGGAACAATCAAACAGCCTTCCACCCATCCATCAATCAAGTGATTAGGCAGCTTGTTTCTGTCACAAACAATTCCCGAGTTGATGACTGACAGAACTAGAATCAGAAATGCCAAACTCTCTGAGACAGTGGAGCTTCCTGCAGTCTTATCTCGATGCTGGAGCAGATAGTCCTTTTTCATTTCCGTGCTAACCGCCGGTCTTGCTGCCCTCACTCCCCGCGGGACGCACGTTCTCCCCCGATGCCCTCTGACAAACCTTACTCCAAAAAAAAAAAAAAAAAAAACGGGCTGGGCGGACGGAGCCTGTCTATCTGAGCTGGGACCTGTTACAGAGGCTGTTTCCCCAGACCCCCGGTTTGGGTCCCAGGCCAGAGAACATTGGCTGCAGCCCCCCCCCTTAACTCTCTCTAACTACTCTGCCCCCAGACCCTGTTGGCCACTGCCTAATGGAGCCTTGCCCTCCAAGGGACTGATTCCATCAAACCCTCTCCAGACATCTTTAAATAAAAATAACTGAACTTTGAAACCTTGTTAAAACCATGAGTCGGTATTTAACTGAGAAGGCCTTTGTCATCTGTTATAATAAAAACTGAAACAGGAAGTGAGACTTCTATAAGGATCTAGCAATCAGCAGGTGTTAAAAATTGCACGTTGGTTCTACACTTAATGACAATGTGCCACTTTTCTTCACTGACACTTACAGCCATAGAACGGTGACCTCTGGGACATATTAGGGGGTTGATAAGGCTTAGAGGGACCCCACCTGACACTGTACAGGTGTGATGAAAATAATCTGTTTGTGGGTTCAGCTTCAGCCAAAAGCCTGGTGTCACTTTGGAACAAGGATAACACTGCATTCCTAACCGGATTTAACATTTCTTTTAAGTTCGTGACCTCCGTTGCCTGTCAGGATACATTTTATGTCTTCTGATGAAAACATTCGCTCCTCTCAAACCCCTCAATGTTGTTGTTTATTTAGCCAAACCTTCAGAAGATTCGCATCACATCGAAGAAAGCGGGCTGTTGATCACGTATAGTCTGAGGGAATCGGAATCACAAGAAATAGTGGAGGAAGTGCCGTTATATCCGACCTCGCAAATCACCGATAATCATGTTAGCATTGGATTCATTGTTGCATCACGTATCCTCCTGTGTTAGGGGGGTGCGAGATTAAAGAGACAGCTAATTGACAGGCTAGGCTGCCCAGAAAACACCGCTGATGGATAATGTTAACCAAGCCCACATGTTCACAGATAAGATCTAAAGACGGGATTTTCTTTAAAGCTTCCATAAATCAAACATCAAAACCTATATCATGTGTTTTTCAAAGATGTAAACAAAGCTGCGCACGCTGCACTAAATTCCTCTCAGAGCTGAGCCGATTCGTATTGTTGCAGTTACTGTTCCTCTGTGGCTTCACAGCAAACCCAGAAGCATTAGTATCAATATTAGAATCCATACAGAGCATGTCCAAGCATGATGCAGAACAAGAAGTCAATAAAAAGTGCTGTAATTCAGCAGAGATGGCTGCATTTTCTGTCTGATGCTTTTATAGAAAGCCGTTAGGGAAGAGCAGAGTCCTCAAGTGATTTTTTTTTTCCCTGACAATTTAACTGGTTCTCCTGACACATTAAATGACTATGCTGACAACTTAACTGCACTGCCAATCAATATTTCCTATTACTCTCATTGTCAGAGAGAAAATAAAAATATGACGTGGAGGTCAACTGTGGACTGACAAACGCATTAAGGCTCTATCAGTGCTGCTTATTAATGCAGATCGCCCATCAAAAATACAGGAAATATATATCTGGCAGCGACAATTTGAGACTTTGAAATGATTGTGATATCGCGACAGTGAATCTTTCACTTTTTAAAAAGGAAACGGTTACAATCTTGGCTGTTATTTACAAAAGTGAGTCCGTCTGACAAACAAAAAAAACATCCCATGTAATAGCTTAGGGCCGCCCACAACATTATAGCACAGCAGATTCCACATCAGCACGAGGCGGAGACAATTAACCAGGGCTTTAACCCGCCAATCATGTCCTGTCAACCTATCAGGCTCCCTGCTCCGCCTCCTGCTTAACTCACTCTCTGATATGTTGCTGGCAGTTTGGACGGCTTTGACTGACGCCAGGCGTGATCCTGAGGCGCCTCGCTGGACGTCTTGGACAGAAGAGTGTGCGATTGGTGTGGAGGTGGATGAGCACTGGAGAAATTAGCTGATTAACTTCACCAAGCAGTCGTCGATGAAGGATGGGGCTACTACTACTGCTAAATTAAACAAAGGGCCAGACGAGGTCCGTTAGTTGAGCCGTATGTTGGTGGAGTGCGCTCCCTTTACTTTGCTCCCTGCTCCCAGCCCATTGGATTCCATACTGTTCTGTTAACCATCAGCAATTATCTCCCTGTCAGAGCTAAAGGTAACAAATTTCCCCCCATCCAGCCAGCCGCTATCATCCTCTGGACACCAGCATCAGCTGACAGCAGCTAAATCACTCCAGCCAGCCCAGACGCATGACAGACAAATGCACTACCTTGGAAAACCTGTGCCCATCACTCTCGGATAGGGGGTGGGGGTGGGTGGAAGAACGAGCCCCTCCCAGCTGACCTTATACTTCTTACTTTTTTCCTCTGCTCCCTTTTTCACTCTGTAAGAGATGGACTGCCCTGTATTCGGTGAGCACAGGGCCCTGTTCCCAAATAAGAGAATTATTAATGGAGCCTCCCTCACTGCCGGTTTATCTTGTAGCATCACACCAGGTTCAGGGCTCCTATTTTACAGACGGACGCAGAGAATAGGGGCCATGAGTTATCCACACAGCACCAGCAAAACAATACCGAAGCTCTGAGTACAAACACCATATTTCTTCTACTTTGGAAACTTTCAAACGCCTGGTTTCAAAAACAATTGCCGCAAATTTAAGGTGATGTTTTAAGGTGACGTGTTCTGTATCGTCTGACTCGACTCCCTCGCGTAAGCATCTTTACTGGGGTCAGCCTTGCCAAGTTCTGAGTTCATTCATGAGCAGATGTAATCAGATTAAACATTCATTTCAGGTTTGACTAATTTAAGAAGGAAAATATGCAAACAAAATTCCTCATTAGAGGATTCCGCTCCCCTTCTCTTCCGATCAGCACAGAAAAAAAAAAAAAAAAGTATAAATATTCTTTGAACAATTGCAGCCATTTTCTAACCAAATATTTGCAATCTTGCTTCCTATGTGTTAATAGATCAGTGCAATTGGTGGATTGGACTGGCAGGTGTGGTCAGGATGACGAGTCTCGCTTTCATAACCTTTTAGTGAGTGAAACATATCTTCAGTTAGTCTTCACCACCTCAGATTCAACCTCTGGTTACATTCCAATGAAACTTATCAATTAATTATATTAAAGATTGTAAATAAAACCTTCTCCAAATAAGGTACAATAATAGAAGAAGGAAGCTGAAAACCAAGTTTTTTTTTTTTGTTTTTTTTTTTACACAAAGTAGCTTCGACAGCTCTTCCCATCAGATGGCATTAGCATACTCATGTAGGTAGATTTCTGCATGTGGCACCTTGTATCAGTAGGGGTGAAAGAGGAAAGGAGCTGTACCTGACAGTGACCTGTCAAGCCTGATAGGATGTGTTTAACGATAAGCTGTCTGCCTGGATCACTCACACACGCACGCACACATGCATTCGCGCGCACCCGCGGTTCAAAGAGAGCTCAATGACATTTGAAAACCTCAAAGGTTAGATGTAAGAAGTGGCGCGCAGGTGATGGGGTCTGTTCCGCAACCATCATTAGTTACAAAAATATAATCTGGTTAAGCACCAACTCACATAAATGTATAGGAGGAATAATAAAGCGAGCAGGACTCTCCTCCTCACAACCTGTAAAGCATCAGCCTGAGAGCACAACAACAACACAGCTGGTGAGGCAGCAGCAGCCTCAAAACAAGCTCAGCACGTCAGCAACCAACATCGGGGCTAAGCTAACAACATGGATGCTATTGTACTACAGATCAAACCTACTGGGATATACTGGTTTGGCTGCTGTAATTGGGAGGTCTACACACACACACACACACACACACACACACACACACACTCCCGCACACACAGGCGGCTGGGCAGGATCAATATTTGTCGGGATTGCACCTTGCTCCAACAATGCAAGATTTACGTCAGGCGGAGGGGATTTATACTTTGTCTTCCAAACAACTCATCAGCGCGACCCAATTACTAACCCCAGACAGACAGCATTAATATGGGTTCCGCCGCTGCTTTATGACCCCTGAGCTTGTCTCATTCCAGCCTCTTCAGCTGCTGCCACCCTAACAGATACCGCACTTAAAACGTGCACGCGGGGATGAATTCTGGGCCTTTCATTACGGCCTGATTTACGCCGCATCATTCCGCGGCTATAGACAAAGATAACACGTTGTAAATTACCCACATCTCGTTGGCAGCGGAAGCGAGCAAGGTGGTGGGCAGGGAGAGGATGAGGCCGCGGTAATCATCAAGGCATCAGAGAAAAATGTGACCACAACAGACTGAACAAACTGCAGGTCCGAGCCAATAAAGTCTTATTGCTGCTGCACTGGGCTATGCTACTGACTCAGTTACAACAACGCTGAGCCGTAACCGAGCAGCAGGCGAGACGAGGCCAGGAAGAAAATCTGGTCTCCGGATCACCTCGGCATCCTTCTGTCGCCGCTCTGAACACGAGGCTGCCTATATAAATCTCAGTACAAAGGCACATTTTCTTACAGTCTTACATTATTGTAAAACCAGGTCTTATTATGATGTCTTAAATTAGGGTGCAGATTATTTTCCTATGTGCAAGGAAATAAATCTATATATTCAATTAGCATCTGACGAGTACAAATGCTGGCACTCCATCTGTTCTTTAGTAGCATATATTTGCATGTGGAGTCACTTGAAAAGGGTGCTGAATCAATGAGGACTGTAGGGACTCCCACCCCACCCCACCCCACTATAATTTCCTCCACCCGCCGTCCTATTTCAGTGGTTGATAACTAAGAACATTAGTTTTATGCCACTTGCCAAGCTCAAATGAAAAGAGAGCTAACTTTAATGACACCGCAATTAATCGGACCAATAGACAGACAGCTAAAAGACGAGATATTGACTTCATTAAGGATAATGTATTATGTCATTAAGTCAGCAGGGTCACCTTGTGTATCACACAAGCCGGTTAATATATTGGCATTTTCCACGAACGAGATAAATTCAGACGTGTGAAATAAAGCTGATTAGAAAATGTTTCACCCAGGGAGGCGGAGGTGGCTGTTAGTCAGGGCTGCTTCTGGAGACAAGCAGACCTCCAGAGGGAGAGAAGAGGGATAATGTGCTACCAGTCATACTTTATCAGCAGCCAGATTGATTGTCTGCAGCAATTTAATCATTATTGTTTAGCTCTAATCTACAAAGAGGAACACTTCAGGCATGAATGTCTTTACAGGAGCATATCACCAACCTCATTCATTTTAGCTTGAAACTTGTTTGATTTAAAGTTACAATGTGTAAAGACTGCCACAGAAAGACTAACTAAAAACACATTGGCTCCATTCCCCATCAGGGAAATGATCTTTGATGTTGACAATAACCTGCAAGCAGCTTCACGCTGCCACCTGTAACCATGGAGGAAGGTTAGCTCCTTTTAGTTTAAAATCATCATGCCACAATGATCAAATAGCAAAACGGCTGCCCAGATAAATAAGTGAATGGGGATTAGAGAATATCCAGACAACACATGGATGATAATTTGGGGCAAACATGACATAAATGTCACACACCCTTGGAGTTAACTCCCATCAGCGTTTAGATGTGCCTTCGCTGAAAGCCACACTGTGACTGCCTGCTCCTCTGTGGGCCTGCCAGAGTTCAGCAGTCAATGTATCATTATATCATCAACCAATGATAAGTTCTCCAAATAACTCTTTTTTTGATTATGTGAATTAGTGGTTAGTGGGCCTTTAAATATTGCAGTTTATACTGGTGCAAAATGAGCAAGTGAAAATTTATGGTCAAAGAAGCTACAGAGGACTTTAATTATGTGGCCTTAATGATGAATAAATTATGGTACAACTAATTGCTTTTGAATGTGAAGACACAGCTGACGACTTCTGCTGTATGGCACTTTCTGAGGCTACAGCAGAGGAGAGTGGGTGTTACTGTCTGGTCCCTGCTGATGATTACACTTGGTATTGTGCATTTTATCAGAACTGGGCTGTTGCCATTACCCGCACGCCAATTAAACGCGCCCCCAAACGCTGATGTGGAACCAGGACAATGTTAGAAAAGTGACACAGGCATTATTGAATCTTGACACGCTGCATCAATCATGTACGACATGCACGGAGCAACAAAAGCAAAGGCCATTGGAAAAAAGGCCACTGAGCATATATTTGTGTCAGTAATCAAGACACGGGCCTCTCAGGTTCTCCTCGTGGGTCACAGAATTAAACCGTCTTTCACATAAGGTCAAGACGGAACAGGCAGGCCTCATTGCATATTTTCCACCACTTCCTGTCTGAGGTGCGAGATGATCCCCTGCAGTAATTATCCCCATGCTCCGGGTGCTCCAGTAACATCCGTCGACTCGCCGCATAAAAGTGTCCTTTTGTGTGAGAGGCTCATCTTGCATATGTAATTGCGGGATGTCGAGATAAATGTCTAAATAAAACAATGATAAAGGTGCAGAGTCATAACAATTAGGGCAGGGATGTTGATTCCCCCTTGATGAAAGTGCCCTCTGTCACATAAGCGGGGGCTGAACTAAAGCAAAAGAAAAAGGCCTCAGATGAGGAGGTGCAGTAACCCTCCAGACCACAGGGGGCGTGATAGTCAATCATAAAAAAAAACATTGCATACATGCAATCCTTGAGTGTCCACAACTAATCAGCAGATGAATCTCCCTCTCATGTCTCATGCCTCTGCCCTTGTCAAGTTAAATAATGGCCAAGGAAAATGCTGATTCAGCGACTGTGGCAACAGTAAAGGGCAACAGATGCTCCTAAAGTTGATTGTTGGTTTGTTGTATGTCGGAAGCCTGGAGAAGCAGCTCTGCAGATTGTTACAGACAGCCCAGAGCCAGCCTAATGCCACCAGCAGAAGAGCAGATGGGTTCTATCACCTTGCCGAAGCCGATCTCGGGAACTTCTAATTGACGGCTCGGCCCGTTCTTCTGTCCCACACAATTTCCCGCCGTGCCTCTTCCACTGCTGCACGGCTCTCGCTAACTTCTCCTCCTCCCTCCTCCTTCAGCCTAGCCCAGATTCTTCCTGCCTACCTTTCTTCTCACCCGTACATGTTCTCCATCTCCTCTCCGCTCCCTCATTGCTACCGCTCCTGGACTCGCCTGAGCGGGCCTGACAGGCGGATTCCTTTCCTTTTCGCTGTATTAAAGCCACTTTCTTGCTCTGACAGCCTGCTCTCTCCTGCCACCTCATAGCTCTGGCTTCACACTTCTCTGGGCAGCCACAGCCTCTTGACAGACCACTGTCACTTCCCATCATGCTCTCCGCTGATCGCACCTCCCTCCTCCGTCGCTCTGACACCCCCATAACCACCCAACCCCTCCTTGGCAGGCTCGCGCGGTCCCACTTCCATACCAGTGCAATTATTTTTTTGACAAGCCATCCATCAGCCTTAACTTTAAAAGCACTCTCCACTGATATCCATTGTTAAACCCCCTTTTGCAGTCCCTGCTTTCCCCTCCAGATAGAGCTTGCATGAGAGAGTATGATATCAGACATCACCAAACCTACCAAACCATGTAAATTTACTTTGTTCTCAGCTATGTTTCCAATTTCACGTCCAATTTTTCGGTACATTATGCGTAGTTGTTGTGCCTAATGCAACGGTGTCAAACCCCATCACAGTCCGCTCCCTCAGTCTCCCAAGAAAACAGGTTACAATTGATATTCTATATGTGTGAGGCATCCTCTGTGGTTGGATCTTATTAAAATTATCTGTTCAACCCTCACGCTCCTTGGTCAGCGCAATTTGCAGGCATTAGCAAAGACACATATGAAAATGTCAGCGTGTCAACTAATAACAACCAAAGTAACGGGAGCGCATCGCTACGAGTCAATAACGCTGCCTTACTGGTGACACAAATTTGATGGTAATCTAAGAAAATGAGTAAGAAGGAAAAGCCCCGGCTGTTTAAATGGGGATCTTGTCCCGTGTTTAATCATTCGGTGCTCTTTCACTTGGCCTACATCTAAGCTGTGAAGAAGAAAGAAGGGAGGGGGGCAGCTAAAAAGTGCTCTCCGATCACCGCTGTCTGGTGTACTCAAACCAAGCACATTACATGTGCATGAGAAATTAGCGGCAAAACTCAAATGAGCATTCTCCTTGTTTAGCCAGTGCTTTGTTCTGTTTCTGTCCACACAAAAATCCAGAGAGCCAATACTCGATCTGGCATTTTATGCCATTAAAAAACAGCTTCTGTGGTTTCCTGTCATGGATTTGACAACTTCTGAACCTTTACACCATATGAACTAATAAAGAAATTGTTTACATGTCACAAGAAAGTGATTATAGCTTCATAAGCTATAGCTTTGCACTCCTATCGGGACAAAGCTGTGATTACAGAGACAAAAGTAATGAGGAAGGAAGGTCATTTATTTAGCAAGGCATTAGAATCTGGTGCTCATCGGACATAAAGGGGTCATTTTGATGAGGGTGTTCAATAAATATAAGTGCTCTTCCTGATGTATGCATACATCTAGTCTACAGAGTGTAATGTTAGTGTTACTGTTAGGGTAATAAACTATAAATAATATACTTAATCTACTAATTTATCTTTTTATTGAGATTTAAAATAAAAGTGATAATTATAAAGGGGTTGCAGATAAGAATGCAGCTTGTGTGCAGTACAGAAGAATTGTTCAGCCAAGTTATTTTTCAAACTTTAGACCAATTGCATTCAAAAGCCACCCTTCATCAAAGAGGAAACACAATTAACAAGCTGATACCAGCATGTGTCTGGCTGACTTAATGAATATCAAATTATACACAAACACTTATAAATCATCATTATCCCCCAAATCTTAATTGATCCCACAATTAAACATGACAAATGCTACATATGGCGAGACTTGACTTTATTCTTCCCCTGTAAGGGACTATTTGTCTTTCTCTTTTGCGAGTGCGTCATAGCTAATTTCACATGGCGTGTGCTGCTAATTAACAAGAACAGACAGTGAGTTTTAGTGCAAGGTAATTTCTTTTGTTTACAGCAGGGAGCTTTCTACTTCAAATCATTTCCCAGGCTCTTAGGAAACTCTATTTTGCTCTAATAGTGTTAATTCTAACCTTCCCATAAGTTTTGTATAATTTCCCTGCTGTCAATTAAACCTTTTAAAGGAAACCGAGGCGAATGTAAAAAGGCAAAAAGCCTCTTCTCAGTTGAACACCATCGGGCTGAAAACATTTAATTACAAGCTAACAAGTATGTAGGTGTGCACTTGATTAGGCCTGTTTTGCCGTCTCTCTGTGCACTCTGACATGTTTATTTGGGCTGTTTTATGGTTTGCTCCTCGTGCCCATGCCGAGACCAAAGCTGAAGGCACCTGCCGCCGTCATTGCCCCGACAGCTCCGGTCCCAGCAGAGCCCAACCAGGCCCCAGCATATGGTTATCAATGATCCAGATGGCTCTTGTTTGTCTGCAGTGTGACAACTTTGCTCCTCCATTATCAACACTAGTAATTAGCCAAAATCAAGTAGGTGTTAATTAGACGTAATGAAACAATTTCTGTTTAGTCAGACCCTACTATTTGCCAATTACTTGTAATTATATGCACTAAGCACTTGAGTGTATTCTCTGTCTGTCAAGCCAGCGGGGCTGCACGTGTGTTTGCGCGACTGGAGAGCCTTTTGTTTTGTCTAAAAATTTGGCAGATTCAAACCTGCAGCGCTCTGATTGGCCGGGCCTGTCGCAGGCGCTCGAGTGGAGGAACAAAAGAGGCATCAGAACATAATGACAGCACAGGGGAAGTGTTCCATTCCCCTGGAGAGAATGTCTGATAATAAGAGTGGTCCCTGACCTCTTTGCGCATCTGCTGGTACGCACCTGGGCAGAATTTCTGGAGATTTGAAAGCCGGAATTGTTTGCAGGAGTTGAGATACAGATAAGAGGGGATAACTCATTGGGTGTGGTCTGGAAAAAGCTACTTACCCCCAAAAAGACAACATTTGTGTTGGTTTAGGGGTATTAATTATGAGCTCTAAAAGCTTTATGATAGTTCTTTCCTGTTATGGACAATTAGCTGTTGATATGCAACTTAGCTGCTTAGTTTTGTTCCTGGGCGCTAGAGAAGATGAGGTATTTGCAAAAATCTCAAAATGTGAGCATCGTCCTAATTAAAGAGGACTGTGAAAGGACCCATTTGTGTTGTCTCCAGACAGAAAAACACATCTAGCACGGTGTGCCTGTAAACACGGAGGCCGTAACCTAAGCTCAGCCCTCATTGCTGCGGTTGAGCGTAATCAACACCCCATCGTCTGTTAAGAGCTGGAAAACTCTTCCCAACAAGCCAGAGATGGACTAAAAACAGCCCCACACACACACACACACGAGTGTTAATGTTTGTTTCAGTGGTACCGGGGCTCATTTTAAACTCCTAATGGGATGCCGTTGATGACTGGGCACACACTGATGAGCCTGTGGGATACAGGAACCGTTTCACCTCGCCACCGCAGCTTCCACAAACTCAACACGGTCTCGCCCAAAGACAAACTGGTCAGATGCCACCCAAACATCAGAAAACTGTAGCTCCTTTGTGATGCAAGGGACAAGCATCCCCGACACGTACTGATGGCTCAGCTATGTATAGGGCTATCAAAGAAATCATCAGAAAGTGTTGGCATACCAGCGCTGCAGTCGGGCTGAATGTTATTTTCAATCAAGGCTTTCTCTCCTGTAATGACGCAGAGCGATGAGGAGGAGACGACAGAGGGTGTCTGAGGTGCCGAAGCCTGAACGGCTTCTCGGCAGCATGACTGATCACCGAGGCTGACTCTAAAAGGATTGCTGCTGGAAATAAAGACACCAGCGTGTCAGCTGTAAGCCCCTCAGAAGGACCCATCAGACAAATGGATGTGTATTGACAGGCCAGAGACAGCCAGAGCGAGGTATGGAAAGATGAAGTGGGGGAAGACAGGATGGGCAGAGAGGAAGCGTTGTGGAGTCACTCACCTTGGCACCGGCTGCAATGTCAGCCGACCCGGCGGCCATCACTCTGCGGCCCTGTCCGGGGTATTATTTAAAGGCAAACAAATATCGGGCAGTGAATGTCACCGCAAGGACACCCGCGGCCTCATCTCCACCAATCAGTGTCCGCGGTTTCAAATCACCTTTTCTCCTTCCCTCGCCAACAAATCCATCTTCCTCATTGCTGTACCTTGTTTCACACCCCCATTCGACCCCTGACGACCACGTCGAGGGGGCGGCGCCGGGCAACAGATTTACGATCCCCACCGTCTCGCTCTGGGTACAATTTATTGACATTAGCTATCAGCTTTCTTTTTGAGGGATTGCACATAGAATTAATTTTAACTACGTCTTAATGTTAAATATCCTGGAAACACTAAATTTCATGGTAGGTGATGCTCAGAGCCGCATGAGCATATATCAAGCTCTCTGGGCTTGCCTGAAAGAGCCTTTTTAGACTTTAATTTAATAAGGAGCGGCTCGTAACCGTTTCATCTCAGCTGTTAATTACACATTCTTTATGCTGAGCAACGATCTCAGGATACTATTAAATGCATCAAAAGTTTGAGTAATTTAATTTAATTGTTTTTATTACTTAATCATGTCCGAGGCCACGGAAGTTGACGGGGAACAACCTGAACGAGCCGTCTTTGAGTATCCACTGCGAGTCTTTGTCCTTCAAAATGTATGGAACAATTGACACGTTGCCATAAACAGAAGCAGCCCCACGAGCGCCAGTGTCATAGTTAGGGTCAGAGTAAGGGTTAGAATGGAAATCATACGACATCTGCTCGCCAAATGGATGACAACACATCTGAAGAAGAGATTGTAAAAGAGTACAAACATGCAGATGAGCAGCAAACCAAACCCAGGTTCTCGTACACATGACAAAAGTTCATTATTTTAGTTCCATTACGATTCAAATGGGCTTGTCTGGCGCTGATTACGAGGTCAGATTGTGCCGTTACAGCGTAATTAACTTTTCCAGTCAGCCTTTGCAAACATTACCTTTAATTTATCTTTCTTTATTTTGCACATTTGCAGCACGCAGAGGCAAAGTAACCTGTAAAATACGAGCCGCTCATTTCCCTGCAGCTCATATATTCTGGGTAGATTCTCGGTGCCTTTGACAAGTGAGTGAAGCACTTCCACCCAAACAGGGAAACGCTCCGAAATAAATCACTATCTTGGCAATAAACTTGTAAATCTTGATCGATATGGACTTGCCTTTTTTTCCTCTTTCTCAATAACAGCTGCTGTAAAGGCCTGCTGAGCACAAGCAGCCATAAAAGTATGTAAAATAAATTAGGAGAGCATAATGAGAGGCTCCGGCAATTCCGCCATAAATATAACATAACGACCACAACTAAAATGTCAGGGAATCCAATAAATCAATTTCTCAGGGACAGGCCGGCCTTTTATGTGTAGAGCACACAGCCACGTTTATAATTCTTTTTCTTCACCACTTTTTTCGTCTCTTATTTTTTTGAGGGTGCAGCTCAACACAGGTCCCTCTCACATGAGGAAGGTTTAATATGTGTTCTGTGTGATTCATCACCATGACACAGGCACCTGAGGCCTGGGCCGGCACCAGTTCTACCGCTTAAATGGTTTCTCGGGGACCATCCTATACACACACATGCACATACAATGTGTGGAGGAGGGCGGGGGTGCAGGCAGAAAGAGAGAGAGAGAGAGAGAGAGAGAGAGAGAGAGAGAGAGAGAAAGAGAGAGAGAGAGACGGGTAATGGATTGGCAGAGAAAGCCTCATTGAAAAAGAGGAGAGCTATTTTGTTGAGCCATGTAATAGATTGTGAGTCGGAGAGTCGTCTGGTGTCACTGGCGCAGGAACTAATTCAGCGGTGATGTAAAGGGAGTGGGGGAAAGTCCAGGGGAAAATGAGATGATTGAGATTACAAGCCAATTTCAGATAACCAGCGCGCTAAGAGGGGAGTTTTCATAGAGGCGCGGGGGTTGCGGACCCATTACACCTGCTGAGAGTTACTTCAGACTAAATAATGCCACTACTTACTCTGCTGACTCTTCAGTTTTTCAAACTTCTCACGTCCGCACTCAAAGGACCTGGACATGATGGTGTAGTCCAGACATTTCACTGTCTCGTCCTACTCCGTCTGGGGTCCATTACATCACCGATGCGTGGGCGTGGACGTTTACAGGCCAGTCGTCAGGGCTCAAAATTCATCAGACCTCCGCGCCGTACCAGCAAATATATCCAGCTCGGCGGCGAACTGCATAGGAACGCAATTATTCTAATAGCTTCCTCTGCAAAATCAGAGCAGCCACTTAAAGACAACCTAATAAGGAGAGTGTGATTGATGGCGGGAGCACGATGCTTTTATAGAGAGAACACACGCGTGCAGATACACACCCAGTTCATTGGATAGAAAGCAATGCTATGAGCTGCAACCTGGGAGAGATTTGATTGTTTCTGACGTGCTGGCTGGTTGTCAAAGGCAACAGCAATAAAGAAAACTGTACAAGAACTGACCCAACTGTAAATCCATCTCCTGCGACTTCTTTTATATTTAAAATTCTTCTCTGACAGTGTTGAAATCTCTATATAAATCAAGTGGTGCCTTCAGTGAACTGGTTGAGTCATATCCAAGAATAAATCACATTTAAAAAAAAAAAAAAAAAAAAGAATTAAACAGATCTTGAGTATATACTCACCAAAGCATCTGATTCAAAGCAGCGAGTCTTATTTGAACACATAAAGTTCTTGATGCAGTCTCCAAGTTGCAGACTTTTCAAACTGCATGCAAGGCAGCCTAGACTTCCTCTGTCCATCAGCCCCGGTCTGGAGAGGTGGCTTGTTTAAGAAACAATTAGAGGGGTATACAGAACCATTTGCAGGCAGCAGGCTTAGCTGGGCAGGCCAGTTGGCTGGAGTACCTTTCACAACTGATTTATAACACTGTCACCCAGGCAAGGCAACATAATTAATAGGAGCACAGACTCCTAATTCCAATGACTTCCACACCAAGTGGTTTTCATTTGATTTATGATGGTCAAGAACTTTGCATTTTATCAGTTCATCCAGTCATTATTTATGCTGATGATCAATTTCAATGGGTCACTATCTTTTTACTTGCCACTAATCAAAGAGAATTAGGGTTCACTGCATTATTTAGAAGGCGCTAATTTATCTTTGAAATAAGCCAGAGACGTGGATGTCGGGGAACTCGCAGCATTGCTGTAGAGATTGCTGCACTGTGAACCAACGTGGTTGCAATGATATGGAAATAAAGCGCTGAGCTCTTGCTTGATGTGCGAGGATAGTGGTGAAATAAATAGATTGAAAAGTAGTTTCTTTATGATAACAATGAATGAGATGAGATACGAAAGATTACTGAGATTAATGACAACATAATCCAGAAAGCATCAGGTTATTTGTTTAATTTAATGTATCAAAGATGGTTGTTAAAAGAAAAAAAAACCGATCAGAATGTCATCCCTCGATTAAATTTGACTCATCTTCGGACTCCAAAGTGAGTGAGGGTGGAGTAATGAAATGGTGGACTCAGAAAATCCACCTCCTCAGCATGCGCCGTAATTGCACTTCAAAGGTGACATATTCCCAATTTATGAACGATGAATCTAAAGCAGGCTCAATTTGGCAAATCAGCCCACATCATGTTGACCAGCCTCTGCCCAAAGGCACAGATGGACATATCAAAGCCAGACGTCTCTTAAGTGTCAATATCTCCGCTCATCACGCTAACTCGCTCCCAGTTTGGCCAGAGCGCCGCACGGCATTCCTGATGTCTGTCCGCTGACGGAGAAACTTGATATACGGGAGATCGGTTGATTTATAAGTATATTTTCCTTCACTTCAAAGCCAGTTAATATAATTCAGTTGGCAAGCATGAAAAATGCAACATGCAATTCACATCAGGCTGACTTATGCAGCTCAGACCTGAGGGTCATGAAAACGACGCGGAGGGAATATTTCAGAGGTATGACTTTTTTATGTTTTTGTTTTGACTTTAAAATGAACAAAATAAATCAGGGCTGTGTTTACGACGTAAAAACGTTTCAGATTTCCTCTTTTTTTTTTTTAACATCAGTATCAAAATAAAACTGATTGAATGCTCCAAGGGCTGCGGTTTTGATGACGGGCTAAACATCTGGGACTCGAGGCAGGAGTTCAAAAAGGGTGAAGCGACGACGACGCTGCTCTGAAAACATGCGAGTGCGGTTCACTGTGCAGAAAATGAAAAATGCACTTTTCAAAAAGCAAGACAACAGGCCCAATGCAAATGATCAGACTCCATTTGGAAGCCCATACCTTCACCGTCATTCCCTGAGCGATATATTACATTTAGCAATCCGCGGGAGGCTAAGCGTTCCTGACATTTTTTTATTGATTTGCATGAGCTATATGCATGTAATCCTGTTTGTAGGTAAATCATGGCATGGAGAAACTTAAGTCACCATGGGTTTACTTTGGGGGTGGAAAATTGGAGACTCCGCATGGGAGGTGAAATAGAGGCGGGCGTGGTGGGAACGATATGTGGCCATTCACTGGAATCTGGGAACCGCTATTAAGATTTATAGGTGTTGGGATTCTATGGACCCAAGGCATTATTCATGGTAAGAGCCTGTTTATAAGATGAGACAAGGCTGACAGAGATGGAAGCCCTCTACAACAGGGCCAAGCTGCTCAAACATGGGGCTCAGTCACCTGATACACCCAGAGCATCGGCCCAACCATTCAGCATCTCAGCCAAGGAGCACATGCGCTCAACAGACTGACGAACGGTGAGCATGACCGTCAGTTACAATCACAGGACCGAGTTTTACGTTTACTGCCTTGAAATTCGGCGGGTAAACTCCGATAAGCTACGGCTATGCTACGCAAGGAACATGGAACATAAGTTACGAGGACTTTATAAGTATGTGCTGGCGTGTACACTTTACATTGAGGATGCTAACTACAGTGTCACGACAGACCTTAGGAGCTTGTTTAAGGAGCCGTGGCTATGTTCTGTTTATTCAGCAATTTCCCCAGAATCCTGCCATACTTTATTTAGGCTTATTATACGAAAACACGGGGATCACCTTCAACTTTATTAATGGCGGTACTCTGGATGAAAGATGCTGCTGAGAACCCGCAACATCTGTTTGCTGCATTCACTTCTCAGCGGGCTCCACCTATTCCTCATGCTTAATGATGCTGATCCACGCTGCAAGTTTTACGGACAAATGTGTATTTGGCCGCATTCATCATCCTGAATGAGTGTTCCTGATGAGCCATCCCCCGGCCTGTTTCACTCTTTCTAGCATACGCTAACAAATGACAACTCCTGCCACATGTTTTCCATTCGGGGGGGATATGGGAAATAAAGGGTGGGGGGACTGTGAAGGCTAAAAGATGGGCGGCTTCAAGGGAAAAGAGTCAATGAGGCCTGTTCTTAACAGAATCAGTCCTCGTATGTCATCGACTAGCCACAGCACCATGAAAATACATCAATTATGTAACGCTTTCAAGGAACAGTTGCAGAACTGATCTGTGCCGTTGATGTTGCCCAAATCCGAGTCATGAGTGGCATAAGCAGCTGACATACTTTTAACATTGGTGGACTGTAATCCTGGCAGCCAGCAGAGGAACCACATGAAAGGGCAAACTTAAAATATATGGATATGGCCAAGAATGTTAACTTGGATAAACAAGTCGATGGTCTTTTAAAGTCCTGGGGAGTTGCACCCCTAATAAATCATATTCCTTTAGATGTGCATCTGGTTACAAGTTTAGAACGCGTGGAATGGTTAGAACAGATGAGAGTCAAAAACAAGGACACACTGCCTGCTTTTCTCCAAGTATGGGAACATTTAGGAAAGTCTGGTGACGCGGAGGAGATAAATTAGTTATAAATAAGGCAATAAGTAAAAACCCAACATGTGTGGGTATAGTTTTAGGAAGGGAGACAAAACAATATGTACAAAAATGTATATTAATAACTGTTTATTATTTTAATTGTATTATAAAAAAAACAAATAAATAAAATCCTTTTTTTTTTTTTTCTTTTATATAATCAATGAAATAAAATATCCTTATCAAATGTGATTCCATAATAGATCAAAGCTGGATAAAATGTGATTTCTCACAACACCCTGTAAACCTTTCTGAAAAATTGATGTTTTAGCCCATTTAAATGCCTGGGGGAAAAAACATCTTTAAAAAGGTCTTGGGTTTTATTGCAGGCCCCATTTGATGTGGAGAAAACTGCACATTTTTAGGACAGGCTCCGGAGTGTAGCATTTCCGAAATGCCGCAGCCTCCATTTCCATTTAGATAAAACAACAGTTTTCTGAAACAGGAGGTACCTGAACATACATCATATGGCTGCAAACTCAGTTTACACCCTATTGCTGTCTTGTCCTATGAATGAAGTGTCTATGCACATGTGTGTGTTGCATCACACAAAACACACCAGCAACTAGTGGCCTGGCTGGAAAACCACAGCCTTTTCAAGGTTGACTGTGAAACTTTATTTTCCAGCAGGTCCTTTTTGTGTAAACGGGGTCCTAGGATTGGCTGCCCAGGGTGTATTTCATCCTCTCACCCTTAAACATCCCCTCATAAATCCTTCTTTATTGCCATAAATGCCTCTTATAGGGTGATCACTGTAATCCTCCAGCAAAGACACACCTCTCTACATATCAGAGCCAATAAGAATCCTCCCTCTTCCTAAAGCAATGCTCTCAGTGTGGCTAATAAAACAAACACGCAACAAAAACAGCCGGAACATGTGCACTCAGTTGACCTCCACACTGTCTGGAAGAAATCCTGCAATGCCTGAAAGCGGCTTCACACCCGGGAATCGGAACGCGCGGCTCTATTATGACAAAGTCATACTCATGCATAAATATGCAGATTGACTTGATGACAGTAAACTCATTAATGGTGAAACAAACATAATCTCATGGTAACAGATGATGCTGGAGATGTTTATTATGGTATGCTCTGCATTATGAGCTCTGAGTGATGAATCACACAGACAGCATATTACTCCAATTTTCTCTGGGCCTTGTAACAACAAAGTTCATAGACACCAAATCAGTTTCAAGGGAACCCGGGGGCTACAAGTGCAAGACTGCTACATATGAGACATTTATAATTTATGTGCACTTGATGTAGTGATA
This sequence comes from Lagocephalus sceleratus, assembly GCA_911728415.1. NCBI lineage: Eukaryota > Metazoa > Chordata > Actinopteri > Tetraodontiformes > Tetraodontidae > Lagocephalus > Lagocephalus sceleratus. The sequence continues at coordinate 6,469,517 of CAJVRN010000040.1, forward strand.
TGTAAAAAACTTCAGAGGAATTTTAATGGGCTTGAGGCTGAGAGGAGAAGGAAAAAAAAAATCTTTGATATGGTTGTTTGCTCCCTTTTTTAAGAGTAAATCACTGCTACACCAAAAGGAAAATGAAAAGTTTGGGTATCTAAGAAATTCAACCATTGAGCCTGAAATCAAAGAGAAAGAGAAAATTTCATCTTTTTATTCCGATGTTTTATTGATCATGTGTCCCAGCTCTCACGAGCTCCATTACATGACCTAAGCAGCGGCTACCAACACTGTCCAATTCAGTCAAGAAGAAAATGGTATTTCTATTGATCAACGTCCTCCCACAAAAAAAAGAGATAGAGATTGATAATACACTTCAGAAAAATCCTAGAGTGAATTAGGGTTTGATGAAAAAAGAGTTATGCGCAGGGACAACACAAGGTGTTCATAAACAAGACCAAAATAAAAGAAAAACAACCAGAAAATCTCCCCGTTCCCTTTGAATGAAACTTTAATATATTACTCTTTGCCAAAGAAGGGTTGTCTTTGTGCAGTCTATTGATCAACAGCGGCCTTTTCATTACTTGCCTCTGCATTTTAAGCACAGATCAGATGACAGATCAGTTATTTAACTCACAAAGGTTCACTATTGTGTCTTCACACTTGGAGAGCATTTTTGTGATTGGAAGACAGATGAAGTTTGGGGACGTCTTTGCCCTCTGAGTGGTCTGAGTTTGATCACAAGTAAAAGGATAAGATGAGGCCAGTTAAAATTTCCACCATAGATGTACATGTACGTGACCATTTAGCAGTGTTAATCTGTACACCTCTATAACAAGCTGGAGACCTACAGAATTATATCTCGTGCTTTTTATAATTGCTTTTTATAATTGTTCCTATCGGCTTCTTATGAGTGTTTCAATAGTGCAGGGAGAGAAGAGGTTGATGGGTCTCTACTCCAGAGCTGTTGCAATGCATTTTGGGATGCAGCATGAGGGGTGTGACACTAAATACTAGGGCCGTTTATAATAGATATGAAATCATCCTGTGGAGTAGATATAATTGTATTGAGAGCCAGATCAATGTTGCTTCAATGTTTAGTGAAGATTGATGCAATTTCAGTCTAAAACAGAAATGCTGTATATCCTCCACCAAAAGGAATGCCAAGCCGCTCCTGGAATGCAATTCCTGGTGGAAGCACAAACACTTCATTGTAATTGGAAGATGGAAGAGAAAAGTTGCAGTGCAAATCCTTCTAAACAAACATCTCTGAAATTGAAATACACTGCATTTTAAAAGATAAACTATCAAAAAACAATTTCTTGAAGCAACATTTAAGTGAAACCAGTCTACCAAAACCAAACTGCAGCCAGGCTGTCAACATATTGAGGTTTATTCCTGTGTAATCAAAGAACAGGGATTTAAAAAGTCAACCTACTGTAAACTGTAATTTTAAGCAGTCCCATATATGATTCACATGAAAAGCAAAATACATCTGCCCTTCATACAATGCCTGAAAAGCCCACAGCCAATATCCATAAAAAATTGGCCAATGACACAAAGGAGGAATCTTCAAAAATAGCCCTTGATTTTGCCATGTGGGATGGAATGCATCACTCATGCTAACCAGCCCTTCATCTCCCACTGATAAAATCCACTTTCCGTTCATTAGCCTTCATCATAAACACAAGTCCGGAGGGAAGCGAGGTTTAGAAGTGGTCGAGGCTCGTCCCCAGGTCCTTATTTATCTGATGATGTACTGTAAATCCCTTTGGTAAGTGAAAGAAGTTCTTCCAACAGAAAGGACATCGATAGGACATGAGGGATTTGCTTATTTAAACTCAAACAAACAGCACTTATCCAAGCATACTGTATATTCTGCTGCTCTCTGAGAACAAATCACAGCTCAAGGCAAAATGGATCACAAGGCCCAAGTCAAAAAAATACCAAGTGTTCCACAATCCTTCGCAGAGCTCTGATGGCAACACTTAACTTTGGATTTCCAGGCACAGTCGAGGCGTTCCTGCTTGTTTGCGGTTCGACCGTGACAAATGTGACAGCTGTCATACGTGCGTCAGCTGTCTGGGTTTTAGACGGCTGAGGGGATGATGGGATTGGAATAGAAGTTCATCTGTCTCTCTAATAAATCCATTGTCTTGTCTCCCTTGAACAAGACACGTGGTGACGGACACATCCAACATCGGCAGAGAGGCTTAGTGAAATATCGTAGTCGCGGGAAGTCTCATTCAGTTTAAGTGAGAGTGAAAAGTGAGTTGATGCGCTCGAGTAAACAACTCAAAATCACTCTGGCGAAAAATGACAGACAGGACAGGGCGCTGACAATTTAGAGGATATAAATTACCTACAAACATTATGAAAATATTTGCGAAATAAATGGTTGTTTTTTAAAATGACAGGCCAGGGTGCAGTCGCACAAACATCAACGATGTATTTTCAGAAATAGGTGTCTTGTATCTGATCAAACGGCACCTTCCAAAGCAAAGAGTTATAGATATTTGTGGAAATTAACTAACGTGGAGGCGGATTACAGCGTTACAGTATAGGAAAAGTCAGTAGGAATAGACTGTCGGGAACTGTTCGCAACATTCAGGACCCTGAAGTCCAACCTAAATTAAGCAAAACTATCACTAAAATAGATTCAAGTTAAGTAAATTGCTCCTAGTTCACGTGGTGGAAACATAACAAGATTGGGGGTAAGGTTCTGGTAAACAGTTCTAAAATCTGGGTGGTGTGAAAGGGCCTTGTGAGGTTGAGCCAAGTAGAACGGTCCAGGCAACAATGTCTCCTTATGTGCCCCAAAGACGCCAGCGAACAAAACTCAGCAGCTTCTGTGTGGAGGAGTTGAAGGGTCATGTAAACTTGCAGTGGACTAGAAGACTCCGGAGTGAAAAGAAGAGGAATCCGCTTTTCAATCACCACATTGTTTGCTGAGAGGGATCGGTGCCATCGCAAACATCAACCCAAATTTCTCTACAGACAGGGCGCAGCGAGGGGACAAAAGGGTCCCGGACAACATGATACTCTGTGTGTGTGTGTGTGTGTGTGTGTTTGTGAGAGTGTGTGTTCTTTGCAGACTCTCTAACCACTGAGGACCTCCTGGAGTTTTGGAAGGATTTTCCTCCTGTCAGAGCGCTGCACACATGCCCAGATAAGACTCACTCGTAAACACGGAAATAAAAGTCACGCAGCAACATAGGGGAACACATCTGAAACTACACAAAGTGCAAATGGGACATAGAATTGGAGCTAAAAGATGAGCTAATTTTGTCAAAGTGCCATGAAGTGTAAGAGGTTTCTCGTTTAAGTTATTCATTCCTGTCATAAAATAGGTCTAGTTTTGCACTCTTCTGTCTTCTTCAATCTTTATATATATAAAATTCCTTGTGTTGATGCTATTTAACCATAAGACAATTTTGATACCATAAACTCAGGTTTGAGTGAATGACCTGAACCTTTTCATGACTACAAAACGGATTAAATACAAGTGTGAATATCGCAACAATTCATCCTGACTGCCGCGATTCCAAATAATCACCCTGGCAAAGTTTTGTGCTTAAAAAAAAAAGAAAACCCTGCACTGTACCTCGAAGCACAAGAACCTCCGTGTGAAAAGTTGAACATTGCCTAAGTTTTTCAGAACTTGAATCTATCTGAGAGAGCTGTGAGATGGTTGTCTGACATGCGGTGCACGCTTGTGGTCAAATCCATATTTGCATTTTCAATTCTCACAAGCACTGGAAATACCCATGGCTAACTTAAATTTGAATGGCACTGCGTGACACTGTAACCCCTGTGCGAGGTCATAAAGAAAATGAGGATGAGAGCAACTTTAAAAAAAAAGAAAAAGCCCTTCCGCCCACTTCACTCTGCCATATGTTACAGAGTTACTGGTGTCCACAGAGAGCCAGACATCTCGCTGCTCTGATCACTAACTACCGCGCCAATCAAAGCCTTCTGGCCATGGAGCAATTATCTGCTCTCCATAGCATAGGTGAAAAAGGAACCAGCAACCCCTGCAGCTCTGTCTCTGTGTCTCCTAAAATAACTACAAATGCCTCCATAGTCAAATACTTGTATGTAAAACAGAGGGGAACGGGGATTTGTTTTCTTCAGAATGAGCCGAGATCACATTGCAATGCCACGCCAAGCACAAAGCCTGGAATTGCAGGGGTGGATATTCCACCTCTCGCCGCTACAAGGGTGGATATTTGTCATTACGTCAATTTATTTCAATGCAGTTTGTGTAGGCTGGAGTTTGCCTAATTGAATGAAAGGCTGAGAACCACAGTGGACATGAACACGCACTTTTTTACCACAAAGTCTCTTCTACAGCAGTAAGGAACAGCATAACTTTTACTGCAGAACATTGTTAAAATGTAATAAAAATGTATAAATGTCAAATTCGCCTTGGTAGCGATGGGGCAACAAAAACCAAAAACCTGCACACAAAGGCCATATTTGAGCATGCACTATGGAGATGAATTATTTATTGTGTTGCATCCTACATGACGCCTAAAGCTGGGTTTATGGTTGTGTGTCAGCTCTATCCTATGCACAGGTTTAGATGTAGCAATACTTAATACACTCAGTGATGCAGAATCTGTATTTATTCTGCTTGGATGTGAAATGTGTGATTATCTTGTAGTACTGTGCATTATAAAGAGTTGTGCAAACATGCATTTAAGGAGTATCTGAAAGTCGACTGTGAGTATCAGGAACTTTTTCCTGAAAAAAAATCCTGTTTTAGCACAACTACTACATACAATCTAAGCATGAATTAGCTCACAAAACTTTACAGTACAACTTAAAATCAATAAAGTAGCAGCAATAGTTCTTTGAAGAAGGTGGCTGTTTTTGCCATTATGATGTGATTAAAGAGGTGCATGCCTGTTTGCTGAGGAACACAGTGTCCAGGGGCCCTTGGCTGCACCGGGCCCAACTGTGAGGCCTGTGTGAAATCCAAACTGACTGATCCAGGACAGAGCCAGGATTACACCACTTTCCTCCCCGAGTTCTGTCCTGTTCAACAATGGGCTTCCTGTAACCACAGTCAAGTGAGTCGTTAGTTAGCCAGTGGAGCCGCAGAGTGGTGGTTCTGGGCCACTGTGGGAAAAGGTAGGGGACTTTAGGATCACGTTACTTATTTGCTCCAATATAAAGCCCCAAAGGCCCCAGCATCAGCCCTTCCACCACTGCGCTCCCGTGCCCTCGGTAGGTGTCGGGTTCCGGCACCTGCTGCAGGCTCTGGCAGGTCCGTGGCTTTGACAGGTTCAGATGTCATTCAAGCAACACATCTCAGCGTCATTTATTTCTGCACCAAAGACAACAGCATCAGCTCAGGAAACATACCATAAACCCAACAGCATCAGCATGTAAACGAAGGATGTGCAGGGGTAGATATTCTGATACACATGACCACTTAATGAAATCTGACCCCTTCACTCTTAACTTTTCCTCACTGTACAACCATTTTACTCTCAAACACCCCTCAAATTACTGCAAGACCATATTTCAATATTTATTTGATAAATATTACAGGAAAAAAAGACCAGCTTGCTCTGAATTGAGTGAAGACAATGATGTCTTCAGCAGCCTGGCAGTGGTGTAAAGGGTTAATTATACCGTACAGAGATGGTTCTGTGATATGTCCTAAATCACGGTGCACTGACACTTGGCTCAATACATCTTTCTCAAAGAAGGCGCCTGGTGCCATCGACAGGCGCGCTCCCACAGAATACAGAGGTGTATCATTTGCCGTGGAATGATAATTAAACGTGGAATTTACTGAAAATGTCAATGGCAGCATCAATAGAGGGTCTCCCAGCCTCTGTCATCCGGCAAATCAATGGCAATTTTCAGCTGTATATTCAAGACAATCGGAGCTTTTCAACTGAACAGAAGAGTAGATATATATTTTTTAATTATTATTTACTTCATTTTAAAACATTCCTTGTTACTGCAGTTATTTTTTATTCTACAAGACTTTATTTCTAATAATTATAAATGCCATTCCACCTATTCCATCGTAGGATAGCTCCTGAAGTGTGATTTCTGTGGTAATTTGCTTTATGATTCACAAGATTGTTTTATAACTGGCCATTTGAAGATGTCACCTTCGCTCGCTGGACTTTGTGATGGAATATTTATTAACTACTAAGATTTTATGGGCAAAGCCATTTAGGAATCCAGACAAAAAAATGTTCAGAGAAATTGATTATTAAAATAATTGTTGGTTTGACGCGATTAATCTGTCATTTCCTAAAGGTCAGGAACTACTTTTGGCAAAATGTAAAATGACTCTGAACCACGGGCTCGCTAGCTCTTAGACCCCAAATTTATCTCCATCTCCAACAGATTTAGAGCTGGGGTCGGAGTGGATGCTGATGTCAGCAGAACCTCAAGGTGAATGACGCTGATTTGGCCGCTGAAACGCAGAACAACGGCACGATATCGCTAAGGGCAAATTATCACCATTGCAATGTGACGCTGAAATCTTCAGAGAGGTATAAAGACCAGTTAGTCAGGCCTGGAATATCACAGGGAAAATGAGAGCCACTTATCCAATAACGAGAGCTTAATGAGGGTCCCTTTAACCAGCTCCAATGTCTCTCCTTCCCTTGGAGAAACATTTGTCTTAAAGAACAAATGTGATTCATGCATCATTTCTATTGTGAGAGAGAGTGTGATAATAATGGTATAAATCACAAAGGGTCCACGTTTGGGTAATGAGACTTAAATCTCTTAAAACAACACCAGGAACTCGGCTGAATGATAAAATGACGTGGTGGAGGAAAATACTACCTTCTTCGGGTAAAGCTGCGCTGCTCCGCTCATAGGCACGAATGGCTTTTGGCAGCACACAAACCCTACTTCATTTAGCTCTGACAGGCAATTTAATACCACAAAATTACTAACCTTAGCTCCACAATTACTTTTCCAGCTCTGAATGTTCTCAGCCCTTCCATTGATGTAACATTAAGGTTTCAGAGTCTGGAGAGGGCAAACCCCAAGGTCGTCGCTGGGCGACATCACAGATCGCACACAACATGAGGAACATAGGAGTTCTCTCACTGACGGCCCATCACACACACACACACAGACGCACACACATGCACGCACGCACACACGCACACAGGATGGCTCGTATGGAGTCTCACAGCATTAAAATACAGAAATCCCCAGCGTAATCTCTCATCAGCTTCAGTAAACCTGTTCATCTTATCACCCTCACATCCTCACCATCACCTTTCAGGAGTTATATTTAATTCCCCAGAGACCTTTTCACATTTAGGCCTGTTTTGTCAGTGGGGTGGGGGGGGCGGGGGTGAGAGGAAATGATTTGTGCTGCTCCATTTCTTGCTCATCTGCGCTCCTAACTGCAGCTTTACTAATCTTCTGACAGATGTGTCCCCGCTGTCTGATTAAAAATGGTCATTTCTCCTGCATGCACATGTGGAGAGGTAACCTTTCCATTGAAGGATGACTGCTGAAGTGACGGAGACTCGTCTGTTTGTGTGTTTTGTCTGTCCGCAGCAAGGATACTGACATTCACATTTCGCCTGTGCTTTCATGTTAGAACAGATGTCACAGTTGGCAAGTGGTCTAGACACGAACAGCAGGTAGGACAGGGCTCAAGGGGCAATGGGAGACATGAGGTGAACATGACAAAGTGCAAAACAAGTCTATGTTTTACATCAGTCGTTCCTTTGTACCTCGCTGAAACTTACAGTGACCCTCATGGAACATCTGCCCGCTGTGCTGGGCAGGTTTGTGATGCCCTCCCGTCTCCTTGGCCCGTTTTTCCACTTCACAGGCTGGTCTGGTGTGACCGGGAACACCAGCCAAATTATGGCAGCATTCACTTATCTGGGACATGTAGAAGCACAAATCAGAGCCCCCTGCAGTGTGCCAACCCATTTGCTTGCACAAATTAGGGTATTCTCGTGCAAGAGCCGGTAGGGGTGTGAACTCGTTGACGTGCTGGTAGAAGATAGGATATCAAAGTCAACAAGTTGATCCATGTGTCCCCAGGAAAACTTCTGAACTGCAGCAGCTCGGTAGAGCCTTTAAATGTTTTCCAAAGTGCCACCTGATCCATCACAGGCAGTGTCATGCAACTCTCTGTGCTATCAACACATGCACAGCGGGGCTAGCCCAATACTCCATTCCAACATGGCAGCAAGGAAGTGCCTGAGAAATCCCATCATCCAGCAGTGCTAAACATAGCACTCACAATTAATTACCACCTGTTGAGTCACAGCGACACATATCCTATGTTGTAAAATTAAATTAATATTAATAGCTTGATGATACTGAATGTACATAGGATTAGACTGAATGTTTATTTAGTCCAGAGTACAGTGAAAGAAATGTAGATGGCTTCATAAAAGGGGCCATCTTACAAAGTGGACGGCTTGTCAATGTCACCCCAGTAATAAAGTCAGTAGATAAAGGTGTTATGGCTGTATTTAGTTTACTGCATAGAAAGTTCTGACAGTTCAGATCATCTGGACTTGACATATGGCTGAGTTGTTCCGGTCCTCCGATAGCATATCAGGTAACGCAATTAAAAACCAAATTTCAGCATTTTGACTGGTTGTGGGGGCCTCTTGGTAGCTACAAACAGAGGGAATTATGAGCACTGCAGCACTCCCTCAGTGTACCACTTTAGAAAAATGTAATTTGGGGGACTCGAGGAGATGCCTGAGCTGGCTTGTCAACTCATTAATAGCTGGTTTGTCAAAGTGCCACTAGATATCACTATTCCTGATAGGAATTTAAATTTGTGCATCAATAAGAAAGGAAGCCAAATTTTTCCGTGTTATGCTACTACCTCCTCCTTCCTATATCCAGCTTTTACACATTTCTGGACATTTTTGCATTTAAATATCTTTGTATTAAATGCAGTCAAAATATGTCCAAACTTATACCTTGTCAACATCTGAGCAGCTAACTAAGAGCATAGCATATTAACATGGTCAAATCACAAGAATGTTGCATTTACTGCCCGCTTGTTCCTTTTTCACTTCTGATTTTACATCTATTCTGTAGATCGTGCAGGGGGATGATGGTGGACACACCAAAAAAGGAAGATGCAACAGGGTGGTTGCTGATCTGCTGTGAAGATGGTGATAACTCTGCAGATCCGCGTCCACGAAGGAAGCCCGAAGGAAGGAGTTAAGAAACCACCACCAAAGCAGAGCGGGCCACATCAAGCAGAAAAGCTCCTTGGGTGATAAAGGTACTTATAACCCTACATATATTTATGGACGCCATTAAAAACAAAACTGCTATAAAGAAAATAGCTGACTGCAGAGCAAAAAGCCCGAAGGACCCAATTTCCTCCTGAAGCACCTGATGGACACACTGACAAGCAGATTGCTTTGCAGTACCAATTTTTGGAGTATGTGAAAAATGGCCCGTGCAGCCAGTATGTGGTCCGAGATGAGTCATAAATCTTGTTTTATCTCCTCCGTGGCGGTAGCAGAAAAGGATGAGTTGCTTTTTTTCCCCCCCCATCTCATTCACATGTCTATCTGTCTGTTATCTGTGCCCTTGAGCAAAGATTACTGATGCCCTGTCTTTGATATATGACACATCAGACAGAGCAGCTTTTCATCCTCTGAATTAACCCAGAGAGGAGGGGGGAAAATGCAAACCTGACTGCCATCAGCCGGGGGGCTCTCTCACTGTTCCTTTGTGCTCCCCTGCCTAACTCACATCATCCACCCCACCTCTCTTCTTCGTGAACCCGCGGGTCCCCTCCTCTTTTCCTCCGTCTTGAGAGAGCCGAGAGCATCACGGGCAGCCAAGTTTGGTGGCAAATTGTTTATCTGACCTCTGCACGTCTCTGCATTTTATAATCTAGAGTATGTCACCCCTGTCCCATCCCCATAACAAATAGCCCCTGTCAGTTCCTGCTTCCTTTATCAGAAGGAGTCAGGACAGGGCCACTGGAAGTAACTGCAGCAGAAGGAAATCTGCTGCGGAAAATAAATAAATAAGTAAATAAAAATGGGTTTTCGGCGTGAGTGATGAAAACAGCGATTCCCGTAATGACGCCTCAAGAGCGAGAAAAAGGGATAAAAGGCAGGGATTAAAGAAACAAATGGCGGTATATTACCCGTTAACAGCTTATGTATGTCATGCGGCAAGACCGAAACCACAGTAGGTTTTCGTAAGAGTAATACTGCTGTTGCCGTTACCGTCTCCGGTGAGGAATATTTTATTATTCAGCGGCCACGGCGGCAGCCAGAGTAGAGTGCAGCCTAATGCATCATCCCCCAATACATCAGAATAACTGTGATTTAAATGAGTAAGACAAATAGCAGTGACCACTTTGTGCGATCTGAGACTGAATGTAAAATAACACATTAGGCTGCCACGGTGGAAATTAAAAGGCTCTACATTAAAGAGTAATAACCATCTCTCTCCTGACTCCCGACTTCATTAACCCAGAGCTAATCTCCCACTCAAACTCCCTGATCTTTACATACCACAGGAAAAAAAAGTCACTAAATAAAGCTTGTTTATGTTGCAGCTTATTTTTTCCTTTTCCATATCAGGGAGATAAAAAAAAGAATAAGTAAAATATTATGCTACAGGAAAAGTGCTGCAATCCATTATCATAATGGTGATGTTCATGATCTATTGCATTAACATCCAGTCTTTAACCCAAACAAATGTGTTCCTCACCCGGTGTTGCACACCCATTTACCGGATACAAATGTGCTCGTGCATCTTAACCTGGAGAGCTTCAGGTGTGATGCATCACCGGAAAACTACAGGGAATGGAGCAGCATTTACCATCACATGGAGCTTAACACCGAAAACACACTTTAATTTGGTGTCGTCTGACATCTTTTCATCCGTGATGGTGTCATTTTTGAGAGGAGGAGGACCTGATTCGGGGTCATGTGTGCGGTAGCGCCGATGTGATTAAAAACAAATCAAGGGCAGATAAGATTTTAATATGAGCTTGTCAGGTGACAGAGGGATTCTAGCAATGTGCTGGCAACATGACCCCGTGTCAGGGGTACTGACACACCGACATTCACACAACACCATTTAAAAGATGATGTGGACAGCAGAGGCCATATGTGTGAATGACTGCTACATACAGCTGGAGGGCACGGAGGCCCACTTCCTGTCTCCTCTAAGTGTTAATATAACCTTTTCATCTGTTCGCCACTGGAATCGATTCGCCCCTCGGTGTCGGTAGAACTGGCACCTCGGCGGCTTCTTTCATTTGTTATATTGAGCTCCATCTGGCCTCGGTCGTTTGGCGTTTTAATTTAGTTGTCTCCCGCTCTTTAATTTGCAGCACATTTACAAATGGCAGTGGCTGGTCGTTCCAAGCTGCCCCTCGTCAGCGGCGGGGATATTTGAGGACAGCCATAAGTCTGTAACGCCAGGTTATTAATAGATGGTAACAGATGTTTACTGATTGTTGATTACCAGTCGTGCTGACCAGTAAAATCTGTTCATAAATGAGGCAAGATTTATTAGAGACCAGAATATAAACAGCAGTTCCCAACCTATTTAACCGTCTCTTCGTCCATGTTTTATTTTCTTCTGCGTCCGCCAAAGTGTGTTTTAAAAGGACACGAGGATGCATCTTCTCTCACCTAGTCTAATTCCTTCCTTCCTTTGTAGCCAGAAGGTGACCATTTGGTGACAAACCCTGTCAGCACTGACACTTCTGACTCATCACCCGTCAGCAGTCATAGCCGGCTGGCCAGCAATCTGTCTTTTAGAAAGTTAAAGACGTCACTTTGGAGGAAAAAAACTCTCTTAAAACTAATTAAAATGCCAAAGATGTATGGTGGCACAGGTGGTTGTATACAGATCTGTAAAAAAAAGTGCATATTTTCACTGACTTTCCATGATTAACCCTTCTTCGCTGCTACTCTGCTGCTCATTTATCTACTTTTGGAGTAATCGTATCCTCCGAAAATACTCTATTTACAGGCGCAGTGTTGAGAAACCAGGCAGATACAGACAAGTTGGGAAAAGTGACAAGTTATAAAACTTTAAAGCAGGCCGTAAATAGCTCTGTCACTCTACCCCCAGTGTTATATTACCTGGACGCATTTATCTGACGGGCGGTAAATCTTAATTCCCCTTACCACCCCCCAAAAAAAGGGGTAAGATGACACGGGAGAAAATAAACTGCATATAGTGCAACAAAAACACATGACTTGTTAGTCAATACGACGTTTGCGAGGGGATCGTCATCAACAGAGGCAGCTGGGAGTGGCGTGACTTCAAAAATAATAAATTCACCCTTTATTTCCTCCTGTTAAGAGTCTGTGGGAACAATTTGTGTTTGCTGATATTTTTTTATGGTGGCTTCACCTGCCTGATATCCTTCAGCCCCTTCCTTCAGAAGCTGTCAGAGCCGCCAACTATAATATATGGCCCCTCCAATGAGAACAGCTGTAGCCGCTCTCTGCGCTGCCACAGCTACCCTGCCCCGCACCCAATAATACATCAAGATTAATTGATTTCCTGTCACACTCTTAGAGAAAAGAAAATTAATTTTCATGTATCTTTCCCCCACCCTCCAACCCTCAGTGTAGGAATTTCGTACATGGCAAGTAATTTAAGTTTTTAATTATTTATAAGGGCTAAAAACATGATAAAGTGTCGACGGGAACACCCCGAGGCCTCAGCCGAAAGCTGCGTGTTTCTTATACAACAATAGAGGCTCTGATGGTTCTATAAATAATGAATGTATTTGCATGGACTTTAATGCAGTTGAAGTAGCCCCGCCTCTTTCTTATCTGGTTCAAGGACAGAGGATTTTGACCTTAAGTCAGTAGCAAGTCAACAGACATTATTCATGTACTTCTCAATCAATTATCGATAGTTGCCATTGGAATTTTTTTGTATTAATTTCCAATATCCTGCTTTCCTATGCTCCAATCCTCCCTCACTCTTGAGACTCCACTGCCCCTCCCACAAGTTGTGAGAAATGGTGAAAAACCAACTAATGAAGCTCATGTCGCCGAAGGATTATCAAGGTGGCAGACCAAGGCACAAGCCTAGGATGGACCAAGGCAGGGACGCCATCTTCAGGATGGGCGGATACCCTTGCCCACCCACCCGAGGTCTGTCAGTGCTCCAAATCAATCTTGAGGGCCTCACCACCACCAAACTTGAAATCATCAGACATTTCACTTCCAACAAAGTAGAGTGAAGCCTGAACAGACTGCATAACAATATTCAGCTTCTCCTATATGGCACACTTCAGAAACTGGGTTCTTTGATTTGTACCATAGATGAGGGTGTGGCTGCATGACATTGAGTTGGCCATCTCATGATATATGAAAGGAAGAAGTGCCTTAATGACCTTGAACAATAATCTGATCAAGTCAGCTTGGCAGGGTCTATGAAATAATGTAGGTGTTTCAGGAAGAACCTGATGGAGACCAAAATCCAGGTCACAGGTCAAAGTCACACAATCAGTGTTCCCTGCCAGCAGGCCGTTAATGAGGATCTGGCCCAGCTTAGTCCCAAACCCTGAAAGGGGTGCTCTGAGTTTTTGTTTCCAGTGCTTCTTGTCATGCCTAAAGTAAGCTGACATATAACTGCACTTGTATTAAGCTGTGTTATTTCAAACGAACACCAGTGAGACCACATGTACTTCTTAAAAGCTCACGAGAACAAAGGAATGATTAACATATTAGGGGATCAGAGGCCCTTACAACCCCCACACGTGTCTTGTCTGATAGTTAGCAAGAGTGTAATTATAAGGTGAGATATTTGTGAATCCACGTGTGATTTCAGGTGTGTGTGTGTGTGTGTGTGTGTGTGTGTGTGTGTGTGTGTATGTGCGTTGATCTTGCTGCAGTACTAGTAAAATTGGTCTGTCTAGCAAGAGGTTCTAATTATGCTGAAGAGTCTAATTAGCATTTAGTATAACACCACAACAAATGCCAGAAAATCACACTAATTCCACAATAAACCACCTCGGCATTGCACCATCAAGCTGCTTTGGTCTATAATGAGAAATTAATTGTAGAATACTGCAACGGGCCATTCCTGCACTCCTGCTGAGCATGTTAAATCATTTTTCACTCTTTCCAGATTGTTCCCATCAACAGCTATTCAAAGGTACCCTAATGAGCATGTATTCCCATTTATACCATAAAACATAAATGATCTCTAATCTCAACACACACGTTGGCAAATTATTAGGCCACTGACCTGTAAAGATTGGAATGGAGTTCCAAATTTGTCATGAATTCATTCAGTCAGGAAGGTTTGGCTGCTGTGATGACCATGCTTACGAGGAAATCCATATTATTTGTTATATTATGCTTTAAGCATTCATATTGCTGTTGTTGTGCTAAATGAACATATTACACAAAGGTTCTGCCTTCGTCTTAGATGCCCCCCATGTTTCCATATACAATTTCAGAAAAGGTAAGAAAATATATCAGATTTATGATACAACTTTATGTGTACATTCAGTCAAGTTCAAATCCCCAACTAGTAATAAATATCTAGAATTGCCTGTAAGGAAAACAGATCACTGTTAGGAAATTATTATAAACCTGTCTAAGTTAAATGACATCCCAGTCTAATGAAGTTGTATACTGCAAGGCAATAAATTCATACTAATAACCGGTAGGCCTCATCTGTACTTAACTGGTGTGATACACAGATGTGATGGGAAAACCAAAGGGGAATATAGATAATATTTGAAATGGCTGGTTGATTATATATATATGTGGATAAAGAATGCAGAAACTGATAGATGACAGGGAAAATAAGTAAAAATCTCCATTTGGTTCTTCAGCACATGGCATTTATTGCTTCTGCCTGATATATTATTTAAGTTCTTTCACATCTGGAGTTAATGTTCCTTATCTTGCTAACAAAAACAATTTAGAAAGGAAACTTCCACAAGTCAAACCACACCGTTTCCCAGACTCCTCTCTGCTATCTGTCTCCATTGAAATATTCTTTATTTATTTTGGAAAATTTAAACAACTGCTGCTACGTCCGCCTAAAGCTAGCATAAGCCAGAGTAGCAGATTCATCATTATAATACTTAGCAGCGAGGGAGGGGGACAGGGGGCTGTACTACATCGCAGCCATGATTTAGGCCCTGCAGAGACAGGAATCCAAGCTGTCAGAGTCTGAAGTAAATTCAGTTCCTGTAAATAAATTGGGGGTGTTCAGTCCTAGCACACACTATCTGGTTGTATAAACCGCAGAGCAGATAGTTGACCACACTTGTGTTCTGGTGTAACAGCGGTAGAGTGAAAACAAAAACAGAATGTAGAAATGTAGAAAGGAACTTTTGTGGTCATTTCAACTGGAGGAAATGCTAACAAAGGAGGAAATGCTACCTGCACTTTGTCTGTGTGACACAAAAAAAAATGGAAAAACTGTTGACAGAGCTGTGCTGGGTCACAGTGGCAAGGTTTCAAATACAATTATTCCACAACCACAGCAGCACGCTGGTTCACAGCCAATATTAACATTGCGAGGACACGCGTATGAGAAAGTTGCTATAAAAGCCCGGTTTACGATTCATCATTTGCAGGAAGTTCAAGGGCTGTAACATAAAACTGCTCAGCACCGGGAGGTCCGGTAGAAAAATACATTAAAGGTTATACTGCAATCTGCAAGCCTGACTGAGTCACTGAGCACAAGGTCACAGAACTGATACCATACTTAATAGCAATATTAAAACCAAACAGGGTAGTTATTTCAAAGTGACATGGTTTGATGTGAACAGACAAACCTGCAGTATGACACACATAAAGCACTTAATTTCTTATTACCCCTACAAGAGGGTTATGTTTTTGGTCTGTCCATTGGTCGGACATTCAGCTGAATTATGTCAATAATGTACTATTTAGTAATCAATGGTCGTCAATTAGTATAATGGAAAAATGTAGAACTAAAGCTGGGAACATTTGCTAGATATGTATAGTTAAGATGTGTTGATTCATCCTATTACAGCTGCATAACAAGCAAAACACACCCATAAAAAAGTTAAAGGGACAGAGGAAACTTCCCTGTGGGACACCAGAAATAAATTGAGCCAAATAAACTCTGAATTTAGAAGCCATGGAATGATTTGTATTTGATCATTTACTCAAAATGTATATAAACTTCAGAGGTTTCCATTCACAGATCATGATTAGGTGCTTAGCTTCCATTTTGCTTTATATTTAACAACAGTACGCATGTACACTCAACAGCAATCCATCAAACAATGTCTGAGCGCTGCTTGTTATTAAAGCTTGTCAAAAAAGCGTGGCAGCAGAATTGTGAATGAATAAACATGCTGCACGGAGGAGATATATCACGGGCGCGGGCCTGTGTGGCTTAGCCGCATCCAGCATTTTGGAATAACATGTGAGATTTCGAGGGAAGGAAATGAGGCAATAATAAAACTTCTCTTTCAGCCAATTCATCAAAATGATTTACAGCACACCTATGCAAACATGTTATGGTTTCATTTCTCAAAGTAAAACAAATAGCCACTAAAGCTTCCCTTTGCTTTGCTCAGGCCCCTTTAAAAAAAAAAAAAAAAAAAGGCAGATTTGAAAAATGCAAGGCTGCAAGCTAGCCTGCCTCTCACGACTGGCTGACACGGGCATTTATAACCTTAAAAATGACTTCTGGGTACCAGGTATCCAATTATTTCTTACCCAGGAAGCAGTGCTAAATGGAGCACTGCAATGATTTACTCGCAACCTCTCCTTTTATTAAAACACTTTGTCTTATTGTTTTATTGATTTACAATCCGTCCTACTTTTTTGGCATCTGAAAACAATCAAGGCGCAGGGCAGCAGAATGTTTGGACATTAATCGTTAAAAGACAGTGTTTTATTCCTGGCCTGGGGTTTGCTGCAGCAGCTGCTATGCATTCTGGTAAGAGGCAGTGATTTATGACCCGGCAGCAATAACGATGAGGCGCGCTCATTAACATATCGACAGGCTCCAAGATGGATCATCAGCATTGATTATTTCATGGCCTGTTGATGCCATTTGTTAAGAGAGGGAAAGAAAGGGGAGAGTGGGAAGGAGGGCGAGGAGGAGGAGGAGGGGAGTGATGGGCTGTCTCGCAGAGGTGCGAGGATTTCTCACTCGAATCTTTACAGCAGAGGGGAGAAAGACAAAACCCTGACTCCTTCAATCACCAGAGCCATCACTCTGCTGTCAGTGGGAGAAATCAATGATTGACAGCGTTTAACCAGTCCTCAGCACTCGGCAGATCCATACGGATGAAAGGTGCACGGTAGGGAGGGCCATAGAGATCTGCCTTAACACACGCTGTAAAACATTACTTCAGAGCCACAATTACAATATCAATCAGTCAATGCCGTCCTCTATTCAAACGGGGAGAGAGCATACAGTAGGTTTCATTCACATTCGGAACACATCAAGTGATAGTGGAGCCACAGGGATGGTGAAACTGGTGAGTAATGGTCAGCAAGAAAAATAGGATGGTTTATTAACCTATTAAAAAGATCGTTCTGGATGTTTTGATCCAATGTGAGATTAAGTTGTTAGTTATTTGCCAATTACCACATATTATCACATGGAATATGTTGGAGAACACAACTGTACGACCTTTAGTGATAAATGATTGCAGATCTTCTTCCTCTCTGATGCGATATAAGCAGTGCCGCTGCCGCTAAGAGAGTTGCCATGGGGACAGGTGCTAATTGATGGGTCTCTTGTTTGTTCATTATGTGATACCTACCCTTGTGCTTTGGCCCCAAGTTACAATCACCTGAACATTTGTTGTGGTGGGACTCAGAGCGACTCTCTCAGACGTAAACATGTAAAACAATACAAACACAGTCAAAACACATCGTGTCCACTCGATCAGTCTCAATGATATGAGACACGTATTGACTGTCTGGTCTTTGTCGGACTACTACATCTGGAAGTGTGGAAGTGTGAAAGCATTGCGTGCATGCACACACACACACATGTCCCTCCTCATCAGTATCAACGGTAAAAAAAAAGGACTCACAGACATATATCAATATTGGATTTCTGTGTGATGCAACATGCAGACCAAGCGTGTTATTCGGTTTTTCCCCTCACATGTTAACTGAATTAAAAAGTACAAAGAGAGTCAGTCAATTAATTCACTAAGGGCTTGGCCTTCAGGTGTCCTTGGAGAACAGGAACAGAGAGCAGTGCGCTTTTATTACTGTGTCTCTGTGCATGTGTGTGCATGTGTGTGGAGGGCAATGTCTCCCTTCCTTTGACAGCAGGGGCTCGCCCTGCCTATTGTACTGTAAAGACGGGGGCTTTAAATTGCTTCCGTCACAGGGCCTTGAGTAATGAGTGTGATTCTAATCGCAGTTCTTGGGGCCATCGACATTAGTCTTAATCTGAGCGAGGCACTCCAACACCACTGACAAGTAATGCAGAGCAGGTACGGGCGTAATGAGAAGATACACACACAGGTTACCCCACCCAAGGTGCAGAGGAAGCCTTTTGTCAGGAGAACAGTAAGTAGAACCTCTCTACTGTCTAAGCTGCGGGGCTCCTGATGTGGGTAGCATGTGCTAGCATTTGCTGCTGCAGGAATGGTTTCCCCTGCAGACTTCGAATGAAAATAAAACACACAAACTTAAAACATATATGTCTGGAATGGTGTGTAAAGTAAGTATAGGTGTGAGCATATTTATTCCTTGTGGGAGCCAAATTCCTCCAGCCTCTACACGCTGTCACAACTGTTCACACACACTCCGAACAAACAGGTAGCAATGCAGAGAGTCCGTTGGCACTGGGTTAGTGGAGGGCTAAATTGCTGTGGGGCCGTGAGTGGCTGCATAGCCGAGTAGGTCGTTCCTCTCTGTCTCTCTGTGTTTGCCTGTGTTAAACTCCCTCCTCTGCCCTCATCCATCCTCTCATCCAGTCCCCAGCTCTGTCCATCTATCAATCCCAGCACTTTGTCAGAGCCCACTCCATCCTTGCTGCTGCAATCACGGAGCAGGGGAGGGTGGCGCACGGAGCATGTGCGAGGGAGAGGTGCGCGTAATAAAGCCACAGACAGATTCGGAGGGGATGGACGGGGAGAGGGAGTGGGAGGGGAGGGCTGCCCGGCCTGCGCTACCGTCCGCTGCCTCTGAGCCCTCGTCACTGGGGAGCTTTTCACCTCCCATCTGCATCGGTGCTGATCTGCTGACAGAGGCCCTGACAGGCGTCGCCTCCTATTGCACAGGCAAGCAGAAACACTAATGCCGCACCCCCACCCTACCTGGAGCACTCTCACCTCCACTCACAGGCCGAGACGGGACGCTGGTAAAGAGGGGTCGTGAGGTGGCAGTGATGGAATGGGTGACAGAGGTGTGGACGGACAGTGGGACGGAGAGGAAAGTTGATCTTAAGACTGACGAAACCAGGAGGAGGAGGAGGAGAGGCTGGAAAACAGGCTAAATTACGATGAAAAGCAGATAGCAGCAGGTACAGGAGGGAGCAATTTGGTCATATTTTTTGGTTTAGTTTACTGCCTCACAGTCAGAGGAATCACAGAGAGAAAACGTCTGTTTGATTAAACCTTGATCGGCTGGGAGTCAGAGGTTGTTTGGAGACTGAGCAGACATCACTGATCTCACCAGTCGGGCTGGCTGGGACACTAATGAGAGGAGGTTGCATACGGTGCATTACAAACAGCACAAATGCAACTTATTTGTAGAATGGACCCACGGGACATGTTTAAGCTTAAAAAACAACATATTGACCTGAGAAAACATTCCCAAAATAACAGAAAAACATGCTTTATTATTATTTAATGTTCCCAACTCCAACACAGCAAATATAAAATGATGTTATTAACAGAAATACAGCTCATTTCCTCATTTTCCTACACCCCGACTCAACTGGCGCGGCACATTCAGCGCATGTGGTTGTAATTCCTCCAAGCGTCCGGGCCTAATTCTGGTTTACAGGTTGTTACTGTTAATGGAAAGCATCATCACGGACCAGGCACCAGGCGGAATAATCAAACTGGAGTCTGCGCATCTTCAAAGGAAGGCTCTGGCCGTGCTGCTGACGCTGAAACTGCTGATCAAAGCGTGGCCGCAAAACAAGAGGATGGTAAAAATCTGCAGCAAACACGGACAAACGGGAATGCGGGGAATGTAGTCATCATGCGTGTAAATAAAAAGACGATGCTACGGCTGGTGGCGGGAGAATTTAGCGTCACACTTTTACACACCCGTTAACCTTTCTGATAGAGGCAACGTTGCTCCTTTTCATTTACCAAATATGCTGATTTTAGCCTCCCGACCCACTTAAACAAAACCAGCGAGCCTCTGTCTTGCCCCTGTTGCAGTTTCCAATCAGCCGACACTAATTAGACAGCAATAAACTGTTATTAATCGGCTGGACAGCGCACAACGAGCTGGATATAAATGGTGGCTGTCAGGGCTTTATTCAGGAGCCAAATGAGTATTCTCAGCTCAGTGCCTATGTGAGGCATCACCACCTATGTCCTCTAACAAATGCCTGCAATCCGTTGTACTGTTAAGGTGTCGGTCTAAAACACACACCTAGAGAGACACACACCACTAAAAACACACCGTTAAACAGTGTTATATGCCCTCCAAAATAGACGTTTCATAATGGTTCTACTTTTGGCCCGGTGAGGTGGGCTAAGCGTCTTGTTCCACCGCCGGTCCCAGTCTGGCTCGCAGATAACGGCTGTAATAAATGAGAGCCTTATTTACAAAGTCAGCTCTACTTTAGCCAATCTGTGCCTGGAGAGAGCAGTTACAGCCGGAGAAATGAAAATGTGTATCGACAGGAAGGAGAAGGACAAGCTCCTCGTAAGCGGCCAAGACAATCTATTAAGGCCGCGTTTCCAAACATCTCCATTGCTACCAGTTTATTAGGAATGGCCTCACAAGAGAGGCATTTATGATGGAATGTGATTGGATTACACAGCGCGCTAACCATGTGTGATTGGTTTATCTGGAAAATATTAAATTCCTGTTTAAATGGACTGAGGTTGGGGGGTGGGGGGTGGGGGGTCGATAATGTGCCTTCCTGGCTGGACTTTGTGAGGGTGAAGTTATGAGATTTGATATTTTATCACTCATTTCATGCTTTAGTGCGGCATGGAGACTGACGCTAATGCGCTGGAAGGACGCGGCGCTGACAGCACACCAACATATTCACGTCCAATCACCCCTGGCTCAAGATTCACCCGGACTGGGAATAATCCATCCTGAAAAGATGAAGTGGAGGTGGGCGTGTCTGACTGCTGTGCTCATAAGTCATCTGGAGAAGAAGAATGAAGTCACGGCAATGGGGATTGGAAATTTACAAAGGAACCAAAGGGGAAACTGCATGGGTGTGGGATTGTGAAAACCCTCTGAATGTAGAAAACAAAAACAACACCCGCTGTGGGATGGAAGGAGGGAGACAGTGAATAAATTTAAACCTCTTGTCCTGTGAAGAGAAAATATGAATAAAAGGCTTAGGAGTAATGAAAGATTGTTTATGTATTCTGGCATGAAATGGGGCGGCGTTGTGAGGGCGGCAGGCAAGAGGAGACGGATGGACGGGAGTGACAGGCTGGTATTCATCCTGCACGCCCCAGCGGCCGGACTGCTACTGGCGCTCGACAGAGCAATAAATCACCAGCTCTCCAGTCTGTACCTACAGCTTATTACATCCAAGATGACAAATAAATAATAATCCCTGTCACGCCAGGCCTTTGCTCAAGGATTGAGCCAGAAACCTTTTGCTCATCACTCCTGATCTTAAGTGAAAACACTAGAACAAGGGAATTGAAGGCCACGCTTTACTGAGCTTATGGAAGTCGCAGTGAAAGAGAGAGGGAGCAGAGAGACAAAAATCAAGAGATGATGCCACTACAAAGTCTTTCTGGGTGAGAAAGGAAATGATCCAGAGAGGTGGAGAGAAGGGGGAGGGCGAGGGGGAGTGTTTGGGTGAGAATTGCCCTTGCGCTCTGCTGGAGGAGGGGGTAAATGGGGCTCTGGAGGATAGAGTAAATCAAAGGCTTCATCACTAAACAGGACCACAAACACTGTTTGCAATTTAGGCTGTAGCAGCTTCTCACCATACCCATTACAACCCCCCCAACACCATAACACCACGCTCACTGGTCAAACTGTGACAGACAATTGAATTAAATTCATAAGCGAATGTCCTCAACAAAGTCTGAGATGAACAGAGACATCCAAATTTGGTATTAAAGGGAGTAAAAAAAAAAAATCTACTTACATAACCAGCTTAGTTCACTCTGGCACTCCTCAACCACTTCCCACCTTTTTGTTGAACTTTACAACGGTTAACCGAGCCTGTGAAATTATTCCACTTATGTGTTATTTCACATTAATTGGCACTTTAAGGAGAGAACAGAGGGAATGTTCGGTGGCTTGCTCCCTAATACCCTTAAAAAATGAAAACAAGGCTTCCCCTTTAAACAAGACACAATTTACTCAGTGCTGTGCCACCATAAAAATTAAAAGCCTTCAACAGCAGCAAATGAAACAGCACTGGGGTGTTGTAAATCAGATATGTCACATCCACCCAGAGAGAATCTGCATACAGGAAACAGGGGCCTCCTATTAAAGAGTGCACTGTCATAAAGGTTACAGAATTGCAAATGGTCCTCTCCATCTTCTCTGTAATGGAGCCTGGTTGAGACACACAGAGAGAGTTTGCTTGTGGCAAAAAGGAGAGGAGAGAAAGAGGTGGAGGCATGATAGGAATAACAACCGAGGGGCAGCCAGTCCCAGAGTCTGGGACTCTCCCAGTCCCTTCATAGCCAGCGCCAGAGACATTAATCACTGGATCACCAAGCCATGCTTAATTGCAAGTTGTATATCACCGTGCATACAGTGGCTGAAGGGGGAAGGAAACTCATTATATGGGTTTGCTGGATGCAGAGCGTGGTGCACCTCATCTGGACCCCACCACCTCTCCCTGTCACTGTACTCTAGGGACCCAGCACGACGTGACAAGGAAAAATGAAGTATGCAGTCACCTCCTAATTAATATAGCTTTGCCACTATTGTCGGACCACTGAGGACATTTAGGGCTGATCAAAAATGTACTCAACCAGTCATGCCACTGGAGGCCGGCAGCCACAGAGTTTGACTGATGTGCATGGAATTGTTGTATTAGCCAAACACGTGCGTGATTTTTGCTTATTAGTGGAGGCAGGTGAAGCATTTGCACTGTCAGTGGTGCGACGCGCTGAACATTGGAGTCAAGGTCAGAAGAAGGCTTTCTCAGCTAAAACAGAAAATGGGACCAACTCCCAATCGGCCACTTTTATTTAGATTTCTGTTAGTGTTTCTGTGGGCAATATGCTAATGAGGCGAGCTTGATAAATGGCTCGTAATATTTCCCAGACATTTTGCTTTCCCTCAGAAGTTTTCCAATGTGATAGCCTGAAAATAATAAGGCACACTCCATCATTATATCAATTTCTGTTACCCAGATATTTCAGCCCACATTAGCACTGATGAGCAAAAGGCACAGAGAACCAAGGGCAGAGCCTGGCACCATTGATCAAACACTGTCATTTAAGAAGGGCTCCTCCTGCAGACACACGCAAGACAAACACAATATAATGTATGCACAAATATCAGCGCGCATGTATAAACATGAACCAAATTCATGCATAAGCACACAGAAAGAATCACATAGAGACAGAAATTATAATAGGGCGTGATTGAGGAATATTAGATTCCCCATACTGGGGGCTTTTATCATATTCTCTTAGCAACCAATAGGTATCAATAATTAAAGATAGTTAATTACTAACATTAGGTAGGTTCAACTCTGGTTAATATTTCATAATTAACCTCTTTTCTGTATCTTTATGTCTTTTTTAAAGTATAAATATTAATAAACCATCTATTTTAATGAAAACAGGGTGGTTTTATTCATTTTTAAACAGTTTTTTCAAAAGAAAGACTGGAGATGATTAAAATAAAAACAGTTAGGTGTGGTCTTGTGGTATGGACTTCCACAATCCAACAACTGTGTTGGGTCCCAGCCCGAGTTTAGCCCACCAAAGCTCTTGTAAAACTCTGTGACCCGTTTGGAAGGAGGCCCATGGGAAGATGGACGCAGGGTCAAACAAGTGCTCCACGTTTAGGCATGAAGTGAGGGACAACTTCTATCCCAGTTGTTAAAAAAAAGATAAAGGTCAAGATGCCTGAGAAGTTGTCACCAAGGGGCCAAAGTGCACAGAGAGTTCACAGGGTCGGTGAAGGACACTGAGGGGAGGAGAGAAGACTGCATGGGACTAAACCGATATGCCTGGTATTTCTTAAAGAAGTGCTGGAATAAAGAAATGACGACAGATTTTAAATGAAACCAAATGTAAATGACAAGTGCTCACTATCACACACCCCAGTTCCTTTCAGCATTGGTTGTGTTTCCAGCTGAATGTTCTCCTGAACAAACCCAGTGTTTAACATCCAGACCAGTGATGATATGATTATTTGCATGAGCTGGAGTGCTTCTTGAAAGTCCTTGAATCTTTTGATCTTGTTGTCTCAACTCCTTCTGTCGGTTGTTTTAACATAAAAAGGAACAGCATAGATTATTAAGAAGAAAGTGTTAACCTCTGTTCCCTCATTTAGTCGACCATGTCTTCTGGAACAAGGAGATATCGAAAAGTGCAAAGGGAAGTCCAGCAGGGTCTGAAACAAGCAGCCAGAATTCGATCAGTCCCGCGACCGCTGCAGTTCCAAACAAAGCCGAACATTCCTCACCGCCCTGCCGGGCTTGTTTTGCTAACGAGAGTGTAAGTTAGAAACTTAGAAGCTATAACACAAACACCATTCTGCCAGACCTCTGACCTGTCACTTACAAACCAGATCACTCCTTCTGATTAGAACCAAAACAATGCTGGCTTAGCTGAACCAATATTTGTACGAGTGAGATAAATCACTCGGGCTTTGTTTCCCCTCATGCTAGTCACTCAGCAGTAATGGAACCAGCATCCTATCCTGGACTAATGCTCTCTAGCTGCCAAACAACAGCACCTGTTGAGTAAATGAGCCCCCCCCCCCCAACCTCAACATAAACTGTAGAAATATGTATTTCATTCCAAAGCAGGATCTTTAATGGTGCTGTTGAAGGTCTGATGCCATATTAGCCTCACCCACTGTGGCAGGTACTAAATCACTGAATGGTAAATGCCATATTTTATCAGATTATAAAATCAGCTTGCAGACCCCCCCCCCCCTCCCCATTTAACTGGGGAAATGGGCAGCTTTGAGGAACTGTCTGAGGTTTTACAGAGGTTGCAGAAAAAGGACGAGGCAGACAGAGAGAACAAAGTGTGTGTGTATGTGCTCTTCTTATGAATTAGTTTGTTGACCACAACCCAGGAAGCTGCCACTCAAGTCTGAGCTGATGTGTACTCTCAGATTAACTTGTATGTGTCCTCATTTTTGTGGGATTGACCCCGAGCTGTAGATAGTTTAATGTTATTGGGGCCCATGTTCTTCAGCTCTCATCACATGTCATAGCACTCCTTGGCCTTAAGGAGCAGTCTTTACCTACCCCGGGCCCCCTGGGTGTCTGTGTTAATTGGCTGAGGAGTGGGCCTTGCTGAGACCACTGCGTGGTCCCACCCTCAGTGGAAGCCTTCTGGCCTCTCAAAATGGAAGCCTGTATAAACACTGTTGACTCTCTTCCCCTTTTACACTAGGAGAGGTCAAAAGTTCAGTCTCCAGGTTTTAACAGTTAAGACCGGGCTGTGAACTTGTGACCTCCCAGAGTGAGGAGGAAGGGGGTTGAGAAGAACAGGAAAGAAAAAAAAAAGAGAGAGGAGGGGCCAATTGTTTTCAATGCAGAATGACTGGATTTACAGCTGTGTGTTCACAGCACTGCAAGCACAGCAGAAAACACCTGATAGCATCTCCTCAGGGGAGGAACTGCCCCGACCCCTTTTGTTGTCTCCATAACAGTCATTGTAGCGCTATAAATCATGTTAATTACTTGACTGATGGAATACACCTTTTGAAAAGTCAGTTTGTGGCAGCCAGGCTTGGAAGTAGAGATTCCTGCAGCACAGTTCCTGCTTGCTCTGCAGCATCTGTCATCCTGTGGTCACTGTCTAATCTTTCCATTTGTCTCCGGGACTTCTGAAGATGTGGATAAGTAGGAGGAGGGCTGCATGACTGGGACGCAGGAACCCTCCCATGATTCATCTTCCTATGGGTGGTCTTCAAAGTGAGAATTCCAATAAAAGCTCATGCTAAAATCTGGAGGTCTGTCTATCAAAACACAATGGCTCTGTTTCACGCACAGGTTTAGCCATGGTTAATTAACATGGTTTTGGTATTTATTTTTTTTAAAAGACGCTGTTTCTCAATTGTGTTTAAAAGGCTAAAAAAGTACTAAAAGCAAAACGTACACAGAGGAATACTTTTATGAGAGGGTGATAAAGTCATTTTTGAAAGCCACCTATTGTGGAACCATCCATAAATTACATCTTTATTTCCTTTTGGTACATGATTACATGACTTCAACAGTCAGACTCGGAGCCACAGAGCAGAATGCCAAAGACATGAAAGGTCATTCACACACAATAACAATCCCTCCAAGAGTGCACTCACAGGCTTGTGGGTAATTACAGTTCTTTCGCTGGAGTGTTTTGTGTTTCGCTTTGCTTGTTCTGTCTCAAAAGCTAACAACCGCTCATTATTCACGGTTTGAGTTGGCTTTCTTCCTTCAGCGAGCCAAATTACACACAAGAGTGACAGCTCTCAGAGAACGACAGGACCAACAGTTCTGCAGGGTTCTGCTAAGTGCAGACTTAAATCAAGGGGGAAGGGACACCGACTACAACCAGGCAGTCTGTTGACTTTGTGGCAAGGGCAGCAAAGGGTTGGACTTTTGAATGTACTTTCTCCTTATAGTAACTGTATCAACAGCCATGAAGCCTCCAACATAGTTTTCTTATGGCCTTGGCCTGCACTTTATGAGTTCAAAACGGACAAAAATAACTTAAAAACCTGTGGGACCTAACCAATAAGGTATCTGACTCCACCTGTTTGGTACTGTTCAGTTCATTTTTTAATATGCACGCCTGAACGTTGTTCTCGTTAGCGTTTTTCCAAATAGTGTCAGTGGCATGGATGACCTCAGAGTCACATGGTTACACTGTGTTGAACAACTCAAATGTCAGGTTATTGACAGAACTGTCAGATCAATACCCCCATAACCAAAACCATAGAGCTCTGGGCTGAACTTTAAGGCCCGCCCCATCTAGCAAACATTTACTGTACTAGACTGTAAATGCACGGTCGGTTTGGGGTCTGCTTTTGCTTTGGAAAGATTTATGATGGCAAACAGAGGGTAACGAAACCCGGGGAGATGTTTACTGTTAGTGTCAGAGCTTATTATCCCAAAAACGAAAATGAGGTCAACGGGAAATAATCGCTGAAAGTGTTGTGTCTGTCTGGGAAAAAACAGGCTTCCGTCTGTATCACTGGAGAAACAGGATGTCAATGCTGATGCCCTGGATAAATAAGCAATTCACACAGGACGACCGATGCGCCCTCTTTTTTTTTGGCGCGCTGTTTAATTACTTTGCCATGGTTCATAACTTTTACTGTGCAGCTGACGTGACGAATCTATTTAAAGTGTACACAAGACCACTGTGCACCCTGAGCTCATTCACACTCAGAGAAACAGGCACTTTGGCTGAGGCACATATCACTGCACACTCATAAATTTAATAACACTTAATGAGCATTTATTTTAATACTGATGTTTCAGTGGTGAGACTACCCAAATATAGTGCTGTGGTGTGTGTACACTCACACACCACAGCATTCATCTCTACATGAAATTTTTAGATCTACTGTAGAAAGCAACAGTATTTGTTAAGCTATAAAATATAGGATGCATTTTACATATTTATACAGTCATCTTCTGTAATATATATCTTCCACCTTCCAATGGACGTTCGGTCCATAGAAAATAACCTTGATCCTCGAGTCTCTTCTGCCATTTTTCACATACAAGGATTATCACAACAATAAGCGCCAGTGCTGCTGTATTGATCAGGAATTTGCCTCGACCGCCTGAGAAAGGCCTGTCAATACGATCGAGGAAAACTGAACGAGTGAGTAGCTATCCATATAAGCTTCTCTGTAGATAATTAATACCAATGACAACTGGAAATACAAGGTTCTGCTTGAAGAGGAATTCGGAGGTATGAAAAGGGATACGCCAACACTTACTTTACAGCAGGTGGGCACTAAAGCAATCAATCTGGCTCAACTGCTGTCTTTGTCGGTAGTAATCAGATACGCTTTTGGGAAAATCTGATGTCCTGTGTGCATGCTGTGTGTAATTATTTTCAAATGTTAAATTTACACCCGTATCACCAAACTTTTTTTAAAGAGCAAAACAGCTAAGATAACTAGAAGTACATTACATCAACTTTCTCCTTTGCATGAAAGAGGGGATCAGAAATGACTGAAAAGGACAGAAGGTTACTATGTCCCTTTAATGGACAGTAAAATCTGGAGAAGGAAAAGTAAGAATGTCATCACAGATGCTGCACAGCATCAACAAAACCAGACAGCTAACCCAAGTTTCACGATAAGCTTCACGAATGTCAAACGGCACCCGAACACATGCATCCTAAATCTGAATCTTCATTTCCTCTGGGGAAGGAACTTAAATAGATCATATTTGTGGAGATCTATTACCCATCATGGCACCCTCATTCATCTCAAATGCATAATTTCTATGGGTAATGTGTTGCAGCTCCCGATGCATCAACATTATTTATGGTTTGACATTATAAAAGTAAGTGCATAATTTATGGCTCTAAATTAATGCTAAATTAATGCACTACCTTCCGTGTGCTGTCTGTTTTTCAGATATCCAATGCCAGATTGCCTAATGCCAAAACTATGGAGCAATCCAATTTAGAGCGGAGAGCCCACAGCAGCCTTGATTTATGACAGCAAATTAAAAAGAATGAAAAATTTATGGCAGCAATTTGAGGGCAGTCATAAAACTATTATAGAACTTTGAAGTGGCATTTTGTCCTTTTGCGTGGAAGGGCTGCAAGATGATCAAATGTTACAGAAATACCGGAACACCCTTGTTTTAAAAAGATCGGCCGTTCGAATCAGAGTTTGGGTGTTAATTGATCCGCCGCCTGAGCGAAATGTCGGCAGCCTTAATGAAGGGCGGTGTTTTCGTATCAACACGTTACTTCAGCCAGGCCAGCTGTGTGCAAATCCCACTTCTTCCTTTGCATGAAATCAAAGCTGTGTCTGGCATTTGGGCGGATGCCGAGTCGTGATTGAATGGAAGCCCATCCTTGACTGACAAATGACATATTAAGCTTTCAGTCAGCGGGGGGGAGGGCGGGGGAGACGCGGGAGCCAGGCATGTCAGTTACCTGTTCTGGCTGAAACTCCACTTGTCAATCTGCCATTGGCAGGGCTAAACATGATCTGAAATGTTAAAAGCTTCGTACAGAGCGGTGGTTTTTTCACTTCCCTGTGCAACCCAGGCACTTAGACACATCAGCCATGTGACGGGTATGAATCAATGTCGGGCGTGAATGTCAAAGTATCACATTCATAAGTGAAATACCATTTGTTGGGCCTGTGGGCATGCTCCTCTGGTTTCATGCTGGATATCAAAGGAAATCAAACTGATAGACAAGTGACTTGCAAATATTAACGACAAAAACTGACCTTCAGGAGGAAGGATATGCAGTGTGATTAGGTGCGTTGTCAAACCTTTTCCATTTATGTAGCAATGCTAACGTGGCTGTCCAAGTTTGGTGTATTTCTGTTTTACTCTTGTCCATGTGTGGACCATTAATAAAGATCTGAGCGGACATGTGACAGTGGTTTGCGGGCAGCACTCAGCAGCTCCATGTGGCCTTCTCCTTGACTCTGAGGGTGTTGATTATGGATGATTAATGGTGTAAAGGAACAGAGAAAGAAAGGTCATCTCCTGGGTTTTAGAGGGAGCAGCTACATTGGGAGTAATTAAGACGCTTGTGTAAGCATGATTAATAAGCACACGCAGCCGCTGCGCACTGTAAACAAGGTAACCAGATGGTTAAGATATGGTCTCTACATTTCTGCAAATGGTGCAAGCTGTAGAAGTGACCATGCATCATTCCATTTTTCTCAGGTAAATGGTTAACAGCTTACCTATTGTGAAGACAATGAGCCAATCGCCATTGAACAGGATCCAGCCAAGCATCAGGG
This sequence comes from Lagocephalus sceleratus, assembly GCA_911728415.1. Taxonomy (NCBI): domain Eukaryota; kingdom Metazoa; phylum Chordata; class Actinopteri; order Tetraodontiformes; family Tetraodontidae; genus Lagocephalus; species Lagocephalus sceleratus. The sequence continues at coordinate 6,499,762 of CAJVRN010000040.1, forward strand.
AAGCATGGAAAAGAGAAAAGAAAAAGAGGTTTTTAGAATATTTTCCACTTAAATGCTTGGATTTAATAATAGACATAGGCCACATTTCCCTACTACACCATATCAGAATAGCATCTGAAAATTAAGACCGGCCTACCTAAGATGACCCATTAACGGGGAGAGGGGAAAAAAAAAAAATCAATCAACATCAATACTCCCAGCGCAGTCATTTCTAAGACAGACCCCATCAGCACATCCTGTAACCAACCAGCTTCAACTCATATTACAGCCGCTTTAATGCATCACACTGCCTGCACTCACGTCCACACATCAGGCCCGTGCTACATCAGAGCTGTCACCAATGTTGCCCAAATGTCAGGATGGATGACAATATCTCCAGCAGATGCTGTGACAACTTTGCAGAAAGGAACAGCAGCATTTTTCTATATTTATATTAGAAAATGAATAAAAGCAGCAAGGAAACCTGAAGACGCCCCCGCCTAAACACACACATACACAACCCGGTGGGGCCTCTATCACCCCGTGGTGTTCTCGGTCATGTGACAGAAAGATTAACTCCAGCGTGGCGCGTGACTCTGGGCCGGCTTTGAGACAGGTGTCACTTCAGTCCAGTGAGCAGAGATAACTTCTGCTCATTCTGCTGTCTCACGTCTGCATGGCCGCCTACGATGTCCTCATCGCGTCGGACATTAGATGAATGTTGCGTGCCTGTCATGGATGCGGCTGTCCAGTCTGGACAGGATGGCAAACAAAACTGAAAAAAAAAATTTAAAAAAAATCCAAAAGATCCAGTGTTTCCTTCCTATGCAGCGGCATAAAGGCATGAGCGCAGTGCAGCGGTGATCGCCACGTGATGCGTTCATGCAACATAATTGGGTTTATGATGATAGATTAATGTGATCGTCATCAAGTACTCATGGTAACAGTGCTATTAAAATAATCACTGGCAAAGGTCTTCAGCTCGATCTGATGTCTAATAATGACTGACAGTGGAAGGGCACCGCTCGGTCTAAACAAATTATGAAGAAACGGGGTTTCAGTGGGTCAGCAGTCGCTGTAGAGTGGCCGAGGAGGTGGAAAAACATTGATACATACGTTCCAAGGGGGCATTTGTGACAAAAAAAGTTCAGTTCAAGCATTCATGTAAATTAAGATTAAACATCTGCAGTAAAAACTGTGAGATCACACAGCTGTCTATTAGTCCAACAGGCCCGATTTGTCAGTGTCTTTTCAAGCTAATTGTAAGTGAGTCCCAACATCAGGTCTACAGTATGCAGCCCAGCTTAGCGTGTCAACAAACAGAGGACAACCAGGGCTGACAGTCACCCAGCCGCGCCACATGCTAACGCAGCCTCCACCAGAGGCCCTGGGACGTGATAGCACCACAGAAGACAAAGGGATGGGCTCCATATGGTCAGGAATCACAGCCTTCAAAAGGAAAAAAAAAGAATGGAGCCGTGAAGAGAATCTAGATGACAGCGCCAAGAAGTGATCGGCATAGAAATGGGATCAGAGCCAAACCAGCCCTGTTTTGGTGCTAAACCTGTTCCCAGGACAAAGCAGCGTCAATATCTCTGTTTAAATTCTAGAGCGATTACCCGTATTTGAGTTCATTTTGTGGTTTAGATGCCTTTTGAGGTCTTGCATGTATCCAGCTGGGGGAGTTTGGCTTTTTGTTGAACCAGTTTGAAGACCTCATTCATCAAACGCAGTCCTGCGTCGCGCATATTTGGACAATCTGGAAAAGTCTTATTCCTGAGCAAGACAGAAAACAGGGCTTCTCACTTCCTAACACAGAGCGCACACGAATGTTGGCAATGTTTCCTGTTGGAACCACACATCTGCTTTGTCCCATCCAAGTTTGTAAAACCGCTGTCATTTCAATTGTTCTGTAAAAGAAAAATTATAATCCACCTGTCAACGGTGACAGGGTGTTGGAAAACTTAGATAATGGATGGCGTAGGACCTAAAAATTCCAACTACGCCATTTACTGCCAAGTATAAATCCCAATACTGTTTTTTTTCCCCCAAGTTTGTTTGAAAATCAAACTGCATCAGTGCTGATTTTTCTGAATGTCAGCCTCCACAGACAGACCCAGATATGAATGAATGAAGGAAAAATGAAATACTGCCTTGCAGGATTAAGGGTTTAAACTCCACCGGCAGGCTGCACAACTTCACCCAGATAGTAAGAATGCAGCTAGGAGATAGCGGCGTTATATTTAGGGTTACACTGACATTGAATTCATAATTTGATTCATGAGGCCATTCCAAGCTACTTCCATAGGTAATCAACCTTAAAAGGGAAACAGTAGTGTCCACAATTAGAGATTAATGCCGTCTTTGGCCGAGTGGCTCACTGGCGTCATCGAGGTAATTAAGGAAAGATAAATCCCCACAGTTTAACATGGAATGAAAGTCAATTAAAAGACTTTAAAAGAGCAGAGTAGGTTGTGTTTGCAAAGAACTGCTGTACATTCTGCAGCATGAATAATACTAAACCAAAGGCTACAAAAAAGAAGACCTAATGTAAAACTTCTGTTAACATACTACAAATTCAGCACTGATCCCTCTCCTGACCTCCGTACTGTCAGTATGCCGTCAGTTGCTCATGCGGCGCTCTGTAGGATTGGTTTTATTAACACTTGGGGCCTATACACCAACAGCCCACTGACAAAAGCTGAGGGGGGGGGGGGCGGGTAGCTTTGATCTGCGCGCCTCGCTAAATCAACACCAGGCGGAGGGTTCAGGCGGAGGTCGACAGAGTCATCTGATCGTCACATTCCAAAACTGAGCGCTGCATGACAGCCACGGACCGGCACAGGTTAAATGTCACTCGAAGTTCAGGCTCGACAAGACAGGCCAGACAAATTTAACACATCCCCGAAGCGGAAACAGCAGCGTGCCCACTTAGGCTAACTAGATCGGCTGGTAGAGTCAAATCTGTGACATTTAATCAATATTTAAAACACAATAAAGACCAAAAACTCCCACTTCTCTCTCTTCATGCTGCAGAAATATATATACCCGGGTGTTCGGGTGTATATATCTTAACACGCTTGCGTATTTTCCGAGCTTTGACGCTGAGCAGAGCCGAGGATAGCGGCGGTAATACGTTGAGATCGCACAAACACTGAGGCCGTCTGCGCTGTACAGCCATTCGCACTGGGTCACTAGTCTTCACAGGAGACCAAACCTATCATAACATAGCTGTGAGCGAAGACCTCCTTTGTATTCTCAGGAAAAAAAAAAGAAAAAAAAGGTGTGCTAGTGGGGGGGGGGCAGAAAAGATGATCCAATTAAAGTTATATATCACTCAGCTCTGCACTGTCAGTGCATATTCCTCCTCCCAGGCAGGCCAGTGTAGTGCTGTAATTACACCTCTTCCTCTGACAACCTGCATGATTGTTTTCCTAACACCGTATTACTTCGTTAGTACTTTCCAGTGCGTGTTATTTTTAAACTGTCAGTCTGGCCCGACTCATCCCCCCCCCCATGTGCGCTCGTCTGTTTATCATAACAATCATTAATAACTGTCACTTGCCAACAACCACAGAACAAACTCATTGCCTCATTACCATGTTGCGGCGTTTGTTCCGGCGCCGCGCCCGTGTATCGCTCGCAACAGGGCCAAGCCAATTACTTTGCTGGAATGGAATCGCATTAATCAAAACTTAACAAGGTGGCAAAATTTAAAGATATCACGTTGCAAAAGACAGCAGAACTAATGCGCCGCCGTCGCCGTTGCCGCGGAGGTTCTGCCGGCGTCTGCATGCGTCGGCTCCGGGGATCTATATGAATTTTGACATTTCATGTGATCTGAGACAGCGTGGAGGGTAAACAGAAGACATGCAGGGGGCAGGAGGGAAGTTCAGAGAAAGAATCAAAGCCAGGATGACAAAAAAAAAAAGCCAGCCAGACGTCTGGATTAAAGAGGGGAGTCGGAGGTGGAAACGGTGGGGGCAGTAGAGAGACATTAAGGTGGTGGAAGAGGACAAAAGTGGGAGGAACAGAGAAGAAGAGAAGCGAGGGAGGCGCCTGAATGTACAGAATGAAAAAAGGAGCATAAAAGGAAGAAAGACGCAGAGATGGACAGGGGGCAGTGGAGGAGAAAAGAGGAGGGGTGGGGGAGGGGGAGGTGAGGAAAAGGGAGCGGGAGGAGGAAGCGCTGAGCGTATCTCCGAGAGCGCCAGCAGGCGGCACTTCATCATGTCTCCCTTCACAGAGACGTTTTCTTTTACACTTTAAATGATGATACTCATCAATCAGGGGCTGGCAGCTGCATCAAGCCCGCTGCAAACATGCAAAGGCCAGCAGTGTGAAACCTGCTGACGCCACCCATCGCTGCGTGCAGGAGGAATCAGTCAGCCGCTCGGCCTCCGCCCGGGATTTATCTCCTGCTCTCGCAGCACACGGCACGCCATCCTCCACAACAAACCTGACTAAATACAGAAATACCACATTAATACTTGTCATCATTCTCTTTATTACTGCTGTTGTCGTAAACAAAGACCGTCAGTCGAAAAAAGAAAAATCAGTCTTTGAGTCAGAGGCTTTCCATAATTTAGTTGATCCACGCTACTGGACTTTATTTTCGTTTCCATCTTGTTTTGCTCCTCCCTTTTATTTAAAGCTCATCCGGAGCACCTTTCACAGTGCGGGTGGGGGGAGGTGTCTGAACATGGCCGAGCAGATGAATGCGAATTCAAAGTTTCCTGATCTTTAGCAGAAGTTATGGAGGGTTATCTTTGGCTGTATATCTGGGCCCTGGCAGCTCTCCCCTGGTGATGAAGGATTAAGCAGCACAGCTGTCTCTTCCCAGAATGATGCAGTGCAGTGCTCTCCGACACGACAGCATCACTTAATCTTAATGTCCGCTCCTCCAGCGCAGACGCGCAGGACAAAGCCAATCAGCATCACATGCCACGGGGATGGACCCCGCTGCCTGGCCCGGGAGTCTCTCACCCTCACAGGCCGATTAATCAAGTTCAGACAGCCCGGTTCAATCCCGACCGAAGCTCCCCCTGCTCTGATCTGCTCACTCTGACACACACACACGCACACACACACACACACACACACACACACTGTTGTGATGTATAGAGCGGAGGAGGGCTACTATGCAGAAACACTTATCAGATTGCCGTTCACATTATGCATGTCTTTGTGTTACACAGAGGGGAAAAAAGGTATCGAGCAAAGAAGGATGGAGTTGAGAGGTGGAGTATTGAATGCTTGCACCTTATTCCGGCTGCGAGATCCATGAGCTCCAATAAGGGCTTTAAAGAATAATGACTCAAGCTCATTTTAACAAATGGCTCTCTGGGAGGTCCAGAGCGCGGATTTAAACCCGATATGATAATAGTGCATTTCACAAGGACGCTCTCTCGCAGCGGCTGCCTTTCCATCTAATTTCATATGATAGCCTAACAACCTGGACCCAGATCAGAGGCTTGCCTTAATGCACACGGCGCGTAGCCCCAACCATAGAAAACGGCTTACGCTGCCCCAGAGAGAGGAAATCCGCCGAGAATCCACTGTGACATATCAAATGTAATTCATCAAGCCGCCCCGACAATTACACCAGCACCGTGAAGACATACAGGGAAATAATATGCATGACAGAACGATGTTTGGAAAACACACCCAAGTGTGTGTTTATGGCATCCTGTCGAGCCCTGGTTATGCGCAGATATAGAATATTAGCGCCATAAGTTATTTTCAATTGCAGTCAGTCTCATTACCCACAGGCATTTCCCTGTTTCATGGAATGATGAAGAGCGTCCCTGCTTCAGCTGGAATAGTGGGGTGTGTACAACATTAACACATGCAGGACTCTCAAGCGTCCTATCTGAAAGGCCACTATGATTTAAGAGAGCTAATTTAGAGCAATAAGCATTGAACACCATGAAAGCACGAGTGTGCTGCTATTATACAGTATGACCTTGAATAAGTAGTAAACCAAAATAATGGGATTCTTTATCTGAAGAATACTGTCATCTTTCTTCCGCACAGTAGCGCCGCATCTAATAAATGTACGCTTATACAGCGCCTTAATAAAAGACATAAAAAGAGAAATGTTTGCATTATTGTATCTGTTTCAACACGATGTGTAATTCATGGCAGGAAAGTACACTTGGCTTTGACAATAAGGACTTGTCTTTAATAAAAGCAGAGTTCAAGGTAATAAACAAAAGGAATTCATTGTATTAGTCAACGGATCCCTCTTCTGGTCAGATGCACGGTGGAATCTGGGCATGATTTCTTCATCCGTCATTTCCAATCTCTTCACGGCGCGGCCTCTTAATCTAATAAGTTATTCAGGAAATGTGATATCCACCGAGCAGCAGTGGTCATTTACACATAGTTAGGCGGTTTCTATCGGGGTAATTGCCGTTGGCAAAAACATGGCGTACCCATCACACAGTTTGCGATGGCATCTTTGAAGGATTTTTCTTTTCCAGCAGTATCGTCCTGAATTAGCAGAGCCCTTATCGTGACACGATCAGAGCTCTTCCATCAGGAATACTGACATTTAAAACCGAGACAGAGGGTTTTTTTTTTTTTTAGACTGGCTCCACCGGAGCCAATTTTCCAATTTGTTTAGAAAATAAAGGGTAGCTATGGCAACAACATGATTGATGAAGTTGCGTTTTTTATATCACAAGGCTTTGGTGACGATCACAAGGATGCCGTGAATGCCAAATGTCATTGGAAACCTTGTGATCGCTGTGCTGGTCATGACATTGTCTCCAGTTTCAGATTTTGATATTAGTTTTGCATCTTATCCTCATTCACTTTTTCATAGCGCGTATAATTGCTTTAGTCAATAGCAATGTGTTAATGCTTTCAGGCCAAGTCAGTTTAACTTTGACATTACTAACATTTATTGACATCCTGCACATGTTTAAATTCTGCATAATTAAATTAATGGATACACATATTGACCACAGTGCAGCCGTGTTTGGGGATGGGAAAACAGGCTGAGTCCTCAATTCTGAAATCTGTCTTATCGTTAATAGAGAGGATATGAACTCATCCTCTGCACTGTGATAGAGAGCAGGATCTAACCTCCTACACTACAGCATCATTACATTTTTATAGATTCCTACCTCTGCTGTGAAATCATCACTGGTGTTCTAATGATATGATGATAGAGTCGGGACATCGTTCCATTAATTCATCATTCTATATTCCGCAGCTTCCAGAGACCCTGCTAATACAGACATCATCTCCTGTCCCCTGTACATAATAAAGGCCTGTCAGAGCCACGGCGTTATTAATTAGCACTTCACTGAGGTGAAATTCAATCAAGTGCAGGCTCTATGATAGCTTTTTAGCAGGTTATGCAAATCAAATGTGACCAAGCCCTGTCGCTGCTACTCCAAAGAGGATACCTGGTTGTGCTGCACAGTCACTCTTCACACTCCTCTATTTCTTCTTGCTCCTGTCAAGGCACTAGCACATTCATTACTTTAACATTTGAGCTCTGCTGGCTCTGATAGCATCGAAGAGTGTGAAAAAAAAGAAAAAAGGACAGGGGTAAAAGAAGAAGGCAGCGAGGGCCCTTAATGTTCATTTAATTGGAATTAGACATATGGCGTAAGGAGCAGAGAAGGTGACGGGCCTGGCAATGACTCACCTGAGGGGAACAGAGAGTTAACACTCAGTCACCATGAGATCATAAGAATACGGTAATGATAGATTGAGACATCTACATCTCAGAGAAGAGGTTTACCACAGGAAGTGTGATGCTAAAACACCTCCAACATGAATGTGGTCAGTGATATACTCTCTATAGTGCAACAGTAATGCAGAGAAGTGACCACACCAAAACGTAAGAGGATGAGTGGCTAATGGCTCCAAAATCTCTTCTTTAAGCCCATGCATTTTTCATGTTGCCATAAAATAAGTGTCTGTATTTCAGCAGGGCTAACAGCATCAGGCGCTAATTGACCCGCGCCTTCAAGGCACACGGAGAGCGAGGGAGTGCCGTGCAGCCCCGCAAAACTGTCATCTCAGCCTTTTTCCCCTAATGCAGCCATAAATCCTGTAGCCGTCACCTCATAAGTCAGACATTTTCATTACTAACATATCAGTTTTATTGAAATTACTGACATTTGCATGTTTCAATAATTGTAGGTCCTGCAAAGCTGTTGTAGCAATTTTAAAGAGGAGGGGGGCAGAAGCCCCCACGCTGCAATCTGGATCAATTTTCTGCTCTCGAGGGACAAGAGAGGGAACGCGCTATTGGAAAAGGCACAGGAGCCCGGATAATATTGTGCTGTTACCCTGTGACGGAGACAAACAGTTTAATCCCTTGTAAATCGTCAGGCGCAGTGTGAGATTGTTTTATACAGAGATGTAAATTGCATTGTCAAAATCAGTCATCTTCCAGGTATGGGGCTTAACAGCAGCCACTTTAGCACGGGGAAGACAAACGCTTATCTCGCTCTGCAAACCCTGAGGGGAGGCACGGAGCCACCTGGAGAGAGCTCCTTCTTTGTGTGGACAAAGCAGCGTCAAATGAGAGGAAACGCAAATACCTGCTGAATAAGGTGTTTGGGATTTATCAAAGATGAAAACTATGACACAAATTTGTACATGTGGCCCACACTGTAGGTTCTTATCGCTCCACCGTAATGGGATCCCGGCGCTGTGCAAAACAAACAGCAGCACGGACCTAATATAATAGACAGTGTGAGACGGGGAGGTTACAGTGCCGCAGTAATGCATGCAATTCCCCCTGTTTGAATTATCTATGGTCTATCTATACATAATGCATACCACAATGGGCTGTTACAGCGTAGCCGCGCAAATGAAACATCCCTGGAGTTTTCTGGGCGACACAGTCCACTAAATCAATGCAGCGTTTTGATAAAGCTGTGTGTCTAGATAATAAGTCAGCAATAACTATGTGCAATCATTTCATTAGGTACAGTATGGATGATACAGTTAGGGAAATGAGGAAAAAAGAGGCTTGCAGATGCAATGTGGAGAGGGTTGGCGCCGTGCCCGCACGTGGGCGGATCCGTGCGCGTGGACGTGCGGGCTGCGGCGCGCAAGCATACGTCCGCGGTCTATGCGTTTGCTGTGACTGGGACTGGACTGATGAGGCTTTAGTATATCTGTCAGGCCCAGTTTGGGGACCAGAGGAGTAGGCGTGCAGGAGCCGGTGGCCATACATCTCTATTACACTGGATGGTCACCACAGTGGCCAGCTGTTTATTCTCATTAGCTCGCACATTGGCTGTCCAAACCGACTCTCCACAGCCTTGCTCAAAGTTAAGTCCAGTTCAAACCAGTCCAACACAGATGGAGTCACATTAGTGTTTTTCTGTTTTTTCCGTGTGTGTGTGTGTGTGTGTGTGTGTGTGTGTGTGTGTGTGTGTGTGTATTAGTCATTGCATATTTTAGTGGAGAGTATGTTATGGAATAAACTGCAGTGGAAACACAGAATGAACACCAGCAAACAGACCAGAAAGTGTATCTGCAGCGATCAATACTGCCGATCAATTCCACCTTACAGCCGCTCGATAATTCCTTCTATATTTCCCTGTCCTGCTCGGTGAGGGACCACAGCTATTTTGATATAATATCCATTTTCTTCATTACGGCCGCTGTTGTGCGCGGAGATTGCGGGCACGTGACAGAGGCGGAGGTATTAGCGAGCTCTCTCTCGGTGTGGGATGCGAAGGGGAAGGGGGCTGTTTTTTTCCACAGACGTGCACAGACAAGGCTGCAGTGAGAAAAGCTAATGGCTATGATTAATGACAAAGGGCCAGAGGAGAGCCGGGACACAGACGCTACATATATCATCCTCTCCCATCAGTCAGTGCACCTTCCAGGACCTTCTCGGCAGAGGGGAGGGGGAGTTGGGGGGGAGAGGGGGGTGGGGGGGGGTAGAGAAGGAAGAGAGAGAGAGAGAGAGAGCTATCTACTCCCAGTACTTTGCACAGAGGAATTGCTTCTCTCCTTCTCACTGGAGAGGGGAAAAAAGAAAAACAAGTGACAAAGAGGTGATAAGGTGAACAAGAAAATGGCGTGTAAAATAAGTGGGAGATATTCAGTGAGAGCGGAGGAGAGCAAACAGGAGGGGAGCCGCCCGTGATCGCTCCTGATTTCAGCAACTTGACTCTCCGCATGCCGAAGCCACATTTCCAAGGTCTTATCTGCCATATGGTCTGCCCTGTTCAGATGATTTATTAGGCGAGGAAAGGCGCGCTGATAAATTTTACTGTATTTCCCTGCACAGGCGACCCGAGGTGTCAGTGACACGACTCAGACGTCCTGAATGAAAACTTTTAGTATCTATTTTTGAGGCGCTGTGATACTACACCGGCAAAAATGAACGATCTGTGCTCCTCACGTTGAAGAGAAGGCCTAAATCAGAGAGGGGGTGAAGATCAGATCCATATGTCAGCAGCTCCCTTGAATTCAACGCGGCACTGTTGTATTTCTGCTTAATTGAAGCATTCAGCTGTTTATGGCTCACACAGAAACAGCGAGGGGTTTATTTACAACCAATCACTGGGAGGTGTTTTGAGTGAAGGAAACCCATTACAGATTCCAGCTCCTTTGATTCCAATTATTCAGATTTTTGGTTAATATGCCTGATTTACGGGGCATAGATGGCGGGGGTGGGATTGATTTCCTATTTAAGAGCATATGCCTTTTAATGAAACAGACAAAAGCCTGTTGAGAAGCAGGGCTTTCCCTTTTATACTAAACACTCAGATATTTCAGATTATTTTAAAAAGAATATAAAACAGAATTAGTGGCTCATGTTACATGTCTAACAAAAGAAAGGTCAATTTAGGTGAGAGTTGTTTTTCCGCCAGTTTGTAATTGCAAATGAGGAAGCTTAATGGTTTTCCTTTTGCGACCCCTGCTTTATGAACTGATGACATGTTTAAGATATTCATGATGTGGAACCAGTTTGCCTAACATGTGCCAACAGCTCCCCAACAAAGGACTGTTAATTTGCAACAAAATGGGATTTTGGAGCACATTTAAAGGGTGTTCATTTGCAAAGCAAAGCTGGACCTTTGAAGTACAAATAGCCAACATTTAACAAACTGAAGTCACAAAGGTCTTAAGAGGTTAAGGCACTCATTCACAGAGCCAGTGTCAATACGTTACCAGTTCTAATGGCGCAGAATTTACATAAAAATGTATCCAATGTGTAATTACTAAGAAAAAGTACAATAAAAATAATGGACCGTAACATTCCCTCAATGGACGACCAGCACGGCATCGCTTTGTTCCAGCCTCACATGTTTTTTGACTAGTTTATGATGACAGTGTAATTAATACTGCACAGCTTGCGTTCTCATTTTTCAAACCATTTCCCAGGAAATGTTCTACACCCCGTAATGGCCCCAGTAACGCTGTAGTTGTCATGTCCTGGACAGCTGCATTTTTACAAGACAAACTCAGACACATCACACTCGTCTCTCTGTGGACTAGCTCGCTGCTCGCCCAACACACACGCGCGCACATACACACACACACAGATTTGTCGAGCCACACAGAGGCCAAGGCCAGCAGCTGTTAATAGCTGCCTGGAAAACTTTGATTAATATTTCACCTCTTGTTGCAGGGCTGCTGAGTGAGTGTCACCTTCCAAACAGTGTCCCATGAAACCATTTCTGGACACCCCACCTTGCCAGGCAGCGATGATAAATCTGTTGGAAACAAACACCCCAAACCTCATCAGGCTAATTAGAGTGTAGCCAAGCGGATCCGATCCACGTCTTTGTCTCTGCCTGTGTTCACACGCGCGCTACATGAAAAGGAGCTTTTAAAAAAAAAAACAAAAGAGAAAAACAAAAGGAAAAAAAAAAGAGTTCAATGCATTGTTTTGTGAAGATTCAGAGGATTTTGTACATCTTGGCAGGGACCAGGTCGTGTTGTCATACGTAGCAAACACGGACACGGAAGGTGTGAAAGCAAACATGGCTGACTCCTTGATGCAAAGAGTTTTCCTCCTGAGAGCAAAGAGAGAGATTTTTCCACATTTCTCATTTAAAAAAAGGAAGGAAAAAACAAAACAAAGATTTCAACCACAAGATGTTAACAATCATTGTAACATGTAGAAAAATGTAGCAACACAGGAATGAATGCATTTTTAATCTTATTGTACATGTGAAAGTGGAACAAATAAAATTGTTTCATTTATCCCAGTTAAACACGTTATGTTTATCCATCAAATGATGTCATATAATAATCACGGACTCCAGCACGCACTTCAGACAATGTGCTAATAAGATGTTATAATTAATATTCCTCATCGCCTCCTGCTGCAGCTGCAGAGGAAATGTGACAACAGCGTCGACATAACCACAAAGACACGCGCACGAGAGGAATATGAGTATATTTGTGTCATCCCACACCTTTGTGTGTGTGCTGCCGGATGGCTCGGCTCCTCTGTCAGCTGCTGTCTTTTGTTTCCACACACTTCACACTGGTTGCAGCACCTGTCTTTCCCATTCCTGTGTGAAGACTGTGTGGAAGGATAAAGCGCAGCGAAGGTGTGTGTCACCTGGGGTCCTCTGACTGAGAGAGGCTGTCATGCCCATCACTGCCCCAGCAGGCCCGCCAATCACGCACAGGCGGTCCCACGCTGAGGCGAGGCCGGAGAAAACAAGCAAACAAGACAACAATCGACAGCCGTCTTTAAACATGCTTGTCATTCTCTCCTAGGAGAGATTTCCAGTTACGCCATTTAAGTGGCAAATAAAACCGCAACAGCCAGCGCCGACGATCTCTAAATACGACTCTGGTGTTCTCTGTGGAGAGATTACAGATTTCCAGCAATTTAGCGGCGAATGAGAAGCATCTGCACAGCACGTGCAGTGTGGCAGCCTGACTGGGTTAGGCACGGCATGGCGTGTCATTTTTGGGTGCACTGTTGCTCAACATCAAGAGAAATCAATGGCGTCTCCACAGGGGCAGGCAGGCCTGTGGAATAGAGGAGCTTCTCAGGTCGGTTTGAACTCATTTTCTTTTCTAGGCGGTTGCCCCCTCACTCAGCCCCCTAAGGCATCTCCCTCACAGCAGGCCCTGACAGCTTGACACATTGACAGCTGCTGCTGAATGACAACTGATTTGTACAAATTTCAAGCCTTATAAATCTACCTGTCACAACAAGAGCATAAAAGAGCTCGGACCCAGCAGGTAATTCGGAAGTGGTGGGAGAAGAAGAAAAAAAGGCGCCGCTTCCTCCTCCTCTTCCTCACACCTGACAGCCCAGTCTGAGGGGGTGAGACGACAAAGAGGATTTTTTTTTAAAAACGAGACAATAAGGATCCTTTTTGCCTCTTTTCCCTACCAGCACGCAATCATCCTCTCCTCGGGTCCGCTTTGAATCAAAACGGGTGAAACCATTTTGCTACCAACAGGTGATCAATCATCTCATTTAGAGATTATAAAAAGCTGACTGGAAATGGAGAAGTGCAATTTTGTGTTACACTGACATTAAAGCAGCCACCTGCTACTCGCGGGATTACGGCATAGCCCCGCGTTGCGTGGCTACCGGTGGGCTACGAGTAGAATCTTTTATGGTATTTAAACAATATCCAATACTGCACCCCAAGCCCTACCTTCCATCTGTGGGTGTAATGGCAGGGCCGGCAGGCAGGGCCTATAGCTGCAATAAATCCTCTTCAGCTGTATATATCATAGCTCGATATAAACTATGAGAGACGGGGGCCCGGAAGAAAATCAATAGAAGTGACAAACAGAGAAAAGGGTTTATAATTCTAAATGAGTTACCTCCCTTATTTTTAAAGGCATGATGGCTCATCTGTCCAGGCGAGTAAAAGCAATTCCTCACAAATGAAAACATAATTGCGCGACAACCGCTCGCCTGTTACCCCATTCTTTAAATTCAAAATTGTAACGTGACATGCTGCTGACAGACAGCTATTACAGGAGCTAACGCCCCCGTCGCATCAAGAATGCTCCCATGCTCTCCAGAAGATCTAACGTGACAGACAAACAAAGGCATATTTGTCTTTAATTTTTGGGAACGGTGAGAAGTAGATTGGGTGGTAGGAGCTAAGAGGCTATCCAGTTGTTTTGGCTTTGTTTATGAGACATCTGTGCTGGACATGCCCCCACTGTTAAAGAGAAGAATCACAAAACTGACCGATGACATTTCCAGTACTTGTTTACCACTGGTGGTGTCCGATTGCTACAGGCAGCAGAGGACCGGTACCATCTGCGCAACTATATTGTGTACACAAAGTGACAGTTGGTGAGTTTGGATTTTAAGATGCACACACTTCATTTAAATATTAACTGTTACAATTACTGGAAAGTTGATATTATGGTGCTTCCACATGCTGGGAACCATGAATGGACTTCAAAGAGGCTCCAAGAATGAAGAGAGCAACCCCTTCTTTTCCTAAAATCAATAACTTGCTCTTTCACTATTGTAAAGCTGCCTGCTAAATCTCTCCTATTTGCAAGTCGGCAAAAAAAAAAAAAACTAATCCTCCATTTGTGTCTATTCATCCCTGTCCTAAATGTGCCCTTCCGCACTTTAACCCCAAATAACCCTTCTCTTTATGCCAGCACCAACCCTGATGTTTGATTAAGACTTAGCCCTCTGCTTTATTCCTTGACCAGACCCCGGCTGGGCCGAAAAGCATGAGTTGAGCGAAGGGATTATCGATGCCACTCCCACCGCGGCCGTCAAACTGTCACACGATCAAAGCGGATCGTCCTGCCATTGAAGGCAGGTGTCCTCTCATATTCTAATGAAGCGACAAGTACACAGAGTCACCACCAGGATAATATATGATGAGGTTATCTGTCTGTCGTGATGGGAGATGTGGCCACACATCGTGTTAATTATCAAGTCTGGTGTGTATACCTGAGTAGGATCAGGATTAATGTTACATTGATCAGATTTACCGGTGCACTTAAATGACATTTACAGAAGTGTTTGGACATAATGGCTGAGTGGTATCAATCTTAGCACAAAAGAAAAACTGTAACTCATTGTGATAAGCCCTCCATGAGTCTTGGTAATTTGCTAATATGACAAAGCATAACAAAAATCAAAGCCCAACAGACTTGACATGTGTCTTGCGACCTCATAAATCATCTCAGTGTTCCTGTCAGTGTCCCCAAAACATCACAACAAACAAATGGATGTGAAAGCGGGAGGGAAAGTGTAGTCAGAGAAGAATAAGAAATGGTGAGAGAAAAGCCTTCGCGATGGGTCTCGCAGTCGTTGTGAGACTGACTGGCTCTTAATACAAGATCTGAAAACCCAATTGCCCTTGCCCCAGTGAGTCGCCTGTAGTTCAGCTGAGGGTCTTGTGATCCAGGTTGTGGAGAGGGGAGGGACAGAGCTAGAGGAGGCGGGACTGAGGGGCTTGGTCGGGGTAAAGGCATGACGGATGGACCTGAGGGTGAATGCCAAAACCATAAATCCAACCTCAGCCTGACCCCAGGATCCAATAAAGTTTATTTACATTTTCACGTTGCGTCCACCACCTCTAAAACGTCTATGTTTAGACATTTCAGAGTAGCGTGACGTGCCCATATATCTTACTGAGCTCTCACAGAGGACAGGGAGTTGGGACCGGTTTATCCTGGCCGGATCCAAATAAATGCAGATGCATTTCTGCCAACCCAACAGCACTGCAAATTTGGAGGCAGTTGGGAATCTTGCCTACATGTTATCGTTCCTATGTGGTATATCATTGAAATGATCTCTGTGTTTACTCGTACAAATCCCAGAGAGAGATTTAGTGGAACACTAGATGTACTCAATTGTAATCAGGAGTAGCAAAAATTCAGTTCATTTTACTGTCAAAATACTATGCTAAACAAAAAAAAGTGTTAGCACACCAAAGGAGCTCACATGCTTTCAACCCTTTTCTTCTGTCTGCAGAAAGTGAGATAAATAAATAACCAAAGGCAACATCCCGCCGTTTCACTTCCCCGCAGCCCCCATACGCTGCTCTTTTTGATTTGAGCGCCTGTTGAGAAACCTTGTTTGGACAGCCATGGGGTGGAGCTGCCAGGCTTATAAGTCTGCCACAGAACACAGGCGCAAACAGGGCAGCCCGCGGGGGTCCTCTCATCGGCAGAGGGAGGGGATTCTACCACCTTAGCGGGTGAGAAAGGCGCAGTATTATTACACCCCATCAAGGAAACTCCAGCTGACAATAAATCCCTGAGTGCTTTACAGTGCGGACAGTGAGCATGGAAGAGTGCCACTGAGAGGGAGGGGGCTGAAGTGGGAGGTAGGGGGAGGTAGGGGGAGGTAAGGGACGGGAGGGGGGGGCAATCCCTCAAAACACCATAAAGGCTTCAGGCTGTCATTCAGGGAAAGCCAGTTTGGACATTTGTCTTTTTTTTTTACCTAGAAGTTTCAAATTTATCAACTAATAAATGTCACAAGGCCAACAGGAATCAAAAGAACTCTTTCAGTTGATCTGTTTGTTTTGCTGCAGCTCAGCTGAACAGTGTCCACGTTGCAAATGCATGAATACTCATTTCTGCTTTTATGGCAGACAACAAGCGAATGAGGCATTTTGCTGCCAGCAAAACCATTACATGAAGAGTGTCCTGTCAGAGAAAAATATCTTCCAAGAGCAGAAAGAAAAATACACATAAAATAATCACTGATGAAGCTGGGCTAGTTCTGTGGTGGAGACGGGACTGTGCGGCCTTGTGTGAGAAAACGGGGAAGGAACATGCCTAAGTTATTACTGCAGGAAGGCAATCTGTCAAAGCCGGGCTGTTCTGGCATAGCCAATACCACTGGTGAGATCAGAGAGTCAGATTCTGCTTGCAATTACTGCTAAAGGACCTTGGATGCAGGCAGCCTGCTATCAATTATTTCCCTGGCCCTAGACACTTGGAGCTGTCAAAGCCCTACCGTCTTCTGTTTTGTAACAGCGGGCCCTCTGAGGCTCAGAGGAAGCCTAGCCTCTCTTCGACAGTGAGAGAAGATAGTTTATGTCATTAAGTGGCGCTATTATGGATTCACACACTTCAGAGTATGTTTTTCTCCTGCGCCTTACACTATCTTGTTTTTTCCAATATGTTACACTGCTCCTCAAGCAGTCTGAGTCCAACTCCCTCGCTCACACAGGCCTTGGAGACTGGATTAGAACAAAGAAGGGAACACGGAACTCTTTGTCAGGTATTTACAGTGAGGTACTTGGCTCCCCTATTGACCCTGTTTTATAAAGGTGATCAATTACTCCACAGATGACAAATAAATCTGATTTCTTATTATTTTACAAAGACAAATATATTTATTTCCCTTGACTCAGTTTTCAATTACCACTGAATTATCATGATGGGCTTATTTAGCAGCAGTTAATGAGACATAAATTAACCTTTTGTATGCATCATTGAAGCCACTTATCCAGCTTCATGTTGTTGTGCATCCTGCCCTCCTTGTGGAATAAAGGATAGACAAGGACAGATTCATCACTTTTTCCGCAGGATGACATTACTTTGGCCCGCTCAGCCCTGAGCTGTCCCCCAGGGTGAGCCCTTGGATCATCCAGGGCCAGTGCTTTGGCACAAAACTACAGGCTCCCCTCAGCAGCCCTTGCCAAGTTCCAGGACCTTATTGCTGAAAATTGCATTCTTATGGTAAGCAAATGTGCTCTAAAGCAATACTGCGGTTCCATTGAATGAAATACAGTGTGCACGCACACATGTGCACCTATAGCTCAAAGAAACAGGGTTCAAGGGACGATACCAAGGTCAATGTCATTTTAGATCCTCAAGGCCAGCTGCCATCCTCAGCACAGGTATTATCTCCTCACGCAGACAGCTAATGTACTGTAGCTCCATCCTTGATATGAACAGCAGCCTGGAGATACTCAAGTCTTCAGTATTACTGTTTATCTATTCAGTTTATTCCTATTTGGATCAATTTTCAAGTAGCTTAGAGTTCTGACAAAATGCATAAACCTCAAAAGGCCGATCGTCTTGGTTGTTTCACTCATCTTTATCATCCAGACAATGAAAATGTATAGCAAAGCAAACAGATGTGGCCCACTTATTAAAGTTACCGCCTCGCTCAGAAAACTTTGTGTATTAAAGGTGACGTAAATTGAGCTGAGTCTTTCAACAGGATATCCAGACAAATCTTCAGCCAATTTTCCTCATCCTCTTTTTGTAAGATCCCATAAAACCCCAAACAATTCCAACAATTGATGTCAAAGAAAACTATGAGACCGGAGTGTCAATCACTCTCAGGTAGCTATTAGCTTCACCGAAGGGAACAGATGAGAGGATTAACTTCCACCTTATTGATTTGCAGGAGATATTTGTTTTCCTGGGGTAAATTTAAATTTGCTCGGCTCTCTGTTCCACAGCAGGTTAAGTCATGCACATGGAAGGTGCTCAGAATTCACAAATACCCTCAGAGGGGTGAGGAGGAACTTGCTCTGTCGCAACCTTTTGTCAAGGGTTTACAGCTTAGAAACCTTTTGACCCCCTTTCCCCTCAGTTTCAAAAGTTTCTCCTAACATCAAACTTTGGATTATCTTCTGATTTCCTTTAAGAAGAAAGGAGCTCTTAAGTCCACAGCTGTGAGGGTCTATTAGGGGAGGGCAGGAGTGACTGCTAAGTCAGCATATCTATCATGGTTGGGTTACCTCACCCATCACAACCTTTTAGATCCCACATGCTAATTGGTGATATCCTCCAAACTCCTCCACACCACCCTTCTATTGCTCCTTTTTTTAAAAAATGTCTTTGCCTTCTCTCCCCCCATTTCCCTTTCTATTACTCTGCTTACCCCCATGTACACCCCCTCTCCCTGACTCGAGGCTGTCCCTCTCCGGGGGGAAGTAAGGTCTGTCAAATCAAGTTGAAAGCCTATTAGCATGCTAATCCACAATAAAAGCTGTAGATCTCTTGGGTTATATTTGTCACTTCCCCTAGGTCCAATCAGACACATAAGGAGGCGTTGATAACCAACACCAAATGTAAATGATCTACTTTAATGCAGTGCTGTGTATATAAGCATGTGGTTCTTTGATACAGATCTAATCCTATCAAGAGACTGACTATTTGAAAGCGAATGCCCTTCAAATTCTGAGAGGAAAACAAATTTGTAAAATAGTGCCTGTAATTGAAGGTTGCAAGAAACATGTTCCCGGCAAGCCTACAGAAATAAAGAAGAGTCAAATGAAGCGAAGAGGGGACACCGGCTTTTTTAAGCAGACTGAAAGCCCAGGGGGGTCTTTATTGGCAGCCCCAGCCAAACTATGACAGTTACATCCACATCAGTGCTTCAAGAAACTAGAAGAAGCTCTGTATGATGTCTTAAAGAAGGGAGCATAATTTGGGTTATTTCCTGTGAGTAGATAAGCTTTGAATGACACTGCAAATCCATTCTAGAAATAGCTCACTTGTTAAAAAAATCACTTGTTAAAGAATTGACTTGTTAAAGAATTATTTCAATTATGAACGCCAGACAAATATTTCTGTCTAATGCAGTATCTTATGCTTCATCATTCAGTATCGTTTTTATTTTTTTCCTCTTAAGCCAGCTAACCCACTTATGAAATGGTTATACTGATAGAATACAAAGGGAGATGCATTGAGGCGATAAATATGACAAAAAGAAAACAATTTCTGTTTCTGAGAGTGTGCCGGGCATGGCCGGCCTGCAAGTAGTGATATTGGAGAACATGGTGGCTGTGATTCGCCTGCTACCATCAATCAGAACGCAAATGGCTTCTGTGACATGGCCACTACTCATTTTCCAGTGTGCATTATGCAGCCACCACCTTGAAACAGGCATCAGAAATAAACTACTAAGGACTAAGGGTCCTTTTAGTATTAAGAGGCGGGTGGGGGGGGTAAGGTTTCTAGAGTGCAAATCTGAGGTGTGTGCATGTTCTCCCAGCAATACTGTACATTTGAGACTATTTCCCAAACACCCACCCCTCGTCTTACCCCAGCTACATTTATGCCATCCTCTTCCTTCACGTCCCCTGTATATCTCAACTGGTCTCCGGTTTCTCCACCACCCCCAACCCCCCCACCTCTTCCATGTGCTGAGGCCAGAGTCAAATTTACAACAACTGTCAAAGTCAGGGATGACAGATAAATTAATCTTCTCTTCATGAGTTTACATCACAGGCATCTGGGCTGCTGATCTGGCCCCTAACAAGCACAGGGTCTCAGTGAGCTGTCTTTTAAAGCTGATGTTTTCATGGCCGGAGATGAATTACCCTGTCACAAGAATCTATTTATACAGCAGTTAGAGGGTGGGGCTCCGGATACAGGACAGTGTGATTTCATGGGTTAAGGTCCCCCTGAAGTATGTCTTCAATAATCTGATTCTGTCAGATAAAAATCAGCACCGGGGAGATTTCTGGACTAGTTTAGGTTTTAGATTTTCTCCACACGCAGAGCCACACATTCCACTTAGAAGCAAATAACTTTACCAGGCTTTAGACACATGTACTGATACAGTTTCTTTTCCTGTTTTTTTTTTTTTTTTGCACTCATTTTCTAAAGTCAAACAGTAAATTGAACACACGCTTTCACCCAAAGCTGCCAACAATTTAAACCAGTGGGTCAGAAAAGCCGACAGGCGTCCAGCACGGGTCACACACAAATCATCGGATAGGAAATATATAAAGTTCAAAATTTTAAATCGCTGTGGGATTTTGGCCATCAGATGTCTGGATTTTAACAGCAGCAGTATTGGCTTTCCAGGCTGGGAGAAACATTACAACTGGGCTGAAATTTACTATAAGCTCGAAACATTGCCTATAGAAAAAAAAAAAAAACATGTCATGCTATGTGGGTCAACAATGCTATATGACACAGACACACTATTAAAATGTGTGACTTTGATTATAGGCATAGAGTTATAAATGTGTGTTGTAACTCTGAAATTGCTGATGACTTTCCTGTTTAAGTGCCCCCCTCCCGCCCCCTCTCATCCCCTCTCTCTCTCTCTCTTTCTCTCTCTGCCTCTGTTTCTCTTTCACATTCTCTCATTCATCTTAAAATGGATTGCTCTGTCACCTGGACTAACACTTTACTGAGAGCGGCCATCAATACTTTTTGTCAAAAACTGCAGGCTTCGCCAGACGTGTCATCAATCACCATTTACATAAAACAAAGAGCTTTCTATGGCTGCCAGTCAGAGGCAGGCCTGCTCAGACTCTGCTGAAGATAAAAGCGGCCGTTTCATCGCTCCGCAGAGACGCCGGCTGCACTGCAGGCCTACACGTGTTGTCAATCTCAGATCTGCTGCGATCGGTTCGCAAACGGCAAAATGGCGGGTGATAAATCCATGGCGCGCCTGAGCCATTTGATCACACGCAGAAGACACGAGGTGAGTCGACAGCTTTAAAGAGCCGTCGTAAATAAAGAGGCGGGTTAATGTTCGAACTGATGAAAATTGTAACAACGGGAAAGGTTAGCGCTGTGACGCGCCAAAATATACAAGAAACAAAAGAAAGTCAGCACGAACATTTGAAGACTTCAAGATCTGATTGCCTCACTAGTATCTGCAGCGTGTCAACGTCCACCTGTGTTTGGAGGAGTTCATGAGTCAAGTGATATGAATGGCATCCTCTGCCCCCCCCTCCCATCCATCCCCAGTAGACAAAAATAAGCCAGTGTTGATATGAAACACACACTCTTGCCTCACAGGTCTGGCTCATACATTCCCGGCTCCTGACATCCAGAGGAAAGCAAGGTTTCATATCATTTATTTAACAGGAGAAATATGGTAATCTTCCTAATAATTGTTCCCACTCCATTCTTTACTTCCCAGACAAAAACAGTAAGCAGACCAAAAAGCCCAGGATAATCTATTCAGCTGATATGGTTTGTTATTTTGGAAATGAAGCATCGCATAAGCACTTCAAACTAACAAGATTCCCCCTGCTTTCTTTCACCTATGGTTTTGCAAAGATGCACAAATCTACGGCGTGTGTGTGCACACACGAATGCGTGCACACGCACCCAAAGAATTCAATTTGGAAACCATCATTGGAGCGCAGAGGAGAACTGGAAAGTCATATTGCTATAATGCTCAGATTATCAATCATTCTGACAGTTTATTGGCTTTATCACTGTACATACCATTAAAATGATGTCTGGCCCAGATTGTCAGGGGGCAAACATTAAACAGGCCGGGATTAAAATGCAGATCCCAAACACCTTCCCTTCTGCTGCTGAAATTGCACAGGACTAGGCGGCCGACTTTGGATGTGCTGTCAGAGGAGACGCCGCGTCAACGCGAAGCCGGGCTGACGAGCAGATAGATAGTGTCACACTCAGGAAATGCAGAGGCTTTCCTCTATTTATCACATGCTGTAGTCAGTCAATGCACTAAAAGAGTGATAACAAATGAGGGGAAGAAACATCTATTAATCTCCCCTCGCACTCCCAATCAGACACCGTTGGCAAACTCCTTCGTATTAGAATGACGTGTAGCTAGGTTGCTGCTCATGGAGGAATATGCTGTATATTAATACTATCTGCTATTAAATTTCCAGGCAGCAAAGAATGCAAACATCCATACGTCAAAAGATGTTGATGTTTTAAAGGCTGTTAATGGGTCTTTAAATGCCAGTGCTGCTGCCAAGCTGGCAAAGAAAACCATAAATGTACCCGTGTGCTGCCTGTGTACATTCAGGCTTTAAAAACAGAAAAGAAGGCTTGTACAAAAATTGGATTACTTTTTTTCTAGATGGCATGTGACTTTTAGCAATTGGGTTTCTCTAATTGCTCGTAAAGCACCGTAACCAGTCAGGAAGATAAAGTCAGACAGCTGCCCATCATTGAAATGCTCACAGTTATATGGATCAGTGATCAAAATCAAACAAATATATATGGGCTGTTATTGCAAATATCTGACGTTGATCACATGACTGGAAGAAATCAGCACACCAATTACAATGACAAAAGAGACCTTTTATAAGGTCCTGAAGAGCAGCCTATGCAATGAGATCACTTCAGACCTCAAAACTCTTTTGTTATTATTCATCTAGAATTGTTATGCAGAAACAAATTAACAACTGATGTGCATTTGGAATCCCACAAATGCTACTTTTTTTTATATATCTTGGACTCTAAATTATAAGCAGAATTAAAAACGATTGAAGTTAATAAAAGGAAAGAAATATCCCAGTACTATGTTGTTCTGATGGTGAAAAGTCTCCTTGTGCTCTAGATTAGACTGGAAACTAAAGGGCCAAAACCACAGATCTCATGACTGGACACATAATTTGCTTTATCTGGGTCATTCAGTTATGATTGGCACCAAACCAGAGACAAAGGTTTTCTTTCATGCCATTATCAGAACAATTTACATGGAACGACAGTTTGGGAAATTGGCTGTTGGAAGGACTAAAAGCACTTGCTAAGTGGGATAACAACAACAGCAGGAATGATCTCTTGTCTAACATATAATATCAGATCTGTTAACCAAATGAAACAAAACAGGCAGGAGTATGATATAATGCCAGCACAAAGTTGGTATCATGTGCTAGCCTTCTAGACGTCGTCTTGTACTGGGATTTTGAAGCCTGCAACAAAATCCATGAGACTGCAGCATTCCTCTCATTTTCAGCAGATAGAGGAAATGAAAAGACTGACTAGACTCTATGTGTTTTTGTTCTCTCATAAAGAGAAAGAGGAACGGGGAGCGGAAACGGCACATATTATGAAGGCTATTACCCTCATGTGCTGGTCTCAGTGTGAGAGGAGGAACATAATCCCAAACTAATGTGCAGAATGAAAGTAGGGGACTGGGTCATCCCTCACTCTCTTTACATTACTGACTAAACGCCTGAGAATATGAAATGAGACTGAGAAGTCATTCATTCATTATGACAAAGCTCACATACGGTATCCAAAAATATGCTTACCGTATACATAGGATACCAGAAATATAGTAGTGTCTGCTAGTCTTAAACTTTCTTGATGCACTTGGGTGACAGTCTTTTCCAGGACCTTCTCTATATTCCATTAAAATAATACACAAACCACAGCAACCTTGCATCACCAACACCCCATGAGAAATTTGGTCGTACAAGCCTTTTCTCGCTTCCGGATATTCTTTTAAATTCTGGGTACCTCGAGCATCCTCCACTGGATCTACTACTTCAAAAACACACCTCATGAAAAAATCAGGAGGCCTGTCTGACATGTGTCCCTTTGCCCTGATGGCATGCCAACACCAAAGACCAGCATTGATTTTCTGTAACGCCGGGTCGGATTAGCCCTCTACAGGGATTAGCTGCCTGTGCAGGGCCTCGGGGTTTGCTATAAAACTAATAATTAATTTAAACAGCCGGGCTCATGGATGGATACACTCACTGCACATTCTCAGCATGAAGAGGTGAGTATGACTGACAGACTGTCTGTAGGTAGGTGTGTGTGTGTGTTTGTGTGTTTGTGTTTTCAATCCAATGACAAGCAAAATACTCTGTAAGAGTATCACTATAGATGAATATATATTGTTAGTTCATTATCTGAGTCATTAAATCAGCTCATAAATAAGGCATTCAGCTGATAAGGCGAATCTGACGCTCGTTGAATTCGCAGGTCATTAAGATTGTATTTAACAACAACCATAAATGTCTGTCATGAATGACTGCAACCATGTCTCTTCTTACTCAATGTTGGGAGGGTAACAAGATAATCTATTTTCACACAAACCATGCAGTGATTTGGGTCATTAAAAACATCTATCAACACTGTCACCATTAAATTAATTGATTTTTTTTGTTACAAAACAGCTAGACTAAACTGGCATCAAATATGGGCCTTCAGTTTGCACTATTTATTCAAATTTCTTCTTTTTATGCATTTTTTCCTCAAAAGACACACATTAGTGTAAGCGTGAACAATGTGTGTGTGTGTGTGTGTGTCTGTGTGTGTGTGTCCTGTGACGGACTGCTGACTTGTCCAGGGTGTATTCTCGCCTCTCAACCAGTGACTGTTGGGTGAGGCCACACATCCTCAATCCTGATTAGGAATAGGCAGCATTTAAGACTATGAGAAAGTAATAGTCATTTGATTACACGCGTCCTGCAGGCTGATCAAGGGTTTTCTGATGGTTAATACTGACAATAATTTCATAATATATTATAGTCGGTATATTTCAAAGTTATTGTTATGGCCGGGAAGCTAATCCACGATATTCAGAGTATGCAGCAGTTTTGAAAATTTAATCTACTATTATTATTACCATATTACTGCTGTCCAGTTATATATATATATATTATTTTTTTAAATAAATCCATCTAAATTTATTGAAATAAATTCAAACAGGCCTGTTTAGGACTTGATTTCTTTTATCGTCATGGTTGGAATTTTAAAAGCACAATCAAATTCAACATGAGAAAACCATTTTTTGCACAGTGTTTTAAAATAGAAAATCCTCAAATTGAGGGATTTGCCATTTTACATCCCTTAAATTAAGCATGACCTTGTGGATTTTT
Organism: Lagocephalus sceleratus; assembly: GCA_911728415.1. Classification (NCBI taxonomy): domain Eukaryota; kingdom Metazoa; phylum Chordata; class Actinopteri; order Tetraodontiformes; family Tetraodontidae; genus Lagocephalus; species Lagocephalus sceleratus. The sequence goes on from CAJVRN010000040.1 coordinate 6,525,234, forward strand.
ATCAATGCTATCCAACAATAAGTGTGCAAATAGAAGCACATTTGGAAATGAAAACAATGAAGAATCATCACAAGTTGGAGGGTTTCAGTATCCCCCTCTCACCCTCCCCCCTCCTACCTGCCAATAAAGGTTGCTACACTCAGAGAAAGTAAAGGGATTTCTCCTTTTCTTCAAAAGACTTTGATCCGTCTGACACACAAACGGCCCTCAGATCACAAGTCTGCAGACCCGGTTGGGCCCCTCTGCCTGGTCTGCTCGTACATGTAACGCTCCGTCCCCATGAGGACTCCTCGCCCTCCTCCCGTTTCCCTTCGTCTTCCCTTTATCCCTCCTTCTCCTTCCTCTGCCTCCTATTCTGACTCCTCTTCCTCTGCCGTTTGCTGTTTTGAAACATCTGAGTGCAGACGTGTTCTGAGCTTTGGAGCACCCAGGGGCCCCCGAGTTCCAGACAGAGGGAGAAAATAAAGAACCTCTACAGTGCCCACGGTGCAGAAGCTATCTCGCTTTACCGCTGGGGAGAAACGCCTAAACATCACCAAATGTCTGGACAGACAGATAAGATCAGAAGACTGTTTGGATTGTTGTTCACATAATCATGCTGTCAGCTATTGGTGCAGTTGGCAGCTCGCGCTGGAATGGCCGCGATAGGGGTGAACGTATTTATCCTAATGGATAGACAGAGCGCGATGAGAGAAAACAGTGAACAAGAACGCTGCACGATACAAACTATTAGCCCCAAAATGGAAGAGCTGTTCCTTCTAGTTTTCCAGCAAAGACATGTCAGCGGTGCAGACATGAAACACACTGTCACTGTTTCTTATCGCAACGTGTCCCTGAGTGGAAAAGTGAGGCAACAGCTTACTGATGTCTTGCAGCCTGCCCGGCCATTAAAACATATTTCCATGCTGATGGATGTCAGATGTAGACTCCAAAAACATGTACTTGATTTGCTGCGCTCGTCGCCTCCGACTTAGGTTTACTAAACTTACTCTTCACGCTCAGCAAATGGAACAAGGAATTGTAAAGTATAAACAGCTTAAATTAATAGAGGAAGGGTGATGGGGGGGGGGGGGCGAGAGAGCGGTCGGGTGAGAGCGACCTCCCATAAATCTTCCCGTCTTACCAATATCAAGTTCTCGAGAAGGCTTTGGAAGGACAGTGAGTCGTGTTTTTTTTAACAAGTGAAAGCTGTGAAAGATGTAAGTTTATGTGAAATGGAAACAGGAAATGAGTTACAGCTGCTCTGAGAATGTGGCACAGCTGTCCAGATGCAGAGATGGGGGAAAACGTGCAACAACCAAAAAAAAAAAAAAAAAAAAAGGATGTTACGGGGCTAGACCTATGGAGCAAGAAAAGTCGCAGGATTAGTTCACCAACAGCATTCATCATGGCTGTCTTCCTCCCTAAAATAAAATGTAGGAAAAGACTGGACCCATCCCAGCAAATGTGGCTATGAATCATCCCTGCCTCTGTCTTCACTCTTCAGCCCGGGCCCTCTAGGAAGAAACTGAAATCCTCGAAGCACCCAAAAGTGCACAGACCATACTGGAGGAAGCTCCCTTTGTTCGGCTTCCAAAACAGCCTCCATTTAAAAAAAAAAAAATATATATATTTTTCCTTTCATTTGGGATCCAGCCAAGGGAGGTAAAGCGCGGCTGCTCCCCTCCGCGTTCTGTTCTAATATGTTCCGTGCCTTCCAGTCGCTTACATCATCAATCCGGGAGAAGGCTAGCTGTGATGGGGTGAACGTAAACAGCGCTGAAGTTGTTGAGTAAAAGAGACCTTACTTTACCTTCACTTCCTTTCAAGAAATAAAAAGGGCTGCTGTTTCCTTAAAGCCTGCACCACAGGGGGGAAGTTTGGAGAAATTTTGAAATTCGTCAGCTTTGTGGGGGAAGCTCGTTACTGACAGCCAAGCGTCAGTCTTAATCTTCTCCCTTTTACTGTTTGCTTTAAAAATGCACGCCCTCGTGTCAGAACCTGAGCGCGCATTAACACTCCCCAAATCGACTACTTACTAAACATGTCAGTAATGAATTATACATCTGACTGCCCCCCCTCTCTAATATTTAGATGGTGTTTCAGTAGAGTCCTTGTAGAGGCTGTAAAGTTTTTAAATATGTACGACTCGGGGTGCTATCCCGTCTTCAACTGCAACTGCATGCTGGATGTTTACGCAATATCAAAAGACTTAGCTGACCAATCAAAAGGAAAAAGACATTTTTTTTTCTTGCCAAAATAGAAAAAGGGTTGTACCCACTTGGGCCCCATCAGGTCAAATCATAAAGATTCATCGCTGACTTTGCACTCAGCTGTAATGCCAAGGAAACGTACTGTGGATTTTAAGACCCTTCTTTTATTCAGCCAGACTGTGTACTAAAACTAATTGGATTTCTGTCAATGGAACAAAATATGTCCCCGGGACAGCTTTGAACCCAATAGTGTCCCTCTGTGCACGCGGAAGTGGGACCTCACCGCATGCCAACCGGCGGGGGGAGGAAATTTAAACCGGTGGTCAACATAAAATATTAAATAGCACGGTATCGGGTATTTGAGAGATGATGTCAGCCCTTGTTATGGCCGGCATTAAGGCAGCGAGTTGAGCTATATTTAGCGGGTGATAACTGAAATCATAACTGTTGTCATTACCGCTGACAAGTTTCTAAATAGCACCCAACGTGCTCCCTTTTAGCGCGGTCCTCATGACCGTGACAAATACAAAGTAGAAAAACAGAATGTCTTTCATTCTTCCCTGCACGGCCAGCCCCCTTTTCTCTCTCCTTCCCTCTCACTCAGAGCCCATAAAATGTCAGCTTTTATTCTCCTCCTCCAGAGTGTTGGCGAGATGTCAGAAGACCCTTCTAAGAGCTCTGCCACTGCGAGCTAAAGGCCTGTAAATCTCCGTGTCAGCGGCGCACCATCCATCTCGGGATATACAATAAAAAATGTGACGCAGTCATAAAACGAACGGCATCGCTGCCCGGTATGTATAATGTGAACAAAAGGAACATAAAGATGTTCCATTCAGCTCAGAATCCAAGGCCACAAAAGGGTTCCAGACCCTGACAGTGACTAGCAGATGTTTTCCTGCCATCAGTGGCTTTTGTGAGGGGGAAGATTTACCCTGTGTGTGTGTGTGTGTGTGTGTGTGTGTGTGTGTGTGTGTGTGTGTGTTATAGTGAGCCTAAAGCAGTTGTGCATCTGAACACAGACAGACTGTCCGCTTCACGAGCTGAAGTTTAGCAACTGCTGCGTTTTACTTTCTCGGTAAGTGTGGCCCTTTACCAAAATCCTGATTCCATGTCAGGAAACTATTTAACAACACAACAATAAATGACATGACTGGAAGTTTCTCCATATATGTAATTCGTGGAATAACACGCTGGAATGTACATTACATGCTTTACTGTTAAGACATCCTAAAACAAGTTCTGCAGGGACGTTTACTACACTGGCAAATGCACAGGTTCGGGTTAGACACCAGAGACCACGCAAACAGACCTAGGCTGGAATCAAACCAAGAACCTTGAATTGTTTTATTATTCTGGAGAACCTGTAAATCAGAACATCAAGACCCATTATGCTGATGTTATTTTTCTAGGAAATAACGTGATACTCTGAGGAGGAAACCACCAGGAGAAACCCTAAAATGTTAGTAAAATATCTTTCCACACAGCTGGCACTGGAGGAGGAGAGAACACGGCCTCTGTGTGAGCAGACGATAAAATTAAACAGGGCTAAGGCTAATTAAAGACCACATTAACCAGAGTGGATAAGACTGAGCAAGAGGAAAGTAATATGACCTTTGGGATGGTGCGTTTGGCCACAGAAGAGTAATGGAGGATTCATTCAGGGGTTGTGGATCCACTCATAGTCACGGATGATTAGTGCTTCCTGTAGAAAGTTACCATCGTATCGCGGACTGGTGTTGGCAAAGATTTATCCAAAGCATGAGACATCGACTAGCGACCTCAAGGGAAGGTAGATCTCGGTGGAGCGCCTCCAGTGGTGACTCTACATAACAGCGCTCCCATATCGACAGGGTGCAAAAGCGCTAATTGTTCCGCGGTGTTTGTGAACTATTTCCTACTTAAACAAGTTTCAATTCAACGAGAGACATGCTTTACAAAGTGAAAATCAAAATCAGACCTCGCTATTTGTGAAACAAATGGGAGTTTTTTGTTTTTTTTTCCCTTCGTGAAGAAAACCAGGCTACATAAACAAGATAAATGCAAACCATGGCTTTTAACAAACCTGACCTCAGAGCGTATTTACCAGTTTTAATGAGACCCATTGGTGGGGATTTACTGCCTCTCATCTGCCGGCTTCATCTTTCCTTCAGGCAAATCTCATACTGAAGTAAACTTGAATGAAAATACTGCAAATACAACAAACAAACTGTGATTAAGGCCAGACGGCAGAGAGCTTTCAACCCTACACAAGAGACGTTAGGTCATACAGTGGAAGATTATGCTTTTAATTGACTTAATGCAGCGAGCTTTGTGTCCAAAGCCGAAACTGTAGGCTCATAAAGGTCTACCCAGACACACAATGTGCGAGTGTCTGTAAGGAGTAATCTCATTTAAAGGACTTGAGCTGTCACATGCTACTTTGATACAACAATTTCGTCTTTATTTCAGTTACTCTGGCTCCCTGTTGACAGTATGTTAACCGTCCGGCGCGGCGAGAGAAGCGCTCGCGGCAATCACACAGACGGAAAGTTCTCATACGGCCACAAATTGGAGAAATGGAGGAATAAGACGAGACATCTATTATGGAAAGCAGTCCTAACTCTACGCAGTCCAATCACTTACCCAAGTGCGGCACTTAATTTAAGAAAAACAGTGAAAATTCAAATAGGTGTGTTTTCCTCACTCAAAACCATAAAATAATGTAAAATATCAATGTTCCTGATATGAATAAGTTATTTCCTGCCAGACCTCATCCCTCTCATCTATCAGGTTTAAATTTCTCAGGGCTGGGACAGCTCTGTGTTCCCTAATTTATGAGACACAGATGAGGTTATCTGAAAATATTGGCCTAAACAGGGCTGATAGATCAGATATGGAATATATTTCCTCTGCAGGACAGAGTACACCCCCGCCACCATTACCACACACACACACACACACGCACACACTGCTCTAAGTAAAGTGATTTGAGGAGTTGATACTGCCAGTGTTTCATATCCTCTCCTGCTAACTGACACTTTATCTGCATACCAGCATCTCTGAAGATTGAACACTTAGGCGAGATGGCGACGGGCTCTCCTGCCGTTGTCACTTCTCATTCTGGGACCAGTCTAACCGCCTGTAAACAGGGTTTCTGCCCACAGCGGCGCCCTTCCTCCTCCCCTCGTCATCAGAGTCTAGCTAGCGCGGATGGAGAAGGAGCGCTCGATGCCTGTGACACTCGTTTGTCAATTAGCGGGCCCTTTCTGCGTTGACGCGCAGCGACTTGAAAGACGGAGCGGCGCCTGTGATGAATTAGGAGAGACACATGAGTGAGGCGTGAGCAGCGGAATAATACTATAATGTTCTTCAGATATGAATATAAAATGACACAGCTGACAGGCCATACAAGGTTTTATTTCATTTCTCAGTGTATCAGGCCTCCCTACTTTGTCTTCTTTGTTCCCTTTTCATCAGCCTGCTTACATCTCATTTTGACAGCCGGGCGACATGTAGAGCACTTTCGTTTTAAAGTGCGAGTTAGCATACTTGATTTATCATTAAAATGCAAAATGCCTGCCACCACCAACATAGCCAGGGTGAGCCCACGTCCCGTCGTGCGCACGCACGAACACACTCTCTCACACACACACACACACACACACACACACACGCGCGCGCACGAACAGGCAGGTGAGCTTCATTTGCATTGTAAAAGTCTAATGTGGACCCTTCTGCCTTAATGACAGCCTGATTTTCAACTTCAAAGCCGAGTATTAAGAGTTCATCTGCTGTACACGATTCTTAAAAGTATAAATAAATGAAAGATCTAGGTGGTCAGACACCGATATCAAAGTAGAGCTAAATATACAGCAATATACAGATTTTTTTTCTTCTATACAAGTGTCAGACAGTGGTGTAACAAGATACAATAGACAAAGAAATAAACAACATCATTGCCATTTGTCTGTAACTGCACTAATTTTAATTTACATTTTCAATGTGTGTGCGACCCTCAGACACATTCACATCCAAGACAAGATTAAACTCCATAAAAAAAAAAATAACATCAAACTACTGTCTAGTACTGTAAATGCGCATCCACTTTGACTAGATTATTATCCACTTTTTTGAATTATTTTTCTCCACCTCATATTAGGGTTGACATAAACTCTTGAATGGGAAACTAGACACCAATCATCCCCATATTGATAAGATGGTTCTGGTCTTGTTTTATCGACAAATGCTCTCTGCTTGTTCGTGATAACAATAGCTGCATTTCATTTTCACATTCATGGGCCCATAAAGGCTGAAATAACGTCAGAAAATGGTGGATGATAATGTCAACAAACAGTACCGTACTGTCACCAAACCCAGTAGTGGTTTTTTTTTGTTTGTTTGGTTTTTCAGATCTGTATCAAACCTTCTACACCGTAATAATACCACTACTCCTTTGTCAAACAGATGGGATCGGGCTGCTTGCGAATGCATTTTATTGCAAAATGTGCAGAAATCAGCGTGTGTGTCTGATATTATGATCTTGAAAAGAAGAGTTCAGTTTGATAAACAATGTCTCTGGACGCGCGTGATCGGGTTAACAAGGTGGCGTGTCAGATCTGACACCGTCAGAGATGCAGCTCTCCAGGTCACACCGTTACAAATTCCTCAAAACGTAACCTGCTGAGCTAGCGGCACTGCACAGGCGCCTCAGTCTCCCAGCAGAATCAAGTGGCGACAGCATATGCCCGCTCGCTTTCGCAATGTAAACACCTGACCTGGAACAAAGTGGACAACGCAACGACGTCCCAGCTCCGACCTGGACACACACACAAACACACACACACACACACACACACACACACACACACAAAAGTCTCGCCGTGAGCCACTCTTCAACACGCTGATGAGACAGGCTGACACTGCAGCACAAACAGGCCGGAGGTGTGGGCGTGACAGCCCCGCTGCCATGATTTCATCCTGCCATTACCTGCCCGGACGCTCTCGGGTTCAGTCACACAGAAAGACGTGTGCAACGCGCACCGAAACGCACGGGGGGCTGATTTAAAGGCGATGCCACCGCTCTCCTCGATGTGGCTCATTGTCAGGTTGCTGGATGCTGTCAATTGGGGTGACAGAAATAAGCACATTAGACGCGCACACACACACACACACACACACACACACAAAACAACAACAAAAAAAAACTTGGCAATGTCTCAGTCTCTATTTGAGTCAGACAGCATGAAGAGGCAGGAGACGGCGAAGGCAGTCCTCTGACGTTCACAAACATGTGCATCTGTGTACACCCGGTTTATTGGAGCTGGCGTTGAAACAACATCCCTGTGTCCGTGCTCAAATAGCAGACGCCTGAAGGTTGAAACAAGGAAATAAATGATGATAAAGAGCCCAGCCAATCCCGAACGTCATAATAGGTGCACGACTATAATTAGACAGTCATGCCAATAAGTCTGTAACTTGAAAAAGTCGCAGAGCTAACGTCTCGGGCAAACGCGGCAAAGAAGCAGAGACTGAGGGGCTCTGAAGGGCTTTCCATGTAAAACCACTGAACCATTGAATTGTGACAAAAAGAGTTACAAAAATAAATTTCATCAGGATCCTGTGAGCCAGGGCCATCTCTTGTGCATTGTGTTTACGTAGGATAAATTAGCATATAACTCCATCACATGCTCACTGAATTTCACAGCTCCGCCCCGTCGTGACCATAAAGCGTCACGTGAGCGCAGAAGTCAGCTGAAGCAGAGAATGAATATCGCCGTCCCCGCCGAGTTAACCCGCGTGAAGAGACATACTGTATAGTGCTGTTAAAACTTCTTACTAAGGCAAATGTCAGAGGGACATTCGAACCAGCATCCAGCACCAGTTCATCTGTGGATTCCTTTATAGATTTGTGTGGGAATTACTGAACAGGATATGAAGTAGCCTCAATAGGTCAAAGGTCATTCATTTCTGAGGATGTTTGGTTGTTTCCTGTAACGTGAATTATCGTCCTGCACCTTACCTTGAGCTGATTCATTTATTATTAACACAAAAAGATGTTTCCAGCTGGTGCTAACACCAAGTAACCGGTAGATTTCACAACCTGTGTCTGTGTCAATCAGCCCAAATGAGGCTTCTTCATCACAGACGACTGACTTAAGACACCGATCTTCCACATCAAATTGCCTCCTTTCAGACAGCTTCGTGGTCTGACAGTCATGAAAGGGGTTCAGAAACAAAAGCAGCCTCATAACATCATCTCCTCTCGTTTGCTCGCCAGATCATCTGCGCTCGTCCCGCTGTTGAGACGGCAGCCCCCTCTGAAGAGGCTGCCATGAGGTGTTCCTTCATGTCCTGACAGAGGAATCTTTTCTTCCATTCACCCCCCGAATTAGCATGTCACATTTATCGATCGCGCCTTTCACTCTGCCCCAGTGTGGCACCGGGGCCGCTCAAACACTCATTCGGCTCTTGAACGTTCTGATGACACTGCCCATCTACAGACTGAGCAACACCCTCCCCCTGCAAAGACTCCCATCTCCCATCAGCATCACCTACCTGAGCTGATTGAAGCTGAGGTCCAGCCGTCTTGCAAAATGCCCATATGTGTGAGCAAGGAAGTCTGGGATGTCTTTGCAGTCATGTCCGATGAAGGAAATCTGCAAGAGAGAAAAGTTTCAAAGTTGAAACAGAGCTCTGGATCACATATTCAAAAGTGAGTATTATGAAAACCTGCAATAAAAAAAGTCAGTATTATGAAAACCTGCAGTATCTTCTTTTAGCCCTTCATATTCAGAACATTTATATATTATATTGCATATTGCATGTATTTTATATAACATTTATAGTAAGAGATGGAGATAAAACTCACAACCCAACTACATAAATGAACTTTCTGCCGCTGTGACGTCAGGTCGGTGTCGTCACATGCCGTAACGTTGGCAACAGTCACATGACACCGGTGCTGAGGACCGCGCACAGTTTATACGGTAGAAGACAAGTTTGTACACAAGATCGTCGCTGCGCGAAACTCGGCGGAAACAAAACAAACTCACCTGCGTCCCATTCAAAGCGACCAGCTGCTCGTTGTCTGCCATAAGTTTGTGTTCTTTTGCTTGTTTGTTTGTCCCTCCTCCCACCACGTCCGACAGAAGGACCGGCGGCTGGATCTGAGAAGCAAACTTTTTTTTTTTTTTTTTTTTCCCCCCTCAATCAAGCTAAAGGTTCCGCCTCGCGTCGGGAGCCCGCGGCTGTGGACATATGGCTGCAGGCTGGCGTTTGTGGATCGATCTCTGCCCTTGTGCAGATCTGCGGGCTCCCACTTCCGCGTGCCGCTCCGGTCAGCTGATCCGCTCTTGTGCGGAACCACGTGGACTGACTGGAACACCCGTCAGCCTCGCTGCTCATCGACTTATGATTGATGAGCATTGATGTATATAATCGAGACGCCCCTGCAAACCCCTCGCTGTGTCCCCAAACCTGGGGGGGGGCACTTCAAAGACAAACAGGGAGTTGTGCACCACAGTGAGAGTTGTCACCTTCCGGGGTGTGTGGATCTCTACTGGGTGTGGGATGAGCCCAACGCGGAGGGGACCGACATGCTGACAGGGTGTGCCCCGCCTTCACCCCCATGTCAGCTGGGTCAGGCCCCAGTCCCCCCCCGAAGATGGATGGATGGATGGATGGATGGATGGATGGATGGATGGATGCATATGTCATGCACTACTCCCGTTACTTTACTAGAGCAATAAAGCACGTTCATCAGCGCTGCGTACTACCTGCAGGGGCGGGTCAGCTTGTGTGCTGTATTCAGATTCAAGGGTTTTTCTTTGGTGTCGAGGATTTAAGAAGTGATGTTACATGAGTCACAACACCCGCGCTGCCCGTGATCCACAAGTTGGGGACACCTCCTCAAGGTTGTTATTTTGCTCGCGGTGATGTGGGGAAAGCGTAGTCTCCACATCCAGTCCAGGAATGTTCCGATGCGTTGACCCACGTGTTTGAGCCATTCACTGACCAAGAGCAAGACGACGGGCCGCGCCGTTAGGACACCTGATGAATGAAAAGACCAACGACAAAAACAACTTTATCAGGAAACTGTACTCTGTTATCGTAGGGAACAAGCAGCCTTATCTCAAGATACCACGGTTTATTTCACTATCATGTGAAAATGAGCCATGACGTGATGTAGGCAATCTCATGACTCATGAGAACACCGTTTAATAGAAGCTTACAGCTCTAAATGAAACTATCAATAACATTATGGTTCCGTTTATGCACTAATTTTCTCTTAACTACCACTTAGTCCTAATCAGGGTCATGAGAGTGGAAGGGATACATCCTGTACAGATCACATTGTTTCTGGTCTGCAGAAAGAAACTGGAGTCCCGAGCAGAAACCCACAGGCGCAGGAACACACACAAACTACACACAGGGAGGCCTGAGTGGGAATCAAACCCACAACATGTTTGCTTTATGGTTGTTTCTAGCTGTTCATTCATTCATAACATAACTCTTGCAATACCAGTTCCACGCAACGGGATCCTATGTGTCCTGTATTTGCTTGTTTCAATTGATAATACATTTGTCTCAGTGAACTCAGAGTTGCCACATGCAGGGGGCGAAATTAAATGTTTCACGGCGCCAGCAGCCAGCCTGGTGTTTTCAACCAGCATGAAATGAGTTGAGTCATTGGATGAGGAAGTCAGGTCCAGAATATTGAGTAAAAGGAACACTTTGTTGAGCAACGTGACACTGCGCAACATCCAGGGCCGCTTCTGATGAAATAGTGGGAGCTGAGTTCACAATTGTAACCTGCCTGCCCGTCTATCAATCTGTCTGTCTGTCTGTCTGTCTGTCTCGTGCTGCTCGAGTCACAGTAGCAACACTGACAACAATCTTAAAGTTTGGAGGTCCCACGTTTGCAGAGCTTTTTCCTGTTTCAACGAGTGCTTGGTGACGTCACATGGGACCTCCCACACACGGAGGAGCTCAGAGAGACAGAGAGAGGGAGTGTGTGTGTGTGCGAGAGAGAGAGTGTGTGTGTGAGAGAGAGAGAGAGAGAGAGAGAGAGAGAGAGAGAGACCGCTCCGGTGCGCTCTCGTCATATTTAACAGAATGTTTCCTGTGTTAATTTGATGGGGGAACGTTGCCGTTTAAGCGGGGGGACTACCTCACACTGTAGACACGTCTTTATTTTATGCTCTTATCTCTGCGATGTTCTACATCGGAGGGTTTTAGGTAATTCTCTCAGGTAACGTCGTGCAACGGACTTTTTTTTTTTTTAAAACAAACCAAGTAATGGATTTTTTTTTTACTCTTAATCCTTTTTCTTGCATGCATTATAAAAGTATTTTATATTCATTTTGTCACACCGCTTTTTCTTTTTTTTCCCGGGGGGCATTTCATCAATGTTACCGTAAACCCGAGAAGGGAAATAAGGATCACTTTGAGCTTCTAAAAACTTCAATTAGGTTATTATATTGGGAGGATTTATGGTTAATAATTAGCTCGGAAAGTTGTGGAACACTGTGTTTTTTTATGAAGACCTCACAGGTCATAGTAACCCTGGCCAACATATTTGCACAGGATCTGTGGTGATTCATAAACATGTCACTGTTGTGAAATATGCGGAATATTACTTTAACTTTCTATTTAAATACGGTGAATTATGGCTGCAAAAACGTGTGCCCATTTAAGGGAAATGTCGGCTGTTTTGGTGTCTGCTGCAGAAAGCCATTTGTCATGTGGACAATAAAGAGGGTTTTCGCCTGACAGTGAAAATTTATGGTTGCCCTTCTTTGCCCTAATAACTCACATATTGTGTCGCGGACTGACAGCCCTGCAGAAAACAGCAAGCCTGTTATCAATCATACATCTTTGCATATTGTCCAACGTCCTCCCTCGGTTTCTTTTTTTTTTTTTTTTTGTGTTCCTCCAAGAGGGAAAAAAATTAAGGCGTTTGAGGAAGCTGGGCTCGTTTTGGATTTTAACTGTAGGGCTTTTTTTTTCATCCAAAAATCAACACGTTAGGTTGAGATGAACTGTTGACCTCTGCAGCCGCAGCTTGTGGCTGATATTTCTAAAATATTTAAAACAGTAATTCAGACAAAAACACAATCTTGACTTCAACAAAAGCCCGTCTATAGCAACTCTAAAAAATAATAGTATTGGCCATTTTCAGAGTGAAATTTGGAGATATGTGGGGAAATAAAAATAAATCAATAACACACACAGCATTTTATGCTGATCCCTTTATTACGAGGAAGATCGTGGACTTTCATTTGTTGAGTGTTTAATTCTGTGGTTAGAGTCATTTAAAAAAAAAAAAAAAGTAAACAATTTTGCCCATTTTCTGTCCACTCCAGGTTTTCTTGCTCTCCAACTTGACCTGTCAAGCAGATTACCACAGAGGGAGATTAATGGCAGAGGCGGGTTGCAATAATAATCGTTTTGTTTGATGTGACAACTTTGATAGGCGTTGATTTACTTACAAACTGATAGGCTTTTAATTGAGCGCTTCCATCCCGATTGAGATGAAAGGAAAGGCGCATTGAAAAGCTGCCCGATTGCCCCGGAGCCTCAATACTGATTAGCCATCTCAGCGGTGAATAGTTCAAGGCATTTGGAACTTCTTTTCTCAGCGGGCTGACAGACCATTTCTCTTCTTTTCATTGTCCCCCGTCTGCTTTCCCGAAGAAAATAAATCATTTTCATTGTATGTAAATAAAATTGAGCTGACATCAGTATAAAATGTCTGGGCTTTCTTTTCTTTTCTGTCCCCCTTGGCTTTTGTTATTCTGGTTGCGGATGACAGTGCGCCCGAGGCGGACGACAGGTTTTTACGCACAACAAGCAGACGCGTTTGACCAAAATGGACACTTTTCTGAGACTGTGATTTGTCTCTGAAGCCGGATTAATAGTTTTTTGGGGTTTTTTTTTAAGTCTCCTTCTTCAACGCCTGCATCCAACAAGCCTACAACAACAAGGGGGGAAAGGTGGAAGCAGTCTCCGGACTGAAGGGTGCCGGCTCTGACGCGTTTGAGGCCGAGTCAAAAAAAAAAAAAAAAAAGTTCAGTCAGTCCACGGCTTCTTCAGCCATTTCACGTCTCAAAAAAGAGAAAAAAAATACTCGGTTTATCTCGCCTAAAAACTTGGGTGTCTTCTCTCGGAACCCCCTCTTCCCTCCATTTGTCCCCCCCGCAGTCACACTGGCATGTAATCAACCACAATGGCTGACATAAATCAAGCGTGGGATTGACAGCGTCTGACAAATAACTGATTGCGGTGGAGCAGAATTGACACTTGACGATGGGGTGGAGATAGAAATAGAAGGGCGGTGTATATTATACTGAAAACATGTGACATTCACATCCCTCCATCACTACATCGGTCTATTCCTGTCAACGCTCGTCTGGTTAGGGAATTCGAGCCAGTGCGGTTGGTTTCATGGTTACCGGTGAGAGCGAACATGCCACGGGCGGGTGTGCGTCATGGGCTGTGTGCGTTTAAAATCAAAAGACTGGCGGTATTTGCAAGAAAAAAGAGGGGAAAGAAAACATTTGACTTTTTCGTCGGTTTCGTATGGCATGTTTCCACGCGAGGAGCTTGTGGGAAAACTATTCCGGGCGCACAAGTATCGCTCCGGCGGTGACATCATGAAGGACTGAGGTGAAACAAAACGCGCTTGGTTCAAAAACACGCCGTGTGTTACAAGTCACCCAGGATTACTGAAGTATAAACATGTTTGCAAACATGTGAGCTCATCCAGCTCGCAGACGCCGCTTGCGAAAGGGAGAAAAATAGCGCAAGCGTTGACACGGCAACCACCGTATTAAAGCCTCCTCCCTCCCCCGAGCTGTCGAAATGGAGGCGCTTACAAAGAGGAGAACGTCACATCCCCTTGACCCTCCAATCACCTCAGGGTCCCATTTGATTGGAAGGCGGCAAAGGCTTTAATCTCGGACTAATTCAGCTGCTTTTGAAGTGAAAATTTCTACCAGTTCGTTCTTCGGGAGTACAGAGCGAGGACCTGCAGACAGACGCGCACAAGGCGCAGCGCTCACGGTGAGAGGCGCAGCCGCGGATCCGCGATAACCCCTCACTGTCCTCCTTCCAGTTGCCGCGCCTCGCTCCTTCACGACCAGGATTATTCGTCCGTTTGGCGATTTCTTTTTTAAAAATATTTTTCTTTTTTTTTTTTTTTTTTTACATTTATTTTCCTAAAAACACGGGTGTGATGCTTTTTCGATTTTCTTAATGTATCTGAAGAGAGCGTCACCGTTTCCTTTGCTGACAATTGGGACATGATCACAACGCCATCGGTGTCTGCCCTCAAAAATAGTGATCACTGTGCAGCCTGGCAAAGCAGCATTTCTCGGAATAGCGGCGTCGGTAAGCCTTTTCTCCACCCCGCACCTCCGTCTGATCCAGCACGGCAAGCACAGCGAGTTCCCATCAAGCTTTTGAAAATGCTCACCGCACGGTCGGGACACATTCTGCACCCGGAGTATCTGCAGCCTTTGCCCTCCACCCCAGTCAGTCCCATCGAGGTAAGATTTTCTCTTTTTTTTGCGTCAAATATTTATATCATAGTTTTAGTTCTCGGCTGTAATAAAAAAACACGATTACAGATTAGATCTCTTGCGCTCTGCGGATGCGTATTTACGTTTGTAAACGTCTTTAAGCCCTCCTTTAAAGCGCTAAAAAAAGTCTTTCACGTTTATTTTTACCTTATTTATCGACCTTTCGTCTTTTTTTTTCAAATTACAGCTAGATGCCAAGAAAAGTCCGTTGGCTCTGCTAGCGCAGACTTGCTCTCAGATCGGCAAACCGGACCCGCCGCCCTCTTCCAAACTGTCATCCGTCACGCAGAATGGATCTAGCGACAAGGAATCTAAATCTGGCCCTTTGAAACTGAGCGACATCGGCGTGGATGACAAGTCCAGTTTCAAGCCGTATTCCAAACCTTCAGATAAGAAGGACTCGTCTCCGGGCGTCTCGGGCGGAGAGAAGTCTGGTTTCCGAGTGCCGAGCGCCACCTGCCAGCCGTTCACGCCGCGGACAGGCAGCCCGCACTCCAGCGCCTCAGCCTCTCCCATGCCCTCCGAGGGGAAATGCGGGGACAGGGATGAGAAGAAGGAGGCAGACTGTAACAAAAGTGGCTCCACGGACGGCTCGGGCGCCGCCGGCCACGGCAGGATAAGCGTGAATTGCGGTGGGATTAACGTGGAAGTCAACCAGCACCAGGAGACGACGCCGGGCGCCAAAACATCCTCCTCCTCCTCCTCGGAGTCTCCGTCCGTGACTTCTGTATCCTCCGCTTCGGTTCTCGGGTCTGGACTCGTGGCGCCGGTTTCCCCTTATAAGCCGGGCCAGACGGTTTTTCCTCTGCCTCCTGCCGGTATAACCTACCCGGGTAGCCTGGCCGGGGCCTACGCCGGCTACCCCCAGCACTTCCTGCCCCACGGAGGGGGTTTGGTGAACGCGCAGCTGGCCAGCTCGCTGGGCTGCAGCAAAGCGGGCTCCAGCCCTCTGGCCGGGGCCTCCCCGCCGTCCATCATGTCGGCCAGCCTGTGCAGAGACCCTTACTGCCTCAGTTACCATTGTGCCAGTCACCTAGCGGGAGCAGCCAGCGCGTCCTGCACGCACGACTCCGCCGCCGCGGCGGCCGCGAACGCCATCAAATCCGGCTACCCGTTAATGTACCCGACGCACCCCATCCACGGCGTCCACTCCTCGGCGCCCTCGTTCAGCGGGCACCCCCTGTACCCCTACGGTTTCATGCTCCCCAACGACCCTCTCCCCCACGTTTGCAACTGGGTGTCAGCGAACGGACCGTGCGACAAGCGTTTCTCCACGTCGGAGGAGCTGCTGAATCACCTGAGGACACACACGGCGTTCACCGGAGCGGAGAAGCTGATCTCCGGCTACCCCGGCTCCTCGTCCCTGGCCAGCGCCGCAGCGGCGGCCATGGCCTGTCACATGCACATGCCACCGTCGGGAACCCCCGGGAGCCCCGGGACTTTGGCCCTGAGGAGCCCGCATCACGCGTTAGGACTCAGCAGCCGCTACCACCCGTACTCCAAAAGCCCCCTGCCCACCCCCCGGAGCACCCGTCCCCGTCCCCGCCGCCACCGGCCCCTATTACTCTCCTTATGCACTGTACGGACAGAGACTGACCACAGCATCAGCGCTCGGATACCAGTGAGGAAAAATGACTGCAAAGTTTATTGTACTGAGAAAACAAATATAAAGACTTTTATATGAACAGTGCTACAGATATGGGCGGGAACCGGACTTGTATTTATTTATATGTCGGCTTAAAAGCAGGCGATAATATCTGCAAATGGAAAATATATGAGCTGTGCAAAAAAAAGTGCATTATGTTGAAACTGAGCTCTATAGTTGAAACAAAAAGACACACACAAACACAACACAACACACACACACACACATACACGTTGTTAGAGTACTAATTACAGTAGGGGTCTTCATTTTGATGTTAATTTGAAATTGCTATGATTGTATTTGTTCTTATTTAATGTCTCCAGGAGATGGTGATGACGATGATAATAATAATTTACATGCATGTTTGTTTCTTAAATTTCAGAAATTTGTCCACATTTTAAATTGCCGTTATTTTTCAGGTGTCCACCTTGGAAAGAGAATTGGTATTTTTTTGTATGTATTCTGGGAAAAAAAAATAAGAAACAATTCTGTTCCATATGTGTGCACGTGCCTTTCTTTATGAACCTTTTAGAATACGTATACATTTATTTTTTCAGATGAAAAAAAAAATTAAATAAGCAAATTTTTACAATATGTCATTTCCAAAAAATAATCCATTATTATGACGACATTTACTTTCCCTGTTTACGTTTATCTTTCTTTCTCCGTGTGTGCGCGCGTACGTGTTTGTGTGTGTTTGTGTCTCTGTGTGTGTGTGTGTGTGTGTGTGTGGCCTGTTCGAAATTTCACTTGAATGACTTTTGACTCCGTTTTCAGATTTCTTCCAAACTTAATTTCCTTCGTCTGCTCAAAGAATTTGCCGATTCGTATTTAACCATTAATATTCCAAATGGATGTAAATATGTCTACATAAATTTGATGTTAAACTCGCTCACTCTCACAGGAACGCGGACGTTTAGCACTTTAGAAAATTTATGGAATTATTTTTCCATGTTTTTCTCGAGTAAATTTAAGATAATGGAATACCTAAAAAAAAGAGGTCACAATTCGATTCATTTACAGAATTTTAATTTCGTAATTGCATTTTGCGATGACGCTATTGAATTGGAATACGGAATTTGCATTTGACACTGCCACACTCTAGCAATTTTGAAAAAGACCTGGTTCTTTATTTAAATGTTATTTATTTTTGTGGCTTTCAAAAAAATGACGGAGAGCAAAATTTCAAAACACATTTTCCTTAAAATTGTAATGCATGCAGATCGTCGGGGGACACCGACGGGGCCTTGAAATCCTAATCGGATTAACGGTGTACACTGAAGGTTTTATCGTCCATTGAGCGACATTAACTTTTGTCTCGCAGCTGTTGACGCAGCTGTATTTTCGCCGCACTGTTTATTGCAACAGCCAGCCGGTGTTGTGTTCGGTTCTGTTTATCCCTGGGCTCCAACGGAACACCCCCCACACCCCCTCCACCTCCACCACCACCCCGCCTCACAACGCGTCCGAGGCCCACACGCGTCCCGGGCTCATGGCACGACGGTGCGCGGCGGAGATCTCCACGTCTGCCCGCATCACTGTGGCTGTGAGTCGGAGGGTCCCGGCGGAAGGCAATTTATCATCTGCCCCTCCCCCCCGGGGGGGCCTGTCACTGGAGGAACAGGCAGGCACATGTGTGCATGAATTACCACCAACCCTCCCACCTACGGAGCCCCCCCCACCCACCCCCTCTCCCCTCCCCGCCTGCCTCCCCCTTCCTCCCCTCTGAGGCGGTTTGACACGCAGGAGGGAGAACATGGGGTATTAAGAGTGTGAGGGAGTATTAAAGCGCATATTTACTCTGTCCATCAAGACAGTTGCTCAATAGTTGGAATTTAACTACAATTTAAAATAAAAAAAGACAAAACAGTTGTTGGAGTTGTGGAGATTTGTGGATGGCTGCTTGGATGCCTTTGCTACAATATTGATCTACAAGTAATTTAAACAAGAATATGTGCAGCTTGTCTTTATATTTGAAGCGTTAATCAGGAGCACTGGCAAGGAGCAATCAAAATTTTCAATTTGTCAACGGTGAGAGTCTGAAAGTGCAAACACGCCGACGTATCCTCGCTCATATAACATGCACTTCTCCCCAGGTTTTTCCCATCACGAAGTGACCTAAAACTGTCGCGTCCCAGGGACATTCCTGCACCCTCATCCATGGAGACCCTGCAGGAGAGGTTGGGGCGGCAGGACCTGAGTCAGGAACCCATCCCCGCATCCTGCTGTCGTTCGTGGGTGTGTGGAGCTGTACACACGCCCGTCCTCTGCGGTGGGCAGCCTATAGGTCGGTCCCAGCTGTGTCAATAAGAGAACGCGGCTATCATCTGTGCACGGAACAAATCAAACACCCGTACTATCTTATTATTGCGCTCTGTAAGCTAAAAGTGCAGTAAAGGCTGGACCTGCTCACTTACACAAGTCATCTACGCACAGCAGAGGATAAGCTGTAGCATATCTATATTTTATTTACATTTTTTTCCACCCCCTCAGTTGATTAAATTTACCATCTTGGCTGGGACACAGCAGCTATTGTCTGTGTGTGTGTCTGGAGATATAAGCAGGATTTGCTGCAATGAAACCATAAAGTGAGCAACATGAAGCAGGACCCATGTCAGGCTTCACCTCCAACAAATGCCTGAACTCTGAAGTACCCCGTTCTTTCTTTAGGGCCCTCAAGACCCTCAAACCTCCCACCACCAGGCAGGTTTTAGTGCTCGGACGGCCCAAACCAGGTCACCTCTGTCTGATTCAGGGCTCCACGGAGACGGGGGGGGTTCAGATAGTTCTCCCTGTTTCTGATTCTGATGAAGAATATTTTATGGAAATGGACCTTTGTTGCACGCGGCCTAATGGAATGGGCTGGATTGTTGTCTGTTGGCTGATAAATGTAGGAAGCTGAGAAAGTATCAGGAATGGGCTCTGCTCCCATCTTTGCTTTTGTTATTTGTGTGCGTGTGTGTGTGTGAGAGTGTGTGTGTGTGTGTGTTTTAGATCAGCAATGTTAAGCACTGCATCTTCTGGACGTTACAGCAGAAAATCACTGGGTTACTTAAACTGTCTGGAGCTGCGTGAATACGATATGAGATGTCTCCCAGCACGTCTACGTCGCACTCGCCCAGCAGAGTATCGGAGACACAGACAGCTTAATTTGCCCCCACCCTTCTCTCTCTCTCTCTTTTTTTTTTTTTTTGACAGGTTAAAGTTTCAGTCTTCCACTTAATTGCCGTCTTCTGGCTTCCAAAAGTAAACCTAAATGCTCTGAGTGGCCTTGCCCATCAGTCTGAGCAGTGATGGGGTGTGATGGTGGTTCCATGGGTGTGGAGCGGCGATTATCATAACTCACAGGGTGACTAATGACAGAAAGGCCTCTCCTGTCACACCGAGTGAGGGTATAATGAATTGTCATGAGTTCACAGCCCTTTGTGGAGAATCCAGAGAATTCTGCGTTGAAGAGATAACTAGCATCACATGTGGCTCATTGAAAGCTGTTTACATCAGCAGATGAACGTCTGCATGTGCGGCCGCAGCATGTGGACACACTCCTTTGAGATAGCTCTTCCACTTCTACTGGAGGCTACTAGGCTAAGCTGTTTCTTAAGTAAGAGACTACTCTCTGTACTCTCCTTTAGCTTCCATAAATCATTGCCTTTAAGCCCCACCCACTGCTGCTTTCATTCTAAATCACTCACAGATCAAGACGAGAATCAAACAAGGAACTAACAGAATTCTGATGAGTGCTAGGGTGGATCATTTGCTGGCAGGACGCCCCCCCCCCCCATATGAGCCTGGTCCTTCTCAATGTTTCTTCCTGCTAAAAGGGAGCTTTTTCTTGCAACGGTTGCTGATTTTGGGGGTCAGGCTCATGGTTTCTCTTTAACCAGAGACAATGAATGTTGAATGTAAGAGATGCTGTATAAATAAAGCTGAATCACACTGAATTGGTAGTTTAAGAGCGAGCGCACCAGCATCTGGAGCAAAGTCATAAATAAACCTGACCTGCAAAAATACGTCTGTTCCAGCTCAGAATGTGGGATGAAGCTTAAAAAACCATCTAAGAGCTCACTAGAATGTACTAGAATAATGTCGATTGTGCGCTATTGACCACAATTTCTGGCTTTAAGCCTTTTTCTTTAGAAGGAAGTGTAGGAAGCCAGAAGTTACATTACAAAACATCACTTTTGGGCAGTACTGCTCACAGGGGTGAACTAATGAGGAGGCTGGTCTTGTGAGAGAGCTGCCCTCCCAACACAGCCTGTCATTTTCATGGGAAACCATATCACTCTTTTAAAAACACAGTGCTCCAAAAGATGACCGCCAAAACAAAATCTGGCCCGCAATGAAGAAACTCTCCACATTCTGAGAGTCCGAAGAGGTCACCACAAACTCTGCAGTTAAAAAGCATGCTCTGTCCTCGGGCACGCCTGGTTGCGTTTGACTCCGTTTTTGCACCTCAGCAGCTATTTAAGCCGAATCAGACACGAACCAGTAAAGAACCATCTGGGAGCATTAACACTCATGACTTTGGTGCTCCGTAGGACCGTTTTCCCGCTGAAGACCCAGAACTTTCTCCGTGAGGACAAGAAGCAGCTCCACTGTGATATTCTCCAGAGTTTCCCGGTCAGCGCCAAATGTGAAAAACGGCAATATATAACACTTAGGTGATTTATGAGAGCTATATTTATCATGTTGATATAAACTATTCAGCCATTACCAGCCTCCACATTACTCCAGCAATTCATTCACGTCAGCAGACCAAACAATTCCCCTCCCCGCACCGCCAACCCCAAAGCAGGACTATCTGCCCGTGCCCAGATGACTTTCAATAGAGACTTCTCTGAGGAAATAAAAAAGAGAGAGGGGGCATTTCTCAACTCATCCGCATGCAATAAGTGATGATGTGGCCATGTATCACACATTGATCTGAGGCGTTTGCGGGAGCTGAGCGTATTAGGGAAGGAGTGAGATAGACTAATGGGCCTGACTCAGAGACAAATTGAGCAAGACACACAGCAACAGAGCCCCAGGAAATACGGGGGGGCTCGCGTCACTTTTATTGCTTTAACGCGTTTTAGTGTTAACTGAGAAATTGAACCTCAAATTTCCGACAATATATTTGCCTTCCGTTGTTTTTCTGTCGCGCCGGGTGCAGAGAAAGCAAGCGCCGTCCCCGTTTCTGAAGGAGTTTCGCTTATTTAGATCAGCATGCTGCACCCACGGAAGTAGAAGTTTAAAAGCAATAAAGGCTAGTTTGCATTTTCCTTGCAGATAATCTGATCGCAGTCACGGTTATTCATTGGTGAAACAGATTAAACAATGGAAATATTGCACATTTTGGGGGAATTACATTTGCAAGAACATAAACAACAAAAACAGAACAAAACTCTGAGGTGGATATAAATCATTTTGTGATTTATTCTGTTAGAGTTCCAGCGAGTTTGGATTACCCACCTGGTCAAAGTGTGTCGCTGTAAGTTGCTCAAAGTTTAAAAGTGATGTCAGCAGGTCTCTGAGCCCCTCCTCCTGAGGATGCAGAAACAGACCATCCACCCCAATCAGAACCTGTAGACGCGTGTTCATGGATGTTTGAAGTTTAAATGATTAAAAGTGTTAATAAAACAAAGTGAGCCAGCTGTCCCACACATGATCACCAGTCTTGGCTTCCTTCAGAGTGAGTTCTGACTATGAGCAGCTGGTTTATGTGATAAAAAAGTGCCTTTAGGAGCAGCAGCGTTGCAGCAACGCTCCCCCTACAGGCAGGTACTGTAAATACGCCTTAATGTAAAAGCTGGAAAATGCAACTTTTGCATATTTAGACGTGACACCCCCGAAGAGTCAATCAAAGAAAATAAATAAATTAGTGGGCTAAGTAAATCTATTGAAAATGTGAAAACAGAAGAGCTGTCACAGGGATGATTCTCACCCACAAAGAAACCCAGAAAGACAAGTGAAGGGATCTTTTGAAACCGTAGGTAAATATGAGGATCCAGGCGTCGAACAATCCAGGTAATAACTGATGTTAGGACTTGGCATTTGCTCTGACATGCATTTGAGACAGGAACATTAAAAGATATCCACAGTTTGACAGGTATCACAGCTCCCCCAGGCAAGAAGGATTCTCATTTTGATGAGTGTGTCAGTCACAGTGAAGCCTGTCGACACGC
This sequence comes from Lagocephalus sceleratus, assembly GCA_911728415.1. Classification (NCBI taxonomy): domain Eukaryota; kingdom Metazoa; phylum Chordata; class Actinopteri; order Tetraodontiformes; family Tetraodontidae; genus Lagocephalus; species Lagocephalus sceleratus. The sequence goes on from CAJVRN010000040.1 coordinate 6,547,795, forward strand.
CAGATCTCAAGCATCGACGTTCCAGAATAACTCCAGCCTTGACAAAAAAAAAAAAAAAAAGAGAGAGAAAAAAAACACACAAATGGAATATTTGAATAGCTGCGTGAAGGCAGACTGATTACAGCTAAGCTAAAATGTTTGGTTTGGAGGCGTCGGGACTGTAGCCTTTGCGGGGGGAACACAAATTTCAGAAAGGCATTAATGCCACAAAACACTTTAAGCCGGCGTTCTGTTCATCACAGGTTTCAAAACTGAAAAGTAGTTTCCCATTTATGGTGCACTGGAGGGCTTTTCTTCCTGCCTCGTTCTCTGAAACAACAACAAGGCGGGAAAGGATTGATTTAAAACATAACGCGGGCCACCGCCACCAGTGTGCATAAGCTCATAACCCAGCAGTTGCACAACTTCCCCAAATGGATCATTCATAATCAACGTCAGCGAATTAGTTGTGACTGGGGTTGACAGAACTGTGGAGAGACGGCGGACGACTCTGGGTTTTAAATGCCGGGCTCGGAGCCACGTGTGAATAGTCGCTCTGTATGTATTCCTTCGCTCCGTCATGTATACGACACTCACACTGATTTACGGCCCTTTTCCTGTTCAATTATTTACAGGAATATGGCTCTGTGTGCTTTTAATGGTTGTTGTATGGACCTGCTTGGCTCTAAAACGCCCTACAGACGAGCAGCCATGCGCCTGGATGGATGGGAGACCTCTCAGCGCTGATTCATAAGCTGTTCAGTCCTTTACTGCAAACAGGGTGTGGAGAAACACCGCTGCGCCTGGAGTGGGGCACGCTTTTGGGAACAAATATCAATCCCCCGGCTCCACAGGTATCAGTAATCCGACGTGACGCGCATAAAAAATAAATGAGTTTTCGATTTTGATATGTGATTTAGTCCCAGTGCTCACATGGGAGCCCTATTATGAAATATGAATGCGTTTTTATATTTTATTTTGGCAAATGTTCGTGTTTGTCAGTCTGAATGTCGGTTCAAAGAAACGCTCGGTTGTTGGAGGCTGGTTTATTTGTCTGCAAACAAAGCCAGCCGGTACTATTCATGTCATTCAAACTCCATTTTCACGGGATCCGTCAATCAGTGGCCATTGTTCCGAGAAATAATGTTCTCTGTTAATGTTTAATGTGACCATAGTTTGATAAGTTTTTGTGCTCTTTGAGAAAAAGCGCTTCGGAGCACAATCAGCCGTTAGTGTGTTTACCCACTAGTGCCTGTTGATTGTCTCCTTTGATAAGAGCACGTTGGTTAAATTCCCAGTCCAACCATCCGTTTCAAAACAACGACTCACAGGGATTTTTTTTTCTTTTTTTTTCTTTTTTTCAGTTTTCATGAGAAATGATCTCACAATCCTGCACAAGACAGGACTCAGTGTTAAACCAGCGACAAATATTGTTCCCATATGAGAGCGGAGGGTATGAAATCTGTGGCTTTGTGCACGTCCGTCCAGGGTTCTGTACAATGAAAACGTTGAGAAGCATGATTTTTATCAGCCAGACAGCCAGCTTTTCATAGTTCACAGCTCAACACAGCCAAGCTTAGTTGACAAGTTGAGTGTCTGCATGCTTTCAAAGCCAAAGAACAATAAACCCTTGTTCCCAGTGACAAGGAGAGAGAATCAATGTGACAGCTGTGAACAAATACGAGGATGACGGGGGAGTCGACTTCAAAGCCGTAATTGCTAATTTGATCCATAAGTTTGATATAGCGACTCATGGTAAAGTGTTCCGTCTCCTGTCCACTTATTCTAACGCTGACCGTATTTCAGACTGCGTCATGTATCCTCCTGACTTCACTATTGGCATCATCTCAACCATGAAGTCACGAGTGAACCGACAAAGTTCCGTCCCGTTCATCCACACATCCGTGAATCGCTCCTTTGTGGTTCCTCGCCGTTCTCTATAAGGGGAGCGGGTGATTAGCAATATTCTGCAGATCTCGACAGCAATCTTGAAAGGAGCGTTTCAAATGTCTCACTTGTGCCCCTTCCCACTAACATTTCCCACAGTTCCCATTCAAGAGTCCTGCTGGGTTTTCTTTCAATGAGAATTCACGAGTATGGGTGAAGGTAAAAACAAAACTGAAATTTGAACCTGGAAAACAAGACTGTAAGGTTTTATTTAACTGACTTACTAAGCAATTATCAAGAAGTGCACTCTTGTATTTAGCCTCAGAATTACATGTGATTTTTACCAATGTCCCAGTCACAGTTGGCGGATTAAAAATATCAGCTGCTTGTTTTCTTTACACCAGACATTTACGTCACATTTTAACAAACAGTAACTGGAGCTAATTTGCAGCCTTGATGTTTGTGCGTTCCCTGAAAGCACTGAGGAGAGCCATAGATACGAGTCGGTACTCAGAAAGCATCTGAATCCATAGGGAGCAGATCGTACCAGACAAGCCCTTTTTCTGAGCTAAATCATTTTTACTAAATACATGTCTGAGCATGATTCACTCAACCCAACTTGGCTTTGACTTGTTAGCAAACCCTAAACTGGTTTGGAGCCATCGCACGGTTCCATGTTAGGCTCAACCACACAAAAACAGAGCAAAAGCTGCAGCCTGGGCCCAAACACAGTTGTCCTTGTGTTTTCTGTGTGCTATTTAACAGTTCATCCACCTCATCTGTTCACCTAAATGTGCTTGTTGAAAAGTGTGTGACACCGGCCCTTCCTGCAGATTTAATTACACGGGGCACTGTGAGCTTAGCTGTTCTGGTAGCGGAGTCTTTATAATGAAACCTGGCTCTTAGCCACAAAAAAATCCATCACTTTAGTGTCACATGATTATTGGTGTTTCCTATGGCTATATTTATGCACTCTAACTGTATCCCCTTTCACTGAAACTGTAGCCAGGGGGCGATTTGTCTCCATGAGGGAATGGCGCTTACACCCAGCCATTCCGGGGGATGACATCGATGGCAGGACTTGCTATTTAGCGCAGATCCGCTTCTCACCAGATGTTGTCCAGAACAAGTCAAATCACTTTTAGACTAATGTCAGGACGGGGTTTTAAAGAATGCCGGACCAGTGGGGTCAATGTTCCACAAGGTTGAAATCAATTTTTTAATGGGTGCCATCAAAGGATGAAAGAGAAATGGACTGTTGATTTAGATTATGTCTGCACAATAATCACTACAATGTTACAACATTATATAGAAGTGATTTTAACTCTGGCAGCAACACAGTCTTTCATTTTCTGCAATTTTTTTTCCAGTTTTCATTCTGAAGTGAAGTCAAAGTTGGATAGATTCCACCCTGAGACCTGATTGGCGAGGCTGAGATGATGGAATCACCTCAGTGTTGAAGAGTCCACCACCACATTCTCTTAATGATTGTGTACCAGAATAATTTAATGAATCCACTCAACTAACACTAACCATCTCAGAGTTCTACTTTTCATTAATTTGTCATCAAAGTGGCAGCTTTGTATTCGATTTCCTTTAAGGAGACAATAAAGCATCAATCATTCACCCTGAGAGTATATTTAGCCTTTTGATGAGCGGGGCAACCCACAGTTTATCGCTGTATGCAAACTGAGCTGGCACTTTACATCTCATTTGATAGAAAATCAATGACTGTGTTTTTTTTTCCTACTGTTTCCTCGCATGACATGACTCCTCCTGTCACATACTGATGAATAGAAAGCCTTTTCTCCATCCATCCATCCAACCATTCATCCATCACTGTTTATCAGTGAGCTGTATAGTTCCATGTTTTGGTCCCCTCATTTGTGATTAAGACGTGAAAGTCAATTATTGATGTGTCAATTGTTGAAATTGGAGCTCACGCTTTACATTGAAACCAGATTTGGATTCACTTCAGGTGCCTTCACAACAGAACTGTTTGGGCCATGGACAGTCCACTTCGTTCGGGTGAATGTAATCCGGTGTGGATCAAACAAGCCTGGTCCTGGTGTGGTTCACTTGTAGATCCAAAGGGACTGTCTAATGAATCTATGAGAGGAAAAGGACCAAAGGGAGGAAGTGAATCAAAGACCGGAAGGGAATCAAAGAGAGGAATTGATGTAGTGCAGGGGTGGCCAACCCAGTCCTACGAGAGCCTCAATCCAGCTGGTTTTCCGTCCCACTGGGTAGACAACGGCTTTCACCTGGAGTCCTTGTTCTCGATCCCTTGGTGACAGCTGTTGTCTACCCGGTGGGACGAAAACCTGCTGGATTGCGGCTCTCGTAGGACCGGGTTGGCCACCCCTGATGTAGCACAACAACAGGGAGAATTCAAACAAGCAAAAGTGGCAGGGGTAGAGATATTGGAAAATGGATTGTGGTTATAGTGTATTTCAATTTTCAGTCCAGGCCCAATCAGTGAGCCAGATTTACTCTTTCCTCAGCCTAACCCTCCTTTCTATTTCCTGGTCTCTGCTCACTGTCAGTGGTATTTGTTTGGTCAGCTTTCCAAGTGTAATGTGAAAGCAAACCAAACCAAATGAAGGTGTGACTTTTTGGCATTCCATGTCCAAACGAACCTCTTCAGCTCCAGGTCCTGATGACAGCTGAAGAAGGATGTAAGATTTACCGTCGGCCTTTAACGCCCCCATCCAGGACTAATTGTCGCAGGAGACGACAGCGAGTTAGCAGTTTAAAACCTGTCCTCCACATAAATGACCTTTTTAGAAGACCTCAGTAGTTTTATAAATTGCTCTTCTCATTTGTCTTCTATGGGCCGTGTGTGAATATTAAAGTGCAACGACCATCGTGCACTTCACAGAAAAGGGAGTAGCGGCGACTATTTACAGTGCTGGGGGGGGGCGGGGGAGTGGATGACTTTTTGCATGCTCAATCAACCGTGAAATGTCCGTTTAATCATACCCAGAACCCCCCCTGGTTTATTTGTGCTGCAGCACAGATTTACATCTCCAAACATCCCCCAATATTAATCATTACTTCATCACGCCCCGCAACTGACAAGGAGCATGAACCACCTCACTGTCCATTGACGTGTACACGTGTGTTGGTGTGTGTGCGTTTGTGTGTTGGTGTGTGGGAGGGTAACAAACAAACTCTTTTCACTCACTCACCACTCGTGTCCAGCAGAAATACTGAGCATTAATGACACAGTTTCTCTCTTCTCCCCCCACTATGTTTTGGGTCCGCTGAGATTTTGGAGGAAGCCAAACGGGATCACTCGCATGTACTTTTTCTCCTTGAGAGGAAAAAAAGGATGATTGATGTTATTTTTCAGGAAACATCATCAAAGAAAAACACATGAAGTGAATGTGTCACATATTTTCTCCCCCTACCTGTTATTTTATTTAAAAGGAAAAAAAAAAAAACTGAACTGGCTTTAAAAACGGCCGGCATTCCATCCGGCGGAGGAAAACAAAGCAAGCTTTAACAAACCAGCGGGGGAAAATGTCGAGGTCAAACCTCACGCCCGCCGTGGTAGCCATGCTGCAGCCTTAATGGACTTCAGGATGTTTGGCCATCAACGGTGAATCCTTCATGAGAAAGTGAGGCGCGAGTTTATCACGCAGGATGAGAAGCATGTTACATTTGCCACTTTAAACAAGATAAATGGGTCACTCAGGCATTTACATCCTCATACATTTTTATGACTCCGCCGCGAAGTATATTTGATCTATTGGCAACAAGATAAATGACGGGCATAAAGCTGTGGCAGTTCTGACTTTAAACAAGCTTTTATTTGATGCAAGCCTTTTACTTTTACATGACGCAATGTCTGTCTTTGCAACCGCACGCGCCCAGAGTTGAAGAGTGAAGAGGAAACCTCTTTCTTCCTGACATCACGAGCCGCGCATTTTTTTTTTGCGTTGCGTGTTTTCAATCAAAAGGCATCGATGTTTCAACGTCTTCTGCTTTCGACACTGGCGAGGCCAGACGAGCCGTCCCGCGTGACCACGTGACTGGAACCATGTGAGGTTCTGAGTGATGGAGGAAGACATCCTCTGCTGTCCTTCATCACCTTCCCCCTCTCCTCCTGCAGCGTGTTGTTTTGCACATGGTTCCATTCGCTCTATCCCTGACTGATGTCCGCAGATGGGCGGCAGATTAAAAATGCTGCCGGAGTTGTTGGAGCACCGGCAGCAGATGCTTGTGGAGACCTCTGGGCTGGAGTTTGAATACAGGCCCATTTAGTCCCAGTTGCATGAGAGAGCAGCAGCTCAGACAGAAAGTGACATGGGCTAGTTCATAGCTATTTTTTAACATTTTTTTTAATGGTTTGTTCAAGAGAGAGCTAAAGAAGCCGACTTTGTTCGAAGGCTCCCCGGAAGGACAGGTGTTCTTGCGCACCTTCAGATGTTTTGGATGGGATTCTACTCCCTTGTGTCATCTGGTATGCGCCTTCGGCTCATCTCTGCTATATCCTGCAGCTGGAGCCGACCTCTTTCAGGGACCAACGTTAGTTCCGAACAATGCCGCATGATGAGTTCTAACAGTGGATTGATTCAGTTGTACAGATTTCGACCAGACACGAATTCCTAAGTGTCACTGATTGGATTGTAGAAACAGAACTGGAATCCTTTGCAATGATGACTTATTTTCTTCACAATGCACATTTCAATGCGTAAGGTGCTGGATGTGGATGCAGAAAGAAATCAATTAATGCTGAAGTCATCAACTGTATTGTTTTGCTTACAGTAAAAAAGGAGGTGCTAGGAGGAAAAGAAAGCCCAACAGATGGCTTTTGTTTGGGTCTCCATGATGAAGCCTGTAATTTACACTCTAATAGGCGATGCCATTGCCATGGGAGGCACTGCTACTCTGAAGGATTGGGGAGAGAGAGAGAGGAAAAGAGCTCCATCATGCAAAAGGGAGCTCCTGTCTGCCGCAGTGGTCCAGGACAAAGCTGAAAGCTCCCAGACGCCCAGTATGATTAATGACTTATGGCCACACTGTGTAGAAGCCTGGTAATTAGCTACAGGCTGATTAAAGACAAGTAAACTTCTGCTGATAACCCGATTCTGTTTCTCCCCAGTGCCGACACTGGCATGTGGAAGCTCTTACTGCCAGGGTTGCAAGAAACAGACCAACATTGAGTATGATGAATGTAGTCTCCAACAGGCGTATACAGGCTCTAATTTAAAACTATTTAGCGTGTGACATATTGGCATTGTGCTCTCTCTGTCTCCCTCCGTTAATGTTTGTGGTTTGCGATGGCGTCCAAGTTTCAGGCGGCTGTTGTTTTTAGTCTGCGCTTGACATATTCATGAATAAAGTTTTGTGCTGGCTCCCTCCCTTTCACTCCCCCTGGTCTTTTCCCTGGCCATAGATTTTACTCCAAACATTTGCATTTCCCAACATTAGTGAACGACAAGAGTGGTGGCCCACCACCAGGATTCGTCAGCTACCAGATTTTGTGCTTCTATCTTCACAAACATCAACTAGGGACAGAAAAGCGCTGGGTTACACCAACGTTTCAATGGAATGGAGACAACAAGCACCTTCAAAATTGTAGATACTTAGCCAAGATACATCCAAGGTCAACCAAGTGGGACCATTCCCCTGAAGTAAACAGATGTAGACACAGTAGAAAAAACTGAATAGCAACATTAAATACAAGCAATATCAGGTGTTTTCCAGTCCAGCAGATACTGAAATTAGCACAGGTGACACTGAACAATTCCAGTGTGCTGTCATCATCCATTTCCAGTGGGACTATAATGTTATAAGAAGAGTTTTCTTGCCAACGTTCAAGACTGGCTCTCACCCAAAAGTGCAACAGGAGCAAGTTTAGCAGTGGACATTTTGGTAGAACTAATCGTGGAACCCAATTTGTCTGTGGCGAGTGAGAAATGGGCCTTGCTCTAAATGAAATACAAAACTGTGTGTGGGTGTGTATGTGTGTGTGTGTGTGTGTGTGTGTGAGAGAGAGAGAAGGAGAAAGAGAGAGAGACAGAGAGGGGTCTCTGGTGGAGAAAGGACAGTGCCACAGGGCAAAGGCATGTGTGCCGAGATGAAATGCCCGGCCACCCACTCTTCTCCTTTTATCGGCCCCTCTCATAATTAGGTTGGTTAACATACTGCCGCGTATGCAGTCATATTGACTGGGAGCTTAATCATATTAGCATTGAGTTCCCGTCCCTGCTCGCCCCAGGTGACACTTGTAAGTCCAGAGTTATGGCCCTAACCTATGGGAGGAAATTAGCTTTGGACTCAGGTTTGTTCTTGTTCTACAGCCCGAGTGCGAAAATATTTAGCAGGCGAGGCGGGCGACAGGGCTTTGAGAAATGAAAGGGCAAGCACAGTGTTCTACGCAGAGTGCCATTCTGAGGCATGAAAAATGCAGGAAGTGCGAGGAGAGATGCAGCTCCTGTTAGTTTGGCTGGCAGTCCATTAGGCTTGATAGACATTTCACTTACCAAAGTCAAATATAACAGTCTAGCATTCATTAATATGAGGAAGGGTCCCGGGAATCAAACCTACCATCTGGTTAAGACGACAGTATAATCTACAACTCATGATTAGGTCTAAGGAGTGGAATTTCACTTTAATCTTTTTTCAGGGCTTGAAATTTCCATCTGCACTGTGCGGCACATCATTTTTCTTCAAGACAAATGTGCTGTTTTTCATGTTCCAAAATTAGATCAGAAGAAAGCGATTAATCATGTCATGGCCTGGGAAAGGAAACAAAGATCTGATTTTCCTCTCTCGTTCCCTCTCTCTGCAGCCAGGCACCACTCCTTTCTTCACCTATTCCTTTTCTTCCATATCTCATCTCCTCTGTAAAACCTCCCCCTTTCCCTTTCCTCTGTCTCTTATCCTCCATACCCCCCCCCCACTTCGCTCTATTTTCATCCTTGTTCTGGACAGCGCTCCTGAGCCATATCTTCCTCCCTGTCACTACGCGAGACAGAGTTATTTTCTCATTGTTGTGCCGAGACTTCAAACAAACAAAAAAAAAAAGAAAAGAAGGAATATGCGGGCTTGACGAGCTACCTTCAATTAGCATAGCATTCCGTCTTCTCCTCCACCCACCCTGTGATGGTGGAAAACAAGGGTTGTGTGTGACACCGCAACCGAATCTAAACTGGGAAGAGTGCAAGTCACCAGGACTGCAAATTAGTGAGGCCGCACAACTGTCAGGTACAGGCCGATGCTGACAGTTGTAGCCCATTACGGGAACATTGATGTTTTCGCAGTGTGACAAAAAGGATTCCTTTTTTCTCCCTCCTTACAGAGGACCTGTCTGTCAGCCAGCTCTCAAGTCATAACAAATCACTGGCACTCAGCTGAGGCTGAGCATTGGGAGCGTCAGGGGGAAGATAAATGACCTGCAGGCCTTTGAAGTGCTTTGGCAGTTCAGATGGCTCGGCGGCGCTGACAGAGAAATATACACAACAGCATAACCAATAATGAGAACATTAAACATTCCTGCCTCCTGACAGGCTGACAGGAAAGCCCAGCCTGGCATCAATCATCTTCCCAGGCATAACCTTGACAATTAGTCTCCTCTCTGCCTCCAGCTCTCACCCCTCGCTCTCCAGACTCCAATACCCAGATCGCACTGGCTGCCAGGCTGAAGGCAGGGCGAGGATGACAGCAGGGGGGCATGGGCCACAGTCAGTGGGCCATGGAAGGTTCTTGTGGGTAGGTGATGGTGGGGAGGGGGGGCTGCGTTCAAACATTCCATGTCAGGGCATCCCGTTGGATTTATAGAGTTATCCCAGCTGGGACTGAACGAATACTCTGCCCTCATTTTTCACCCGCCTTGCTTATCTTAGAACGATTATTACTTAACCAATTATTTGGGGACCTCCTTCAGGGCTCCAGTTGGCCACGATGAGTAAAACTTCATCTTGGATTATGAAAATAATCTACTCCACATTTCTTAACTAAGCAGCAGTGCAGCGAAATGCATGGATACCACCCATGAGAGGCAGGAACAGGGCCGCGCCTTTGCTGAGTACAGCACACACTTGTGTTTCCTCCATTAGCCGCGTGCATGTAAATCAGCACAGACAAGCTGACCCCCCGAAATGTTTATGCTCTCAAGTTTCCAGCACTTGCACACCGCTCTGGCCGAACATTCAGTTGCCACACCGGTAGAGATGATTTATGGGGCTGAAGATATTTCCCCTTTGACTAGCACATTTGCAAAAAGCAACGTCAAGGATGCGAGTTAGCAGATACAGGCAACCTTTCGGGAAAGTATTTTTTACCGGCTTATTGGAAGAGTAATAAATATCTGGGTGACGGGGCCTTCTCGTGGTTACAAAGCTTACCTGCAACTAAGCTGGATAATTAGCAGGCCCTGAAGATGATGTATGACTTTCATTACCCTTCGGGACGGGGCAAACTAAATGAGGACACAGTTAATTGCCGTGCAGAGCAGTCTGGCATGATGGGGAAAAATGCAGGCCCTGGCTCCTTCTTTCAGTTTTTCTGTCTTTGCTCTGCTGGGGGAAAAAAAATGGTGCCGTTGCCGTTGCGAGGCTATGATCTCCCCCACTCCTCCCAACATCACTGCCCGCAGGAGTTCACCGACTGTCCATAAATCAAGAGCTGCTTACAGCTGAAACTACCCTGAGTCATCAACATGCAATAAGCAGACTGACAGATTCCGCCCTGACTGCATTACACTCTCAGTTCAAGTAACCTCGTTCCCAGCTCTGCTTTCTTTCCCCCCTCACCTTTACGGTGTCTCTCTAGACAACATCTTGAACTTTTTAGAAACCCCCAGAACCCATCTGGGGCACACTGGGAATGAAAAAAAAGAGCGGGTATACCAGAGTGTCCCTATCTGCCACGTATCTAAGGGGAGGGGTGGGAGAGGCTTGTGGGAAGGGTGGGGAGAGTGTTTCCAGAATCAGCCCTCTCAGGAGTTCCAGTGGGTGAAGCTAATAGCTAAAATGATGAGGTTAAGCGCGTCGGCATCTAAAACAAGCCCTGCTCTCTCAGCAGCGAGCAAGCCTCTCATTCATTATGGAGCAGTGCAAGGTTTGGTAGGCATGGCTGCCTTTTTACACGGGCAGAGCGGCACATCCTGCGAGTCATTTAAACCTGGCTCGTGGAACCCGTGACGCTCGGTATTGTAGCGCGGACAAGCGCGGACAGCTACGGTATTAGTTTAAACTCACTGTTAACTCACCCCTGAAGTTTCAGACCAACTTGTAGATGGGCTGTTGCAGTTCATTTTTATCCCACACTCCTCAGACACTGATGACTTAAGCTGGCGGCCCATGTAAAGGCAACATAATCCGCTCTGAGAATGGAGCCAGAGGACGGCTGGAACAGGCACCTTGATCACAATATCCCCTAAATAGGGGTTGGTTTCCACCCCACACGTTCCTGTCAAAGCTGTACGGTTATCCCAGTCTGAAGGTCTGGGATAACATCACCAATGGTTACCTTATACACATTAATAATAATGTAAGGTGTAGATGAGAACAAATTAGTTATGTCAGCATCCACCCATTCATCAGTCTTCTACCACTTACAGCTCCACAATTCATTGTCCAATTCTTGCTTCTGCTGGAAGCAGCTCATGTTAGTCATTGTCCTTTTCATCAACAAAACCAACAATGTCACCGCATGACTTGGCCAAACATGTTTTATTTCACTCGAGCCTGTTCTCTCTCTCTCTCCTGTGGAAACGATTTCTCCTCTTTATTACGAAGTGATTGTTTCCTCAAGCGTGTTTTGGTTTGCGGAGCTCCTCTAACCTCAGACAGACACGGAAAAGCTTTTCAGCTGTCAGGTGGAGTTTTTCTTTGTTTCTGTCAATGGCGTTGATGTGTGACTTGAAAGATTCAAGTCCGTTTGTATCCAGATGAAACAGAGTCCAGGGGAGTCGCTGCGAGACTGCTAAATGCTCACCCATTGGGGCTGTCCTACATTTTATTTGATTTTGATATCTCACGTATAATGTTAATTCCTTCAATTTGGCAATATTTTCATGTTCTTTTGGTTCAAATATCACTTTTGTTTATTCTGATTCCAAATTTCTTCTCATCAATGCCCACAGACATCAAATACCATGGTGAGGGAGATTGGAACTCATTGGTTCTGTTTTGTTATTCAAACTGACAGTGGGTGAACTCCACTGTTGATTGAATCCTTCCTTGTCATGGAACTGTTCGCCAAGCACAGCAGGTAAGAAAAAAAGAACCCGAGAGACACTTATTGTTTATCTCAAGGTGAAAATTGTGTTCACTCTCACAATTCACACAACACCTCCACCATCCTGGCCTCTTTGTATGTCCCTCTGAGGGGCACATATGAAGTTGATTCAGATGAGTCTCTGCCTTCCTCTGTTATTCTATGAGCGTTTTTTTTTTTTCTTTTTTCTTTTCAGGTCTTTTAGGGTCTTGCCCGACAGTTCGGTTCACGAGTTTGGCTCAGCGCTTGTCCTGGTTTCCATCTAAACCTTTGAGCTTTTTTATATAAGGCCCCAGCACAGAACAACACGGCCCAAACTCTATCAGAACTTGTAAACCTCCAAGATGTCTCCAGTGAGGCTGTGCAAAGTCAATTGATTCAGGTTTAGATTCTGAGGAGAAGGGGAGCCCGAGTTCTTTTCAGGGAAGATGTGTTGATATGCAACAACAGTCAAAGGTGTCACGAATAACTTCTCTGAATTGATCCATCTCCTTTAATGCCAAGAGGACTCAAATATCTGATCATTATCTGATGGAGCTATCAGATTATTCAAATAATCGTGTAAACTGCAATATGTGATATCTTTATCAGCTAAAGGCAGATAAAAAAAATGCCTAGATTTACTGCAGTACTCTGTTTATTAACTCTAAGACTGTAGGTGTCACCATGTTTAAAAAAAGAAGATTGGATGTTTTGAAAACAAGAGGAATTTTCAGCCTTACATCACTATGTACATGGCTGTACTATAAAAGAAACCCAGTAAATTGACTGAAACTAGGGAACTCAGATTTTTAATTTAATTTCTGAAGTGCGTTAACACAACAATTACCTGAATCCTCCAGGTTATCAGACTTTTGATCATGTAAACAGATCCACCATATTTATAAAACTGGTTTCTAACAATTGATCTTTTTTCCTTTGGCATTCTACACCATTCTTTCTACCCCGTCTCATCAAAATCAGTTTTTCCAAGACCCTAACAAATAAGTCAAGGAAAGGTACTGATGCTGTTTCACCACAGCAACATGGATGCTAGACGATCTTTTCAACCTATTTCTTCCAAACTGGAGTTAATGTTGCCAACCTTTCTGTTCTCTGACAGCGAGAGATGTCTGCCTCTGTGATGTGTCCTGCAGGACCAAAACAGACCCACCAGATTCCCCCGAGTTCACTGTACATGTGTTCCTGATAAATATTTAATAACGTGTTGCTCTCAGACTGCGATGATGTATAAACACTGTGATTTTGATGGTTCCCCTTCAGCTTTTCCATTTCTTGACTGATGTGTAGTTGAGAACACTTCATTTTATTGCTGTTGGCAATGGGGAAATAGCAGCAACAAATGAATTATAGCAAGGCACTTTGAAAAGCAACCAAGGCTGTATAAAAAAAGGCACCAACGAAAGTATATCTGTATATGGCCTGACTTTGTTTACATTTTTCATAAATTCTGGGCCTGCTCCTGATAGAAAACTGGTGGATTTTTGAATGAAACCTGACAAGCGCCGATAAATCACCCTAAATCATGAATCGATAACAAATGCACTCTAAATTATGAATAATGGCCCGGCACTCGTACTATAACGCAACCGCAGCTCAGCAGCTCGTTCATTTCATGGCAGCAAAAAATAAACAGACACATTTCTTTCATGGCACTAATAAATTTCCCTGAAACTCAAAGAGCAGTCCATCTGCTTCGAATAATTTTTAATTTCCTTTTCTGTCCGGTCCCCGTTAGGTATTCCACAGAGATATTTGCTAAATTCTTTCATTTACCTCCTCCCATATGCATCCAATTACGCGCCCCCCCTGCACCGGTCCGGTGCCGGCTCTCTCATGAGGACAGCACAAAACACCCCCACCTGTACCTTAAGCAAACTTTACCTTGTTTTATTATCTGTGAGAGGCCGTGCGTCATTCAGGCCTCGCTCTGGTGGATTTGGCCCGGCTCTTTTTGGTTTGATGTCTTCTGGCTCCGGCCGCGAACACCTGCAGCTCTCTGCGGCTCCGCAGGCTGATCCATTAGCTGGCTAATGACCCAGCAGATGTTCGCGGCCCAGCCGGCGAAACGGTTCCCGTTCTCATGGCCGCCGTGCCAAGAGTGTGTGCGCGCACGGACGGGAAGACAAGGACACGTTTGAGTTCAATTATCACTAAATCATATTCAGGCAAACAGTTCCAGAGGGCGCCATCAGTTTTAACTGCGTTTCTAACGACCTCTCCTTCTCCCAGTTATGTGATCACTCTTGACTCTTTAAATATTTGATCTTGTTGCCGTCGTCACTGCGACAAGATCACAATGAGGATCTATGAGGCAATGTGAGACGATAATTTCATTATTCAATGTTAAAATTTACATACAAAATATTTTGTGTCCCAGCTCAGGGACTGCTCCACTTCCACAGAATGAATAATTCATTTTATTTCATTTTAAATGTGTACTTTAAATGTCAGATGCAGATTAAAAACGTGACAATAACTTGTAGGAGAGGTTGTGTTCTTTGGAGACTTATTTAAATATTAGATACAATGAAATGCAGCAAATCTATATTTCAAAAAGAGAAATGTTTAAATATTGACAACATTTCAGACCCATAAAAACACAATCTGAGCCGTTTCTGAACTGCTTTTTTCAAAAATCCGATGGTGTGTTCTGTGTGGATCACTTAACAAGATCTTGACATTTTTACGTTTCAGCTGGGGGGTCCCTGATATCGCTTCTTTGATGTGTCGGGAGGCCATAAATACATTTAAATATATACATATTTTTCCATCAGCTCTGCGGTGCTGCAACTGTATGAAGCAAAAACCATGACAGTACGAGCTTAACCGTCAGGGTCAGACGACCTCAGAGGTCAACCCTTCTCAGAAAAGGTTCCATCTGTCGCGTGTCTTTTACAGAGTTCTTAGAGGATATTACAAATGCTAATAAAAATATTCCTGAAGTGTATTCCCTCTCTGGTGCATCTGACTGAACAGAGGACTTCTGGAAATAACAATTTCCTCACAATGTGATCGGCATTGGAGTTGATTGATAAGCTGATTTGGCGGCGGCTCAGCACTCTTTCCTTTGATGGAACATGTGGTTTGATTTACTGGGCAGTTCAAGAGGACAAGCCTGACAAGGAGAGGTTGGGATTGAATGACATTTTGGGTGGGAGACCAATAATTTATGTATTCCCCTGCCAACCATTAATACAAAGCTGGCCTCAGCGCAGTACCACTTATGTGGGCCTTAAAGGCCAAGCAGGGCGCGTCGTCACTGCTGTTTTTATAAATCTCGCCCGCAGGAACTGTATTTAAACAGCCGAATGGAAAGAGAAATGGTGAGTGATGTGAATACGTTCATGTGTGCGTGCCGTCAAGAGGGCTCTCTCGCAGTACCTTCAACTCTCATTACACGGGATCACAAATTTCACTACTACTTTCGCTGGGAAACTGGACTCGTAAGACAATATGGAGATGGCGGCGAGTAATCGCTGCGGTGAGTTCATGCTGAAAGGAGGAATATGCAATACGGTGTCCACTCAATCTTCCCAACCACAATTACACACGCTTTTGAATGGAACGCCACTCAGGTCGCCTTAATTAATTTGTCTCCGAGATTTACAAGAAAAGCTAATATGTAACGGAGAAAAGGAGGGCCGCGATGGCTGTCAGTGAAGCTGTAAAAGATTGCAGTAAAGAACCCTCTGCTCTTTCGGGAATTTACTAGCACAGCAAGAGATGAAGGGACAGTAAAGGGTACGCATGCCTGTTCCTGGACCTGACAATTTAGTGGTGTTGTGAAACTGAAGAAAGGCCGAGCTGGTTTGTTTTCCAGCTCCAGCATGTTGTAGCTGTTGAATCGCCACCATCTGCGATTGCTCATTTTCCGAACTTGTAAATCTAATGTAAAAGTTCAGGGCAGGGTGTAAAAGTTTTGTGCAATATAGTATGTGTTGGACAGTAAATCTAAAACTTAACCTCAAGCAGAGGAAAGCAAAAACCAAAACAAAAAAAAAAAAAACCCAAATAAAATCCAAAAACCAGGGTACTAAATAAACAATACAAAAACATAAGGCTATCTTCACTCACCACCTACTGGACAGAAGCAGATTTACAGTTTACCCAGTTTAATCTGTCAAATGACCAGCAGCTATCAGAGTTTTTGTTTACTGCTTCAGAACATTCCATCAGCGGCGGAAAACATTCGGCTAACGCGACCTCTGTTCTAATGTGTCTCGTACTCAACAGAGCAGAGAATATCTAATCTGGTGCTAATCTGCAGTCCCGGGATTCTCGTCCCACAGCAGAATTGTCAGCTCGCACCAGAGAGGCTTTGGCGTCAGAGACACGAAGGGTGAGGGTGCTGGATCGAGAAAACAGGTCACACAGTCCCGCTATGCAGTGTTAACTTACAGTGGGAAGATGCTATGTGCCGCTTATGTCTCTGTCACTGGGCTGGTTGTGGGACAAAATCTGTAGATCTGCAGAGGAAGCACACAGATCTGTGGAGGAAACACACAGATTAGAACAAATCTACATTCTGCCTCGGTTTTACACACACCATACTACTACCAAAGTATCTTCTGACATTAATCCATCTTGACCCACCATATAGTATTGAAATTTTACAGCATTGTGGAGGATGAATGGTGACAGAGGACAGTCCTCCAGTGCATCCAGTTTTTTAATCTACTGTCCTCGGAAATTCTTTGAATGTTCCAGCTGAAACAAAGTAGAACTCTTCTCTTCTTTATTCATTCGGTGTGACTGTTTATGGGGGTTTAATTACAGCTCTTGGTAACACCCTGCGCTGTTATCTAGAGTATCAGTCAAAATAGCACTTGGTAAGCACCAGTTGACGTGGGACTTCAGAGACTCCGGAGACACAGCCCCGTCCCTCGGGGTTCCGGTTTCAGCGCCGCATGATTGAGGTTGCCAACATGACAGGCTCACCTGCCCGGCGACTGCAGCCAGCTGGCCCAGACGATGATTAACGGCTAGTGTAAACTTACTCAGCAGGGTCTCGGACACATTTGCGCATTCACTCACACGTAGGAGCGTTACATGATGCTGAAAGCTACTGCAGAGCGGGGGCCTAAATCAAGGCTGGACTGACGTCCATAAATGTTTAGTGGGGCTGCGTTACACAGTTATCAGTCTCCCAAATGAAGCAAACACAATGAAAAGTGTCACCAGGGGAGGGAGTCAGTCGCATATCATTATCTCAAATTAAGGGATTAGGGTAGCGCGGCTGCAAAATGAGGCAAATCAAAACATTTTGAATTTAATGTTTGTCTTGTGTTAATTTAAGACACTGATTCAACTTTAATTTATCCAATTTGAACCAGATTACATACAGATCAGTGGATGGGGCTTGTGACTAATACAGGAGCCTTCCACCAGAGGGGTGACTAAACTCAAGACCATATGAGCAACATCCACTGAATCACTTGATAACTGCTATAAGAGAGGAAATGTTGAATGTAGTGATTATGGAATTAAATGTTTACACTTAATCTGTTGGATTGCAACTTTAATGAGTTCTTCAAAAGAAAAATGGCCTTTTCTTTCATAGCCGAACAGAGCAAAAGGCTGGAGTGCTTTTAATTTTGCTGTGGAATTAAATGATTGCCCCACGTTATTTTGGCAGCTTCATTATAGGCAGATGAAATAGCACATTAGAATATATGGTTGTGGGGAGCCCTCAGCCATACTGACATAAACCAAAGGAAGCAGATGAATCTCCGCCTGCAGCGGCGACCGTTATCTCCCAGATTTACTGGGATATATCGCACTATGGTCAACGTCCATGCTAGATATGAAACATGGGGAAGGCAAACAGCTTTTAATTTCAGATTACAAAACTTAAACAGAGTTTTCTGATTATATTTCGGCCGGTCGTTTGTTAGTTATGTAGATAATCGATAAGTAAACTCAGTGTGGAGGAGAATTAATATTCCAAGTAGGACCGTGGAAGTAATGGGCTGTTTTTTATCCCTCCTGTGAAACACTGCAGGCCGCACCATCGCTCCAACTCCAATTAATTTCTACACCCCATTCATATCACTCTTGTATGTAAGTGCAAGGCTTTTAATTGCATTTATCACCAAAACCCTCTCTTAAGTTCCCCCAGTATATTTATTATCCCACTAACTGGGTCTAAATTATTAAACCTTAATGATGTGGCTCTGGAAATATGTTGTTCTGTATTTTCCCAACAGAGAATCAATGTTATACATTAGCAGTATAAATTAAGTAATACTTTACCACGGTATGTTGCCGCCTTCAATATTCCTTCTTGGCGAAAGGCTCGCGGCTGCCTCAGCAGAGGGGGAGGGGGTTGATATGGTTCATTCTAATGAAAGAGTTAGGTGCTGCTAATGGTTTAAATGATGCATTTGTGCAAGAACGGCGAAGAAAATACATACAGGGAGAAATCTGGAGAAAACAAGATAATTCACGCTCCCAAGGGAATATGATGTCATCAGACGCGATGCATGCTGAGGCTCCCGGGAGGCCCGGAATGCAGCGAAAGGCTGCATATTCCGGGGTGATGTATGTGGGTCAGTAATAGGAATGGGCAATATACGAGAAAGTCCATCACACTTAAAGGTTAATTACAATAGCTACAGTAGTCCCAGCACTTTATGACGAAATTGGTATCTATTAATCAACTTTAGAGTAGCTTGTAACATTATAATGTGTGGAAGGCATAATAGAGTGACACAGCATAATCGGTGTCTTTTTAGGATCCTTAAATAAGCTTTTTATTTGAGAATTACTGCGGGGAAAGTGCCAATTAACAAATGCAAGCATGATTTCAAATACGCAGCAGTAAAAGATAATTTTTCCTCGCGTTAGCCGGAACAATTAAAACAAATTGAATTAACTGGTTGTCTTCTGTCTGTTATTATCTTTTTAACAAATCTAAATGGATTTCTCTGGCCCGTCCCCATTTCAAGGTGGGGTGTAGCCTCCAGATAATCGGAGATTAGCCGGCATTGTCTCATCGCAGGAGTGCCATCCATAACAGCTTCCCTTAGAGGGACTCAAATTGCATTAGCAAGTTAAATGCTAGGGCTGTTCAGGTATAAACACAGTGTTGCTGGTGGAGAGGCAAAGCCTCTGACTGATGGCGCCGTGTGAGAAAATACAGAAGAAAGAGTGCGTCTGAGCGAGGAAGCCCTGATATTTGCCAGACAGAAGAGGACTAAGCTTTTCCTGCTACCAGGATAAATTCCCACTGATCGCTAATTGTGCGATTCTTCTTTTCTACATCAACTTCAGCCCGACAGGTTATTTCAGCTTGTTATCGGGAAAACATTCATCCACTTGGAATTATTACTGTGCCAGGGCCTCTGGTGAAACACAAACAGTAGTGAATCTTGGAGAGTTATGAGGGGGCCTCTGCTCATTAGATGGCCAATCGACTGGTGGAGCGGAGGGCCCAATCCCAGCCCTTTACAGAGTGTTAAGGAGACACAGAGTGACATTTACATCTCTTGCTTCTTCATGACTGGCTAGAGAGAAAATGGCTGCCATAGATCCTGGCTCTGAGGAGCGGCGCTGTAAGGTCAGGCAGTGCGACGCATCTTCACCTGAGTGATGCTTCATAGGCGAGAGAGCGCAGCCGCTGCTCGAGGAAAATGGGATGTGGGCGGAAAATAGAATACAGTGCTTCCTTGGAACCTAATATGTCATTTTGATGAGTCCACAACTTGGGTTCTTGGAACAATCGCGGCCCTCTCAGGGCACCAAAAACTCACAAAGACCTGAAAGATGTAAACAAGACAAGTCACCCAATCTCGTCTTGTCCGCGCTGACTTATAGAGACGTTCTCCGGAGGAACGATGAAGAGCCCGCATACCTGCAACTAACCGCACCGGCACTCCACTCCTGAGGTGTTCCCTTCATTCAGCGGCAATTACGGTCCACGCCTGGCAACAGAGAAGACATCCCAATGCCTAACAATGTCGCAGAGGAACTCTCATCCAAACTACCCTCCTAAATTGGCTCTGCAGCTCCCACCCAATTAGGGCTGAAATATGGTAACTGCATCAGCCATTACAGAGCCGTGGAGATGGTGGACTCCTGAAGGTTAGGATCGGGGGGGTGATATGTTGTGGAGACTTGTGCTTACACAGCAGAAGAGGACAGGGTGGTGAGCGGCGCAAGGTAAAGGACGGGCGATGAGTAAACACTGCTGACATGTCCACCTTTCCTCCAGTCTGGGTTTTGACTGGAGTCTGATCTTACGACATGAGCTGCTCAGTGATTGGAAGGCCAGGTCCATACTCCATATCCATATCTCTGTTACCACTGTAGCCGTTACCACTGTAGCTGCTGTTTTCCTGCGTGCTCCTGGAGCTCATATGTGCTCCTGACACCCGGGTAACTAATGTCCTTCGTTCCAGTAAAGGATTCTGATTTGATATAAGCATTCAAAGCTGTCTGCTGTGAGATATGGCGTCTGTCACCCTCCACTACGATTGATTCCCTCTTTACCTTAAATGCAGCGCTTGCAATGCAAGCCAAGGACACTCTCCTGCCTGGTCAAGTAATGACAATCATCTTTAAGGAATAATGGCCCCGACGCCGCGTTTGAAAAGTTACCGGGCCACGCGCAATAATGAACTCCCGGTCGATGACACATTGATAGATTCCTATTCTTCAAATGGGACAGTGCAGCGGCGCTTTAATTGACAAGAAATGAATTCAGGAGGTCGGGCAGGAACGGCGGGGATGAGGCATCAAGAGGGAGGGAGGGAGGGAGGACGAAAGAGGGGGACTAAATTCTGTGTGATCAGCAAGGTTTCAAACAATCATTGGCCAAGTGAAGACTCCGCCATATCTATAAGTCATCATGTTTTATAGACCATTAGGATCTCTGGAGAAGGGCCGCATGGAGACCGTGGCTTTTTGTTGGAATTAAAATGTCAGAGAGGAAGAAATAGAACAAAACAAGGAATCTGCAATTAATTACCTGGCCATAAAAATTCAATAATCGGGAGGCAAGGCTGTTTTCTGCACAGCTGCGCTCCCGATGAAGGCGAACTGGAATAGAACGCATTCATCTGCACAGATTACATTTCTAATCTTAAAGTGAAGAAAGGGGACTGCATTCAGAGAGAGCAGAATATTTGCCCACAGCATATAGATTACAGCCCTGGCTAAGTTTTAGTACAGACAGACTGCAGGAAGAAATGGCCTGAGAAATATTTACATGCTCAATGTGGTCATATTTATAATTTGCATTTAAGTCTTAATTTTCCCCTTCTTTTCTCTCTTTTTGCTTCTCTGTGATGTTACTGACAGGTGATCACATGGAACACAGCACATCTTAACAAAATTACACGTTTTTCTCGGGTTTTGAACACATCTGGAAACATTTGGGACTGAAGCCGGTGGAACACTGACAAAAATCAAACAACCATTTCTTGCACTTTTATGTCGAAAACAGAAAACAGTGTCCCTCGCGTCTCTATAGTCCCCGAGATTTTCGCCTTTTGAGTGTAAGATACAAAGTGATGAACAACACTGACATGGTCCTCACAACATGTCACACCGTGTGTTTTTTTTTCCCCCAAACATGCGCTCCAACAGGGATTTGTTCTTTTGTTCGCGTCTTTCTTATGTCGCCTTTGAAATAAGCTTCCAGTTTCCGAGTGCCAACGTTGACAAAAACGCACCATCCTGCACATCACAGTGATCTCAAACAGAAAGGCTCGTAATAAGTGACCCCAATAATACACAAAGACTGTGTTTAAAGGATGCTGGATTATTAGATCATGTGTCCAAGGCTGTGGTTACATTTTTGTTTAGCAGCAGCTAGTTAGCTACACGAGCAGTTCTGAGGGGGAAGGAGATATGGGTGATGTCCTCAGGCCTCCTTGCAGACATACTCCTCTCCGAAAGGGTGGTCTGAAGGAGAGGAGGAGTGGTTTTAATTTAAGGAATGTACTGGTGCCATATTTCACCCTCTGCTGTTGTCTCGCATTATCTCAGTAAACATCCCTGGTTCTAATATGATATATTCTCAAGCGGGCGGCGTTTCATCCTGCTCCCCGCGTGATTGATGAATGACGGAGGGATGAAACAGGGACGGAGATTTATGGCGCTCTGGCACATAGAATATGTATGATTATCAGCTGTGCGGTGAAAGCGGCTCGATGTGAGTGATGGGCACGCGGAGAGGAATCTACTAAATGACTCCATTCCCTCTGAGAAGTTGCAGGAGGGTTTTTATCTTTGTCTATCTGATTCAGGCCCTGGCGCAGACGTCTGTGGGCCGAAGATGAATGGAAAGGCTGTGACACAAATCTAAAAAGCCTCAGAAAACAAAATTAAAGTTATGCGTGCGGAATTACGCAACGCGGGCGCGCCATTGCACGTCTGACACGTGTGTTTAATGTTTGAGACACGGGCAGACGAGGGGCTTCTCTTCGGCTCGCCTGGTTTCTGTTTGCCCTCAGATCTGACTTTGTCTCTGCACATTTAAGCCAGCATTACGCCAGACAAAAGACTCCCCGATTCTCTTCTCCTGCACACGTCAGAGTGAAACGCTGTAGTTTATCTTCTGTTATACGATAATTCTGTCTAAGCTCTGATTTAGTTATAATACCCATCGGCATCGTTGAGTGCCTGCAACAGTCAGCGGCTAATTGATCAATAGGGCGTCATCATAAATCCAAAATCTCATGCACTTTATTGATCCTTCCGGAGCGCTCGGTGTGTCCCTGCTTACTGCAGCCCACGCATGTGCTACAGTACCAGTTATATTTTATCCTCTGGAAGCATTATGGTCTATACACTGGTATAAGTCACGCTCCCCGACAGACTCAACGTAAAGCAATTTATTTCCCTTTCATCTTAATTTATATTCGCACAATGGTCACAAACACTGCTGTTAATGCACCAGTGTGGTTTGGTTAAAAACTCTTGATGTTTGAGGTTTCATTAATTCAAATATGGACTCTCTTGAACATAAAACTCCATTTTGGCTTTAAAAGTAGTGTGCTAGATTCAATCATCTGCTGTCAGAAATAAAATTTATAACACATAGACATGCTGTCATAGTGTATAATAACATTAGTGTGCTAGCTGTTGTGTTTTTGTCATATAAATATTGTCGCGGTCCCCCTCCACGAGTGCTGGAATGTTGTTCCACCATTTTTCTACAGTTACCCAGAACAAGTTTTAACCTCAATATAGACCAGATTTACACAAGATCACAAGTGAAAGACTTACAGTTCTGGGGGTCAAAACCAGTCCAACCATAAAGACAGACACACACACAACTAATATACACAAGGGAGGGAAGGTTTGGAACAATGAGGCACAGGTGGAAGACATCAGAGTCATCAGAGAGACAGGAAGGAAAATAAGACATAGGGAAAAGATTTGTTATTCAATTGTAAATATATCATCATCAAAAAAAAAAAAAATCAGGGCTGGAATTACAATCTATTCTTCCTCTACAGCCTGAACTAACATCCTTGAACAACAGAGATTGAGGACAAGTAGTGTTGCAATCTGAATTCTCACCACTAGATGGCTCCAAATCCAACACAATTTGGCTTTTGAAGAGGGAAAATAAAAATAGTCAATAAGAAAATACAGCACATGCATGACAACATTCAATCACTACTTGTATGTACGTCCAAACACAGTCCATTAGATGGAACAAAAGGATTTGTTTGTTTCATAACAGGAGGATTTGTTGTCTCATGATTGCGATTTGTTAAAGATCTCACATGGTATCAATGATGCCTGACAGGCAGGTGCTAACTGCACTTGTTAATAAAACTGATGGATGCTTCCCGTGCTTTTACTTTCAACATGATCCGCAAAGTAAACCTTCACTCGACTCAATTTACTATAAACACAATGCTCTTTCAAACTAAACCCTGGTGATTGGAGGAAATGAACAAATCCTGCGTTTGTGCATTTGTCTGAGGCGATGACAGTTTGAGGCAAACCATTTTCAAAATGGAGTCCAGTGAGGATTGAACAATGTCCTTCCTGGACACTGAACCCCCCCCCCTCTCTTTCTGCACTCTCTCCCTTTGGTATGAGTGATGTGTGACAGAGAAAGCTCCGCTCGAAACCCCACATCCTCGCCAAAATACATTTAGCAACCGCCGCTCTGATCAGCCAGGGGATCGTAAATTTGTGTCTGGAAGCTGTGGAACAAAAACAACTCACGTTGACTGCCGAGGGTTGGATATACAGCAGGCTGCGCTCCCCGGGCCAGAACCGACCCGGACTGCTGCCGGAGAGTCAATTCAATAGATGGAGGAGCAACCTGCGACGTTTATATCACAGCAAATGACAGGGGACAATAATCTATGCGGCTGTTTAATCAGCTGAGTGCATGTAGGCAAATGTTTGCATATCACTGCGTGTTTTATGACAAATGGATGCGCCTGAGCTCGTGTCGTCACGCACGGATGCTCATTGCCCGGTGTGGAAGTTCTCAAATCGTGGTGAAAGCCGACATTGCATGCACTCGGTATGATGCCACCCTGGTCGGATCTGAAGAACGTTTTGTATTTTCAAACTCATCTGTGACCTTCAGTGCCCCCTGCTGGCTGGGAAAGCAGTTTGTCACGCGGGGATGACACTGGGAGGTGATGTATTAGTCACGGTTCTGCTCTGGTTCCTGTTTTAAACCAACGGGGAGCGTCCTGAAAGGGAGATCTCGATCAGATGAATCAACTTTGGAAAGTCGGCGAATGAAGGCACGAGCGTTAAAGCCAAGGCTAACACGTGTCCGCTGGCTTCGGGCCACCAGTGACTGCGAGGAAAAGATGAACACATGGAAGAAGAATGTTATTTTACCATACCGACAGAGCTGTAGACGCACTACAGCGCATGTCTGACCTGCAGTTTTTACACAGTGACTTGTGTAAAAGAATGAATATGCAAAAAAAACCAAAAACCAAACAGACTTGAATTCGAATGCTGGCTGTTTCTCATTGACTCTCGCTAATGCTATGATATATATTTGTATGTCTACCTCAGATGGAACGCGAGCTCAAGACACATTTATAATGCTGCTCGCCTTTAACATAAATCCCCTGCAGGAGAGCTTCTACGCAGACTGGGGGCCTGCCGAAGACAAGATTTGTTGCTTTGTGTTCTGCCGCACACAAAGACAGCAACTTTTGCTCCAGCAGTCAATGAGGAGACTGCAGGTTTGGCAGTGCTCCGTCTTATTTACAGGACGTTTGTTGCACTTGACATTTATCGTGGCTCGGGGGGGGCCGTGAACTTCATGCAAACGCCATCGAAGCATTCAATGCCAAGGGCCCGGGGCCCCCTGTCTCGGCATCATCACAAGTCTATTCACGCTAAGATAAATCACTTGCATTGGACCCCGAGCGTGAGGGAGCAAGGGGAGTGAAGGTTGGGGGGGTGGAGAGTGTGGCACGAGGAGCGTGGTAAAGAGAAGGGCAGTGGGGGAGGGGGTGGGGAGGGTTCAGGGAGACGCGTGTCAACATCCACGGAGCACCCGGAGGTTAACGCCAGCCCCATTTCTCCCTCATTAATTGTTGGGTGTGCTCACACAAATATCACTAACCATTACGGAAGCAGCATATGGTCCTGTAAATGCTCTTTAGCTCTCAGGAGGATGGAAATGCCCTGACCTGGAGGCATCAGCGGCGTGGAGGTAAAGACGGCTTTTAGGGCTGAAGTTACACGCAGATGAGGCCGGGTTCGCCGTCTTTTTCCATCCGTCTTCATCTACAGGCGCAGAAGAGCGGCTGATGGACGCGGGGGGGAGCGGGCATTCCTGTTATAGGTGGATCAGAACAAGACCTAATAGTAGTACACACATGAAAATGATGAATGTGTCTACAGGGCCCACCGAATCCTCCCAGCAGCTCTCAGAGCCGTATATCCTTGCGCCATCAGCCTCAAATTATAAATCAAAGTTCTCACAAGTCCACATGATTCATTACAATTTATCGACAATAATTTACCAAAGTGGTTTTCAGATGCTTTTAACTTTGAGGTGGCAGTAATTTACAAGCTGAGAGGGGGGAGAAATAATGAAAACAACACAGCTATGTTTAAATATATGATTTTTTTTTTCTGTTTGACTGGCAGTGCGGTAGCAAGGCGATGCGGAGGAGTAAAAAATGAGATATCTGGTGAAGGCTCATTCCTTCAAATGCTTGATGTTCTTCGAAAGGGAAAACTGATGACAATGAAGAATTTGCTCCAGGCTGCCTTCTGAGCGACGCTGCTGAGCGACTGTGATGCAGAAATGTAATAATGATTTGCGTAAAAACATACCCAGGGCAAAGAGCTTACAGACAGCATAGAGAACAAACAGGATTAAAAAATTACCCTCCGCGTGGCAGGTATTTTAATCTACCTGCAGACAGTGATTCTCTGCTGACAGATGGTTTTTCTGGATCCACGGATGTGCTGCTGATCTCCACTGAGGGTCTCACTTGGATACCCGGAGACGGTGACGTCTCCACCATGACAGTCCAGGCCCCTTTATTATATTGGCGTAGCCTCCAGGACGTCGGGCCTGATCTGAACCATCAGCTCCGGTGAGCTCTGGTCAGGGAGGTCTTTGCGCCCCTTGTCTGCGGGCACTGGTTCATTAAGGTGTGGAGGGCCGGAAGAACAGGAGGGGGAATGAAGAGCTACTTTTTTTCCACACCTCTGTGTTCTCACTTAATGCAATTCTTACACACGCGTTGAGTTAATTAATTTCAAAGTTGGCTGAGAATCAAAGGTAAATGATTTAATTATATTCCCAGAGTCTTTGTTAAGAAGCCAACTGTCAGGCCTGGGTAAATGGGGCTGTGGCCTTCTGTGTGTGTGTGTGTGTGTGTGTATGTGTGTGCGTGTGTGTGTGTGTGTGTGTGTTCTGGTTTTGCAATTAATTTGTGCATTAACTACAGCACTAACAGTTGGCTTAGTTATCTTCATAGTAGCCTTAGAGCCGTGTCAGCCATGTGTACTCTGGCTCATTTCAAGTGGACGCGGCCACCTCATCACTACTGGAAACCACACTGGGAAGCAGTCAAAGCCTCTGGGGACCAGTTTGTGTGTAGCGAGCACCTCGGTTATTGACATCCATGACACATCCAGTTCCAGCGAGTAGTAGAGCAGCTCCCGTGGCGTTCGGAATTGATTTGAAGCTGTCAGCGCTTTTAAATGAACCGAACAGGTGATGCAACTTGACGTAAATTCCAAGGGAGCCGAAGGTGGAGGTCGCACCCGAGCGGAAGGTCACACGCGGGAATTTCACCCAGATAAATGTAGCTCCCAGCCTGTCGTTTCGTGATCCTAACCATGCTGTTTCAGTATCTGGATCCCGGTTAATCTACCAAATGTGTGTGAATTTTAGTCCCTCCGGGAAACCGACCATCTGCGACTGTCATTGCTGTGACTCGCCCGACAAGAAATAAGGCAAAGACTCAAGCCTTCTACAGCAACTTCTGTCAAAAAGCTGCAATGAAATGGACACACACAAAAAAGCCTGTGAAATCATTTAGTTTTCATCCTCCCATGTTTCGGCCGTACATCCCGAATGGGACAACCTGCTGCAGATAAAACAGGTCACACCGCCTACCTCGAGGTGAGAAAAATGTTACTAAAACTACAGCTGCACACCTTTACACGCGGTTTAACTACTCAGCACCACAAAAAAGTCCACAGTAGCAGGAACTAGTCTCACGGTGTCATATTTTCAACCTAAGGCTAACAAATTTCACCTTTTCAAACTTTCTCAGTTCCTTCAGACAGTCCTCCAGTTCCCAGAAGACTGACCACACATGAGGGGTCGCTCTTCATTCTGAAAAGTTTAGAAGAAAAATGACTAAAAGAAAGGAAAACCAGTGTTCCAACAATCTGTCCGACCACAGCAGCGCCCTGTTTGCAAGATGAATCGAGCTCCTAGTGAGGTTTTGTCACAGCACAAAGGAGCTGTTTATAGCACAGAGGCCTCAGAAAAACCATTTTCCGACCAAACGAGGTAAATTAAGCATAATTGGAAGCCCATTACGAAATTGAAAAGCGGGTGCCTTTTGTTTTAACCGTGTTAGAATCGAACTGAGGGCGCCTCCTCTGCTCTGTAAACCTGCATCAAACTGCAGGGCTCAATAATTATAATGTTCAGGATCCTTCTGAGGGGCAAAGAAAATCAATGGACTAAGGACAAAGAACCTATAGACATCACTTAATTCTCTTATCACTGTGATTTAGGGGAAGAGGAGGATGTTAAATAACTGTAAATCTCCAGCTATGACTTTGAGGGTGCTTTATGGCAGTTCTTACAGCGGCTCCCAGACAGGATGTCCATACCTTCTGCAGACCACACGATTTATAGCTTTATTACCCTTTGTCTTAAAGAGCAGGGAGACATAGCAGGGAGGGTGGAGATAACAACCAAGCAAGGATGGGGGGGAGGGGGGGTGGAGAAGAAGTAGAACACCATCATCGACAGAGACGTATCTCTGTGACAGGTTTACGACTCAGGAGTGGGGACTGAGGGCGCATGACTAAAACGCAAAGGATGTCCCGCTCCGGCTCATCCACCACACCCACCCTGAAGGCCCACCTGTGCATCATGCCCCCCCCACCCCAAACTGCAGTGCGCGACAAAATTTAATTTGCGACTTATCTCCCGGTGATCAGATTCGCCGCCGTTCGGCTGCGTCGCGCCTTCCTGGAGGTCACGGGGAGGACTGACGGAGGGGGAGGGCTGGAGTAAAGAGAGGCAGACTGTAAAAAAGGAGGGGGGGGGGTTTGCTTGTTTCACCACCGAGTCATGAGTTCCTCTGGACTGGGCAGATGCTTCCTCATATTTTCTCTCTGAACTGACAAGTGGCTTTTTGTTTCCCTCGATAAGGGAACAGTGTTCCCGCTAATGGGAATTAAAAGGAGGTGTAATACCCTGAAATATAGACCAAGCGAGTCGTTGGCAGAATCCTCCTGGATTCAAACGTCGTGTTTAGTCTAAATGGCGAAAAGCTTCTTATATGGCTCCAGGCTTCACTTGTGTCGCGGGACATCTGGGAAGCAGAGTTCGACTTTGCCTGACCCTCGAAATAGTGTCTGTTCCGACATGAGAGTCCTGATCGGTGGCTCGGCACTCGGCCGACAGTGTGTCCACACACAGAACCTTATTATCATTGTTTGAAATGTGAGAACATACAGGAAAGAGCAGCCCTTTAACAGATCAGGGAATATTTGTTGATACTCAACAACCCACAAATATAAAGGCAGCACTGCTCAACACACACACACACACACACACACACACACACACACACACACACACACACACACACACACACACACACACAGTAGTACCCTACTCAACAGCCCTCCACTTCTGTAGACATTCTTCCCAGAACTATTTGTAGGACTCCTTTTACTATTTCAGGGCTGGGCTCTAAAACGCTACAATAGGAAATTACGTGACCCTAACGCCACAGCCCTGAACCTAAGGGGCTCATGAAATGAACAACTGGCCCCAGCCATCCGTAGCACTGGGAGCCCCAGTATGACCCTTGCAGCAGCAGATGAAGGCCGGTGCATCTTTAAAATGTTAGCAGTTCATTATGTTAGCATCGTGATGTTCTCACGACACAGTGTATCCCGCCGTGGGCTAGTTTGCATTTTTTTTATAGTTGCAGCTGCAAATGCATCAACCAGTTGCTCTTATGGTGCCTTTACATGCACAGCCAGATTTAACCTTTTCACATGCAATTTAACTTCCAGGTCAGGGGCTCATGTCCAACTTATCCATATATGTGCATGAGCGATTCATTAACTGGCTGTGATAGCTTCATGACTTTATGTGTACTTTTGAAGTCCAGGTTTAGTTGGAATAATGCAACAATTAGGTCTTGAAACACTTATTGCAGGTTCAAAGCAAGTAAAAGAGTCATGTGATGCTGGGTAAAACCCCATAATGACTAACATTGTCTGCTACAAACACAAGCTCCAAACCTGCTGTTTTCTGCCCTTTTTGGCCCCAACTTCCACCTTCTCACCCAAACAATGGCGACATCAAAGACAGAATTAGCATTCTCCTGCGTGATAAGTTATTACGAACAGCTGCTGGGATGCGAGACGACTCCGTCAGCGGCGGACAGGAAGCCAACCAAACAATGCGAGCGTTTGAAGGCTCGGCACTTCAAAACCAGCGGCAGGTTTAAAATGACTTCCCCTTCTGAAACAATCAGCTGGAGAAACATAAACACACAAAAACACAGAGCAAGGGGGGTGGGGGTAAGAAACACACTCCGTACTGGCCAAGGCTGTGTGTTCAGAATCTCGAATGGTGAACCATCCAACACAGTCAGCCAGCGGAGCGGCAGCGAGGGTGTCCTCCTCCTGACAGCTCCCCCTAGGGCCTCGGAATATATTAACCAGTGTGGCCCACGCGGGCGCAGAGAATAATTACTCACTGCTGCCATGTGACACCCCCGATAAATTAAACTCCTCTTTAAGTTTTAAAGGCAAATGCATATTGTGGCCATCACTTCGAGTCCGGCCTGTCCGTGATCGCGCATAATTTGCTGCAACACTGTGTTAACGCGGCTCGCTAACTCGACCCAGCAGCTGACTACAGATCAGTGAGCAATGAGGGGGAAGTGGCAGCGTGGAGGGGAAAACTGCATCAAAGTCTTTGTGTCTTCATAATTAATAAATTCCAGCCTGTCGAGCTGTAATCTAATTATAAAATATTCCTTCATCTGCCATGAATCATTTTCGGACTTTGTTCCAGTGCAGATACGCGACTCTGATTTGAATTACGGTTCTCCTCATTGTGGCAACGAGCAGACAGCCAAAAATGACTGTTAATTCCCCTCCAACACAGAAAAACGTAAGGCTGATTTAATAATAGACAAATTGAGCCCAGGTTGCTTACATTTTTTTTGGCAATAACCCCCCCTCCGATCCATAAAATCAGTTTGTCCAACAGCTGTGCGGCTAAAGAAGTAATTAGAGTCACTGGGATGGCGTAAAACCAGAGCAAACACGCCCAGCAGACGGCGGCGGATTAGGCCTGAGATGGAGATGTCACCCTGTCCTGGTGGCACATCTGGATGATAACTACGACACACGGCCACCCATTGGGTCTCCCAATGAAAGTCTCTCAAATGTATTTGCGATGAGGATTCCACATCGTGAATACATTGACATCGATATGGGGGTGTCTGATGGAAAAAAGCTTCTATTATAGACGCTTATGATCAGAGGAATGGAGAGCACAAGGTCCTGGAAACACCTTGAACCCTGGAATTACCTGGAAACCCGGAAAAATTGGCTAGCATCGTGCTTTGAAGATGCAAACCTATTTTTCAGCAAACACCCGATGATGAGTTTGACTATTCTTGCTCTCGTTAGTCTCCTCCGAGGAAGAGCTCATCAGTCGGAGGGAGCTTCAGACTTCTCCTCCGTCTGCGCTCTTTCCACCAGGCGCTAATGATCCCGACGAGCGGCTCACGTGCTGGAGCTAGACGAGGAGAATGGGCGAGGAGGGAGCGGGCGCGGGGCCCGGATGTCAGGTGCGAGATGTGTAACACGATTAGCGGAGTCTCTAACGAAGGCCTTCAGTCAAAGGCAGCGAAGGCAAAGATCACAAGGCGCATTAAGAGCCTCTCCGTCACCGCGTGAAAGAACATCTGAGTTCTCAGCTGCCGTCGTTCATTTTCATAATGACAGTGAATGCGGCTGAAAGCGCCGGGATCCCCGAACGGCATTAAGCTTTCAGCTCTGATTAGGTGACTTGCGGGAGATGAAGAGAAATCATTTAGGGGGAGGATAAGTGTGTCACCGCGTTCAGCCCGTGGCTCCACAGGTTGAGCGCGGTGGCGGAGAAACCCCCCCCCCCCGGCTGACGAAACACGGCGACAAAGCTCGGAAATCCAGGTGCCGCCGCGTCGACCCGCGCCGCCTGCTTACGGTTGCGCCCCCGGTGCGCGTGCCCGCTCGCCTGTCAGAGATCTTAGCGCCTTCTTTTGTGCGTTTCAAGTCGCCTCGGTCTCGGCGGCGGCGTTTCTGACGCGGCGGAGGCGCGCGGCAAAGGGAAAATAGAGCCGGATGAACATCCCTCAGCCTTCACAGGGGTTTGGCCAGAAGTTAATTACCGTTTCCTTGCAGGGGAAACCGTCAGAGTCAAATAGGGGCCGTTGTGAAGCAGCGGGAGCGACCGACTTTGGCACCAAACCTTCAAAATCTTCGAAAACTTTGTTGTTTCGGGTTCTTTTTTTTTTTTTTAACGAAGGTTCTCTGTGTCCTGACCAAAACAAAAAAAAACAGACAAAAAAAAAAAAACAATGACAGGTGCCAGTTTACGACATCCTCCTCTTTATCTCGGCGGCTCCTCCATCTCCCCCGACAGGGAGAGGAGGGGGAGGCGGCGGGGAGCGGTGAGGGTGAGCGCAGGGGGACCTGAAGTGTGTTTAGGAGGAAGACGGCTGTCAGTCGCTGTCAATCGCCGAGCTTTTTGATGCCGTTGTCTCGGCGCGGGCCTGTCTGTCTGGCGGCGTAGCAGCTATCAAAGAGCGACTGCGAGCGCAGACAGGCGGCGGGGCTCGAAGCGCGAGCTAATCCAGACAATCATTTACGCCCGCCGCATAAACTCGGAGAAATCTGGGTCTGTGAATTATGAACGAGCCTGTTCGTTCTCACCTGAAGAACAAAACAATACAAAAAGAACACCTGACAGTCCCGATAGCGCGGCCGCGTGTGATTTGAGAAAGTGTTCTGTGCTAAGAAGAGCGCCTTTAAAATGGCGGTCTCAAACACACCTTTCAGCCCACCATTTTAAAGTTTTGGACCGCCAAAACTTTTTACTTTTTAATTGAAACTTGACAATCATTGGATAAAGGCCATGGTTTCGTCGCACACAAGTTTCTTGTTTATTGGGCAATCGTTTATTGGGCATTAATCATTCATAAATATTTTTGAAGCGCATTTCTACTCACATTTGTTAGGTCGATGGTATCAAGAAATATCATGTATTACTTCAAAAGAACTCCGGTTAAGGTCAGGCACTGATGTATTCCAGAATAAAGGTGCAGCTACGGTGATGTCACTGAAAGAAAAACCTTGCAGCAGGTTTTGGAAAATGAATGAAAAAAGAAAAATACCTACCACCAAAACACGGGGGTTGGTCCCAGCGTAAGCAGTGGCTTAAAGATCTGCTTTGTTTGCTTTCTTTTGGTCAATTCCAGCAGCGTCGACTAACAAACCATCCCTCACGACCACGTCTGGCTGCCTGGTCATGCATCCGGGGGAATGTTTCTGCTGGGACTGACTGGTTTGGGGCTTGGGCAATGATCAATATTATGATTGAGTTGCTACCACAGTGGGGGCCCCACACTGACCGCCTTCACCGCTACTTCCCGCTGCAACAGCGCGGTTGCGGCCCCTCTCTTTTTCTTTCCGGTCGATGGCACTGATATTCTCTGCCGTCCTTGGCCCGACCGTCTGCCTTTCATCCGGTTGTAAACCGGATGACTGTGTCCAGATGACCAGATCCTAACTGGACACAGAAGCAGCTGTTGGCCCTTCTTCTGGAGTTTTTTTTTTTTTTTTTTTTCGGTTGCACGTCTGGCAGGTATGTACACAGAGCAATGAAATATGACAGGATTTCTACTTGAGTGTGCAGCTGCCTTTGGGAAGTCCTGTCAGTGCTTACCATTTGGCCTTGAACCTGCACTAAACTATTGAATTCATCATGCATAAAACATCAAAGATGTACATCCAAAAGGCTGTGGGTGCCTGTTTATTGGCACTCACAGCTCTATAAACCATTTTCATCCCTTGCAGGATGCGACGCACATGCTCCGCAGTCCCATTGATGGCATTTAACACGGAATATAAACCATAAAACTCAATAATAAACATAAGCGGAGCAAATAAATCAGATTCATAATAACCTCGAGGTGGGATTTATGTAAGCAAAGATAGAGTCTTTGTGCAAATTGATGGTACGAGCTCTGTGGAGGCACCAGCGAGGCACTAATATAGTCTTATAAACACACCGGCAACACTATAAAGTAGTATCATCGCTCCTTTTTGGCTGGCCTAAGTGCTTAAGTAATGTATTGCTTTCATAAGTGTTCAACTTTGCAGCACTTTCTCCGCTGGAAATACGTTTGTGTGCTTTCAGTGGCGTGATTAAGGATAAAATACAAAGAGGAACACGGGGAAATAAATTCAAAAAGTGACACGAAACGGGAAAGTGTTAGCCGCGCCGCAGCGGAGAGGCCTCCGACAACACGAGCCTGCACTTTCCCCCCCTCCTCGCACCCCGGCTAATGCATCACCTCTGGATTGGAGTAATAACGAACTGATGGATGTTTTCTGAGCGGAGAGGGGGCCGAGCGGACCCCGGGACCGGAGCCGGAGTTGCTGGGAGCAAGCGCTCGCGCAGGAGATTGCACCTCTGCGCCTGGAGGTCTGTTCCGCTTCCATCCTCCTGCTCCCCGGGGCCCCAATCCTGGATCCCACCACTCCTCCCACTCCATTCATCCCGCATTTGCTCCCATGGCTCCTCCGGTCGTGCGTGCGCACACGGGTGTGTGTGTGTGTGTGTGTGTGTGTGCACATGTATGCACGCCTGCTCACACGTGTTAGTCACAGGTCTCCACCGAGCGCCATCCCGGGGCGACGCCCGGGTTCCTCCAGTCAACTTTACTGCCTTCATTTGTCCTGATGAATGGCGAGCTGCCTTATCAGTCCCTCTGCCTGCAATCTCAAGTGGTTCCCTGGAGCCCCACAGGTTTGCTCGCCCTCTCTCCCTCTCTCTTCCTCTCTCTCTCCATCCTGAGTCCTAGCCGCACGCAAACACACACAGACACACACACACACACCGCAGAGGTACAGATTTATACACAGACTGCGCCGCACGTGCACTCCAGCAAACGACACTCGTCGAGCGCGCAGCGGCTACAAACACACACTCCCAGCGCGCAAACAAACACAAACACACGCGTCAACCCGGCGAGTCCGCCATTTTTGTTTCTTTTTTTTTTTTTTTTTTGCCACCGCGCTCTCTCGGAAGCGCAAAAGAAATCGCACCTATCTTCCTCCCCGGCTCATGCCAAACGAATCATAGCTTTTCCAGAGAGGGTTCTCCTTGGTGCCACACGCGAGGAGGAGGGTGGGGGTGGGGGAGGGTGGGGGGTGAGGGAGGATGCAGACATAGCTCCGGGGGGGTGGGGGGGGGGTGCTCCGTTTGGAGATAATAAGTGAGGAGCAGTCCTTGGGTCTGTTTTACAGCTATCAAGGCTCATCATATTTGACATGCATTCTGGTGTTTACACAGTCTCCTCCGTGAAATCCTCCGCAGCTATAGGAGGGAGCGGGGTGAAGGGAGCACGCGCGGCGCCGCACGTACACGCCAGCCTACGGAACTCGGCAGCCTTCTTCTTCTTCTTTTTTTCTCCCCTCTTCCTCTCCGCCTCTTTTCCCCGCGTCCCATCTCTTATCCGCGGCACAATTGGCGGCGTTAACACCTGTCAGCTGACTGACTTCTTGTTCCCGGCGGCTTATGGAAAAAAAAAAATCATGGCCGCTGGGCTTCAGAGGCTGCTTTCCCATCAATATGAATTCACCACGGTCTTCATGCAACATTAGGCCAAGCCCTGTTTTCATACAGCCAGCCACACGCTCGCTTCTCCGCGATACACAAGAGGAAATGAAAAGAGTAAATAGTCCTTTTAAAATGTTGCATTCAGTCATGGGTGGAACCGAGCCGCCCGTGAATGGGACCAGTATGCTCGGCTTTCAAAAGCGCATTTGCCTTCCATCCCCGTCTACGGCATTACAGCGGCGCGGTCTCCATCCCTGTCTCCGAAGAGAGAGGGAGCGAGAGAGAGGGAAAAGAGAAAAAAGTAAATAACCCGACTTTACTGTCACCCTCTGTTCAAAAGGCCGCGGCGGTTAGGCGCGTTTATACATTGCAGGGCGTGAAGAACGCGTTTTTTCCCGGCAAAGAAAAAAAAAAAGGCCATTCAGGGGGTTTACAGCCGCTGACGCTCACCGGGGTGGTTTTCTGTTTATTGGTGTATTTACTTTTGCATTTCGTCGGCGGGAACAGTGTCATGGGTCGGTTTACCCAAATTCGTACGCGTTAGAGCAGCGCCCGCGCTCTCAAACAAGTGATTTGAGCACCTCAAAGAAGTGGAACCGATGGGAAACCGACCCCCCCCCCCACCCCCACCCCCACTCGCCTCCACCCGACGGTGGCTGAATAAGAGGTGGAAGCACGTGCCGCCGTGCTCGTGAGCGTTCGTGACAACTGACGCAGATCTGCCAGATTGTTGCTGACTGTTTTTGTTCCGGGTGACACTTGAGCTAATTGTCTCTTGTTGCAGTCTGGATCCCGTGTGTGTGTGTGTGTGTGTGTGTGTGTGTGTGTGTGTGTTAGTGTGTGTGCTCCCCCTCCAAACCCACATAAATAAGACCAAGCTGAATTATATATATATATATATATATATATATATATATATATATATATATATATATATATATATATATATATATATATATATATATATATATATATATATATCAACTTAAATAAATCTGACTTTCGCTGCTCGCCATTGTTGGGTAGATCTATCAAAGTTTAACGACACTTATTGGTATATGGGGGCGTCACAAACAATAGAGCGCGAGACAAAGCTGTGGATGTTTGGAGGAACAGCAGCAGGATTGATCTGTGGAGGCTCCTTCAGCTGTCTGCTGCTGCAAAACGCGCTGAAAGTCAATTAACTCCACTTCTCCCTGATCGCCCTCATCACGCTAATACAAACTGCTCTTGACCTTATGTTTGTGTGTCTTCTCTTGATTGGATTAACTTCAGACGTGGTCCGTGTCTCGGTCTATTACGGAGGGGGGTGTCGTGAGCGTGTCCCCATCACCCCCCCCCCAGCCTTCCTCTCTTGTTTTTTTTTGTTTTTTTTCCACTGTACCACCCATGTCTTCCTTTGGACCAGACCCTGGAGGTCTGCTCCCCCAATGGTTCATCTCCAGTGTGCTGCACATCACAAACTCTCTCTGTTTCTCTCTCTCTCTCGCACGCACGCACGCACGCACGCGCACGCACACACACACACACACACATACACACAAACACACACCTCCGCTCCAGTCATATTTCATGTAGATCCTGCACAGTGACAGAATGCCTGGAGAAACGTGTCCACACCCTCCTCCTCCTCCGTGCGGTCTCCTCCTTCTCCGAGTCCAGAGGGGTCATCTCAGACAGAGGGCTCATAATCAACTCAATTAAGCGAGTCTGATTGCTGCAGCTAATTGGTCTGGGTTGGGACGGCCATCATCAGCGCCTCCAGTGCAAAGACTAACGGGAGGGGGGAGATGAAGCCGTGCTGGACAGGAAGTGGGGAGGGGGGGGCTGTTTATCTCTGGGTCGTGTTAAAAAAAACATGA
Organism: Lagocephalus sceleratus; assembly: GCA_911728415.1. Lineage (NCBI taxonomy): Eukaryota > Metazoa > Chordata > Actinopteri > Tetraodontiformes > Tetraodontidae > Lagocephalus > Lagocephalus sceleratus. The sequence goes on from CAJVRN010000040.1 coordinate 6,585,328, forward strand.
TGCTTTGAACCAGTCCTCTTCAGACTTACACACACACACACAGTCACATTTCTAGATGCGCCCTAGATTTAAATCCCTGGTGGAACCATCCCAATGAAGCCCTAACCCTGACCTAAACCCAGTTCTAACATCAACCTCACACTTACATCTGAACCATCAGGCGGTGCTGTGAAGCTGTGGGGCCCCGCTTGGTCGAAATGCCCTCGCTTTGCTAGTAGAATGAGGATTTAGTACTCAGCAAACACACACACAGGCGCGCATTGTTGTGGCGGTGACTGACATCCCCCGTTTTGCTGTGCTGTGTATGGAAGCAGCCTGGAGACTCACTGACTTAAAAACCAGTGGTTCAGCCAGTAATTGTTTTTGAGGATATGACATTTGCCTCTTTCTGTGGCTTGCTCAAGGTGTCAACACCTTTCATAAAGCCAAGGCTTCCTTCCCGTGCCCCGGAGCTGCCTGTTTGATCTTTTTGAAGACTGTCAACTTATTGCGTGACTCCATGGAAATTGAATCCTGCATTTATTTACATGCCGGGTTAATAGTATAGATGCCTAGCTGATTTGAAAGTCAAACAACGGCGCTTGCCATTCATCCCCGGCTCCCTTTCGCAAGCCGATCCTGTGTTTTGTTCTGCCGCACAAAGAGGAGATGAGGAGGAGATGGGTGGCTTATCCCCGACATTCGCCGGTAGAAAATACTACTTTAATGCAGCCGCGGTAAATCCAGATTTCCATGATTGAAGAGCAGTTTGGGGTGGGATTTCCTTTTTTCTATATCCTCATCTACATTCTGCAACTCTACACATGGCCCACATAAACTGATAGTGTATATGTGTGTGTGTGTCTCTGTAGAGGCGCACCGGCTCGGGTCCTCCAGTTTGTGCGCGTCGGTGCATGCGCTCCTGTTCCATCCTACGCCGGAAGCTTCAAAAAAACAGACTTGTCATGTCGGGAGACGCCGCTGTCAAACAGGAGGCAAATCTGAGGATGTCAATAGAATGCGGAGAAACGTCTGTCAGCGGCTCTGACGTCGGCCCCTCCATTGTGATTATTGTCACTTAATATTCACGCGCGCTTATCCGCCTGAGCCGAAGCGGCCGCCGCCGTCGCCAAGCGATGGGAGCACGAGTGATGTAACCGGCGTGCGGCATTACAAGCGCGTCAATACATGTACTCCGTGATGGTGTCAGAGGTCAACCCAACAAGAAGAAAGCGATATTGGTTGCCAGATGCGGGCTTGCAGGCCCGCCTGTCTTTGTGTCTGCGCGGAGAGGCGCATTATCTGGACAACACCGACACCCCGCGGCCACCCGGTGGTACTGCATGTCTTAATGGAGGGTCGAGGGGGAGCCGCTTCTTTCTTCTCTGGAGTTTTACCTCTTTCCTCCGCATCAAAACAGGATCCTCTTGAATTATTTTGCGTCTTATTAGCAGTGAGCGGGAGTTTTGTTTTCTTGTCTCGTCCCCCGCAGCTCTCAGAGACTGTGGAAGTGTGCCGCAGCCAGGAGGAGGAGGTGAAGGTGGAGGAGGAGGGGGGCAGTCGTTGCAGATGGCACCGCATCTTTTTGTTTTGCCTTTTCTTTTTTTTTTTTTTTTTTAACTCTCGTTTCTTAAACAGACACAAAAAGCAGCTGAGGGACCAGGGTCCTCTCTGCAGAACGTGCCGGGGAAGAGTAGGTACTTGGCAAGAGGAGCAGAAACAATTAGCGTCACGCAAGCTGAGGCCTGGAGCAGCGGTGGAGAGACGTCTCATTTTCACTGAGAAGACCTCTGCAGAGAGTCCCCCCGCCCTCACACACACATACACGCACACGCACGCACGCACGCGTGCACACGCACAGGCTGAGGCATCCCCTTCCTGTCCTCGTCACAACTCAAACATTTTCACAGACAGCTCCCGTCAGGGCTCATTTCATTGACGCGTTCTGTCGACGACGCGCTCCCTGTTTGTGTCTGCGCATCCTTAATTAGGGAGCCGACAGAGGAAGCTCTGCGTCCTTGGAGAGACCTCACATCCCCCTCAAAAAAAAAAAAAAAAAAAAAAAAAAAACCTTTTTAACCATTCCTGGCTACCATCGACGCTGTTCCTGCTTTTGAAGTTGCAGGATGAGGGAGATCTAACGTGGAGAACACTCCAGCAGCCTCTCGCTACAAAATAGTGCTCGTTAAACATCACAGATGAGCTCAAGTGTTAAATGCTGAAGCTAAGAACGGAGATTTACGCGGGTCTGTGGAGCGGGTTCGGAGGCCAATTGTGTTTTTAAAAAGAAAAAAAATGGAAACGCTGCCTGTGTGCGTAGAAACGCGTCCATCCTGCTTGATGCCCGGCAGCCTCCCTCACCCCAGGGGAGGGGAGGATGGGGAGGACAGGTGGAACCACAAGGTGTTCAACACATGAGAAACCGCCGCTGGAGGGCGGTGTTTGCGTCAAAAGCGGTCCAGACGCGTAAACGGTTCGGAGCTGGTTTTTGCGCTTTCACGAACGCGCAGCAGGAGACGTTTGAAATCCGGGAAAGTGATGTTGGTTTAACATCATGCTGAATTAGAGTGATGCATCAGGGCAAAGTGACAAGTGTTCAAAGTGCTTGTTTGGATTACAAAATAGATTATTTCAAAATAACTGACGCAAGAGGGAGAGAAAGTCACGCAAAGTTCTAAAAGTTCCGTTTCCAGTAAATAAACAATTTAAAAAAAAAAAAAAAAGGCTTCAGGTTCTCAGTCTCAAAGTTCAGCCAAAGCAAACATCACCACTGCACAAAAGCACAGGCAGCCTGATTCGGGCTTCCAGTCCCGAAGACCATGGAGCCGGGCAGTAAAATGGTGTTTGTCCTCGGACTTGCTTTCATCGCCGGTCTCGTCTTTGCAGCAGACGCTGCTCTGACGACCCAGCCGACAAGTTTGGGATACACCGCCTTTATTGCAAAGAGCCACGGCGAGGGCAAGGACGACCCCGTTTTGCAGTATGTTGTCAACAACTCCCTGAGAGAGAACCGAGTCCTCAAAAACCTCCGACTGGTGAGTGATCTGATTTAACTGGAAGAAAAATCCAGTTTAATCCAAGTACCTTGAGAATCTATGCATTATGTGGTTTGACCGCTAGAGGGCGATATAGTCAAAGAAACTAGTGTCCACAGCTATGACAATTTAAAAAGTTGTTACATTTATATTTAAATACTGTATGTAAAAAAATTAAAAAACAGCTTTTTAAATATGTTTTGATCACAGAGGACCCTCAAGGACCGCGGGAGCAAGATGATGGTTGCCAGTGAACAGGCCCAGTTCATGGCACTTCTCCTTAAAATGATGAACGCAACCAAAGCCATCGAGATCGGTGAGTTTTTCCCTCGTTCCAAAAGCCCACGCAATTAAACTATTCCGCAACCACAATTCAATAATGCAACAGCATCAAAGTCCACCACTGTTTGACCACTTGGTGGATGGGAGGGGGACTGTGGACCCCGGCTGACCTTCCGTCCCCCCGCCCACCCACCCACCCACACACACCCCCACACACACACACACACCCCCACACACACACACACCCCCACACACACACCCCCCCACACACACACACACACACCCCCACACACACACACCCCCACACACACACACACACCCCCCACACCCCCCCACACACACCCCCCACCCCACACACACACACACACACACACACACACACACACACACACACACACACACACACACACACACACACACACACACACACACACACCTTGTAGGGATGTACACCGGCTACAACGCCCTGAGCATGGCCCTGGCGATGCCCCCCAACGGAAAGGTGGTGGCCTGCGAGATCGAGGAGGCCTACATCAACATCTCCAAACCGTTCTTCAAAGAGGTGAGAGGACTTTTCACGCAGGCGGGGCCCTCCGCCCCCCACCAAGTCCTGCATGTGTGAGAGAACCTGTGAGCTGCATGACATCATCATCATCATCATCATCTCTTCTCCTCCAGGCTGGAGTTGACGATAAGATCGACATCAAGTTCCAGCCGGCGATGAACACGCTGGGTAGGTTTATTTCTGTTCGCGCTACAGCCCATTTTCGGACCGAACTCGTCCCTTCTTCTCCTCAGACCAGCTGATACAGGCTGGCGAGGCCGGGACCTTCGACTTTGTGTTCATCGACGCCGATAAATCCAACTATGACAACTACTACGAGACGTCCCTGCGGCTGGTCAGGCAGGGCGGAGTCATCGCCATCGACAACGTCAGTGGGGCCCGCAGAGGCAGACGTGCACAGATGTGCAGAGGGAGTCAAGTACTTATGCTCTTCTTTTTCCTCTCCTCCATAAAAAGGTGCTGTGGAGTGGAAAAGTTGTGAAGCCGGCGATGGGTGACGTCACCGCCTGGGTCCTGGATTCCCTCAACAAGAAGCTGCACGCCGACCAGCGGATCGACCTGAGCATGCTCACCGTGGGAGACGGGCTGACCCTCGCCGTCAAACGCTGAAAACGTAACGGAAGAGGAGGGCTTAAATGCACAAAAGTCTCAGACCTGCTCTGCAGGCAAGTTAATTTGAGGAGACATGCAGGCTTTAAGCCAACCCCTAAAACACAATACAAAACATCAAAAGTGTGCGTTTAGTGCGGCTGCCATGGCAAATAAAGTATCGCTTTACTCACATTAAACATTTGGTCAAGTTCAAAGACTTTATTGAAAATTCATAATTACACGAGGACCTTCCACATTTCACACCAGTTGTGTTTCTGCTCCTGGACAGGAGGAACTGTCGGAGTACGGGGGGGGTGGGGGGACACACGCACCTTCTGAGCAGGATCGGGGAGCTTTTAACATGATTGGACTGGTTGAGGCAAAAAAAAAAAAAAAAAAAAAAGTTCTGTTCGGTCGGCCGAGGTCGGAGAGAGCGTTCCACTAAGCGACCCAAAAACTGCCCAGTTTAAAGGAAGCTCCGACAGGTCGTCTCCGATCCCGACGGCCGACGCGAAACAGCAGCGGTGCAGCACTAATCTGGGCATCGACAGGGAGGAGCAACGTTAAATATTAGCTGTAACACGTCATGATTGGATTGCAAATAAAGCTTTAGGGGACAGAATGGAAGAAGGAAATCCTCAAAAGTGCCCTTAAGTACCACAATAAAGCCACACATGATGAGAGCAGAGGGAGTTGAGTTATGGCCTCCTAATGAACAATGACCATTTATAAATAATCCCACCAACATAAACTTGATTCTACTGTAAAGTAAAAAGCGATGTAGTTAAAATATACCATGATCTTGGTGAGGCGCTCAAAGTCAGCGGTGGTCTTTGAGCCCATCTCTTCGGTGACTATCCCCTCGCTGGTTGGAGTTGGTTCTACATTTAAGGCCAGATTCATGATTTTCCCCAAGTCCCTTTCCAAGAAGGAGTTTAGGCTTCCAGCTCCAGGCCCAGGCCCAGCTTGTGGCCGCCGGCGTTGATGTTCTTGCCGTCGACCAGGCCGGACAGGGTGAGTTTCACGCCTGGGCGGGAGACCAACGTTAGAGGGTCTGATCTGCGGCTGAGCGCCCATACGAGGAAGGGGGGGGGGCTTACCTGGTCTGAGTGTCTGGGTGTAACCAACGCCGACAAGGCTGTTGTTGTTAACTTTAGCCTGAGGAGGGAGAACAAACGCCCGGTCAGCCCCGGCGGTTCCCGCCCCGCCGTCTCCCGAGAGCCTCTGCTGCTACTCACGCTGATGGAGGCGTCCTTGTCCAGCTGGTACTTGGCGGCGATGCCGAAGCGCGTGCTGTTGCTGCCGGCGGTCCAGGCCAGGTTGACGGCCGTCTCCAGCTTGTCGCTCACCTTCTGGTAGATGGAGCCTCCGAACTCGGCGCCATCGTTGCTGAAAACGGAACAAGTCTCATTTTGCAGGCGGCGATATCCGACTGTGGCGAAGGGCGTGAGGTCGGCCCAGAGCAAACATCAGGGAACGGCAGACAGAGCGCGACCAACAGCAGGGACAGATCACAAGAGAGCGCCGGGTGTCTGACTTACACGTTGGTGTGCAACTGGAAGTCTCCCGTTTTGTAGCCGATAGCAAAGTTGCTCTGGGTCATCTTGGACTTGGCGGTGTCAAAGGTCATCTGGTAGCCGGCGAGCCAACCCTCGTAGCCGACGACAGCGGCCCCGTGAATGGTGGGGCCGGCAAAGTCAAAGTCGACGTCACAGCCCAGGTTGACATACTCGCGCTTGTAGGCGGTTTTGACTTTGCCGCTCTTCTTCCTGTCGAGGGGACGCAGCGGTTTAGCCATCGCCTCGAGGCCGCCCAGTCCTCCAGGGCCGCAGCCCAGCCGCGATTTCTGTCCCACAGGGCAACAGAGCTCCCCGGGATCCAGCTTTAACTGGGGAAAGCCTTTCCTGTCCATGAGGACAGAAACCCCGGCTGGACATCCCTGGATTGGGCATTTCAAAAACTGGATCGTTTCCTGAATTATAAAGACTGTAAAATCGATTACATTGACCCATTTCAAATTTATATCAACTTCATTGAAGCATTTTTAAAAAAAAAAGAAAAAAAAAAGCACTTGTCAACAATTGCTCAGTAAACCCTGACAGCCAATCACAGTCATGGTAAAACACACCACTTCCATACTGGGACTGGGGTCACTTAGCCCGTAAACCACTTGACAGCACAGATCAGGTTTCCGTGATTATAGTGGGCAGCAAAACGTGGCACTGACATTTGTAGCCCTGAAGCAGCCCAGTACAAGAAAACCCAATCAGCTCTTCATTAATCACCCGTTTGATTATGATCTTACCCAGTATTTGGTGAGAAGGTTGTGTCAAAAGTCAGCTTTAGTCCTTTGGCAATCTGAGAAAACACCAAAGGAACCCCGATGACATGATGGAATAACAAAGTTATTTAACCAAATGTTGGACAGATTTTCTAACCTGATCTTCAACGGTGATTTCGGTTCCCAGGGTGTTGTCAGTGTTCCACTTTTCAGTGAAGGTCAGACCGTACTCTGGCCTTTTGTATTTAGTTTCCAGGCTGCCTGCAACTTTGCTGGTGTCAGTGTTGGAGGAACCTGATGTTTTGAATTCCTGCATGGATCAGTTTGAGAATTAAAAAAATAAATAAATCACTCATAGAATTCTAAGTTGTGACTCATACTTCAGGTTTTCTTATGGAAACACCCAAAGCACGGCCTTACCACTCCACTGGCTGACTTTGTCTTGACATCCAGCTTCACTGTGCCAAATCCTGGAAATAAAAGGTAAACTCGTGAATTCCTTCAGGCCTGAAGGAAGGAAGGTTACAGCGCTGGGCCACGAAAAGCGTCTTTACCATAGCCTTTGTTGAAGATGTCCTTGGCGGACTTGCCCAGGTCAGCGTAGCAGGGAGGCACGGCCATCGTAACTGGAAGGCAAAGGCACAGCATTACAGATAGACCCGATGTACGTTTTACATATGCTGCGCTCAGCTGGAAGCGGGGAATGCAAACGAACAAAGATAACCTTCCATTTCGCCAACAAAAGCGCAGCATAAATAAGGTTTTATCCAACCTGCGAGGCCTGAGCAAAGTAGGAATGTTAGAGCAACGTTACAACAAAAGTCCTGATTCTAGGACACCAAATGGGCATTCAGAACAGCTCTCATCGTGCATTTGTCACTCATCTCACAGAATATACAGTAAAATAAGGGCCATCCTCCCTCACATTCTCCAAAAACCTCGGGACACCCTCTTGAACACATGTGACACATTAGCTGGGGATGAAGCAGCTCAACCCACAAGGTTATCCGAGCGAGCTGGGAGCCATTTTACCGCCCTGCTGCAGCAAACCCAGGCCGGCCTCTCCACGATTCACCCCCCCCCTTCCTCCTCCCCCCCGGGGTGGAGATCATCATCCCCGGCCGTCTCCGGCCTCACGCCGGGGCCGGTGACCGTGATGCGTTCACGGACCGCCTCCACGCCAGCCCCCCCCGAAGCCGCCAACGAGGCCCACCGGCGCCCGAACGGGGCTGGCAGCGCCTCTTTAAACCACCGCCGGCTCTCATAACTCGTCCCGGGGCGGCGAGTTGAACCCCCCTCGGAACATTTGGAGACATTTGGAGGTGAACGCGGCTGACGGCGGCGGCATGGTCGGCGCGGCGAGCTGGGCTAAGTCCGCTAACCAGCCGAGCGACGGCGGGGTGGAGGGGTGGAGAGGGGCCGCGGGAGGCAGGACACCGTCAGCAAACGCGCGGGGGAGACGAGCGGGTGTCTTACCGGCAGGAGGAGGACACGGGCGGGCGTGTGCGGCGGCGCGGAGCGAGGGTCGAGGCGGTCGGGACAGGCGTCACCGGCTGGAGGGCGAGCTGAAGGAGAGCGGCGCCTGGCAGGACCCCGCGGCGACCCGCCGAGCGCCTGAGCCAAAAGGATAGGGAGGGGAAAAATAATAATAATAATAATAACAATGACAAACAACACGACGTGCCGGTGTTTGACTGAAGGTCGACTGTTTTAAATAGATCGGGGGCGTCTTCTTGGTTCAGGCAGTTTTAAAGTGAATATTGGAGACTCTCGGCGCGGTAATATGATACTGCAGGTGGTGCTGATGGGGGACCTGGTGCCTGCCTGAAGAAAAAGAAAAAGAAGAAGAAGAAGTAGATCGTAATCTGAGGAACTTTTGTCATGCAAACATGAAACCTGGAGATGACCAAGATTTCATAATTTCAGGTTTTTACTTTGAGAAACAACTGGGAAAGTTTGATTTTGAAGTTTTGATTGGAAAGTCACTGTTCTTCCTGATGAACATTTTTATTTGGGTTCGTATTTCTGTTAACATGTAATTCATATTGCATATACATATAACGACAAACATCTCCATTCCACAACCTGAGCTGCAACTTGACCTTAAAAGAAAAGACCTTTGGAAACCTCCAGATGATTGAAAATCTTCATGAAAGTGGAAATTCTGCCATTACTGCTCGAATGTGTTATCTGTGCTACTCAATATTTTGGAAATCATCATGACTTTATTATTATCATCTATTATTATTATCTCATTTTTATAATTTCATCAACATTACTCTGTACATGGTAGCTGAACAGTTTGAAAAAACGTTTCATAATTTTAAGCGGAAAAGTTGCTTCAAAACATTGTGACATTGTCTCCTGAAATAACCAACAACCCAGCAGAGGTGACACATTCTACGATTTGTGTAAGTAAGTCAAATTGCTGTAAATGTCAGTGGTTTCGCAGGCTTTATCCTGTTAAAACAAAACAGACACACACACACACATACAGAGAGAACAAAAGAACAAACATGAGACTTGAGTTTTAAAGAAATTGAAAAAACTAGTGATGAGTTGCAGTGTTGATATTTACCCTGGGTCTCCTCTCTTGTCCTGGAATTTTCACAGCACTATAGGTGACTTCATTCTCAGAACACCATGGCTGAATGAGAAAACAGAAAGTCACGGGCTAAGACACTGTTGAATATTTCACTGGTGTTTCCTGATTTTCAGAATATGAAAACTAGATGTTTTAAAGTTACGTGTGATCACCAGGACAAGCTTGAGCTGAGTATTATGTGGTTTAATCAATGGCCTGAAAGGCCAGGAATTCCAGAAGAAAACTGCTTTTAGGGAGAGTGACAGGGTTAGGGTTAGGGTTATGCAAAGATACTGCAAAAATAACTGAGAGAAGAGGAGAGGGGCCAAAGCAGACAATCCTCCTACAGAGGTGGAGGTCCTTCACCATCAGCAGGTCATCATCAGGTATAATATATACATATATGTAAATATACACGAGTACGAGATGGAGTTACCTGCCCTGAAGCATCTCTTTTTCTTATCACTTTGCTGTAAGTCACTTCATTTTCAGTCTGTATTGAAAAAACAAAACAAAACAAACATGCTGTGTTGTACTTTACATTTGAAGAATAAAAGCATTGATCTTTTTCCACAGCAGTCACAAGGCTGTGTTCCTGTTTAATGAGACTATGACAGATTCTTCCCTCATCGCTGTAGTTTTTAACAAAGTCAACATATCCAGGTGTTCTCTGTCTAAAATCTGTGTGTGAATGCTGCACAGTAGTTTATTCTTACCGACGTCACAGCTGATGATTCCTCCTGGATCTGCTCTACAAGTCAGATTAGAACATCTGGTTAATGTGAATCGATGGTTTTAATTAAAACTATTAATTTAAATTTAAAACATTAAATTATTTATTTAAAAATGAAAATCTGAATTTGAGTTGAGTGTGATTTATCAAGACTTACTTTTTCTTTTCATGCAGAACCAGATGACTAAGAACAAAGTCACGATGAAGGTCAACAAGGACAAAGAGATGATGAGACTCATGAAGGAGCCTGAAAGACTGAAGCAGAAATATACTTAAAAGTTAGAAATTAACAGGCCAATTTAAAATTCTCTTGATTATGTTTATTTTGAGGTGCAGGATGTGTTGTTAGAAGGTGAGAGTTTGTGGTATAAATGGAGGCTGTGCTCTCATGAAGAGCTGTCTGACCTGCTCAGGGAATCTTTGTCTGCATCAGTCTCAGAAGTCACAGGTTCAAGACTTCTGAAGATAACAGACCGAGTAGCTGCATTTAGGATGAGACATATCTCAATATACTCTTCAGTATACTCAAGTGGACTGCTTGTCAAAATCACTGGAACACACATCGTTCAGTTATTAGGAACAGGTAGCACCTACTGGTGGAGGGTCTCTCTCTGATCCGTATGTTCACCGGCATCTGTACATCTCTGTAGGCGCACCAGTACCAACCACTGTCCTCCATCTTCAGTCTTCTCATAGTCACTGTGAGAACACGTGGATCTGTCCTATTGATTATTACAGTTGTTCCATGTATTGATCCCTCTGACTGGGCCACACAGGTGCCGTCCACCCAGCACCATTTTGCTTCTCTTGAGTTCTCACAGTAACATTTGATGGTTGTTTCTCCTCCGACAAATCCTGTTACCTCCTGATGATCCACATAAAGACTGGGAACACCTTACAGAGAAACAAATTCACCAGTAAACTGTCTTTTTTGTTGAAAATGTAAAATATTGATTGATATTGATTAATGCACATCTAGCTCTTACCTGTTGTGACGGATACGAGGAAATACACACCAACATCTCTTCCTCCATTAATTTCCACAACACACCAGAAATGTGTGTCTCCATTTTTCACGTCTTTTATTGTCACAGTGAAGATTTTTTGTTTTTTATCATCAGAGATGAAAAACCTTCCTGAACTCTGCTGGTTTGTCTTAACTACATATGAGCAGGAGTTGAAATAATATCCTTTACACAAATATTTCACATGATTGATGTATTTTTGGTCGTACAGACATGGAATTGAAACTGAACCTCCACTTTTCACTGACACTTTTTTGACTGTAGTGATGCTGTAAACTCCTGAAACAACAACAAATGTATGTGTTCATCTTTCAGCAAAGGTCTAAATGAGTGTAAATATAAATGAGCCAGTGACTGACCTGAGAGTCCAGTGAGGATGACAAAAATGTGGAGATGAAGAGCCATGTCGCTGCAGGAACCAGAATGCATCAGCCAGAAGGCAGCAGTGGTTTAATAGCTAAGGTTTTACTTCCTGTTTTTATAGAACTACGTGCATTAAAGAAATACTAACAGAACGCTTGGAGGGAAAAATTTCATTTAAATATTTTTCCAAAAACAACTTAACGCAAAATATTTTACTTCCATGATAGTTTGTATTGTGTTTTGTATCTTACTGATGAAATATTATTTGCAAAGGTGTAATTTGATGTAAAGATGCTTTACATAAGAAATGCTTTCCACCTTTGAATCCCTTAATTATAATTGTATATGAGAAACCATACTATGGTTTTATATTTATAGTAATAGAACTCTTGGTCTCACCTCAGTGGTCAAGCTCCATTCTTCATTCGTGGTAAAGACTGACTGAGGGACCAACTGCAGGGGGCACCAGACACCTTCTGGAGGCTGAGGGCCACAGTTTGCCCAGAGAGGCCACGCCTGCAAAGATGTGGTTACCTTTGTTACAGCATGAAGAGAACTTGTTCCAGACCAAAGATTCTGCTGTTTAAAAACAGCGTCTGACCATCAAGCAGGAGCGTCCACGGCAGTGTTTGTAAAGCTGATCTCCCAGAACACCACCACAACCACGGGTCCACCTCAGCAGCTTCGGTCTGTGGGACATTTCCCTGTAGCCTTGAACCATCAGAGCCAGATGAGTCAAAGCCTCTCCGCTCACTTATCTGGCTCCTCTTGATGTGCCGGAGCAGCAGCTCTACTCCGACCCCCTCCCGGTTGACCGAGCTCTCTCACCCTCTGAAAGGATCTCACCTCCCACCTGAACAGCTGATTCTCATCCCTGATGCTTCAACCTCTGCTGCCAAGTCCCAAAGCTGAGAGTCGAGAACCGTGGCCTGATGACGTCGGCAGAACCGCATCATCAGCAAAAAGCAGAGGCCCGATTCCGAGGGTATCGGATTGGACCACCTTAACACCCTCAGTGGCCACCAAAACGAAACACACTGAACTCTGCTCTTTCTCTTCTTTTTTTTTTTAACGGCCACGGCTAACACATGCTGACTTCTCATCTGTCTGTAAATAGCTTCAACATGTAGTTACACAAATATATAGACACTTCTGTTGTTACTTCCTTTCATTTACACACATTCCACATTTCTGAGAGCTGCTTTACTGTTTGACTCTCAGCAAAACAGATGATGTTGCTTTTTAGATTCCTCCACTAATGAATCTTCAGCTCCGACATGTGTGACTTTATTTAATATGGTATGAAAGTGTCAATTATACATCAATCCACACATAGAAAGTCACCATTGTTTGTAACAAATGTGTAAATTTTAGTTTATATTTCTGCTGCAACACATATGATGATTTACACAGATCTACATTTGATGACAAACAGCTGCATTTGACAACCTGATCTAAAACTTGGCCACGTGTGACAAAACCATCAGTGAATCTGACAAAAAAAGAAACAAACATGGAACTCTGAAGGACTTATATCCAAAATGCTCTTGAAATATCCAACAGCTAAACATAGATGAGACATTTTACGTCGAGCGAGGAAAAGCCAAATTGCTGTAAATGTCAGTGGTATCCTGGTAAAACAACACATACACACACACACACACACACACACACACACACACACACACACACACATACAAGAACAGAGTTAGGATGAAATGGTTTTGGAAAAATGTCGCAAAATGATTAAATGACTGCTGGAAGTGTTCATATTTACACGTTGTCTCCTTTCTTCCACTGGAAAAGTCACACTACTATAAAGGAATTCACCTACAGAACATGATGGCTGAACAAAGGAGGAGAAAGAGTCATGAGATGACGATGGTGATTATTATTATTATTATTATTATTATTATTATTATTATTATTATTATTATTATTATTATTATTATTATTATTATTATTGTTATTATTATTATTATTATTATTATTATTCGTTACCTGTCCGGAAGCTTTTTTATTTTTCATTATCTTTACATCACTGTAAACTGCTTCATCTCCAGCCTGTGTTCATAAAATTAACTGTGTTCTGTTTTACTGTTGTTTAAAGGAATTATAAAAATAACTGAGAAAAGAGGAGAAGGGCCAAAGCACACAATCTTCCTACAGAGGTGGAGGTCCTTCACCATCAGCAGATCATCATCAGGTATAATATATACATATATGTAAATATACACATGAGTACGAGATGGAGTTACCTGCCCTGAAGCATCTCTTTTTCTCATCACTTTGCTGTAAGTCACTTCATTTTCAGTCTGTATTGAAAAAACAAAATAAAACAAACCTGGTGTGTTGTACTTTACATTTGAAGAATAAAAGCATTGATCTTTTTCCACAGCAGTCACAAGGCTGTGTTCCTGTTTAATGAGACTATGACAGATTCTTCCCTCATCGCTGTAGTTTTTAATAAAGTCAACATATCCAGGTGTTCTCTGTCTAAAATCTGTGTGTGAATGCTGCACAGTAGTTTATTCTTACCGACGTCACAGCTGATGATTCCTCCTGGATCTGCTCTACAAGTCAGATTAGAATATCTGGTTAATGTGAATCAATGGTATTTATTTATTTAAAAATGAAAATCTGAATTTGAGTTGAGTGTGATTTATCAAGACTTACTTTTTCTTTTCATGCAGAACCAGATGACTAAGAAAAAGTCACGATGAAGATCAACAAGGACAAAGAGATGATTAGACTCATGAAGGAGCCTGAAAGACTGAAGTAAAAAATATACTTAAAAGTTAGAAATTAACAGGCCAATTTAAAATTCTCTTGATTATGTTTATTTTGGGGTGCAGGATGTGTTGTTAGAAGGTGAGAGTTTGTGGTATAAATGGAGGCTGTGCTCTCATGAAGAGCTGTCTGACCTGCTCAGGGAATCTTTGTCTGACCTGCTCAGGGAATCTTTGTCTGTGGTCGATGATGCATCAGTCTCAGAAGTCACACGTTCACGACTTCTGGACGTCAAGTTGTGACGTCCAGGTTCACGACTTCTGGACGTCACAGCCTGAGTAACTGCATTAAGGATGAGACATTTTTCTGAATTACACTATTCAGGTTTGCATTAAGGTTGAGCAGAGACTCAAGTGGACTGCTTGTCAAAATCACTGGAACACACATCGTTCAGTTATTAGGAACAGGTAGCACCTACTGGTGGAGGGTCTCTCTCTGATCCGTATGTTCACCGGCATCTGTACATCTCTGTAGGCGCACCAGTACCAACCACTGTCCTCCATCTTCAGTCCTCTCATAGTCACTGTGAGAACACGTGGATCTGTCCTATTGATTATTACAGTTGTTCCATGTATTGATCCCTCTGACTGGGCCACATAGGTGCCGTTCACCCAGCACCATTTTGCTTCTCTTGAGTTCTCACAGGAACATTTGATGGTTGTTTCTCCTCCGACAAATCCTGTTACCTCCTGATGATCCACAGAAAGGCTGGGAACACCTTACAGAGAAACAAATTCACCTGTAAACTGTCTTTTTTGTTGAAAATGTAAAATATTGATTGATATTAATTAATGCACATGTAGCTCTTACCTGTTGTGACGGATACGAGGAAATACACACCAACATCTGTTCCTGTATTAATTTCCATAACACACCAGAAATGTGTGTCTCCATTTTTCACGTCTTTTATTGTCACAGTGAAGATTTTTTGTTTTTTATCATCAGAGATGAAAAACCTTCCTGAACTCTGCTGGTTTGTCTTAACTACATATGAGCAGGAGAAGAGATAATATCCTTCACACAAATATTTCACATGATTGATGTATTTTTGGTCGTACAGACATGGAATTGAAACTGAACCTCCACTTTTCACTGACACTTTTTTGACTGTACTGATGCTGTAAACTCCTGAAACAACAACAAACAAAGATGATTCAGTAGATTTGCATTCAGCTCTGAGACAATCTCACCACCACAATATTCACTTCTGTTCTCTCTCTAATTATCATCAAACATTTGACTTGAGACCATCAGTTAGAGCATTACACAATTGTGTATATTGTTTATGTCACTTCTCTAACAGCAATGATGTAAAATTACTTTCACAACAAAAAAATATTTACATTATCTTGTCATAACTCATGTTAAATGATCTTATCTTAAACAAGTGTAAATATAAATGAGCCAGTGACTGACCTGAGAGTCCAGTGAGGATGACAAAAATGTGGAGATGAAGAGCCATGTCGCTGCAGGAACCAGAATGCATCAGCCAGAAGGCAGCAGTGGTTTAACAGCTAAGGTTTTACTTCCTGTTTTTATAGAACTATGTGTATTAAGTATATACTAACAGAACACTCTGAGGGAAAAAGATCATTTAAATATTGTGCCAAAAACAATTTATCACCAAAATTTTACTTCCATGATAGTTTGTATTGTGTTTTGTATCTTACTGATAAAATATTATTTGCAAAGGTGTAATTTGATGTAACGATGCTTTACATAAGAAATGCTTTCCACCTTTGAATCCCTTAATTATAATTGTATATGAGAAACCATACTATGGTTTTATATTTATAGTAATAGAACTCTTGGTCTCACCTCAGTGGTCAAGCTCCATTCTTCATTCGTGGTAAAGACTGACTGAGGGACCAACTGCAGGGGGCACCAGACACCTTCTGGAGGCTGAGGGCCACAGTTTGCCCAGAGAGGCCACGCCTGCAAAGATGTGGTTACCTTTGTTACAGCATGAAGAGAACTTGTTCCAGACCAAAGATTCTGCTGTTTAAAAACAGCGTCTGACCATCAAGCAGGAGCGTCCACGGCAGTGTTTGTAAAGCTGATCTCCCAGAACACCACCACAACCACGGGTCCACCTCAGCAGCTTCGGTCTGTGGGACATTTCCCTGTAGCCTTGAACCATCAGAGCCAGATGAGTCAAAGCCTCTCCGCTCACTTATCTGGCTCCTCTTGATGTGCCGGAGCAGCAGCTCTACTCCGACCCCCTCCCGGTTGACCGAGCTCTCTCACCCTCTGAAAGGATCTCACCTCCCACCTGAACAGCTGATTCTCATCCCTGATGCTTCAACCTCTGCTGCCAAGTCCCAAAGCTGAGAGTTGAGAACCGTGGCCTGATGACGTCGGCAGAACCGCATCATCAGCAAAAAGCAGAGGCCCGATTCCGAGGGTATCGGATTAGACCACCTTAACACCCTCAGTGGCCACCAAAACGAAACACACTGAACTCTGCTCTTTCTTCTTCTTTTTTTTTTAACGGCCACGGCTAACACATGCTGACTTCTCATCTGTCTGTAAATAGCTTCAACATGTGGTCACACAAATATATAGACACTTCTGTTGTTACTTCCTTTCATTTACACACATTCCACATTTCTGAGAGCCACTTTACTGTTTGACTCTCAGCAAAACAGATGATGTTGCTTTTTAGATTCCTCCACTAATGAATCTTCAGCTCCGACATGTGTGACTTTATTTAATATGGTATGAAAGTGTCAATTATACATGAATCCACACATAGAAAGTCACCATTGTTTGTAACAAATGTGTAAATTTTAGTTTATATTTCTGCTGCAACACATATGATGATTTACACAGATCTACATTTGATGACAAACAGCTGCATTTGACAACCTGATCTAAAACTTGGCCACGTGTGACAAAACCATCAGTGAATCTGACAAAAAAAGAAACAAACATGGAACTCTGAAGGACTTATATCCAAAATGCTCTTGAAATATCCAACAGCTAAACATAGATGAGACATTTTATGTCGAGCGAGGAAAAGCCAAATTGCTGTAAATGTCAGTGGTATCCTGGTAAAACAACACATACACACACACACACACACACACACACACACACACACACACACATACAAGAACAGAGTTAGGATGAAATGGTTTTGGAAAAATGTCGCAAAATGATTAAATGACTGCTGGAAGTGTTCATATTTACACGTTGTCTCCTTTCTTCCACTGGAAAAGTCACACTACTATAAAGGAATTCACCTACAGAACATGATGGCTGAACAAAGGAGGAGAAAGAGTCATGAGATGACGATGGTGATTATTATGATTATTATTATTATTATTATTATTATTATTATTATTGTTATTATTATTATTATTATTATTATTCGTTACCTGTCCGGAAGCTTTTTTATTTTTCATTATCTTTACATCACTGTAAACTGCTTCATCTCCAGCCTGTGTTCATAAAATTAACTGTGTTCTGTTTTACTGTTGTTTAAAGGAATTATAAAAATAACTGAGAAAAGAGGAGAAGGGCCAAAGCACACAATCTTCCTACAGAGGTGGAGGTCCTTCACCATCAGCAGATCATCATCAGGTATAATATATACATATATGTAAATATACACATGAGTACGAGATGGAGTTACCTGCCCTGAAGCATCTCTTTTTCTCATCACTTTGCTGTAAGTCACTTCATTTTCAGTCTGTATTGAAAAAACAAAATAAAACAAACCTGGTGTGTTGTACTTTACATTTGAAGAATAAAAGCATTGATCTTTTTCCACAGCAGTCACAAGGCTGTGTTCCTGTTTAATGAGACTATGACAGATTCTTCCCTCATCGCTGTAGTTTTTAATAAAGTCAACATATCCAGGTGTTCTCTGTCTAAAATCTGTGTGTGAATGCTGCACAGTAGTTTATTCTTACCGACGTCACAGCTGATGATTCCTCCTGGATCTGCTCTACAAGTCAGATTAGAATATCTGGTTAATGTGAATCAATGGTATTTATTTATTTAAAAATGAAAATCTGAATTTGAGTTGAGTGTGATTTATCAAGACTTACTTTTTCTTTTCATGCAGAACCAGATGACTAAGAAAAAAGTCACGATGAAGATCAACAAGGACAAAGAGATGATTAGACTCATGAAGGAGCCTGAAAGACTGAAGTAAAAAATATACTTAAAAGTTAGAAATTAACAGGCCAATTTAAAATTCTCTTCATTATGTTTATTTTGGGGTGCAGGATGTGTTGTTAGAAGGTGAGAGTTTGTGGTATAAATGGAGGCTGTGCTCTCATGAAGAGCTGTCTGACCTGCTCAGGGAATCTTTGTCTGACCTGCTCAGGGAATCTTTGTCTGTGGTCGATGATGCATCAGTCTCAGAAGTCACACGTTCACGACTTCTGGACGTCAAGTTGTGACGTCCAGGTTCACGACTTCTGGACGTCACAGCCTGAGTAACTGCATTTAGGATGAGACATTTTTCTGAATTACACTATTCAGGCTTGCATTAAGGTTGAGCAGAGACTCAAGTGGACTGCTTGTCAAAATCACTGGAACACACATCGTTCAGTTATTAGGAACAGGTAGCACCTACTGGTGGAGGGTCTCTCTCTGATCCGTATGTTCACCGGCATCTGTACATCTCTGTAGGCGCACCAGTACCAACCACTGTCCTCCATCTTCAGTCCTCTCATAGTCACTGTGAGAACACGTGGATCTGTCCTATTGATTATTACAGTTGTTCCATGTATTGATCCCTCTGACTGGGCCACATAGGTGCCGTTCACCCAGCACCATTTTGCTTCTCTTGAGTTCTCACAGTAACATTTGATGGTTGTTTCTCCTCCGACAAATCCTGTTACCTCCTGATGATCCACAGAAAGGCTGGGAACACCTTACAGAGAAACAAATTCACCTGTAAACTGTCTTTTTTGTTGAAAATGTAAAATATTGATTGATATTAATTAATGCTCATGTAGCTCTTACCTGTTGTGACGGATACGAGGAAATACACACCAACATCTGTTCCTGTATTAATTTCCATAACACACCAGAAATGTGTGTCTCCATTTTTCACGTCTTTTATTGTCACAGTGAAGATTTTTTGTTTTTTATCATCAGAGATGAAAAACCTTCCTGAACTCTGCTGGTTTGTCTTAACTACATATGAGCAGGAGTAGAAATAATATCCTTTACACAAATATTTCACATGGTCGATGTATTTTTGGTCGTACAGACATGGAATTGAAACTGAACCTCCACTTTTCACTGACACTTTTTTGACTGTACTGATGCTGTAAACTCCTGAAACAACAACAAACAAAGATGATTCAGTAGATTTGCATTCAGCTCTGAGACAATCTCACCACCACAATATTCACTTCTGTTCTCTCTCTAATTATCATCAAACATTTGACTTGAGACCATCAGTTAGAGCATTACACAATTGTGTATATTGTTTATGTCACTTCTCTAACAGCAATGATGTAAAATTACTTTCACAACAAAAAAATATTTACATTATCTTGTCATAACTCATGTTAAATGATCTTATCTTAAACAAGTGTAAATATAAATGAGCCAGTGACTGACCTGAGAGTCCAGTGAGGATGACAAAAATGTGGAGATGAAGAGCCATGTCGCTGCAGGAACCAGAATGCATCAGCCAGAAGGCAGCAGTGGTTTAATAGCTAAGGTTTTACTTCCTGTTTTTATAGAACTACGTGCATTAAAGAAATACTAACAGAACGCTTGGAGGGAAAAATTTCATTTAAATATTTTTCCAAAAACAACTTAACGCAAAATATTTTACTTCCATGATAGTTTGTATTGTGTTTTGTATCTTACTGATGAAATATTATTTGCAAAGGTGTAATTTGATGTAAAGATGCTTTACATAAGAAATGCTTTCCACCTTTGAATCCCTTAATTATAATTGTATATGAGAAACCATACTATGGTTTTATATTTATAGTAATAGAACTCTTGGTCTCACCTCAGTGGTCAAGCTCCATTCTTCATTCGTGGTAAAGACTGACTGAGGGACCAACTGCAGGGGGCACCAGACACCTTCTGGAGGCTGAGGGCCACGGTTTGCCCAGAGAGGCCAACCCTGCAAAGATGTGGTTACCTTTGTTACAGCATGAAGAGAACTTGTTCCAGACCAAAGATTCTGCTGTTTAAAAACAGCGTCTGACCATCAAGCAGGAGCGTCCACGGCAGTGTTTGTAAAGCTGATCTCCCAGAACACCACCACAACCACGGGTCCACCTCAGCAGCTTCGGTCTGTGGGACATTTCCCTGTAGCCTTGAACCATCAGAGCCAGATGAGTCAAAGCCTCTCCGCTCACTTATCTGGCTCCTCTTGATGTGCCGGAGCAGCAGCTCTACTCCGACCCCCTCCCGGTTGACCGAGCTCTCTCACCCTCTGAAAGGATCTCACCTCCCACCTGAACAGCTGATTCTCATCCCTGATGCTTCAACCCCTGCTGCCAAGTCCCAAAGCTGAGAGTCGAGAACCGTGGCCTGATGACGTCGGCAGAACCGCATCATCAGCAAAAAGCAGAGGCCCGATTCCGAGGGTATCGGATTGGACCACCTTAACACCCTCAGTGGCCACCAAAACGAAACACACTGAACTCTGCTCTTTCTTCTTCTTTTTTTTTTAACGGCCACGGCTAACACATGCTGACTTCTCATCTGTCTGTAAATAGCTTCAACATGTAGTTACACAAATATATAGACACTTCTGTTGTTACTTCCTTTCATTTACACACATTCCACATTTCTGAGAGCCACTTTACTGTTTGACTCTCAGCAAAACAGATGATGTTGCTTTTTAGATTCCTCCACTAATGAATCTTCAGCTCCGACATGTGTGACTTTATTTAATATGGTATGAAAGTGTCAATTATACATGAATCCACACATAGAAAGTCACCATTGTTTGTAACAAATGTGTAAATTTTAGTTTATATTTCTGCTGCAACACATATGATGATTTACACAGATCTACATTTGATGACAAACAGCTGCATTTGACAACCTGATCTAAAACTTGGCCACGTGTGACAAAACCATCAGTGAATCTGACAAAAAAAGAAACAAACATGGAACTCTGAAGGACTTATATCCAAAATGCTCTTGAAATATCCAACAGCTAAACATAGATGAGACATTTTATGTCGAGCGAGGAAAAGCCAAATTGCTGTAAATGTCAGTGGCATCCTGGTAAAACAACACACACACACACACACACACACACATACAAGAACAGAGTTAGGATGGAATGGTTTTGGAAAAATGTCGCAAAATGATTAAATGACTGCTGGAAGTGTTCATATTTACACATTGTCTCCTTTCTTCCACTGGAAAAGTCACAGTACTATAAAGGAATTCACCTACAGAACATGATGGCTGAACAAAGGAGGAGAAAGAGTCATGAGATGACGATGGTGATTATTATTATTATTATTATTATTATTATTATTATTATTATTATTATTATTATTATTATTATTATTATTATTATTCGTTACCTGTCCGGAAGCTTTTTTATTTTTCATTATCTTTACATCACTGTAAACTGCTTCATCTCCAGCCTGTGTTCATAAAATTAACTGTGTTCTGTTTTACTGTTGTTTAAAGGAATTATAAAAATAACTGAGAAAAGAGGAGAAGGGCCAAAGCACACAATCTTCCTACAGAGGTGGAGGTCCTTCACCATCAGCAGATCATCATCAGGTATAATATATACATATATGTAAATATACACATGAGTACGAGATGGAGTTACCTGCCCTGAAGCATCTCTTTTTCTCATCACTTTGCTGTAAGTCACTTCATTTTCAGTCTGTATTGAAAAAACAAAATAAAACAAACCTGGTGTGTTGTACTTTACATTTGAAGAATAAAAGCATTGATCTTTTTCCACAGCAGTCACAAGGCTGTGTTCCTGTTTAATGAGACTATGACAGATTCTTCCCTCATCGCTGTAGTTTTTAATAAAGTCAACATATCCAGGTGTTCTCTGTCTAAAATCTGTGTGTGAATGCTGCACAGTAGTTTATTCTTACCGACGTCACAGCTGATGATTCCTCCTGGATCTGCTCTACAAGTCAGATTAGAATATCTGGTTAATGTGAATCAATGGTATTTATTTATTTAAAAATGAAAATCTGAATTTGAGTTGAGTGTGATTTATCAAGACTTACTTTTTCTTTTCATGCAGAACCAGATGACTAAGAACAAAGTAACGATGAAGATCAACAAGGACAAAGAGATGATGAGACTCATGAAGGAGCCTGAAACACTGAAGCAGAAATATACTTAAAAGTTAGAAATTAACAGGCCAATTTAAAATTCTCTTGATTATGTTTATTTTGGGGTGCAGGATGTGTTGTTAGAAGGTGAGAGTTTGTGGTATAAATGGAGGCTGTGCTCTCATGAAGAGCTGTCTGACCTGCTCAGGGAATCTTTGTCTGACCTGCTCAGGGAATCTTTGTCTGTGGTCGATGATGCATCAGTCTCAGAAGTCACATGTTTACGACTTCTGGACGTCAGGCTGTGACGTCCAGGTTCACGACTTCTGGACGTCACAGCCTGAGTAACTGCATTTAGGATGAGACATTTTTCTGAATTACACTATTCAGGTTTGCATTAAGGTTGAGCAGAGACTCAAGTGGACTGCTTGTCAAAATCACTGGAACACACATCGTTCAGTTATTAGGAACAGGTAGCACCTACTGGTGGAGGGTCTCTCTCTGATCCGTATGTTCACCGGCATCTGTACATCTCTGTAGGCGCACCAGTACCAACCACTGTCCTCCATCTTCAGTCCTCTCATAGTCACTGTGAGAACACGTGGATCTGTCCTATTGATTATTACAGTTGTTCCATGTATTGATCCCTCTGACTGGGCCACATAGGTGCCGTTCACCCAGCACCATTTTGCTTCTCTTGAGTTCTCACAGTAACATTTGATGGTTGTTTCTCCTCCGACAAATCCTGTTACCTCCTGATGATCCACAGAAAGGCTGGGAACACCTTACAGAGAAACAAATTCACCTGTAAACTGTCTTTTTTGTTGAAAATGTAAAATATTGATTGATATTAATTAATGCACATGTAGCTCTTACCTGTTGTGACGGATACGAGGAAATACACACCAACATCTCTTCCTCCATTAATGTCCACAACACACCAGAAATGTGTGTCTCCATTTTTCACGTCTTTTATTGTCACAGTGAAGATTTTTTGTTTTTTATCATCAGAGATGAAAAACCTTCCTGAACTCTGCTGGTTTGTCTTAACTACATATGAGCAGGAGTAGAAATAATATCCTTTACACAAATATTTCACATGGTCGATGTATTTTTGGTCGTACAGACATGGAATTGAAACTGAACCTCCACTTTTCACTGACACTTTTTTGACTGTACTGATGCTGTAAACTCCTGAAACAACAACAAACAAAGATGATTCAGTAGATTTGCATTCAGCTCTGAGACAATCTCACCACCACAATATTCACTTCTGTTCTCTCTCTAATTATCATCAAACATTTGACTTGAGACCATCAGTTAGAGCATTACACAATTGTGTATATTGTTTATGTCACTTCTCTAACAGCAATGATGTAAAATTACTTTCACAACAAAAAAATATTTACATTATCTTGTCATAACTCATGTTAAATGATCTTATCTTAAACAAGTGTAAATATAAATGAGCCAGTGACTGACCTGAGAGTCCAGTGAGGATGACAAAAATGTGGAGATGAAGAGCCATGTCGCTGCAGGAACCAGAATGCATCAGCCAGAAGGCAGCAGTGGTTTAGTAGCTAAGGTTTTACTTCCTGTTTTTATAGAACTATGTGTATTAAGTATATACTAACAGAACACTCTGAGGGAAAAAGATCATTTAAATATTGTGCCAAAAACAATTTATCACCAAAATTTTACTTCCATGATAGTTTGTATTGTGTTTTGTATCTTACTGATAAAATATTATTTGCAAAGGTGTAATTTGATGTAACGATGCTTTACATAAGAAATGCTTTCCACCTTTGAATCCCTTAATTATAATTGTATATGAGAAACCATACTATGGTTTTATATTTATAGTAATAGAACTCTTGGTCTCACCTCAGTGGTCAAGCTCCATTCTTCATTCGTGGTAAAGACTGACTGAGGGACCAACTGCAGGGGGCACCAGACACCTTCTGGAGGCTGAGGGCCACAGTTTGCCCAGAGAGGCCACGCCTGCAAAGATGTGGTTACCTTTGTTACAGCATGAAGAGAACTTGTTCCAGACCAAAGATTCTGCTGTTTAAAAACAGCGTCTGACCATCAAGCAGGAGCGTCCACGGCAGTGTTTGTAAAGCTGATCTCCCAGAACACCACCACAACCACGGGTCCACCTCAGCAACTTCGGTCTGTGGGACATTTCCCTGTAGCCTTGAACCATCAGAGCCAGATGAGTCAAAGCCTCTCCGCTCACTTATCTGGCTCCTCTTGATGTGCCGGAGCAGCAGCTCTACTCCGACCCCCTCCCGGTTGACTGAGCTCTCTCACCCTCTGAAAGGATCTCACCTCCCACCTGAACAGCTGATTCTCATCCCTGATGCTTCAACCCCTGCTGCCAAGTCCCAAAGCTGAGAGTCGAGAACCGTGGCCTGATGACGTCGGCAGAACCGCATCATCAGCAAAAAGCAGAGGCCCGATTCCGAGGGTATCGGATTGGACCACCTTAACACCCTCAGTGGCCACCAAAACGAAACACACTGAACTCTGCTCTTTCTTCTTCTTTTTTTTTTAACGGCCACGGCTAACACATGCTGACTTCTCATCTGTCTGTAAATAGCTTCAACATGTGGTTACACAAATATATAGACACTTCTGTTGTTACTTCCTTTCATTTACACACATTCCACATTTCTGAGAGCCGCTTTACTGTTTGACTCTCAGCAAAACAGATGATGTTGCTTTTTAGATTCCTCCACTAATGAATCTTCAGCTCCGACATGTGTGACTTTATTTAATATGGTATGAAAGTGTCAATTAAATAAACAGTTTTATTTGGGTTCATATTTCTGTTAACATTTAATATAGTTTGCATACATATAATGACAAACATCTGCATTTCACAACCTGAGCTGCAACTTGACCTCTGAAAATAAATTCTTCTTCTACAGAAACGAAGGAGCCAAATAAGAAAACACAAACTTTTGAGGAACAGAGGAGTGAAAAAGAAAAGATCTTTGGAAACCTCCAGATGATTGAAAATCTTCTTGAAACTGGGATTCTGCCATTACTGCTCGAATGTGTTATCTGTGCTACTCAATATTTTGGAAATCATCATGACTTTATTATCATCATCATTTTTATAAAGTCATCAACATTACTCTGTACATGGTAGCTGAACAGTTTTACAAATTTCAAAATGTTAAGTGGAAAAGTTACTTCAAAATATTGTGACATTGTCTCCTGAAATAACCATCAACCCAGCAGAGGTGACACATTCTACGATTTGCATCTGTAGGTCAAAGTGCTGTAAACATCAGTGGTCTCACAGACTTTATCCTGTTGAAACACATGCACACACACACACACACACACACACACACACACACACACACACACACACATACAGAGAACAAAAGAACAACAAATGTGGCATTTGAGTTTCAAAGAAAGTGAAAAAACTAGTGATGAGTTGCAGTGTTGATATTTACCCTGGGTCTCCTCTCTTGTCCTGGAATTTTCACAGCACTATAGGTGACTTCATTCTCAGAACACCATGGCTGAATGAGAAAACAGAAAGTCACAGGCCAAGACACTGTTGAATATTTCACTGGTGTTTCCTGATTTTCAGAATATGAAAACTAGATGTTTTAAAGTTACGTGTGATCACCAGGACAAGCTTGAGCTGAGTATTATGTGGTTTAATCAATGGCCTGAAAGGCCAGGAATTCCAGAAGAAAACTACTTTTAGGGAGAGTGACAGGGTTAGGGTTAGGGTTATGCAAAGATACTGCAAAAATAACTGAGAGAAGAGGAGAGGGGCCAAAGCAGACAATCTTCCTACAGAGGTGGAGGTCCTTCACCATCAGCAGGTCATCATCAGGTATAATATATACACATATGTAAATATACACATGAGTACGAGATGGAGTTACCTGCCCTGAAGCATCTCTTTTTCTCATCACTTTGCTGTAAGTCACTTCATTTTCAGTCTGTATTAAAAAACAAAACAAAACAAACATGCTGTGTTGCACTTTACATTTGAAGAATAAAAGCATTGATCTTTTTCCACAGCAGTCACAAGGCTGTGTTCCTGTTTAATGAGACTATGACAGATTCTTCCCTCATCGCTGTAGTTTTTAACAAAGTCAACATATCCAGGTGTTCTCTGTCTAAAATCTGTGTGTGAATGCTGCACAGTAGTTTAATCTTACCGACGTCACAGCTGATGATTCCTCCTGGATCTGCTCTACAAGTCAGATTAGAATATCTGGTTAATGTGAATCGATGGTATTTATTTATTTAAAAATGAAAATCTGAATTTGAGTTGAGTGTGATTTATCAAGACTTACTTTTTCTTTTCATGCAGAACCAGATGACTAAGAACAAAGTCACGATGAAGGTCAACAAGGACAAAGAGATGATGAGACTCATGAAGGAGCCTGAAACACTGAAGCAGAAATATACTTAAAAGTTAGAAATTAACAGGCCAATTTAAAATTCTCTTGATTATGTTTATTTTGAGGTGCAGGATGTGTTGTTAGAAGGTGAGAGTTTGTGGTATAAATGGAGGCTGTGCTCTCATGAAGAGCTGTCTGACCTGCTCAGGGAATCTTTGTCTGACCTGCTCAGGGAATCTTTGTCTGTGGTCGATGATGCATCAGTCTCAGAAGTCACACGTTCACGACTTCTGGACGTCAGGCTGTGACGTCCAGGTTCACGACTTCTGGACGTCACAGCCTGAGTAACTGCATTTAGGATGAGACATTTTTCTGAATTACACTATTCAGGTTTGCATTAAGGTTGAGCAGAGACTCAAGTGGAATGCTTGTCAAAATCACTGGAACACACATCATTCAGTTATTAGGAACAGGTAGCACCTACTGGTGGAGGGTCTCTCTCTGATCCGTATGTTCACCGGCATCTGTACATCTCTGTAGGCGCACCAGTACCAACCACTGTCCTCCATCTTCAGTCCTCTCATAGTCACTGTGAGAACACGTGGATCTGTCCTATTGATTATTACAGTTGTTCCATGTATTGATCCCTCTGACCGGTCCACACAGGTGCCGTTCACCCAGCACCATTTTGCTTCTCTTGAGTTCTCACAGGAACATTTGATGGTTGTTTCTCCTCCGACAAATCCTGTTACCTCCTGATGATCCACATAAAGGCTGGGAACACCTTACAGAGAAACAAATTCACCTGTAAACTGTCTTTTTTGTTGAAAATGTAAAATATTGATTGATATTAATTAATGCTCATGTAGCTCTTACTTGTTGTGACGGAAACGAGGAAATACACACCAACATCTGTTCCTGTATTAATTTCCACAACACACCAGAAATGTGTGTCTCCATTTTTCACGTCTTTTATTGTCACAGTGAAGATTTTTTGTTTTTTATCATCAGAGATGAAAAACCTTCCTGAACTCTGCTGGTTTGTCTTAACTACATATGAGCAGGTGTAGAAATAATATCCTTCACACAAATATTTCACATGATTGATGTATTTTTGGTCGTACAGACATGGAATTGAAACTGAACCTCCACTTTTCACTGACACTTTTTTGACTGTAGTGATGCTGTAAACTCCTGAAACAACAACAAACAAAGATGATTCAGTAGATTTGCATTCAGCTCTGAGACAATCTCACCACCACAATATTCACTTCTGTTCTCTCTCTAATTATCATCAAACATTTGACTTGAGACCATCAGTTAGAGCATTACACAATTGTGTATATTGTTTATGTCACTTCTCTAACAGCAATGATGTAAAATTACTTTCACAACAAAAAAATATTTACATTATCTTGTCATAACTCATGTTAAATGATCTTATCTTAAACAAGTGTAAATATAAATGAGCCAGTGACTGACCTGAGAGTCCAGTGAGGATGACAAAAATGTGGAGATGAAGAGCCATGTCGCTGCAGGAACCAGAATGCATCAGCCAGAAGGCAGCAGTGGTTTAATAGCTAAGGTTTTACTTCCTGTTTTTATAGAACTATGTGTATTAAGTATATACTAACAGAACACTCTGAGGGAAAAAGATCATTTAAATATTGTGACAAAAACAATTTATCGCCAAAATTTTACTTCCATGATAGTTTGTATTGTGTTTTGTATCTTACTATTAAAATATTATTTGCAAAGGTGTAATTTGATGTAAAGATGCTTTACATAAGAAACACTTTCCACCTTTGAATCCCTTAATTATAATTGTATATGAGAAACCATACTATGGTTTTATATTTATAGTAATAGAACTCTTGGTCTCACCTCAGTGGTCAAGCTCCATTCTTCATTCGTGGTAAAGACTGACTGAGGGACCAACTGCAGGGGGCACCAGACACCTTCTGGAGGCTGAGGGCCACAGTTTGCCCAGAGAGGCCACGCCTGCAAAGATGTGGTTACCTTTGTTACAGCATGAAGAGAACTTGTTCCAGACCAAAGATTCTGCTGTTTAAAAACAGTGTCTGACCATCAAGCAGGAGCGTCCACGGCAGTGTTTGTAAAGCTGATCTCCCAGAACACCACCACAACCACGGGTCCACCTCAGCAGCTTCGGTCTGTGGGACATTTCCCTGTAGCCTTGAACCATCAGAGCCAGATGAGTCAAAGCCTCTCCGCTCACTTATCTGGCTCCTCTTGATGTGCCGGAGCAGCAGCTCTACTCCGACCCCCTCCCGGTTGACCGAGCTCTCTCACCCTCTGAAAGGATCTCACCTCCCACCTGAACAGCTGATTCTCATCCCTGATGCTTCAACCTCTGCTGCCAAGTCCCAAAGCTGAGAGTCGAGAACCGTGGCCTGATGACGTCGGCAGAACCGCATCATCAGCAAAAAGCAGAGGCCCGATTCCGAGGGTATCGGATTGGACCACCTTAACACCCTCAGTGGCCACCAAAACGAAACACACTGAACTCTGCTCTTTCTTCTTCTTTTTTTTTTAACGGCCACGGCTAACACATGCTGACTTCTCATCTGTCTGTAAATAGCTTCAACATGTAGTTACACAAATATATAGACACTTCTGTTGTTACTTCCTTTCATTTACACACATTCCACATTTCTGAGAGCCACTTTACTGTTTGACTCTCAGCAAAACAGATGATGTTGCTTTTTAGATTCCTCCACTAATGAATCTTCAGCTCCGACACGTGTGACTTTATTTAATATGATATGAAAGTGTCAATTAAATAAACAGTTTTATTTGGGTTCATATTTCTGTTAACATTTAATATACTTTGCATACATATAATGACAAACATCTGCATTTCACAACCTGAGCTGCAACTTGACCTCTGAAAATGAATTCTTCTTCTACAGAAACGAAGGAGCCAAATAAGAAAACACAAACTTTTGAGGAACAGAGGAGTGAAAAAGAAAAGATCTTTGGAAACCTCCAGATGATTGAAAATCTTCTTGAAACTGGGATTCTGCCATTACTGCTCGAATGTGTTATCTGTGCTACTCAATATTTTGGAAATCATCATGACTTTATCATCATCATCATTTTTATAACGATCAGTGTCAGAAGTCATAGGTTCACGACTTCTGGGTGCCACTGCCTCACTTTCTAAGAATTTAATTATTCGGGTTTCCAACAAGGCCCTTATTGGAGACGGAAGTGGACAAGCTTCTGATAAAGTGGTGGATTTTTCCCGGCACAACAAATGGTTAATTTCACTGTACAATCCCAACCAACCAACCAACCAACCAACCAACCAACCAATCAATCAATCATAACGAATATGTTATAATTTGTAAATACTAACGTGTATAAAATTATTACATACCAATAGTAACTTTTGATAATAATTACGGAATATTTTAATCACTTTGTTATCACCTCCGACAAGGAGGTTATGTTTTTTTCCGGCGTCTGTCTGTCTGTCTGTTAGCAACATAACTCAAAAAGTTATGGACCGACTTTGATGAAATTTTCACAATTTGTTGGAAATGTGAAAAGGAAGAACTGATTTCATTTTGGGGGTGATCCGGAAGAAACATTGTGGTCAATGGGGCCAAAAGGAATTGTTGTGCTCTCCGAGTGATTTCTAGTTGTTTGTGTCATCAAGTGAGTCGTCACACTCCTGCGTCCACTTTTGATGACGTATTTACGTTACGTCGATTGCGCAATCCCAAAGCGGCGGGGGATTTCGGCGCCCTGTTTGATCCGACTGTCACAGCGACCATCAGCGACCGGGGGGGGGCTTCGTCCTCCTCTGCTGTGATGGAGTATGGGAAGGAACGGGTTGTGGCGTTAGTGGACATGGACTGCTTTTACGTCCAAGTGGAGCAGAGGCTCAACCCCGCTCTGAAGAACACGCCGTGTGTTGTGGCCCAGTACAAGACATGGAAAGGAGGAGGGTGAGTCTCTGAGGCGGGGGTCTGTGGTTCCAGTTGGTTTTTATCAACACTTCTGCAACGATAAGTGCAGGTTTTAGTCGTCCAAACAGCCCGATTGTTTCTGCAGCACAAACTTTATTACCCATTGAATCATACTGCACAGACAGCAGGTTCACCCTCCAGCTGAAAAATAACGTCATACTGAAGACATCTGTTTGGGTGTACTGTCTACTTTTTTTTAGCTTTGCTTGGTCGACTCTTTTCCGGACTGGGATTGTTCAAGCTGGTTTGTAATGGCCTCTTCCCCCACAGAATTATAGCTGTGAGCTACGAGGCCAGGGCCCACGGCGTCACCAGAAACATGTGGGTGGACGATGCAAAGAAACTGTGCCCGGATCTGCAGGTGGCGCGGGTACGCGAGTCTCACGGCAAGGCTGACCTGACCTTGTGAGTACTGATGGGGTCCAGCAAAACGGTTAGAAATGCCTTTATTTCCTCTGATGCTCTAGATAACCCCCCCCCCCCCTCCTATTTTTTTTTTCAGCTACAGAGAGGCGAGCGTGGAGGTGATCGAGACGATGTCTCGCTTCGCCGTGATCGAGAGAGCCAGCATCGACGAGGCCTACATGGATCTGACCGCCGCTGTCCAGCAACGGCTGAAAAACATGAGCGATTTGCCAATTGAAGCTCATCTGCTCAAAGCCACGTACGTCCAAGGATACCCCCAAAATCCGCCCGAGGGGCCGGCGGCTGCAGGAGATGCGGCTTCTGACAAAGGTATTCCAAACACTAACATTAGGACTCGTCTGTTGCTCAGCCTTTTGTCCCTGTATGGAATATTGCTGACAAAACGAAGGGAACGTTTCTCTCCATGGCGCCGTGCTCAGAGGAGCAGAGATCTCGAGGTGTCCGGCAGTGGCTGGGAACGTTGCAGCTCTCTGCGGGGGGGGGGCCGAGCTCTGCAGAGCTGCAGCTGACCGTGGGAGCGCTCATCGTCGAAGAAATGCGGGCGGCCGTGGAGAAGCACACAGGCTTCCGGTGCTCCGCTGGGATATCGCACAATAAAGTAGGCATAGCCCCGGCTTTACTCTACGAGCGCCACGCTTTCACCGCCCTGCTGTAGTCAGTCAAAGGGAAGAGTCATTTCCTTTGGAGCCTTGTGTTCTTATTCCCATTTTAAGGCATCCTTCGTGCTTTGTTGGAGGCTGCTCCAATCGTTCGCTTAAACGGGTTGTGTGAACCCGTCGAGCAGATTTTGTGTTACCGTGGCGAAACGTTGTTGTCTGTTTTTTTTTTTTTCTTTCTTGTAACCAGGTGTTGGCCAAACTAGCCTGCGGCCTAAACAAACCTAACCGTCAAACCCTTCTGCCTTTGGACTCGGTTGGAGAACTTTTCAACTCGCTACCCATAGGCAAGATGTGAGTCCGGCGTCACTCCCCATTAGTCTTCGCGAGGCACACGCTGACACACGGGCAGAGCGTGAGCTAACGCTGCACCGCTGCTTATTTTATGTACGCAGACGTAACCTGGGGGGCAAGCTGGGTACCTCCATCGCGGAAACCCTGGGGGTGGAGAACATGGGGGAGCTGACGCGCTTCTCCCTGGCCCAGTTGGGACAGCACTTTGGCGAAAAGACAGGGTAAGGCCACAGACACTGGGCCCATTCGCAGCAGGCAAAAAAAACAAAGATCAAACGAACCCCCTCCTCCTCCTCCTCCTCCCCCCCCGCAGCCAGTGGCTCTATGACTTGTGCAGAGGGATCGACTTTGAGGCGGTGAAACCCAGGCAGCTTCCCAAGTCCATCGGCTGTAGCAAGAACTTCCCAGGAAAAACCTCGCTGGCCACAAAAGAGCAGGTACGTCTCCACCAGTGGGCCACCTGGGGAGGTGGGGATGGGGGGGGACGGGGGGGGGCACACGTTTAAACGTGTTCGTCTTGTTACCTCGTCAGACGCACGAAGACGCGTTTTTTTTTTCTTCTTTCTTTTAAACCTCCGTGTAGGTGCAGCATTGGCTTCATCAACTGGCGCTGGAGCTGGAGGAGCGGCTGACCAAAGACCGGGAAGCGGTGAGGACAACAAACAAAAAAAAAAAAAAAAAAAAAACCCTCCCCCGTCGACGTATCGCGCGCGCAGCTCGGTTTCACGCCCTTGTCCTTTTCCCCCCGCCACACGGCAGAACGGCCGCGTGGCCAGGATGTTGACTGTCGGCGTGCGCCAGCTCGGGGACAAGAGGCCGAGCAGCTTCTCCCGCTGCTGCGCTTTGGCGCGCTACGACGCGACCAAGCTCGCCTCGGACGGCTTCGCCATCATCAGGAGCCTCAACGCGGCTGGAGCCCACCAGGCAACATGGTAATTGATTACAAGTACACAATAACTCCTGTGCGATTCTCACCTGTGCGTTTCTCACCTGTGCGATTCTCACCTGTGCGTTTCTCACCTGTGTGATTCTCACCTGTGCGATTCTCACCTGTGTGATTCTCACCTGTGCGATTCTCACCTGTGCGATTCTCACCTGTGCGATTCTCACCTTTTCTTTGCCCAGGAGTCCGCCCCTGACTCTGCTGCACCTTTCGGCGAGCAAGTTCAACGACGCTCCGTCAGCAGGCGGGATCGCCGGCTTCCTTTCCGCCGACGCGGCCTCGACCCAGGGCGCTTCCTCCCGTGGGCCGTGCGCCACGCAGCCCCCCACCGACCCCAAGAGCACACAACCAGGCACCATCCAGTCCTTCTTTCAGAAGGCTGCGGAGAAACAAAAGCCTGTCGGGAAAGAGCGGGATGAGGAGGCCCGTAGGACTCCTACCCCGTCATACAACAGTGGTATTCCCTCTGAAAGGGAATCGGACCCCCGCTCAGGCTTTCCATCGTTCTCCCAGAAGACGAGAATTGAAAAGACCTTGCAAGTCCTGAAGCCAAATGGTCCTGAAATAGAAGTCCATGGAGACGCTGTGGCGCCCGTAACCATCAACCCGAGCCTTGAAAATGTCCCCACGCCAGGCGAGGAGTCAAGGACCAAGCCAGACCCCGAGCCCCAGCCCCCCGCTGTCTCCGGCGACGACCTGATGAGCTGCGAACGATGCGGCCGGAAGGTGTCGGTCTGGGAAATGCCGGAGCACAACGACTACCACTTCGCCTTGGACCTGCAGAGGTCGCTGTCCTCCCCCGTCACTTCGGCGGCGCAGGCAGCGTCTTCCTCTCCTCGCCGAGACGGAAGCGCGGGGGCAGCTCAGTCCTGCCGAGGCAAGACCAAGTCCAGGGGTCAGCAGGGACCCCAGTCAAAAAGGCAGCGCTCCCAGGGTGGAGGCCTGGGGACTCTGGATTCTTTTTTTAAGAAGAGCTGAAGATGTCAAAATGCATTTTCAGGTTAAAATCCACATTTGTGGTGATAGTACATTTGCTTTGCTCTCAGGATCTTTAAAATTACAGAAAATATTAGTGCATTTCAACTAAGTGCAAATGGAAATTGTATTTTTATGTAAACCATATTAAAAACACATCTTTAAAGTATTATGAAATTACATTTGGATGTATATATACGTTGTAAATCAATGTTAATACTGCAAGGATGTTTTTTCATAAAAAAAATAATGCTTGCTAAAGAAACAATAATGTTTTATTTATGTACACCACAATAACAAACCAATTCTGTACATAAATATTGCATCTCACTCAAAGAATGTCTGAACATCATTGATTGAAGGGACAGCGGCCTTGTGAGACAGAAAAAAATCAAACAAAGACGATCAAGGCATAAACAGTGGAAAAGTGTAAAATCCATGAAACATACGTAAAAAGGCATTCACGTGTATAGTTTAAATTGCATTTTAGGTTCTTAATGTTTAAGTGTACACAGACTGAATGGGTGCAGTAATTATTCAGTGATATCCTAGAAAAGAAGCTTTGAACAGAAAAAAAACATGCTTTCAAAGTTTTCTGTTAAATATCAAAACTTTAAAAGCAAAGCACCAACTTTTTGTTTTGACAAAAGGTGTAAAACTTGGGAGAGTCGCGGAATGCTACGCTGACCGTAGCACCCCCAGGCACTGTGTTTAGATCCTTTCAAGTCAGTGACCTCTTCACTCTTCCTGATAGAACAACAATCACACGTGTATATTTCTGACAAAGACAACAAGCTACTGATCACAGCAGCATTGGGAGGAAGTTCAGCGTACTGCAGAATAAATCACCGTCTCCGCGTCTTTGGTAGAAACCTCGTCCTTGTCCCTTCAGCCCTTCCCTCCGCTGAGAAACAGAAACTTGTGACATCATAGTTCTGTGGTTGGAATGCCGTCTGACCTGAGCAACTAAAGCACTTAAAAAAGTAAGCAGCAAGGTCAGCACCTTTACTGCCCTCCTGTGAGGCATTATTTGTGAAATTAAAAAAAAAACCAAAAAAACCTGTGACATTAAAAAAAAAAAAAAAAAACCCGTTACTGTGACGGCCAGCGTGGATTATTCAGGCGGTCAGACATGAATCGCCTCACCCTGCATATGTTCTTTAATCTCATAAAGTGCCCCTGACAGCAGCCAAGCTCTGAGGTTTAGCTTATCTACAGCTGGGCCTGAGAACCGCGGGAAGCTGTCTCACCGGCTGATTGTTGGGACAAGGGTCTGATTTCCGGATCAGATGATTATCTGTCACAGTCAGGCACTCGGTTAGTAAGTCAGGAATGCTGATGAGGGCTGATGACGGACAGCGATCAGGGCGGTTGACGAAATCCTGATTCAAGCATCTCCAAAGCAACAATGGTGTTCAAGTCAGTGCAAGTGTGTGTGTGATATATATATATATATTTTTTTTTTTTGCATCTTTTATCTTTTAGGGACTGGTTCAGGAGTGCATTTGGTATAAAATCATTAATAGAAAGCAGCTTGCACTTTAATGACCAGTGCTGACTGTTTTCGTGAGTGAATGATCACTTTGGTGCTGCTAAGAGGAAGTATCTGAGGAGAAAACAGATTAAAAGACAAAATGTTCTCCGCAGCTATTCAAAGGTCATGATGAACTATGTGGGTGCTTTGTAAAGGTTAAAAACACTAAAAACCTGTGCTGCGGTTCGCTTGTTGACATAGCACCTAGATTCTCACTTTGGGACGGTTTGGTCTGTTATTCAAAAAAAAAGTTATGGTTCCTCATCCCCCATCTGATACTGGGTGATTGGCTGCAGCTTGGTAACATGGCCGATTCCTTTGGTTAAGCCCTGTCTGAAGAGCACCTTAGCCCCCACCTTCAGGTATTCTGGGTGCTTGATGAACTTGAAGAGGACCACGGCTTTCTCCCCGGTCCTCAGTTCCTCCTGTGTCAACCACATAACAAAAAACATAAGTTTTACAAACAGAGGAACATTTTAGAGAAGTGCTTGTGGCCGGGTGGATGTGCTGACCGTGTCGTACACAGCTTCCACCGTGGCAGTTTGCCTCACGTTGCCTATGTGCACAGTAACCTGGAAACCCTTGTGAAAGGTCTTTGCGTGAAAGAGCAGCACAATCTCGGCCTCAAACCTCCAGCAGATGGTGGGATTCATCTCCGGACTCACCATCACCATGCCCTTCATGTGACACACACAGTGAACGAATGACGCACAGAACAATCTGGTGATCCGCTAAAAAAAATATATATATATATTTGGGGACATCCCACCTTGCGCAGCAGTGAGCGGTCAAAGTCGCCCAGCGCAAGTGTCGCAGCTTGACCGGCCCTCAGCACTCGGCACCCTGAGCGGTTTCTTTGGATGCTTCCGATGGTCAGCTTGTGGAATTGTCCGGCGTCCGTGGGTCCGACTACAAGCTGATCTCCCTCACGGCAAATACCACTACACATTTGGGGGGGGGATGACGGTCAATGCGCAACAGAAAACCAAAGGGAAAGAGTGCTTTGCATATTTTAACCCACTGACCTATACAGAGTACCTCCCACTACTGTCCCCACCTCTGGCACGGAGTAGATCTCATCCACCTGCAATGGAAGACTGTCAAGATCACATCTTTGTGACATTGGTCTCTTTGCTTCATGTGTCACCGTGGACCTGCCTGAAACTCAGTCAGCTGCTGCATGAGCTCCTCCTGCTTTTTGCTGTTGCTGAGGGGAGGGATGACGTTGAAGAAGACCTTCAGGAGATCCAGGCTCTCTCCGGACACACTCGACACGGTGAAAATGGGCGTGATGCTGTCACGAAGAGCGCAACTGTCGTCAGCGCGCGCGCTTTTGAACGCGTTGAGAGGCGTTAGAGTGGGAGACAAAGGTCCTACTTGGGCGACTGGACAAACTGCTGCACTGCTGTGACGGCGTCGTCTTTACTGCCGATGACCATGGGCACCTTGTTGCAGCCTGGTTGTTTCAAGACGCGCTCCAACTGTCTCACAGTGCGCTCCACGGTGGCGCGGGTACAGAGGTCGACCTTGCTGATGACGATGAAGATGGGCACTTTCAGGGCCATGGCGAGGCCGAGGTGCTCCCTCGTCGTACCGGCTGGTGACAGAGAAGGGGAAGATTGATTTGGTGGGGTTTGGTTGGAGAATCTTCTGAAATTGCATCTTTTGACTTGCGGGCAGCTCAGTCTGACTCATAACATGGACACAAGAGAGATAAAGGACCGCCACTGCTGTGGCCTAAGATAACAACTGTGTGGGAGTTAATGCGAGTCTGAGGCTCAGCAGCCCATGTGTGCATTAGTGATAAGACCAGGTAGAATTAAGCATGACGTATGACTGTTAATGTCATCGGAAAAAAAGAGATATGATTGTTTATTACATCATTGCCATTGCTTTTGCTCTCCTGAATACCAAGAACATGCTTATTTTGTTTTGACTTAACCTTTAAAGGCCTGGAGACAGGCCTTGAAGATCCAATTTATCTGTAAGCAATGCTTGCAGATGAAAAAACTGAACAAAAATTAAATGTTTCAGTCCTGTTAGCAGTCAGGACCCACAACACACAGTTACAGTTTCAGCCAAACAGGGCTCCCTGCCTTCATATGTATGTATGTATATATATAAAAAGCATTGGGTTGTTTTCTGTGCTATTTTTATTTCATTCAAGGCACACTTTGTGATCTTAAGTGGAGTCGCCAAAATACAGAAGCAGGCTAGTCAGCATGTATGCCAACATGTCCAGACGAGCTCCTAGATGAAAACTGAGACCACTGCTTCTGTTACCGTGTTTCATAATTGAAGATGTTCTTCTTGGGCTACAGACACTGTATCATCTTTCCGTTATGTAGCCCAAGCAGTCCTAATTCTTGACCTCGTTTGTCCTCCACATGATCTACTTTAAGATAAGGTTGCTGTATGATCCTCTTGGCCTTGAGCTTTGGAAGACCAAGGGTCAAAGTCACTCTGAAATCTAGAATGTCACCAAAATGCAACTGTCTGTTTCTTGTTCAGTTATGAACAATTCCTGAAGATTTAATTCAAATCTTTTGACGTCTTTGAGTTTTTTTGCTAAAAAAACAAACAGATAAAGGCCAGCTATCACATAACCTTGGCACAAGTATTAATAAAAATACTTTCAACGTGGGATTCAAACCCGCAGGCTCGGATGATGGAAAGAGCGCGCCTCAGACTGACACCCTGACAGCCTGAAATAATGAACTGAGATGCCAAGAAATCGGTGTCAAGTACTCCAGTTGTAACTCCTGGCAGCTGTGTTATGGCTTCAAAACAACCATCAGTGGCTCAATGGGCTGTGACATGAAGGGCTGACATTCAAACTATATTTAACCTAGCAGGGGCAGGTCAAGGCGAAGGGTAAATTGGTTGTGGCTTGGCTGTTATATAACCTCAAATATCACATGTCTTTAAAGTCTGCAGCCAGGCGCGGTGTACACACACATAAGATCTGTCAATCAAGCGACAAGGGAGACACAAGCACGCTACGGCTAATCAACACTGACGCCTAAATACTTTATTTTCTTAAATGAACCCATTAACACTCACCAATGCCAGTATTCGCACTGACGACAAGCATGGCAAAATCCGGACAGTAGCTGGTAAGGCCAAAGATGGTGGTCTTCAAGTACTTGTGGTGACCTGCCAGATCTATGAACGTGATCATTTTAGAGGCGCTTTCGCAGATCTCCTCCGCCGTCCGAGACTCGCTGTAATTGACAACCTAGAGGAAGGAGTGACAACGCAGGGTTGAGGTGACGGCGGCGGTGTTAAATCGGCATTCCTCTTCTTCCCGTGTCTGTGACGGCGGATCGTTTCTCACCTCTCCTTTACTGTTGAAACCCAGGATCTCGAAGCTGATGCTTGACGTGCGCCCGGTCTGGATTTCGTGCAAATGTCTGAAGAGGTTGAGCCTCGCTCGTCCCCGTCCGTTGTCCAGCTCACCTTGTGTCAACACGCCCAACAGAGTGGACTTGCCAGAGTCCACGTTACCCAGGACGGCCACTCGCAGGTCCAAGAACTGGATGGGGAACAAAAGAAGAAGAAAGGATCAGCAACAACTTGGAAGGAACATGGTTTAAAAATTGTCCCTGTGACTCTGAGGGGCAGGATGTTGGGAGGAGTAATCGGAAATTACGGAAAGAGAGACTAGAAAATGTAGCAGGTATTATCTAAAAACAGGAAAACCTATCAGATCTGATTGGTATCTCTCTTGTTTGATTTGCCTGGTGTGGAGGTGACTGACATCAGGAATGCCCTCGTCCTCCAGGCCTCCTACTACACTGCCATGTCAATGAATGAACTAATGCTGAAGCACAATGATTCACTATCCTCCTGATTTGAGGTTTAAAGTTTGGTTTTTTTAATTCATGAGGTCACAAATAACATGACGTGTGCTGTGACCTACAATATGAACTTCAACCCCCCCCGCCACTGACCTGTTGGTCGTCTGGCACTTTCCGAATGAGGACCTCCGCAATTTTATGAGACACATCAAAATCATAATCCACCTCTTGCTCTCTGAGAACAGTGATGTCGGCCCCAACTCTGTGGACGATGGCAGAAAAGCACGCCACACATATTTAGTTTCTGCGACCTGTTTAACTTGTTGCGGTACAAGGAAGTGGACTTACTTCTGAGCCAGCAAGTGGAGCGTCTTCAGTGACGCCCTCATCTCCTCCTCCGACAGCCCGACCAGCATCCCGTTGTCCTCGACGCCTATTTGGTAGACAGCTTCGCCTCCGCCTTCCTGCAATCGCCATTTCATCTGCGTCGCCAAGTGCTCGAAGCGGTACTGCGTGGGGTTCACCAGCTTCAGCTTGAAAGGCAAAAGTCTGGTCAGACATCGGATGATTCAAAAAAAGGCGACGAAGAAAGCTCTCGCGGGGCGTTTGCTCACCTTGTACTCTATATTTCCTTCTTCAGCCTGAGATAGGACGAAAAACAATCATAAACAAGCACAGTGGCAGAAGAGCACAGGAGAGCAACAGTTGTTTTGGGGATTTTCCAACAGTGTGAAAAGAGGTAATTGATTTCTAAAAGACACACACACACAAAAACACCCCAGTCTGACCAGATGTGAGAGCTGTGCACTGATGTAGCTGCTCAATAAGAACTAATACTGATATTAGCTGGACATCACATGTTATTAAACCAAATCAGGGTGGTGCACTGAAGGCAACCGAGGTGAAAGGTGACAATGTCCTTTAAAAAAAAAAAAAAAAAAAAGGGTGTGGACTGAGGACTGGGAGAGGACTGATGTTCGTGTCCTGGTCTGGAGAGGTGTTGGGACACTTTGATCACCAGTCTGCCCCCAACAGTCTGCGGGATTAGCTGATATTCACCACAATAATCCACATATTCCCTGACTCTCCAAGGACAAGGAGGTCAGCTGGGAGCTCTAAACACACACACACACACACACACACACACACACACACACACACACACACACACCCGTATTTATAAACACAGCTGTCTGCTAGCTAGTCCATTAGCCTGCTAGTCTGGGGGAGCTGACTTTCACTACAAATTTGGCTCTCCGTGACGAAAAGACGGAGGACTTTGCGAGGACATAGCTAGACAGATCTACATGTATACACAAACACACATGTGGGGATGGTGTTCACCAAACTGGTAGTTTTTGTTGACTTTGAAAACTGGCTACGTGTCACCGTGAAGCCGGGATGCTGCGGTAGAACATCACTCACACCAGCTCAGGACTGGTGTGAGTGGGAATAAAACAGGCTTTTAAATGAGCTTTTTTCCAAAAATTGTTATTCTTTAAAGCAGACTTGCCTCGGGAGGTAGGTATGGGGTGTTATTACTGGGTTTGAAGTGGCGAGAGAGCCGAGACTTGGACTTCTTGTTCTTCAAGGAAGCCTTTTTCGGGGCTGCCCCGGAGCCACAGCCGCTTCCAGACTTCCCGTTGGCCGGAGGAGCTTGAGAGCCGGAGCCGTGTCCATTTCCCGAACAAAATAAGTCCGAAACCCGCGCATCCATCAGCCGCCTTCAGAACCAAGTTGACTTCTTACCTCGCCACCACCTCGTTTCGATCTCGCTATGGCTTTTGAGTTTTTGTTTTTCTTTTAATAAAAAAAACCTTTCAGGTTCAAAAAGGTAGTAAAAACAACAAAAAAAAAGAGGAGTGTAACAGCCAACTGAAGGCTAACAACAACAGCACCGTCCCAGAATGCCGTTTTGAGTTTGCAAGGGCGCCTACGTCAGCGCTTCGCACCTCGGCGAGGGCGCCTGTTATGGTCGCCGCGGCGACGCAAGCGGGCGGTCGCCCCGACCTTGGCAACCGCCCGCGCTGGGCCCCGCCCGCCGAGGTCCGCGCAGGTCCGCAACGCAAACGTGCACATTTTTTGCAGCGCTTTGCATCAGCCAAAAGAAAAGGACCTGTTTGTCATGAAACGCAACGAAATGAGGTTAAAACAATAAATACAGATTACAAGATGACAGCGGACTGGAGATAAGGAGGTTAAAGGGCCTGTTCTGTTGCTTTTAAAGCCCGTATGCCCGTACTAATAAAACAATCACAACAGAGATTAACATGACTATAGGAATAAAAAGAAATAGTAGAACAACAAATTGACATAAAGGACTTTAATTGGTCTTATTTCATGGGCCAAGATATATATATATATAGATGTGATTTAGCTTACTTATTCTATTTATTTCTACTTTTTAAATCTACATTTTCTTGGGGGGGCGGGTGTTTCTGGTGACAATTGGTCCTTTTTGTCTTTTTTATGATTTTCTAAAATCTTGCATTGTTTTAAAACTGATCTTAGACTGTAGGACTCAATACACTAAACCTGTTCACTTTGTAATTAACCTGAGAAGCCTGTAGCACTTCTCTTGCCATCGAGACAAACGCTGTGATGAGACACAGATGTATATAAGCTCTATAGTAAGCTCATTATTTATTCATTGTTTTGCTTTCCCCTTTAAAATGAATTGCACAATAACACATTGCACTTCAGCAGTTTCACATCAGAGTTCTAGGTTTACACAAACACTGTCTTCAAGCAACTCCCCAGTGGGATGTAGTTTAGAAAAACTTTGGCATGTCTGAAACTAGGTGCTGATTGGTCAGGCAGCCTGTGATGCAGGGGATCAGCCCATTTGCTCACGCTGAGAGGAAAAGTTTGAGGATTTCATAGCTCCCACGTTCCTGAAAACATCCACATCCCCACGACGTGTGCAAACAACACTTCCCTGCTTCTCTCACCATGATCTCTTCACTGGTAATTATTTTCTGCATGGGG
The DNA here is from genome assembly GCA_911728415.1 of Lagocephalus sceleratus. NCBI lineage: Eukaryota > Metazoa > Chordata > Actinopteri > Tetraodontiformes > Tetraodontidae > Lagocephalus > Lagocephalus sceleratus. Next base: position 6,627,807 of record CAJVRN010000040.1, read on the forward strand.
CTTCTGCACCAGCCTGCAGAGGCCGTCCTGATGGATAAACTGGCAGACATCAAGCTTTGTGGAGATGCAGGATGCTCATGTAAGTCCAAGTATTGAAGAAGAGCAGCACATGCACATGTAGCGGTTTCATATTACAACTACCCGATAGAATTGACAAATTCCCTGCCTATTTTCTTGTTTTCTGTGATTCATCAGATGTTCTGTCCATGGCCACAGCCTTGGATGACTTCGTAGCACCAGACTGCAGATTCATCAACATCAAGAGGGGCCAGATGGTTTATGTGTATTCTAAACTCTTACCAGAAGAGGGCGCTGGAGTATTCTGGTCGGGAAGTGTATGTGCGAGAATTTCTTTTCATGTCCTGACACACGCCCCCGCATGCACATCCATTTATTTTTTACCTTGTTGCACGCTGTAATTCTAAATCAAATGTACGGTTAAATATTGTGCAAACAATTTTTATTTGTCACAGAGACATTGCGGTTTGTTTTGTTTTTTTTAGGTGTACAGTGAGCGATATGTGGACCAGATGGGTATCATTGGATACTTCCCTGCCAATATGGTGAACGAGACACACGTTTTTGTTCCGGATATGATTAAAAGCCCTACGACTGTGAGTGCATTCGCTCCTTTTATTCCTAAAATCTGATATAAACACTATATTTTTCTGAGGTGAGAATTGGAGGTCAACCTTTTTGTCTTTTCTTTTTTTTTCTCCTAGGAGATGGACTTCTACTGTGATTGAAGCATCATCAAAAGGCCTCTGTTTTTCAGGTTTTACTTTTATAATTCAGCTTGGCTTTTTATAAATCTAAGAGGGAGAGTCTCAGAGTCGATAAACCCCCAGGTGTTGGAATTCACGTGGCTTTGTAGCTCATGGCTTCACACTTATTCTGTTGCAATGGTATCTTTCCCTCTTACTTTGCTCAATAAACCTTTATCTCAATCTGACCAGTTGATCATTTGGAAATGTTGCCTCTCGTTCTAAAACAAATCATGAAGTTGTCACGATGTAATAGATTTCAGCCACAGTATTAAGGGCACAAAGGCTGTTTGATTGCACAAACATAGAGGCTGTGTTTCACACACTGTTATGATTCTGAAGCAGGGGTGATTGGAGGCTTGCTGCTTCTCCTCGTCAAACAAAATTCAGGCCAGAAACAATAAGACAATGTTGTTTTGAACCAACACTGGTGAGAATGACGAGGGCCGTTAGTACTTTGGAGGTGCAGAGATATGGTGAGCAATTATTTTTAACAATAATTCTTTTCCACAATTATTGCATTACCTCGTCCATGACATTTGTCTCCATTCTGTCTGTCCATTGTTATCTGTCTGTTAGTCAGCCTGCTTCAGTCATCCCACATGCATGCTGTTACCATGCTGTTATGATTAAACACGATTTAACATGTTGTCACAGATAAGAGTCTTTCAGAGACATGATTTGAATCTCTTTTAGATTGGTTTCCAATTATCAGCATCCTTGTTTCACGCGTAGCAACATCACCCCAGGTATTGGGTGGAATAACACATTTCAACCAAATGATCTGATTAAGAGCGGAGTCGGATCAAATCGTGAAATACCTCGCTCAAAAGCCACAGTCTAACGTCGTCTCTCAAAAAAGGCGTCTACGTGACTGCTGCATTTGTTGATCGGCGAGGTCACGACAAAGGGCTCATTTTCCCGCTCCTATTCCCGTTTGACCTCAGGCGCGCTGGTTTATGAGTTTAGGGAATAAGGATGTCACACATTACAATCAATCACCTGTCGGCCTCCCCAGGCGGATCAATACAAACCTGCTTCCAACAGGGACAGGCGCTGCACAATGTCACTCAGCAGAAACATACCTGGGGCATGTGTGCACGTGTTATGCTTGTGTGCTCTAAAATGCCCGCGATTATAGTGAAATCACATTGTAGATTGCCATACACTATCAACTGGAGTCCACACAAGCGGCAGCGAGACACTCCTGCCTTGAGGCAGTCTTTCATAGTTTTAGTACGTTACCATGGCGACAGGGATGGGGCGACAGATGAGACTGATGCGCGTATTGTGTATTTCCTGCAGCAGCCGGATGTAGGCCGCGCTGAGGTTTGTTTTTAATTCCAGTTTTTTATTCATTTTTTTTTCTTTGAAGTGGATTTCATTACAAGAGCAGACGTAAAACATTGTTTTCTATCCTGCAGAGAGACGGAAGGTCGGGTTCTTTCTGTGGCCGTCACAGCTGGTGGAGCGTGGCTGGAAGGACTTAAGAGCGAGTGTCCCCCGGGAGGCCCAAATAAGGTTTGTCAGCTCAGATCTCCCTCAAGAGAATGTCAACTCACTGCTTGTTTGAACTAAATCCGTCAGTCAGTCAGTATAAATGAATGCCCACGATCACCGGAGGATCGCAGCCCCATTTGGAAAAGCCTCTCTCTGGTCTAGATTCTGGTCAGGTGATGAGCCACTGATGTGTAATGTTCTCAGCTTTGAATGAACGAAGGGAGAATTTAACGATAATTTGTAGAATCACTTACTTTCGCCATCCAAGGGCACCATCTTCACTCACCTCTTGTTTGTTCAGGTTTTCCCAGTCACAAATGACTATTACCATTAAAACCCCCCTACATGGTCTTACTGTAAAACCTCGTGAATCAAATCTGACACAAATTAGGGTTATCACACTGTAGTTCCACCCTTGCATCCTGGTCTGCCGTTCACCAGAAGCAAGTTCCCCCACACTCTCCTTCACTGTCTGGGTTCATTTTCTACCACGCCGTTTGGCTGCACAGCGCCGAGCTCTGACATTGGTGAAATCGAGCTTGACATGCTTGAATTAGCTGTGGATTCTGGAGAACAAGATTAGACATAAACTAAACAGACACTTGTGTTTTCCCCCAACATCAACATATTAAAATATTGTGACGATATGCAATTTGAGACCTGATTTGCACAGCAGCCTTAAATCCTGCTGCACTTGTTCCCTAACCACCTTAAATGAAATATACTTAACAAAACAACAGACTGTTAAAAAGTAAATGAATAGTTTTTCTTTTGTGATACACTTAACTCCCTCTACTAACGATGCTATCATACAGGAACCCTACATAATGCTGTCTTTCCCTGGGGACTCATTTAGCCTGCACTCCCAACAAGAAAGCTATTAGAATATGAATTAAAAAACAAAACAAAAACAATTTACCAGATAATCAAGGATGGCACGTATTAAACCACCCCCATATTTAACAAATACAGGCACATTTTGAATCTCAAATGATGCCGATATCACATTAACTGGGAGTATTTTCATGTTTCCCCTATGTAAGGCTTACATTAGGAAAACACTCAACAAGACGTGATAATATTCAAACGTAACTATATTACCATAAATTAGGGCTCATTTTCTTCTCTAGTCTCCTTACACTGAGACGATAAATGCACCCGAATCCTGAAAATCCTTCAATCCGAAGTCTTTTTGCACAAGCCTCTCAGCTATTAATAGACTGAGTGTTTTTTGTCATGACAACCAATCACAAAACAAAAGCATTCAGGCTAAGTAAGGCAATTAGGTGGTGAGCAAATGTGTGTGTTGCAGGAATGCTCAGCGTGTGCTCGCAAACTCATGTTCTTGTTTGAGCCTCAGCCGGGAGAAACTGAATTTAAATAAATAAATTAATTTGCTTGAGCTGACCCTGCGAGTAGTGATGGTCTGGGTACTTTTGGATCAGGCTAGAATACGAGTCACTTACATCCAAACTGATAATGAGCATTATTTAGAGGTCTAGGTCTAGAAAGACAGCACTGTTGCTGCATGAAGCCTCCACACAGCTTAGCTGCAAAGAAAATTAAACTGCGTCACGGCCGCCAATCAATTAAAAATGACTGTGCTTGAGGTCCATCTTCATGGACCTACTACATAGAGAGAGGGATGATTTCATTCAGGCATTTGAGTGGAAAAATGCACAAAATAAAATAATCGCGATGACTTGCCTTCATTTTCTCTAATGCTACAGCCAGTGTAACAACATGAAAGAGTGTGTGAGTGTGAATGTCTTCAAGTGAGGCAAATATAATGGTTAATGCATTTCTTTTTGTTCCTTAAGCACACAGCAGCACTCTTTGAATGACAAATACTGGTGCAATGTTGCTGTATTTTACTTTTCGCTCTATTGCAAGAGGAAAAATAGCCACAGCCATGCTGCATCTAATCACCACCCTAATAAAGATACCAACAAATCTATTAGTACAAATTAAAGTTTGGAAAAAACAGCAGGTCGCAGGTTACAGCTGCCGCTGCGGTCACAAAATGGCATCCATCTTTTTAGAAATCCCGTCCCTATTAGCCTGGATGGGAAGGAAGGCAGTCCTGGAGTACATGTTGTTGCTTGAAAGAGGCTGTGGACAGTTTATAGATGAGTCAGGTTTGTTAAGCCTAATGGTCCTTGTATTGATTTACCGGGGTATCCTCGTCAATTGCAGGGGCAGAATGAACAATGAGAATCCCATTGAGGATCTGTGAATGCTTTTCAGTGCATAGTTTTATTGACCCTCCTGAAGCAGCCAGTGCAATGCTTGTTTACACACTTTGCTTATTTATTTATTTTTCTTTTACAATGGCATAATGAATCTGCTAAGAAGGGTTTGAAAAAAATAATGAACTGCCCATCACTACCTGCCTGACTGGTTATATTAAAAGAACAGCTTTTAATAATGTTTGGCACAGCACAGCTATATGAAGAGTACAAGACTGAATAGAACGAACAAAACTATCTGCAAATTAATTACTTTTCCTCAAATAAATGTTCAGCGCTGGCTGAATTAATCAGCTGGTAATAACTTGTGCCCTGGCTTCATAGGCTGTCAGACTTATCACTTAGGTGCTGTCAAGTCATCGTGGCCATGGAAAAAAAAAAAAAAAGAAAAAAAACACGAATACAACTGTGGCCATCAATAATCCCAGGGTGGATAAACCGATACAGGTTCATGCAAACGTGTTAAGAGCCTGACGTGTCAACCGTGTTTCCATACAGGTGCCAGCCGCAGCTGCGGGCGCGCTCTCAACACACAAAAGCTCTAATCAGAGAGGGCTGTGTGGAAAAACATGCTCACCCACACGCATAATGCACATGCACACCGACAATAGATTGCTGTGGGGTTTTTTTACGGGCATTTTCCCCTCACCCACTGTAACCTTTGTCCATGGTAGCCGAAGCTTAAAAGTAACGTTCTGACCATTTTCACTGGAAATTCAACTCATTCACTCACTCCGTCCTGACTTTATTGGTGCTATTAAATAATAATGGGGGAACCTTGAGCATCAGTAAATAGCCAAAGCACATAATATGTCACTAATTGTTTGTTGCACAACCTTCTTTACCCTGTACCTTGTGTGGCCAATGAAAAATATCCACTGTTTACTTTCTTAATGGACTATGCTCCTTTGCTGCTCGTGTACGGGGCAGTACTGGAAAGAGGCTCATGGAAACCATGAGATACCATTACCATTAGCCCTAATGTCCTTTCTAAATGGAACCGGCACCAAAGGCCACACTTACTGACTGCTGTCGCTGCTGTTTGTGCGCAGCCACCCTGCCGTCATATCTGACCAAGGTCGCTCTGTCCTCGTCCTCATCCTTTCGTCACTCATCCTGGAGAAAAAAAAAAAAAAAAAGGGCACAGAATCGCAAGAACTAAACCAAACCTTAAACTCTTTAATCAACAAAAAACGCATTGTCTGGCACCAAGAATGTCTCTCATGGCTGTGGCTCATCAGTAATATCATAAACCATCTCCTTGTTATGTCCTCTGGGAATGTAAATCATTGCTACACCTTGTCTTGTGACTGCAGGCAAATTGAAATATAGTCAAGATGGTTCAAGCATGCAGAATTCAGACATTGTTTGTAGCCTTTTCCATATATAGTTAGAGAAATACCTGTCAATTAACAAATTGATTGGAGAGGTCACTTTCTTATCCTAGGTCATTTGGTAGACTCCAAATCACTTCAGCATTTCTCCACCTGAACAAACACAAGAAGAACGATTTACTGATTCTGAATGAAAACTACAAATATGTTGACAACCTCTCCAACAGTTTTATATTAGGTTCACTTCATGCCAACGTGATGTTGACAGGCACAAAAGATAGATCCACATGAATGACTCACACAACTGAGCTTTCCCAAAAATTCAGCTTGTTTAATAGAAGGCATGTACAGAGCAGTCTGGCAGTGACAGGGCAACAACAACAACAACGAGAAAAACAAACACGAGTAAATATCAGAAGAAAAATGTTGGAACCATTGACAAAGAGACAGCAGGGAGCACATAGACTAAATACACTAGGACAGACAATGAGACACAGGTGCAACACTTTAGGGTGGGGTGGCTCATCACTATATTTGGTTCGAAGTTTGGGTTGTCATGTGCTCAGACTCCGCCCTCCTACGAGCACACCTGACCCCAGTTGGTTTTGAGCGCTTGGTGGGTATTTAAGCCCAGCGTGCCTCTCAGGCTGGGCCAGACTGGTTGCTGTGCCTTGAGTGTTGTGTGCATTGATTGTTACTTTACTTGAAAGTGTTGTTTGATTGCTGGTTTTATCTGTCTTTTGGAAACATCTGTGTTTATTTTGAATTCTGAGCATTTTTTTGGCTGTCTGAGACTGCTTTTTTGTGCATTGTTGCAGAAGAGACATTAAATTATGTTGAACTGCTGTACTTGATTTGTCTCTGTAGAAATCCTAACAATGTCTTTGAACTGTGGCAGGAAGCCCAGGGGTACGTGGGTGTAACAGGCTGAATTAACCCCTGCCCAGATCAGCCTGCAAGATACAAGTTTCAGGATGTTGTGAGGATCTCTCCACTGTGTCTTTCCTCCTTCACACTCCTGATTACTCTCATGTGTTGCACCTTTCCCCAATCTTCCCTGTGTATTTAGACCTGCTCCTTCTCTTCTGTGTCAGACTGACTTGTGAGCAGGTGTCCAGCATGCCTTTGTGTTCTGCAACTTTGTCTTTGGATTTTTTTGTATGTTTTCTTCTTGCTTTTGGACTTCAGGATATGATAGAATAAGCGCAAAGACAAATGTTTAACCTATGAAACTGAACATAAAACACCCACTCTAAACCATACGACAATAACTAGCTGCCCCTGACCAAAACTATAGAAATGATCTTTTTATTTTTTAACCTTTAGTCTGTACTGGCACTTTCATATTTTTAAGAAAGTGGGTGATACAGAAATGAGTTCACCACACCAACGCATAAATTCAGACTTAAATATTCATAAACTTCCAGAATAAGGAAACAAAAAAAAATTCCAACATTTTAGATAAAAGCTATCTTCAAAGAGAATTTATTCATCAGCTGCAAGTGAATGGTGATTCATCTGACAATAATTTGCATGTTCTTTAATTCCTAATGCATTCATTAGGAGCTACATTATTCTCAACCCCATATAAGTAATACACCAAGGGAAATAATTGAGATTATGAATAAGCTACACCTGCATAGATTTTTTTTTTCTTTTCCAATAACCCTTAATTTATATGCAGAATATGCCTCGACTAACAAAACAGGTGGTGGTACTACTCTCCACTGCTGCAACAGAATGAAGCGGTGGCAAGCTGCGACACCCAACAGTATTTTGTTTGATTTTGACTGTTGAAAAATGGTGCATTTTAGAGGTATATTTTTCTCTGGGGGTTTTAATGTCATGTTACACTGACGTGGTTCTTCCACTGTTGCCGGAAATTGGCTCAGGACAAAGCGGAGCAACGGCTGGAATATCAATGTCAGTGTTGTTTCGCACCCTGCCGAGAGAGAGCCACTGAACGTGACGTGTTGTTGCGAGCCAAATGACCTGTTCTTCGCATGTCTGCCGCAGCTCTGCAGGGTGCCCGTCAACGGCTCTTACAGTGCAGCATGATGATTTTTAGGACTTGAAGTGGAGGGGAGAGGTGAAATGATGCGCTGTGTTGTCTACGAGAGGGGCTGTAGTGTCAAAGTGATGAGCTCAGGTGAGGCTTTCTTAGTGTGGAGAGGTGTGGCCCATAACAGTTCAAGCTGCTGTTTCCATCTGGAGTCCCTGTTTGGCTCGCTTTATGGCACATGAAGCTCGCCACACCCTGGCGGCGTCGCCTCCATATGCAGGCAGCCACCTCTCCATCTGGCCTGATGGAGGTCAGTACAGAAACTTTGAAAAGTTATTGTCTAAGTCACAATTTCAAGACAATGGTGTCAGGGAGTGGTTGGCCATGACCTTTTTTTGTGGTTTAACCATTAAGCCTACAAAGCGAGAGCATTTTGGCTGGTCATAATGGTGTGTTTTAGAGCTAAGACTTGATTTCAGCTCGGGTTTAGGCTCAAGATAAGGTAAATGGTGTACATACCAGCCTGGCTGTGATGCCATACAGTACTCCATAAATGTTTTATTTTGTTTTATTTTTTAAATATTTTTGCCAGTGTTGAGTTTAAGCAAGCATCCCTGCTGTACATCAGTTGCTGTATGTAAGTTACACACACAAAAATAACATTCATGGATCACCAAAACAAAAACAAGAACTACTTATACCTTAGAGGGATTACCTTAGGGGAGTGAAAATAAAAGATCTAGGCTTCTTACGTTCTGAAATTACAGCTTTAATCTCAGCAGTGAATATATGTGTACATTAAAGATTTGTTGGGAATGATATTGACAGTGCTGAATGTTCTCTATACCTCAAAAAGTTGGAGGTTGTCTGAACCACTGAGCAAAACCTGATCAATGGTCATAAGAGTCGAGAGGGTTAAAATGTGGTTCCAACACTTTTTAAAGTTGATAGATCAGAGTTTTCTGTGTTTTCTTAAGTGGAAAGCTGAGATCAGCACACGTGTTCAATTTGGAGAGGATAAAATTATTTCTTGACAAACCCTCAGAGGACATTATTATTTGAAATGTAATCAGAATGAAGAGGCTTGGGTAACTTCACAGAAATCCTTTGACAATCCTCTGGAAACAAACAACACTTTGTCATGAGTGAAACATATTGCCCTACTGGTCTTGCTAGATTTGCACATTTTTTTCCATTCATCATTTTAATCAGTTTTTACTGTAATAAATACTGTTTTGTTTGCTATAACAAGCAGATTAATGAAGGAGCGACTCAAACTCCCTCCCCATCAATAACGCTGCCAGGCCTTGAGTGTCACTTCACACAGTGGGACAGAATACACAACCAGAATGAATAATTTTTCAGTGTGGGGTGGAGGTGTTGTCATAAACTTTTCTGAGCTCACATTTAAATTTATATAAAACATAAACCAGGGATAAAATCAACATGTCTTTTAAGGAAAGAAGATTCTCTAACGTGTGTTTGAAAATGTGTATAATAATGACTAAATGACGCCAGTTCCTGTCAAGCAATCATGTCTCTCGTTTTTGCAGGAGCCTTCCAGGTTAAATAAAAGACAAATAAACCCTTCTGATTCTTCACTTTCCTCCAGACGGGAACTATCACAGACTGTCAGCTGTGCAGCCATAAGCCCTGAAATGAACATCACACCCAGAAGAACTAATTCCTCCCTCTTGCTCTGCGTTCACGCATACGTGCACACCACTGTTCCTCACTGGTGTACAGCAACAGACTCCTCTAATGAGCTGCCATTGTGACAGAGAGAGCCCTGCAAGAAGTGACCCTAACAGTCTGCTCTTGTCATCCAAGGGACCCAGAGCTGAGTGGGACCCTTCTGACCTGCCACTGCATACCACATATCAGACCAGAGTGATTTTAGTTTGACATATAAAGAAAAATGCAGGAACAAAATGGTTTTCTCAGTAGACTAAATTAATATAAACCCAGTTAGAATGTCTGTTTATAAAATGTGCATTATTTTAAGCCTGATTTTGTGATCAGGGGTGTCTTTATGCCATTATTAGTGTTCATCAATTTCTTAAACACACAGCTTTATTGCACAACAACCAGATAAGATCTCCCGTTCAATATGGCCACTGACAGTTTAAAATATAGCATATGTAATAAATGCAATTATCTGTTCCATGTCACCATGAGCAAATCTCACTGGGCCCCACAGAAATTATTGTTCTGCTTAAAAATAAACAGAAAGCTATCAGGAACTTCAATAAAGGCACAAGTTCATATGAAGAAAATGGAAATAAATCCATCACTGCCCTTTTAGTTTTACAATATACCAGCTGTTCATTTATATCCATGTTATGCCTTATATATTTGACTAACGTCTATCAGTCATCGACACATATACAAATCTGTATATTTAGAATGATTGATTTTGAGGAAAATTCAATAAATAAGGCTGTAATTTGTGGTGTTCATCCTTTTAGGATTGCGCCTCGGATTTATTTGAAAACTGTACATTATTTATGAGGTAAAACTTTAAGACGGTCTTCGCCTGCGTACTCGGGTGGATGCATTTGCTTTTTTTTCCCCCCTTCAGCAGCAGGGAGTCAGATTCGGCTCCGAGGAGACTCTCCAAGGTGGTGAAAAGTGTCTCCGAGCTCATCCGGGGAGGAAACGAAGGGTCACACCCGCCGGAGCCCATTGGTACGACGTCACAGGCACCGAGTACCCGAGCGAGTAAGGTAAATGAATTACGGATGAGAGGAGAAGAGGAAGAGGAGGAGGAGGAGGAGGAGGGATAGAAAGCTGAGGATGCAGCTTTGCCTCTGCACAACGTCCCCGAACTCGAACCAGCCAGCGTCGAAATCCAACTTCCAGTGGTCTCAGCAGCAGACGGCGAGGATGATGCTTTGATTTTCGACCCCCCACCTCCCCATCAACCCACACTCCCCCCCCTCCACCTCCACCACCTCCACGACCCGCCACATCCACGCATCCTCCTCATCCTCCTCCTCCTCCTCCTCCTCCTCCTCTTCTCGAGCGAGGAGCATCCCGTACAGTGATCTTCCCTCCATCACCCCCCACCCCCCCCCCCGACCCCATCAAACCCCCCCCAACCACCCATCCCACCCCACCCCCGCCCCATCCCCGACGAGCAGGCGAGCGGGCGGGCGGACTGACAGCAGCCGGACACGATGCGCGGGTCTCCCCGACACGGGACAGCGGCGGCGGCGGCGGCGGCGGCGGGATGGATGGTGCTGCTGAACGCGCTGGCGCTGTGGACGCAGCCCGCGCAGGGTGTCACCACGGACCATCTCCTGGTTCAGCTGCGCGGGGACGCGCAGGACGAGGCGCACCAACTTGCAACTCAGCACGGGTTTCAGAGTGCAAGAAAGGTGAGGCGATGCGTGGGCGTCTGTTGTCCTCACGCACAGCACAACTTTGATGCATCCGACTGTTCGAATGATCCATTGTTTCGTGTGACCTCAGATCTACCAGCTGGCCGCGCACATCTGCGCCGAAAGGCTTCGTTTTGGTTTGATTTACTAGATTTGAATACGTCATCTTCCATAATAGGCAGGTCCTGGCCAGTAGGTTCCCCCACTGGTCCTTGGCCTCCCGTGGAGATTCATTTAAACCTCCAGACAGCTTTGAGAAATAGGACAAGAGAGCTTTTCTGTGCGGGGATATCTGTTCAGTACAGATCTGTTAATAAGCACAGATTTTTAAAATTTTTTTTTACTTCTGAGCTCATGTTTAAGCTCATGCATCAGATCATCTCCGGACACAAAAGATGGAGCTGTCTCCACCTCGCTGAACACGAGCAGGTCCTGACACGACACCGATGGCATTTCGATCACCTCGGCTGATGCCTCACGAAACGCAGCCCTGCGCCATCACATGTCAAAAGGTCAAAAGATGCAAAAAGTCAATTTAAGATGGAACCCTACCCCTCACCCAACCCCAGAAACAGTATTCTGCTGTCAGAGTGAGCGTGTCCATGTGAATAATTGTGTGGGTGAAATCGAGCCATAGCTAGTGAGCCGTATCGGTAAAAGCAGGTTTGTTTTCTGACTGATATTTTTTTCCTGCTTTCATGCCCAGAAAGAAAGCAAACAAACAAAGTAACAGCAATTTCTTTCTTTTTTTTTTTTTTTTTAAGCTGTGATGCCTGTGCTATCTCCATTTCTTAGAGGGTACATCACTCCTCCCACTCCTCTATATCCTGCCTCCCTGCCTTGCAGGTTATGTAATCGGCAGCTATATTTGTCTTTAATGGGATATGCATCATTAAAGTATGTCTGTGTCATTTGAATTATCCTCTATTGTTGCTTAATTGACAAGACTGAGACACAGAATCAGGAGAGAAGAGGGAGAGGATGATATCTCAGGCCAGCCAATTTTCATGACAACCATTGTGAGCACTGAGTGTAAGAGCATATTTATGTCTGATGTAGACATATATGTGTGTTTATCATGTAAGCTGTGCGCTCTTTAGGTTGAGAAACAAATGCAGAATCCAGGCAGTGAAAGACAGAATGAATCCTTCAGAAACAAGAGGCTGAAAGCGGACGTTTTGAGGATTGACCCTGGTGCTTCTGAAGCATCCGGGGGTCTTTAATCTGCAGCTAGGGAAAGCTCTGGATGTTGCATCTCATTTGGCCACACTCCTGATTTATTGCGGTTGATTTCAGCTCTCCTCTCCTTAAAATAGATCCTCTGTGAAAAGCCGGGGAATTGCGCGGTTGTTCTCACCTGGACGAATTACCCGCCGTTCTCCTTCAAAATCCAGCCTGGGTTTTATGCATTTGCCTCTGTGATTTCTTGCCACTCATCCTCACCCTTACTTCTGCTCCTGAACCGCCTCCCTCTGTTTTTCTCCCCAGCTTCCCTTTGGAGAGGGACTCTTTCACTTTTATCCTCAGGATGCTTCAAAGAGGAGGAATAAGCGCAGCACTCACAGAAGACAGCAGCTCCAAAATGACAAAAGGGTAAGTATGCACATGGCCAGGAGAACAGAGCATGTCTCTCCTGCTGCAGGTGCCACGCACCCCCATTTATCCTCCATGGAAATATAGTTCTAGATAGTCATGCCTGTCATACATGTTGTACATGGAGCAAGAGAGACCAATGCCAAAAAAGTATGAGAATTGCATTGTTGATTTGCACTACTGCAGTGTTTGATGATGGGAGTGAATTATTTTACCTATTTAAGTTTATTCTTTGTTAATGTGACAAATACGAAGATTTCAGATACAGCTTTTGGCACCAAGCTGCACCTAAATAAATGTTATTCCAGATATATTTAGAAATTAGCCCAAGAATGCTTTTTGTAAATCATTACTGACTCATGATTAACTGTAAACAGCACGTATCTAGAAATTCCATTAACTTTTTTCCAAATATATAGCTTTAAATCAGACACTCTTGGAACAAAACAGCTTGATTTTATAGCTGATAAATGGTGGGATGATGGAGATGTGATAGCGAGCCATTTTTTATATCTTTGGTTTACAGGGCTCTGTTTACGGTGCTTGTGTTAAAGCAGAAAGGTGAACCGAGAGTGAGGGTATTCCACTAGTCATCATAAAGTAAGCGCTAGGGTTTTAATTCCTTCGAGAACCTTCCAGTTTGCCCGATTGCACGAGACCAAAATGCAGCGAGAATTATTTTATTTGTTTGATGTCGAGACTTTAATGACTCACACACCAAACCACACGCTGATGTTAAACAGCTTTTAATAAGCCCCACAGAGCTTAGATGGAAAAAAAAAAAAACATGCCCGTGTCGTTTGCAGCGTTTTCCATGAGCAAAGAGGACAACTTAATAAAGAAGAACTGTCAGACGATATTCATGATGATGAATGAACAACTCGACTCTGTATTCATAATAATGAGGAGGTATAGAAAACAACAGAACATGCACAAAACCTCTGATGTCCATTTCGGTGGCGCCGCCTGATTGATATATGTCAACCAAATACACAAAAGGAAAAGCAGAAAAGCCTCATGTTGATGAATGAGACAAATTATTGATTGAACTCTTAACCAGGTAAATTAAATTGCTTTGTTTGCGAGTGGAGCATGTAGTTGTTTTTTTTTTTTTTTTTAATACTATCCACTGCTGGAGACAGACAAAGCCTGCTGGAGACAATCAACTAACCTCTCTAATTGCAGTTGTGAGGAGTGCTAATGAAAATAAATGCTAGCCTCTCCGCCAGGCTAATGCAGCTAATGGATGCGATACAGCGAGGACATGAGCTGGTCTGTATTCCAGGTGCTGGGTTTTAATCAGATGCTTGACATGCTCATATGCAGCACTGCACTTATTGATTTGTGTGCTTCTCTGGAATAGATTGCTCGGCTAGTCTGATTTAATGGCGGCTGTTTATCTCTTGGAAGCAATCTTTCCTCCATTTTTCAGTACGACCATGCTTCGCCTTTAGCATTCACAAGGAGTCGCCATCACATGGCCTTATGGCACACTTAACGCAGGAGCTTGAGGTGGATTTCTTAGAATCTCCAAGAGCCACGTTGTTTATCGACTTATCGGAACACGCTGGCCCACTTCTAACTTCCTCAACCATCTCTTTGAACATGTTCAGCAAAGTAGGTCTGTTGAAGTTGACATTAGGAGGAGGGGGGGCATCATACAGACCTCAAATATGAAATAATCACTCGTGCCCAGTTTAATGGACCAGGATTGATCCTACAGCATTCGTATTACCAGAGCACCTGCTGTCGTCACTGCCAATAATGTCAGTAAGCTGGAGGCACATTAATTCAGGAAACGTTCCTCTGTTGCGTTCGACAGCAGGAGCAAAGACCTACCTGGCGTGATTTATCTGCTTGTGTTGGTTGGAAGACACATCTAAAGCTACTAGTTTGCTAATCGATCTAAAGACCTGGGACATTACCTCAATGCTGCACGTTCATTTTAAATATCCATTCCCCCTCCCCTGACCTCCCCCAGTCCGTACACTTAATCACGGCTCTTTTTTGGAAATGTCAAAATCGTCTCTTACGATCCATTTAAAATGAAGTGGGTGTGAAATAGAAAAAGGTGAAAAGCTGGCTCTTGAAATCTTTAAGAATGACTGAGTACCCTTAGTCCGTGACATGTGCTCGCCTCTGCAAGCCAGCAGGGAAATGAGGACAGTGTTTGAAGTGAACTGAAGCATTGTCAGACGGCGGGGTTGGAGAGTGATGCGACGGTGTGTGGTTACCGGTTAATGTTGTAAGTGGGCAGAATGACATGTTTTCTCAGGCGCGGTGCCGACTCTCCTGCCAAAAAGACGCTGAGCTGAATGTGAGCCTGAACTCAGGGATAATGCTAATGCATCCTCATGGGAGTCAAATTGTGTCATAAATGCTACCAATTAAAAACAAATATCCAGATTTAAAAAAAAAAAAAAAGTCATATTTGAAGAAAAGTCCACTTATTTAATTTCTTGAGCAATTTTGTATTCAAACGACTTACTGATACACTCAGTTAGTGTGTGTGCAGTCTGATTGCGTAGAGTGTGCCATAAAAGAGAGGCCTGGATGCATTGATTTAGCCTGCTTTGAAACGCTACCATAAGTGCCGCTCTGCTGCCTTATCTCTGATGGCAAACATGTCAGACAATGCCTGTTTCTGCACACTGGATCTGCAGTGGGCAAGCACTTGCGGTAGGACACAGTCACACAAACCCCCTGGAAAAAAACACCGTGTTCATGAGACTAAAGGATTTGGACCTGGGTTCATGTGTGGTCTTGAGTATGGAATCTAGAGAGGCAGAAAATCCCCGAGACCTCAGCGACAAGTGTGATTTTTATTGTTTTTTTTTTTTGTTTTTTTTTCCCCCTTCAATAAATGTCAGCCTCACACGCTTGTATTAGCAGACTGTAATAAATTGAATTATCCTCCCTCTCTGCTCTCTTTCCATCGAGTGTGAAAGACGACCGGCTGATTTGTCCTCTTGAGTGCTGACAGAGGAGAAAGTGGCTTGCATTTCAAAATGGAGCAGAAATTGGGGGGGAGAAAAGGAAAAAAAAAAAAAAAGACAGTCGTTATTAAAGACTCATAATTATTTCTGACGGCAGCCGCCAACCTTTAAAAGGGGCCCCCGCTGTGAGTCCGAGGCGTGCATCCATGTCGTTGATGTGCTCCTTCCTGTGTTATTTACGCGGTAAATGATAGTCGCAGGGAGCATCTCACCCTTTAACGCTTTAAAACAGTGTTGCCCACAATTCGAAGATGCAGATGGAGAAAAAAAAGGCAATAAAAAAAAGACTGGCGTGACAAAGTGAGGGAGCCAGGGCCTGGGCCCCAGTTGCAGCGCCCCTGATTGGGAGATAAAGCACATTTGATTTGAACCTCGTTTTCCCCCCTCTCCCCGGCTTCGCTGATTTCCCGTGCGCGAGGGCCGGGGTCGGGCCGAGCCCGGCGCGCGACGTGACCGCTTTGTTAACCGTCGGCTGTGAGCTCCCGCCGACGTCACGCTGACCCTGACCCGCCGTCGCCTCCGCAGGTGAAGGATGTCTTCGAGCAGGAGGGCTTCAGCCGTCAGAAGCGAGGCTACAGAAACATCAACGACATCGAAGTCAACATGAGTGACCCTCTGTTCACCAAACAGTGGTATTTGGTGAGTAATCAGCCTGCCATCTCACCTTTAAGACCCTCCCATAGTCTTCCGCCTTAATGACACAGAAGCCAGGCGTATTCTCTGCTACCCCCCGAAGCAGCGCTGCTATTTATTCTTTAATTAGCCCAGCCAATACAGCCTGTGCCAGCTCATCACCGCATTCACACCGCCCCACTTGTTTACTCCTGGCGACGGGGACTTTGATAGAGCCCCCCTCCCGCACACACACACACACACACACACACAAACACACACACACACACACACACATACACACCCTGTTCATCAGGAACAGCAGAGGAATGTGCCATAACACTGGCATTTACTTTTCATTTTCCTCCTCACCACCCACTGTATTCTCTCCGTTTCCTATACGTGCACACATGCACCCAACTCCTTTATGAAACAATACCGAGTAAAGCTTTGTGGCTACACGGCACCTGCGCCATGGCAGGGACCCTAGATAGGGCCCTATAGAGGCTGACGTGTTCAGGTACGTTCGGACCTCACAAACGTAGAAACACGCGCGCCCTTCTTCTGTGTTGACTGACTTTCTCACCTGGGCGCCCTGAGTCATGCATGTCACTATCGTCTGTGTGGTTAGATAAACACAGGCCAAGCGGACGGGACCCCCGGGCTGGATCTTAACGTGGCGGAAGCCTGGCAACTGGGCTACACGGGCAAAGGCGTCACCATCGCAATCATGGATGACGGTGAGTATTAGGTGCTTGTTTATGACCCTTCTAATGCTTTGACAGCGGCGAATTCCTCAAATTGACTCAACGAATCATTTTGAACTGCAATAACAATATCCTGATCGATAAGACTTGTTCAAAACTTGTTCACCTTTCAGGCATTGATTATCTGCACCCAGACCTGGCATCAAACTATGTGAGTACCCCTCTGTTGATGCATTCCCTTCTTACTCGTGGGGTGGATTTACTGTAACAGCCGTCATATTCGCCGCCGTTGGCAATGACAGGTGCTTCCCAAGCAGCTTTATGTCTCCCTGTGCTGGCCCCGGAGGATGTGGGGGCAGGCAGACGGCCAGTCGAGCTGTTTAATGTGAATGCGCACCCCGCTGTTCAGGCACAATACAGGCCGATCTGTCACGGGCGGAGATAATGCCAGGGTAGTTGGCGCGGCATAATGTGACGCCATATCTCTAGAATACTGATAAAACTGTAGAGGATGCGATGCATTGCTAAATTAAACAAGGGATGGAGATAGCTTTGTCTTACGCCACTATGAAGTTCCGTCAGTGCGACAACATGATGTCGTCATACTTCCGTACAAACGCTGACTGCCAGCGAAATCGGAGGTGTTTAAAAAGAGTGAGTCACGCCCTCTGTCTCCCTGTCTCCTAAATGGAACTGTGTGGAGAATTGTTATTTATCGTCCCCACTGGTTCCCACATTATCACAATGAGTCCTTTAATCTTACAATGAAGCACTACAGCCGTTCAGTCAGGCGCGCATACGTGCACGCTCCCCTCCCCGTAAACAGAAAGCCTTGGTTCAAAAATAACGCTCGGTCGCAGCTGGGGCGTTGCAGGAGCACGCGCGGCTGGATTGATGGATCGTGCTGGCAAGTGTGTGTTTGTGGGAGCGTGTTCTAAAAGGAGGGATGCCACGTATGTAATCTGGTTTTGCCTCTGTTGTCATGTTTTTTTTTGGCAGATCCATAAAGACCTCCTACTGCAGAACAATAAGCCAAACACAGAGACAAAATGTTGTGTGTCGATCAAATTATCAATGTTGTGCATCCCTGGGTGCTGTGCGTGTCTGCGTTGCAAGTGCTCGCAAGTATATGGGGGGACTTTGTTTTTATCTTTGTTGTGATTGTCACACTTAAACAGCTCTCGAGATAAATGCTGATATAGTGAATTAATGAAAAGTTATCCTTGGGGGAGAAATCTCTAAGTTGGTAGGTCAATTTCATGGTGAATTTATCAGGAAACACTTCAGCTCATATTCAGGTTAATACACAAATATTCAGATAGTATTAGAACACAGAAATGAGATATTGTCATCTGCTGTTTTGTGCAATGGGAGCCACCATTGAGGCACGTTGATAAGAGACTACAGCAGTTACAAATCCTTTCATTTTAATCTCCCAGCACATCATCAATACATCCATACGTGTTCTGTTGTTTGGAGGACTTCTGAGAGCCAACAGCAACAGTTGGAGTGGTTTTATTCTGATCTTAGTCACAAAGGCAAGTGGTATTGTGGAATCCATGCAGTCACCTTGCAGTGTGATGATGTTCTTCTGAAGGACTCTCTTCTGAGATAGATTCTGGGAACATTATGTTGCTGCCTGCTCTTTTGTTCAACCGTTTCTTCGTAAAACTGGCCCTCTCAGTGCCACTTCAAGTTTTGTTATCTCTCCCAAGTCCAAGCCGCACATGGAATGTCGTGGAGTCCTTCAACAGTTCTTTGCATTAGCATTGCATTGTGCAAAGACTGTTGATAACACAGTAAATGGAAGGTAGAAGTTCAAGTACAAGTTTTTATTTATTTTTTAAAAGCTGTGTAAAAGCCTAATTAGATCTGTGTAAAAGATCTAGTTAAATGAAAGTAAGATAATAAACCAAACTGTAGTTTAAGTCTAAATCGGACAGGATACGATCAGCACCCTGAGCAAAGGTTGCAGGCAAACAATGAGGTGGCTGAAACTAGACATGATCCATTATCCTGACCCCAGTCCCTTACTGGTCACCAGAATAAGATTAGATCCAGACTGATTACAAACACACATACAGAAAGAGAGAGAGAGAAAGAGAGAGAGAGAGAGAGAGAGAGAGAGAGAGAGAGAGAGAGAGAGAGAGAGAGAGAATCCACTCAGGAGAGCCATCTACTCATTTATAAAGAATGGACCATCACTAGCTCATATAAAATTCATGTGTGAGAGCAGAAACCAACTGGAAGCTGAGGTGAGGAATTTTGCATCAATGTCATGTTGCAATCATGTAGCGTTATATGTCATACAAAATATATATTTATATACTAAATGCCGCATTGTCTGAGATGAATGCACCAATCCCCAAACATGCCCTCACTATTAAAATGCAATAAAAATAAAAATATAAATCCTTCAGCAGCCTCACTTTCCTCTAATGACCTGCTCCAGGCTGCAATAATTGCAATGTTTCTCCACTGGGCCAATAAACCTTTGCTGATTGGCTTTGTCTTCATTGCTGTCTGGCCGCAGCTTTAAAACGCTCTCGTGGCTATGCGGTGGAAGATACATGTGACGCGAGCGAGGAGCGAAGCAAAGGTCAGAGCGCGTAGAAATCCCTGACCTTTGAGACACAAAAGAAAGACCAACCTCGAGCCCGTTACACCTGTAACATAATAGCCAGCATAGATTGCGGTTTGCACTGTGAAATCCCCCTCCTCCCTCCTCCCTCCTCCTCTCTTTCTATTTTTCTCTCCTGGTGGCGTTGTTTTTGCAAGTGCTTCCATTTGGTCCTTTCAGAATGCCGATGCCAGCTACGACTTCAGCAGCAATGACCCGTTCCCATTTCCACGCTACACAGATGACTGGTTCAACAGGTAAAGACCATCCATCCGTGTCTGTTTGTGTGGACAGGCGTGTGCATGTGCACTCTCCGGGCTCTGGGAGCTCGGCTTTATCGTCTTTTCTTTTTTTTTTTTTTTTTAACTTCAGACATAATGGTAGGGTATAAACAGACCTGCCCCACAACATAATAGACGGTACAACGCCCATAATTACCTTCTCTCATGGTGGAGATAAAGTAAAAAGGAGGACCAGTATTGGAGGAGTCTCCTTTTATGGTGGTAGTGTTCACAGCAGCGACCTTCTGTCTGATAGCGCCTTATCTGGCCTCCATCTTCAATTCAGACGGGGTGATCCACTGACTCAGACGCACAAGTCAATTCGAAGAACAAAGCAAAAAACATATTCTCTGCCATCCTCACCACCACCACCCCCCGCTCCTCCTCCTCCTCCTCTCCTTCCTCCTCCGCACACCTCCATCCAGTCGAGTGCGCGCGTGTGTTTGTGTGGGAGACGGAGAGGAGGCAGTATTTGGGTTCAGCAGTTGAGCAGTCGCTGGCTGTCGGGCTCAACTCGCTGTCTAATCATCTGGATGTTATAAATAGCTGCCTGGCTGTAGCAAAGGATGCTGGGAGAGAGGGGTTGCAGTGCCTCTGTGGGGAGCAGAGGGATGGAGAGATGGAAAGACATCACATGGCACAAGCGGAGGGCTGATATGTGCCAACACATCGAGCCGGTCTGAGATGACTGACGGATAAATGGATAATTCATGCTGTCTGTTTCACAAGGTCGCAGGATTACCGCCCTGAAATTTAAGGATTCAGAAAATCTCTTCAGATGAACTCATTATTTTCGAAAATAGGGTTTCATATTTTGCCGCTTTCTTGCCCTTTATGTAAATTCATGCAAATTCATGCAAATGTTCACAAAATGATTCTGCGCTTTTGACCGTCATCAGTCACGGCACGCGGTGCGCCGGAGAGGTGTCTGCAGCAGCCAACAACAACATTTGCGGCGTGGGAGTCGCATACAACTCCAAGGTGGCAGGTGTGTGTCACATTACAGCTCCAGCCCAGACATAGATAAGAATATCAATGAGCCCATGGTGGCGTCGGGAAATTGTGGCTTTGATGACGGTAGGGTGACACTGTCAGATATAGGATGAAGGCTGAATCACGGAGATGCGGAATCTGCATATCGGAGTCCTAAAATAGGAGAAAGCGAGAAAAAGGTTTGTTCAAACTTATGTTTGTTTTAGTTGTATCTTTTAAACCTTTCAGGCATCAGGATGCTGGATCAGCCCTTCATGACTGACGTCATTGAGGCGTCGTCCATCAGCCACATGCCGCAGCTCATTGACATCTACAGCGCCAGCTGGGGGCCCACTGATGATGGCAAGACGGTGGATGGGCCCCGAGAGCTCACGCTGCAGGCCATGGCTGATGGTGTCAATAAGGTAAGCCAGCAACAGTCTATTTTTTTCTTATATTATCAATATAAATGCAGTAACGGCCAAGTTAATGTGTATTTAAGGGGCTTTATTTCCAATTAAGTAAAGATTGTATGTTCAGTGGGGTGATGGAAAATTGTGGAGGTGTAAAAAAGGGGTGTCACAGGATATGTGTTTTTTTTAATGGCACTTTTAATGCTCCATTTGCATGTGGGGGTCATTACATTATATATTTTCATCATTAACAACCATTAAAAATGTATCACATCGTGTATCTTCATCATTTCCTGCTACTTGTCATCGTCACAGATGGTTTTCAGAAACACTGACTGGATAAAAGCCAGCCTCCAGTATAAAGGTTATGCTAAATAACCCAAATGCACCCACCACTGCCTATAGGTTCTCCCCTATGGATATGGAGCTTGCTCAGGTCATGCTTCAGGTTTCTCTTTATAACAGAACAGCCACGAGTCAGGCCGGTGAAGGTTCCTCGTCTTCGTCGGGCATCTGGGAGGGAAGAAGCTGTAATCTGTGAACAACCAATCAAGGAGCCACTCTGCAATCTGCCTCTTAGATTTTAATGATCACTTACAAAGGCTACCAGGCAAGCCAACATCATGCGCGCTGTGCAAAAAGCACATTATGTTAAATTAACAATTGAACCAGGCTGAGCGGCTTCTTGTTGGCGTCTAAAACACGACTGTGGTTTTTGCAAATTGGCAGCGATAATTGAAATACATGGCGATGTGCGCTAAATTAAAGCACTTTGTCGTCTCCTACAGGAGACTGAAGTCGGCCGCTTACAGTTACATCATGTTTGTAAGTCGGAGGAGGATTCTTTCCTGAACAGTTTGCGGCAAAGCCCAATCCATATTGAGATAGAGCTGACAGCTATGAAACACACCATTGATCAGTACAGTCTCTGAACTGGGACTTACTGGTAGG
This sequence comes from Lagocephalus sceleratus, assembly GCA_911728415.1. NCBI lineage: Eukaryota > Metazoa > Chordata > Actinopteri > Tetraodontiformes > Tetraodontidae > Lagocephalus > Lagocephalus sceleratus. The sequence continues at coordinate 6,650,184 of CAJVRN010000040.1, forward strand.
ACCAAACTAAATCTCAGCTCACTTTAACATCTTTGAAAAAAAAAAGTTTTTTTTTTTTTTTTTTATACAACTCATAACAAAGAAGCTTCGGTGTCAAGAAATGAAATGAATGCAAATTGCATTTTCAATTTCAGTCTTGTAAGAGGCAGAAGTGCAGTGCTGTAAACAGTTGACCCCTTATCTTAAATACATCGGCTCCTTCGTTATTTCCCTCAGGTTGCTGAATGAAAGCGTGGCTGTTAGATTCCGAGAGAGAGAGTCAGTGAAAATAATTTTTCATCAGGAGAAGTTGCGCTGAAATCAAATATATGTGGTGTTTTTCATGTGGTGTCAAGGCCAAATTGACTGTTTATGAGTCGCTTTGATTCCAGCGGCAGCATCTTTCATCTGGTCTGATTTGTTTGTCGAGCATGTATTGGGAGTTAATAAAAACACACACGCACCTCTTTACAGTGAAGTTTAAAGAAAAATATATCCGATATCATATCATATAGCATATCCCTGGCTCTTTTTTCACCAGTAAAAAGCAGAATGTGTTTTCTTCTACTTTAGTAATGATGAATAATCTCCTTTTCCAGGGGCGTGGAGGCAAAGGCAGTATCTATGTGTGGGCCTCGGGAGATGGCGGTAGCTATGACGACTGCAACTGCGACGGCTACGCTTCAAGCATGTGGACGATCTCCATCAACTCTGCCATCAACGACGGCCGCACGGCCCTGTACGACGAGAGCTGCTCCTCCACCCTGGCCTCCACGTTCAGCAACGGCCGCAAGAGGAACCCCGAGGCCGGAGTGGTGAGCGCCCAAACTGGGTCAGAGTTCCGCTTGACAGGAAACTTCGTCAAATGCTGGTTTGTCAAAGTTTGGGTCTCTCGATGCGTTAGCTTTCAGCATTCAGAGAACATCCTTTGTTATTTTTCAAAAACCTCATTCAGAGCCCCGGCCGGAAAAAAAAGAAGGTTCTTTTCAGTGCAGCCGAGACTGAATCTGAGACCTTTCAGGAAATTTGATGAGATCAGGGTTCAGTCCTGAGAAGCTTTTATGCTGGATGCTGACTGGGTTTGATAAAAATGGAGGCTGAGCTGTGGCAGGAGTCTTTTTATTTTATTATTTTCCTGGATGCCCATCTGTGGCAGTTTGCCACAGAGCAGCAGTGTAACAGTGGGTTTTCAGGAGAATATGAAAAGATATATTAGGGTGATTGCAAGACTCTAAATTTAATTCAGTGACTGTTATTAGCAAATATGCATTCAAGCTTTGCTCGTGGTCATTTGTCTATTCACCTGCCTTTATCCACATTCTGTTATCATATCCAACGCCCGTCACTCCGTCCTCGATCTTAAAAAACATTAAAGCTGTTAAATCTTAGCCCTGCATGGAAATCAGACACCAGCTTTTGATAAAATTCTTGTGTGCAGAGGTTTGTTTTTTTTGTTTTTTTTCCCCCCACATACAAACTGGGTGACAGTGTTTGTGTTTGTGATTATGCAAATCACCTTTGGCTGTTGACAGAGCCACAGTTCCTCCCCAGGGTAGCCCAGTCACTCTGTTGTCATTTCTAATTAGGCATCAAATTAAATAATTTACTGCTTATTCAGTGAAAACCAACATGTTTATTCTGCTCCTGTGTTAACGTTTTGATTATTCATTTATCATACTTAACATGCTTTCTTATACATCAATTATATCTTCAGTGAGACTTGTCTTAAATGTCTTGAGGGATATTTTCCCAAAGCAACAGGACTGATCTAAGTAAATAAAGTGATTCTATGATGAAGAGGAGGTAATGAAATGGGGGAAGAAGTAAGTGAAGGGGAGAAGGTGAAGAAACAGGAGGCACTTGCTGATTGGCTGGGGAATACAGGAGGGATGAAAGGCCATCAGGGCTATTGGAGGGTAAATACGCAACTGAAGAGGAAAAGATTCAGAAGTTCCCACTGGTTCTCTCTCCTGTTTCAGGCGACCACAGACCTGTACGGGAACTGCACGCTGCGTCACTCCGGAACCTCGGCAGCGGCTCCAGAGGCGGCCGGCGTCTTTGCTCTGGCCCTGGAAGCTAAGTATGTGCGCCACGTCCGTGCAGCTGTAATGAGCCCCGTTATTTATATCAGCGCGAACACAGCCGTGCGAGAATACGATGAACACATCAAATGACCTCTTCCTGCTGAACAATGGGCGCTTTGGGCTGCTTTTTGTATTCCGAGCTGCAACCTCGGGCATTTAGAGCATATCAATGTTTCTGCCTTCCCCCGCCAATCTGCCTTCTCATTTCATTTATTATATTTTCTCACACTGTGTTTGAAACATCAATATTTTCCTGTCTTTTCCCAGAATTTATCATGACCACAAATGGAGTTACCACTTCCTGGATGCACATATCAGAGGCTAATAAAAGCTAATTATGACATTACAGTTAAAATGTGTGGCGAGAGTGGATCGTTGTGATGTCCTTGAGGATGATAAATCAAGAAAACATTTGCACGGGCGCAGACCCGCCCACGTGAAATCCCAAGTATGACAAATCTGCAGGAGAATCAGCAGATTCGCTGCTCGTCCGGCCCCAGAGAGCCGTTCCCACTCCCTCCCCCGACTTCATTTTTCACATTCAAGCCCGCCGCCGCCGAGCGGAGCTGAGCAAAGACACGCTGTTTGCTCTGCACACGCGGTAATGATGCCGCTGTCACGATGAGCGCCTACTTGTCCCCTTTGCCACCGAATACCTCATGAGGCTGTTTGGGATGAGTGCACGGCCTTTTTACTGCCCAAACGCACTCGAATGGTGTCAGAGCGGGAGTCCGTGAGTCATTGACGGCGAAGCTGTTGCCACCAGTTTGATGACGGGCGGGAGACGCGAAGTCATCCATCTCCCTCAAAAGCACTCGGCGATAAATTGTGTTGTTGTTGTTGTTTCTTTCCCGCTCCAGCCCCAACCTGACATGGAGGGATATGCAGCACTTGTCCGTCCTGACCTCCAAGAGGAACCAGCTCCACGACGAGGTCCACCAGTGGAGGAGGAACGGCGTGGGTCTGGAGTTTAACCACCTGTTCGGCTACGGCGTGCTGGACGCTGGGGGGATGGTGAAAATGGCCAAGGACTGGAAGACGGTGCCAGAGCGTTTTCACTGCGTCGCCGGCTCCATTCAGGAAACCCAGTGAGTCACGCATCTATTTTGAGGGTTTGACATTTCATCACGTCCGGCCATATGCTGGAATCTCGGCTCTTGGAAAGATCGTAGGAAAAATAATAGGGACTACGAAAGGCATACTCATGGAATTACTGGGCAATCCCACCGTGGCCTAATTTAATTGCACATTTACGATGGGGGTGTCCACTTCATAACCCTGTCATTTCTGAGTCTGATCATCCTTCAGAGGAATAATGACATCGACTGATAACCTGACAGCTGATAATTAGTTCATGTATTCAGGCCTGCCCACAGAAGCCGCTGATGACTGATGATGTCGCTGATGACAGACGATCAGTGTTTACCACAGTGCATCAGCGTCACACTGTAATCTGAAGAAAGGTCACTTTCATTTTGAACCAAGGCTTCATTATTGTAGCATTGCTTCTGGTCTAAATGTTGTGCATTATTATTATTTTAGAGCAACACATCATAGCAAGTGAATTAAGCTTTGTTAATTATCCCCAATATTCTGTTTGCTGCTGCGTGATGTGTCATTTTCTCTCTTCTTTGTCCAATTGAGCAAGTTATTAAAGTTATCTCATTCAAATTGCACTTTGCACAATGATCAAATTCCCCCTGCTGCTCACACCCACCTCCTCTTTATCCTCCAGTCTCAGAGGGAGATCTGGGACAAAGGTGGCTGCTGGGATTTGTAGGCTCTACAATAGCTGAGTATAAATCCACGTTTCTGCGGTGCTGAAGCTGCAGATGACTTTTTAATGATTCCTTTTGTCTCTCCTCTCAGCCCTCCAATCTAGTCTAGTCGCTTCTATAAATACGCAGTTGTGTGTCGCCTTGAATCAGTGTGTGGATAAAATGTAAGAAAGTGATGCTGCCCGTAGCATTTATTTAATTTTCTTGTGCTAATTCAATAGGATGTGTGGCCAGAGAAAAAGCCTCCTTTCCAGTGTTAAAAATGATCAAATTACCAACGGGACCTTGGAGACATCTTATGTCTGATATTGAAGCAGTCCCTTCTGTTCTGTGGAGTTTCCACAGTTTTGGTGTTTTTAAGAATTTTAATTGGACAAGAAAGGCACATACAGCTGTCTGGTCAAAAGCTCTTCGATGCCATCCATCCTTCCACCCATCCATCCATCCATCCGTGCCAGCAGCAGTCTGACATGGTGTGTCCTTGAGACATCCAGGACAGCATTCCATGTGGACTCTTTCCTCCGTCCTGGCTCTGAGCCATTGTGCAAGTGTCAGCATGAAGCGCAAAGATAAAAGCAGACTGAATAAGACCGCCCCACACACACACATACACACCCCTTACCTCCCCTCGCTCGCCTGATCGACCAGTTCCTTATTTCGGTTCCTAATCACTGCTCCCCAGGCCATGTAGTCACGACTTCGTGCTGTGAAAACTGCAGCTTCGCCTGCGTGGGTGCTCGAATTGAGCGCGCCAGCATCTCAAAAGGGGCATCTCTTCACAGACATGTGGCTTTTATTGTGTCCCCAAGGACGGCGCATTCAAATGGCGTTGGTTGGAAAGCTCGGACGCACACAGAAACTCACACATCGACTCTTAAAAGAGTTTATAGCCTCGCATTTTTCGACCTCCACGTTTCTGCCATGCTTCTCATCAGCTCGGTGTTGCAGTGCCGCAGGGCTCGTTCTGCTTCTATTGCGATACAGATATAATTACAACAGGGCCACCTCTGACAATAATATGTCACCAGAGAGAAGCAATAATCACCATCGCAGACGTGCTTGTAAACAGGCTGATCTGCCCAGGCCAGCAGGAGCTCGTTTAGCCAGAGGAGAACTTTGGCATCACACAGCTTTGTTTTCCATCTCATGGGGGGATGACCCCCACAGGGGTCCCACGCTGCCCACTAAATGGCCTTACTTTAATCAATCGCCCACATTATCTGTATGGAGCATCAGTTTGGCCTCAATAGACCTTCCTTTTTTGGAAGACATCTAAAAAGATGTACAGTAAAGTGTTGTATTTGGCAATGAAGATGTTCTTAATCACCTCTGTGAGCTCAGTGGAGCGTTCCATTTCTCATCCCTCCAACTGGATGAGGGTTCACATGACTTCCTCCCGCACTGTGTCTCGTCTCAGTTGCCATGGATGATTCTCGACCATCGGCGATGCAGCCTTGGCATTTAATAACGTTATTAAGCCTCCTCATATTGTTCAGCCATCACCCCTGCCCTGCTGTGATCTCCCTCTTTCTTCCCGTCATCCTAAGAGATGAACAGCAGGACATCTCCTCAGCCGCACAGCCAAGTCGATACAGACAGCAGCTTTTAGGGGATGCTCTGTACAAAAACAGTCTCACAAAGAGACAAATGAAAAGCATTGTAAAATTTTAAATTATTATTATTGTTATTGTTATTGTTATTGTTATTGTTATGGTTATGGTTATTATTATTATTATTATTATTATTATTATTATTATTATTATTATTATTATTATTTCTTGTGTATTTCTCGTTTTTCTCTCTGCCTTGCAATACCGCTGATGGGAGAAGGATGGCAGTAAAACACTGTCGCATAATCATTGTTAAAGCTGGATGGATAGATTGAAAACAGCTTAAATAATTGTTGTATGTTGGATGTATTGAAGCAGTGGTTATAAGAGATAACCCAGTACCATCGGCTTCGTGTTTTGTAGTCTTTGTTAGATTAAATGCTGAACACCGGAGAAAAGACAGCCACCAGTGTTATTGTGCGAGGTGCCACACTGAAATTGAGGCCTGGTGCTGTCAGGGCTGGGTGTTTCTATGTGGAAAATAGGTCAAGCGCTGTATTTACTGGGGGAAAAGAGGGCTGACGGTGGCCTAAATGAACTGAAAAAGAAGTCTATATTAAATGCATTTCTGCTGTTATTGCAGTGGTTTTGCTTCAGTGTTTCCCCTCGTTTTGTTCAATTTTGAGTCCGATGTTGCTTTTTTTATCATCAGTCTGACGCCGACATTTGTCTCTCTGTTTTCTCTCCTCCCAGTAAAATCCAATCTGGCAGCAAACTGGTGCTGGCCATCAACACCGAGGCCTGCCAGGGCAAGGAAAACTTCGTCCGCTACCTGGAGCACGTTCAGGCTGTGGTCACGGTCAACGCTAGTCGCCGCGGCGACCTCAGCGTCAACATGACCTCGCCCATGGGAACAAAGTCCATCCTGCTCAGTCGGAGGCCCCGTGACAGTGACGCCAAGGTGGGCTTCGACAAGTGGCCCTTCATGACCACCCACACCTGGGGCGAGGACCCCCGTGGGACCTGGCGTCTGGAGGTGGGCTTTCAGGGTAAGGAGCCGCATCATGGCGTCCTGAAGGAGTGGACTCTCATGCTGCACGGAACACAAAGTGCCCCTTACATAGACCAGATAGTGCGCGATTATAAGTCCAAACTGGCCATGTCTAAAAAGGAGGAGCTGGAGGAAGAGCTGGATGAGGCCGTGGAGAGAAGTCTGAAGAGCTTGCTGAGTAAAAACAACTGAAACCCATCTGCATGTTTGCCCGGTCGTTCACGTTCTTCGCCCTTCTCCCACCTCTGTCCTGTCCTGTAACTCCCATTGCACCTTCCGTTCTCCTCACTCTCTCGCTGCTCTCTTTTCGACACCTGGATTTGTGCGTTTAAATGACCCTTGCCTCCCTTTCGATGGATGTCCCTTGTAACCCAAAACTGAATAAAAAATATAACCTCTCATCATCTGTTGTAGGAAAAAAAAACAAAAAAACGTATCAGCAGGTTTTTATTAAACATCCCATAGAACTGTGCTTAGAACCGAACTGCTCCATCTCTTCTGCCAACTGTTGTTGTAAATGATTTTTGTGTCATTCTACTTAAAGTTTAATATCTCGCAAATGGAACAGTGATACTTCTTTCTGTTTATATTTTTTATGTGACTTGCGCTGTTTATATTTAGAAGAAAGGGAGTAAGTGGTTAATTCTGCAGCCTGTGGTTCACAGTTCATATTTCATAATCTTGGATGTATACTATAATAAATATATTAAGCTGTTTATTAAAGCTCTGGCGTGATTTGCAAAATATTAAATAAGTAGACTAACAGTTATTTTAATGTTCATAACGCAGAGCCTTTACACTGATATCTGCTGCCACTTAGCGGGACATATAGGCAATACACCCAGAGGGGGGAATAATAATTATGCAAGATTTATACTCTGCTATTACAGCACTAAAAACACACAAACATATAGTGGCAGCTAGGTCTTGGTACTTTGCAACTGAATGCAATAATAAATAGTTTACTTTAATTATATACAATTTTTCCCTACAAATTTTTATTTTAATTATAATTTAAAAAATAAAATAAAGCAGTGCTACAACAAAAAAGGTTATGTAAAAGGTTTAAGATCATTCAAATGGGTCAGTCCCGGATCTCAGCCCGTTAATATGCCTTCATGGGCAGCCTACAGCGTCCTGCTGTTTGATGTACATACAATGGAAGGATAGAATGGACACATAATATGTCCATGTAGAAGAAAATAGGTGACAAAATTATCTTTAATGAGCCTAAACTGACTTTATATTTTATCCTTGCCATGGATCTTTTTTGTCCCTACACAGTAATGGATGTGATTTCACAGTATATAGTGTCTTATGGTGTAAAGAAAACACAAGCCGTGCAACAAAGTACAAACTGATGTTCCATTTCATTTAATATTCAATAATTCAAAGCAAATTAATACACAGCAAAATTATGCTGAGGACAGGCAGTGGCATCCAATTAAAGAAATTATCTCAAAGGGGAAGGTAGGAGTTCTAAGACAGAGTTCAAAGGGTGGCACAGCTTTTTTTTTTAATTTTTTGCATACATTTGGACTTGTGGCATGGAGCTTTCCAGTTCATTGTCAAGTTTTCAGACAGTAAAGGACTCACAGCATGAGTCAAACAGCGGTGGCAGGAATGATGGAACCAGCAAAACATATTCTGGACACAAGACCAGAGACTGCAAGCAAATGGAAGAGCGTTACATGTCAAGAGAGGAATGTGAATGTGGCTTATTGTACTTTTTACTGGGATTGATTCCGCTTTCAGTGCTTCTTCTTGCTGGACTTCTCGATCACGGTCTCCATAACCATGGAGGTCTCCTCGTAACCTTTCACCTTGCGGTCATTTGAGAACTTCTCCACAGATTCCACCACCTCCAGCTTCTCGTAACTCATGCTCTCCGGGCTAAAGCTGCTGGAGCTGGTGGTGCTGCTGGTGCTGGAGCTGGAGCTGGTGCTGGCAACACGGGGCGCGGGCTTTGGGGCAGGACCACTGGGCTCACTCTCGTCCTTGCTTTTCTTGGGTTGCTTGGTGCCATTGGAGGGGGCGGGGGTGGGACCTTTGGAGTTAGAGCTTGGCCCGGAAGGAGGAGGGACTGGGCTTGGATCTTTGGGCTTTGGATCGGTGGTCTTATTCTTATCTTTGTCTCCATTAGCATCCTTAACCCCTCCGCCCTTACTTCCTCTTTCATCCAAAGGCACAGTGGGACTGAGGGGTCTTGGGTCGACTGTAGGCTGAGGAGGTGGAGGAGTGGGTGTGCTGCGGCCGTAAAGCTCATACGGAGGCGTCATTCCATCCCTGATCGTGACGAAGACGTGGCCGGCTGATGGAGTGGAGGTGCAGAAGCAGGGGTCTGGGTAGCTGCTGTCCCCGGTGACGAGGACGTAACGACCCTTGGTATAGAAATCAGCGATGGGCTCGGGCTTCTTGTACCTCCTCATCCTGTCCCTGACTATGTTACAAAGGGTATCAAAGGCTTTGCTGATCTGAGCGCCGTCGGGGACGTCCTGTGGAGACACCCCAGTGAGGACAGGCCTCTGCTCTTTCCTCTTCACCCATTCCTCCTGCACTCTGTCGGGGTTTCCGCCAGCATCTTCAGCGATGTCCCCGCCGTCCCTTTCCTCCTGGGTGCTATCCATCACATCTCTGGGGGTCAGGTCTTTCTTCTTCAAGACCTTCTTTGCCATAAACTTCTGACGAGGCTTGATGTTGGTGATGTCCTGGATAGCCTGGGTGATATCTGGACACAAATAAGGTCATAGGTCATCCAGTGTACACATGTAGACACCTGCAACTATGCAGTAAATAAACTAAAGTCACTAAAAGAATGTTCGTAAAATGGTCTACACAGTCATAATATTGGGAGTTTTGTCACGATTAAACCAGCTTCACATCAACACCTTTTTTTTCAATAAATGTTGCCGTTACCTCTTCCCCTGCTTGACGCGGTGGGTGTGTGGGTGTAGTGGTAGTTAGTGCTGAACAGGGTAATGGGAGTGCCGATGATTGCCGAATTCAACCTGCAGAAAGACAGAAAGAAAACGATGAGCCAACTTCGAACTCTCTGTAGAAGAGGGCATTTGAAACTTGAACTGTTTCTGTGACCCCTCGGACCCGAGAGCGTTTCTGCGTGCTTACCTGTTGTCTTCGTTCTCGATGATCCTCTTGTACCTCTCCAGCTCGTTCTCCAGAGACGTCTGGTACATTGCCAAGTGGCGGCACTCACAGGTGAACTTCTCCAGGGCCCGCTCGGCCTCCTCGATCTCTTTCCGGAGGGTTTCGATCTGCTCGTTGTACATCTGTATTTCGTCGTCGTAGCTCTCCTGTGTGTTCCTGATGGTTTGCTCCAGCATTGAGGTCTGAAAGAAGAAACAAGGTCATTTCAATTCTGGCCTAATAAGCCCCATCCCATGTGAATCCCCTTGGCTTTAGAGGATGTCACTAATAATAAATATTATATTATGATGATAAGATCAGTAGGCGATGGCGCTGATTATAAGAAAAATGCTTGTTCAAAGCCTCCAGAACCAAATGCAGAACTCTCTTTTCAGTCTAATTTACCACAAGGGCGCTTCCTTTTCCCTCATCATGGTGCTATGTGGCTGTCACTGGTGGGTGACATCTAGTGGTACTTGAGCAACACAACAGCCTTTCTTTAAATACTCTAAATACCTCGTGGTAGAATGACAGTCAATACGAGTCATGTGCTGTTTGGGATGAACGTGGAACCGTGACCCACCTCAGTTTGCAGACGTTGCTTTTGCGCCTGCAGCTGACAGAGGGCGCTCTTGAACTCTTCCAGCTGCATCTGAAGGCCTGGAACTTTCCTCTGAGCCAGGAGCTTCTCCTGCTCCTGTACGCACATATTCAGCATTACATTACCAAAAAAGAAAAGGTGACAGGTCTCCCGTCAAGGTCAACTCATGGTCACTCATCGTTTTAAAAGGGGGCTCTTTGCATTTGCGGATTCTGAGAGAAAACAAAACCCAAACGTGACAGAAATCATGTTTTGATGTGTTCGATAGGCTGCCCCTTGGGCTTTGTTTTAAAGCAGCGCCCCATCAGTGTAATTCTCTTCCTGTTCCATCAGTTCAATTTAGATTTTCTCTCTGACCTCTTTGGTTTACGAATTTGTGATGCCACAAATTGTTATATCGGCTGGCCCCAGGAAATAAAGACCCCCAAACTCAATTACATTAGCTCATCGCTTGCTGTCCCTCCATCCAAGCCCAGAGCAGAGGCTGCATCTGTCGGAGAGGACAGATACACTAAAACAACGGGGGTCATTCTGCTCTTTCAAATGTTTTGAGAGTGTGGTCATAAATAATTTTGCATGCACAGCCTTTCTTCCTCCCGCTTTCTCCATTATGTGTCCTGACACTCTGAAACTGCTGGCCTGTCCTTGTGTACCAAGAACAGGGTGATTGTTTGCCCACGCGCACATGCACACACACACACACACACACACACACACACACACACAAACACCACAAAACGTAGACAAATGCGAGCAAACAGTTCAGCAACTGGAGAGAGCGACCAGGAACCTCATCAACTCTGGACACGTATTCAGCGGTGACACCAAGGCAAACACTCTATCACACACACACGCACGCACGCACGCACGCACACAAACACACACACACATGCATACACACACAGGGGAACACTGTGACGTTAGCGACCTCACCTCAGAAGTGCCCAGGGACACGTTGGGAACAAGGGGAAGTGTCTGATTAATTTGCTGCAGAATGTTGACATAGGTCTGGATCTCTGCAAGGTTCTGTGGAGAAGAAGGGAAAAACATCAGGAAAAATACGACGCGGAGAGAAAATGAAAGGTTCCAGTGAAAGGCTCGGAAAACACTTTATGTGTTGTATCAGCAGGGCCTTAAATGAGGACAGAATTTATGGATTTCTTTCTCAAAGAGTGAGACGTGGCGACAAAAGCAATATTGGTGGGAAAATAAAAGACGGGACAATTGAACGGGAAAATCTGAAAGCGTTCAGCATTTTCTTTTTGTGATTCCTTAATGCCATTTATATTCAGTTTTAGCCCCCTCCTCTGTTGTTCCTGTCGCAAATCATCCCCTGCCAAGACAAGCCATGTTCTGCTGCACTTACTTCATGCATATCGCAGGAATAAATTGCCCCTAAGAAGGCACATCAAACATCTTTATCAGCACCGCTGTGTTCATTATCTACACAAAAGAAACACTCACACATGCATATGGGTCTGGAACACCAACCCTGCAGTAAATTTAGGTACCATTAGGTAGGTAAGGGCCATTTGGATGAAGCTGGAGCCCTCCGTCCTGATCGATGATGTCATCAGAAAGTGGACTGTGTGGAGGATCTTTAATTGTAATCACTGTTAAAGGTGTTAGTGATCGCCAGCCTCAATAACTATGACCTGAGCCCCAGTACAGTTGCCCCTCGCCGCCTCCGCTGCACACATCTTTCCTCCCAACCACTTCGATCGATTTCTAAATCGTGATTGAGATTTATCTCTATGAGATGAATAGATTATCTGCAGAAGCTGGTCCCAGCTCGCAGCAACGACAACAGAGAAGACCCCTGAACACCGCAATATAACCTTCATGGGTGAGCTCGCCTCTAATACACTCTCCTCCTTTGCCCCCTTCATACAGTTAGAATTGCAAATGTGCCCCGTGGGGCTTAACGTCGCCTGACTTGCTGTTTTTGGCGCTCAAACTAAAAAGGTCAGTGAAACCCGCATCCATTATCTGTCACGGCGGATTCGGAGCAGGGTCACAGGTGACGTGGGGGTGGAGGGCGCGGTTGTCCAGTTGATGACACAGAGACAGGCTAACTTATAGAGACGGAGTAACTAATTAGTGTAATTGCATATCTTTGGTCTGGGGAAGGATGACGACTCGTCTGGAGGGACGCACTCGCAGGGACAAACGTGTTAACCTCACACTAAAAGAGTCGGGCTGAGGGTCGGGGGAGGGGGGCACCTTCTCGTAGGCAGGTCACAAAACGCTTCCGAGAATCAGCCAGCGGGGCGTGCTTGCTGTTACGTTCGAAAAGGCGACGTGCATTGTGCTGCAAAGCAAACAGAACTGTGGTGTCCAGTTTAAAAATGACCGCTGCATCACGTCGTGATGAAATTGTTGCTTGGTGGGGCCAGAGTTGAATTCTGGTGGTGATTTCATAATCTGCCCTCATTTCAAAGTCAGATGTAGCGATAAAAACAGCTAGCTGGTTGTTCGTCCACATGACAGCATTGTAGCATTTTAGGCAGTTTGGCCTCATCATGACGATCCCCACCAATGACTTGTTAGAACATTAAAGGCATTTCTATATTGCATTTGTTTTTTTGTTTTTGCATGAATATTTAATGGTATAATATGGCTGAGAAATGCTGAAAATATTTTGCTACTATAATGACAATAAATGTAATGTGCATAGACATTACAGTTATGACAACTTTGCAATAGAATGTGTTTGGAAATGATGACAATGGTATTTAATTAAAATGATAATGTCATTTTCTGAATAAGCCTGGAACATATGTGGACACCAGCTCACACACTGGACACTTGCTTTCAGCAGTATAAATGAGAGAGTGTCGGAGACCTATTGACCTCACTCACCTTCTTGTGTCTCTCCCTGGTGGAGTTGATGTCATCCTGCAGGAACTGGGACTGGATCTGGTACTCCAGGTTTCTGAGCAGAGCATCATCAGCCTCCTGCAGAAGAGGAGAGGGGAAACGGGAGGAGAGGAGGAGAGGAGAGGTGAGGAGGAGAGAGGAGAGGTGAGGGGAGGAGAGGAGAGGAGGGGAGAGGTGAGGGGAGGTGAGAAGAGGGGAGAGAGGAGAGGAGAGGTGGGGGGAGCGGAGGTGAGAGGAGGGGAGACAGGAGGAGGGGGAAGGAGAGAGGAGAGGAAAATAGATGAGAGGAGAGGAGAAGAGAGGAAAGGAGGCAAGGACAGGTTTTAGAAAGGGATAGGAGAGGAGAGGACAGGAGAAAAGAGGAGGGGAGAGGAGAGGGGAGGGAAAAGAAAAGGAGAGGAGAGAAGAGGAAATTGCTTGAAATTATATTATACCAATTGATGCATATTTTCTATATTTCTATCCGGCTCGTATATGTGTTGTTGCTGTTATGTAAGCATCTGCTTTGGTACCTTGTTGAGGTGTTCCAGCTTGTTCCGTAGCTGTTCTTGATAATCACATTCCGTTTTGTACCTGGAACACGAAGCAGACAGGTTCTACGAGAGAGCCGCTGAAGTATGCGGGTCTGAGTGTTGGCGTGCGTGTGTGTGTGCATTTTCTTGCAAGTGCTATACACAGTATAGCATATGCTTTTAACCAGCAAAGAGAGGACATGTTTGGAAAATGCAAAATGGAAAATGTAGGAGCATCAAATGCCTGAAGGTCCTCATAAGGACTGAAGTTCATCAATCGCTTCATTAAACAGGCATGACTTCAACATGTCAGATTGAAAACTCCACACTGTGAAATCCACCTCTCTCTCCACCTACCAATTCTTCCATGACCGCTCAATATTCCTCTCAGCACATCAGTAATTCAGAGAGGATTTGTACCCTTGGAGCACTGATTTCACCATTGTTTGTCCCTCTGTATTGTGAAACGAATGGATTTTGGATGGAAGTTTTGTTTCACGGGCATCACTGCTTTTCACTGGATATGTCTTTTCCATTAAAAAAATCTCTCACTTGAACCATTTGTTACGAGGTAAAAAAAAAATCTATATGGTGGAAACTTAATTATTCGGAATGTTTTTTATGAGACTGTGAAATTGATCCTTGAGGGTAATTTACCATTATTTCGACCTGGAGTAATTTTATTGCCTTGTTTTATGGTGTCAATTAAAAAAGTACAGATATTTAGTATTTACCTGCCCCTGGATGTGCCTATGTTCAGCAGCTAACAGTAATTTGATTACAGCAGTTTTGGGGTTTTGTTTTCTTAAATCTCTGCCTGAAGAAATTTGACCTTTGACTCAGCCTCGCCAACACCATCCACCCCACACTGCCTTACTTGCTGGTGTAGTCATCCAACAGGCGACACGCGTCCTTCAGCTCGCGCTCCAGCTTGGCGCGGTCGGACAGCAGCTCTCGGATCCGCTGCCTGTTGACGTCGATCTGCTCCGTGAAGGCTTCCTCCAGGCCGCTGGCCTCCTCCATGCGCTGCAGCGTCTCCAGCTGCTTCCGGAACACGGCGTTGCGCTGCTCTAGGACGCGCGCCCTGTTGATGTAGCGGGCGAATCGGCTGTTGAGCTCCTGCAGGCTCTCCCAGCCCTGGATGGCGGAGATGCCTGCGGAGGACTCGGCGTCCATGGGCTCCTCGTCGAAGACATCCGAGCGCTCGTACTTCTCCTTGCGAACCTCGTGCAAGTAGCTGGTCTTGAACATGATGCTCGGTTTCTCCTCCCGTGGGTCGATGGTATCCCCCAAGTGCTTGGTCCCCTTCCGCACCTTTATTGTGTGAAAACTTGGATGCTCACCCTCGGCTGTCTCATGTTAGACTAAACCCTGCGCAGCGCGGGCTGCTGGCGAAATATCCTCCAAAACCTCCCCTCTGCTGGGGCTGCTCGTGCCGCTCAGCCTGGGACCTTCCAGAGGGTATTGTTGCCTTTGTGGCAGGGATTAGAGAACCTGCGCGCTTGATGACAAAGCACAACTGCGCGCAAAAAAAAAAAAAAAAAAAAAGAAAAACAATCGGGTGTCCCGCGAAAGCACTGGGTTGTCACACGCCATTATTTTGGTTCTTAGTCAGCTGCTTTCTGATCCCTGTTTGATGCGGCTGATGGATGGCGGCCCACCGCCGGACAGAGGGGAAATTTCGTGCAAGGCAATGTGTACGGGGCAGCAGGGACCCTATTAAGAACTGTTGACACATTTTGGAGAGAAAGCTGGAAAGAGCAGCACAAATCTATTTTGTGCTGCGATCTGGAAACCCCACCACACAATAAAGAGATAAACGATCCATGCCAGGCTTGATCTAAAATACAAGCAGTACTCTTCATTTCTCATCGTGGTGTGAACACGGATTGATGACTGCGAATTGCAGCCATTATGTAACTACTGTACGGCACGTTTGGTGCTTTGCAAGGATGACAGCCACAGTTTTAACAGCAATTAAAAATAGCTTTGTCTTCCTCAGTACACACTTTTGCTGCTGATGTGTCTTCACCTGCCACCATTCTTTCTTTACCAGTTAATTAGCAGAAATATTCAGAGCCGCGCAGAGGGTAGTAGAAAGAAAAGTGTGAAACAGAAAGAAAAGAGTGAAAATAAATACAGAACATGTGCTTGCATATTAGCATCACATATTTTACACCCAGCAAAAGCTATATTATTTAAATCAAACAACAGAATCCTAATATTATCTTTTTAATAAACTATACATGTCTTTTTTTCGTGTCACCTACTTCCTTAGTGTGTACTTTCTCTAGTAATTTGCATTTTCATAATTTCATTATTGTATCATTCCTCACTCAAAGCTCAACTCCGATCAGGCATCAGCGTCAGTTACTGCCATACTTAGTGCCTCTTTAATGATATCTATGTACTGCCCATTGATTGCTGTGACATGGACATGCTCAAGAGTTCCGCGCGCAGACTTGATGAAAGAAGTGGATAACAATATCTGGTAACCATGGCCGCAGACCTTAACCGAGTTCAAGGTCAAACTTGCAATTGTGCGTCAGCTGCATTCGAATAAATGTCACCGGCTCCGCTGCCACGTCTTCCTCCGCGCCGTGATCTGGTGGCGCCACGGCCAGGTGAAAAACAAGCAGTGACCTTTATGGATATCCCGATTCTGCAGGTGGTCAGAGAGGATCATGCTGACGACCTGACCTGTGTCCTCCTGAGAAAACCGAGCTGGACGCTCACTAACCTGTTGCCACTTAAACGAACGCAAGGAAAATTCATGGGCTCATCAATCGTGGGACTAATAAGTGAAATGTCACATCGCTTGTTTAGACGCTTATCTACAAATTCTCAGATTTTTCCCCCCATAGGGTCCAAAACCCGGAGACACATCTATTTATATTGATGATGTTTCACTGGTGCTTAGCTCGCCCATTACACTGTCAGCGATGAATTACTTGATGCGTCCACCCTGTTGCAGAGGCTGTATATCAAGAGCTCTTGGCCTACACAATGTTTCATGCTTCAGAAGCACTTTTTTCCATGTACATTCGGAGCAGCTGTAATTCCAGACCCCGGGGTGAGATTAGAGAACTGGCCAAAGGTTGAAATGAAAACCTGGTGTTTATGCTACTGGCCCTGCTGTCTTAGAGACTCACAGAAAATGAGAGTAATAAAAGTGAACAGCTACATCCTAAGACTTTGCTCCAGTCTGTTTTGCGCTGGGTTTATATTCAGGCTTTAGATATTTTCTTCGCATCGTCCCAGCTTTAAGGATGTATGTTTACTCCCTTATACCAAGGGAGTAAACATACAATCACGGTTAGTCTGATGATTCAGTGAGAGAGAGACGTCTCTCAGCTCGAATTAGCTATTGTCAAGCTATTGTCTTGAGTTTCAGTGCTGTTCAGCAACATTTATACTTTATATCTTTTTTACAACTTTTCCTACAAAGCAGTTCACAGCACCGCCCCTCAACCCTGACCAGTGAGGGTGCTAGTGTCTCAAATATTGTACTGGGCCATCTGGCTTTCATGATCAGAACGTACGCTTGCAGCCAAACATGTTAAAAATAGTCAAAAATTGTACATTTACTGACCTCCTGCCTCTCTTTGACAGTCATTTTAAATAGGACTGACTCATACGCACAGGTAGGTCAGCCAAGCATCTGCTTGTCCACTTTCCACAGTTTGACTGGCAATATTCGATCACCACCTCAGACCACAGCCACTCTTCCATTTTACGGCAACATGACCCCATAAGACTGCAGCATAAACTGGAGTTGACCTTTCGTGCATAATAATGCCCATAAGGACGTCTTCGCGCCTTCACGTCGAGCCGCTGCGTCGCGCAAGCGCGCCCAGCTCCGCGTCATGGTCAGATTATTCTCACTTTGACGCAGAAGAAAAAAAAACGCGCACGCAACTTTTTTCCCAACCAGTGTTTTCTGCGCCCCCCCCCGCCCCCCCTTTACGCGAAGGAGAAGACGCGCTCAGGAGGGAAGCAGCTGCGCCTTGAGGCGCAGACGGCGATGGTTGAGGGAGGCTGATGGTGCCATCTCCTGACTCCATCGGCGGAAGGAACCCAAGCGCAGAACGCTCGGACTCGGCTGCACCATGGACAATAGCCATGGGAATATTCATTATTAGAAATTAACGGGCGAGGAGCAGTGGCGGACTGAGACCCTGCAGATCCGCTGGTGAGCCACCTGTTTATTCATTTAAAGCCAACAAGGTCACTTCTCATAAAAGAAATATTTTGTTTTAAAACTTTGTCTTGTGTTTATGCGTGCGCTTGCGGCGATACCTACGGTGTCCTTCCGCAGCACTTGAGCCGTTCAGACTGTGATTATTAAAGATTAATACTAGGTGACAGACCCCCCGCAGCTTATTAGAGCTGCATGAAGGTTTTTTTTGTGTATGTGTGTGTGTGTGTGTGTGTGTGTGTGTGTGTGTGTGTGTGAGAGAGAGAGAGAGAGAGAGAGAGAGAGAGAGGCAGAAAGGGAAAGAGAGAGATGATGGATGGATGGTTGGGTGGGGGTTACGTGTGAAGAATGGCTTAAATTACGTCTTTATAACCTCAGATTAATCATGATTGTAAAACCAGCCAAAACTCATCTTTCCGTCTCTGCATTTGTCTTTTTGTTCCTCTATCACAGCATCCCAACAAAGGGATCACTGTGTACATTTTTCCTGCAAAAATAAGATACTTGCTCATTTCTTGGAGATGAAATATGATGTGTAGATTGTCAAAAAAAAATGGCATGAAAGTCCCTACAGAAATAATGCACTCAGTATGAAAAATCTCAGAAATGTTACGTGTTTACTCTCTGTGCTTGGCTATTTGTTTTGAACGTGTCACCTTGCCATGAGTGAATAATCACCCTGTGTAAGTGCTACTGATAATGAAACTCTCTTTCAGGTGAAGCTGTGCTGCTGTTTCTAGGGATTAATTGAAGTCCAGTCCTCAATTGAATGAATGAATAGTTAAGCCGGGTCAAAGTAATAATTGTCGCTACCATCAAATTTTCCATCTACGCTTCGTTTTCCCAAACGGTTCCAAAGAGCGCACGTGTGCAGAGGCATGGGGGACGGAAACGTAAGCCGCGCGGTCGCTGAACCGGAGCTCCAAACGGGCAAGTTGGACCAATTCCTGGAGCACTACGATATGGATTACGGGATCCACCCCGACGAGGTCCCGGACACCACGCAGGGCCAGGCCTTCTATGTGGCCACCATCATCATCGGCGTGGTGCTCGTCTGTATCATGCTCGTCTGCGGGCTGGGAAACTTCATATTCATCGCGACTCTGACGCGCTACAAAAAGCTGCGAAACCTCACCAACCTGCTGATAGCCAACCTGGCTGTCTCTGACTTCATCGTGGCAGTGGTGTGCTGCCCGTTCTTGATGGACTACTACGTGGTGAAGCAGCTCTCTTGGGACCATGGATTGATGCTGTGTGCTTCTGTCAACTACCTCCGGACCGTGTCGCTCTACGTGTCCACCAATGCGTTGCTGGCCATTGCAGTTGACAGGTGAGTTTGATTTGTCTGTGAGGGGTCAAATCCCTAAAACTGTTTTTTTTTCAATCCTTTTTTGTGGCCCTTAACTACTTGCACCAGAGAAATCTGGCCCGCAGCTGCTGTGTGTAGTGGTCAGAACTTTTGCCTCTTAGCGTGAAGGTTCTGTTTGACCTCAGCGCTCTTGGCCAATTTAAATGGAGTTTGTGTTTCCACTGATTCCCTTCCACTGTGCTGAGTAGGATGAATGGAGACAAGCATTGCCCCTTTGGTATGACTAGTGTTTGTGCCTGTAATGCACATAGCCTTTCTAGGTTGTATTCCTGCTTCCTAACAGGTAAACCCACCACTGCCCCACTCTAGTTGGACCTCATGTTAATGCTAAAAAATAATAAAAAGCCTAACAAAGGGAGAAATGGTGGGGAACATCAGCGATTGATGTCTTGGGTAAAAGTGGAGCAACCTTAGCGACTGTTAGCTGACATTCTCTTTATCTTTTCCAGTGAAAGATGTTTTTTTGGGGGATCAAACCTTAAACGTAACACTTTTTGTTCCACTTCTGCTGCTTCTTCCTGCCATGTTCATCTGAAGTTAGGACTGGGGAGAAACGAAAATGAGAATAATTTAGTCATTGGAAAGATTACAGGACCAGAGCTACACAAATGTTCCAAAGGCATTTTTTTTCATCTTTCACACAATCCCAGGTTTCAGCATCACATAGAGAGTTCTTTTACAGTGAGGTTCATAGAAGCCAAAGTTTGGAACTTCTGCTTGAAAAAGAAACACAGTGCGTTTGGAAGTAGGTGGATTGGTGACTCTCTCTGTGAGATCTTTTTTTCTCTATGTAAGGAGGTTCCTTTGTGACTCTCCAATTAGATTACTTGTTTGGATGGAAGGAAAAGATCATATATACTGTGAAACTACAGTACATACTATGCTACTGAGTACAAAGGGTTAGTTACACTTACAGCAATGGATCATGTCCCTGGCTGAACTAGTTTAGGCATGGACTTGTATGTTAATGCTGGTCCAGTGGTAGGGATACACCCTGCACACCACCGGTCCATTACAGGACACACAGACACACATACACACACCATTCACTCACACACTCTCACCTAAGGGCAATTTAGAGTCTTCAGTTAAGCTAATGTGCATCTTTCTGAACTGTGGGAACAAACAAGATACAACTATGCATGTGTGGGAAGAGCACAAACATTAGATTAAAAAGCTCTTAAGGCTAGAATTTAACCGAGATGGCTTTCTTTCTAATAGACAACTGTGGTAAACAACGCACAAATATGCCAAGTTTGTGTCACTCAATTGGATGCACGTTCTTGCTTAGCATATAGATTACAGAGCCTTAAGTAGCTCAAAATCCATTAAAAAAGGAACCTACCAGTATGAAACATTCAGATCACTGAATAATTAAAGACCGTTTATTGAACTTTATGTTCTCTGGGTGACTGAGAAACATTTATCGAAGCTACCGAGCTAACAGCAGTCAGCACTGCAGGATAGATCCTTTGTGGCCTCCTTTACTGTCCTGTCATGTTTTTGTTTTTCCAGGTACATGGCTATAGTCCATCCTCTGAGGCCACGGATGAAGTTCCAAACAGCCTATTGTTTAATAACAGGAGTCTGGATTTTTCCCATCCTGCTGTCAATTCCCTCTGCCTACTTTGCCTCCGTGACCATGTACCCCAATGGCGGCACCTCTCAAGCCAGTCACAAAGTGTTCTGCGCACAGATCTGGCCTGTAGACCAGCAGGCCTACTACCAGTCCTATTTCCTGTTTGTTTTTGCGGTCGAGTTTGTTGCTCCTGTGATCGTCATGGCGATGTGCTACTTGAGGATTTCTCGTGAGCTCTGGTTCAAGAACGTCCCGGGATTCCAGACAGAGCAGATCAGGAAGAGGTTGCGTTGTCGCCGGAAGACGGTGATGGTCCTTATCGGGATCTTAACAGCGTACATTCTATGCTGGGCTCCATACTACGGCTTCGCAATCCTGCGAGATTTCCATCCCACGCTCATCTCCCGACAAAGGAATTCACTGGTGGCCTTCTATATAATTGAGTGCATTGCCATGAGCAACAGCATGATAAATACCTTGTGTTTTGTCAGTGTAAAGAACAATACGGTGAAGTATCTGAAGAAGATTGTACTGGTGCGGTGGCGATCAACATACACCCTCAATAAGACCATAGACGAGATGGACATCAAGACATCCTCAATGCCGATAACAGAGGAGATTGAATGTGTTCAACTGCGGTAAACCTGCAACATTGTCACTAAAGATTTAAATGATCTATAAGGTAGCATTCCATCAATTTGATGTTAACTGCATCATATGTGCAATTTTGAATCCTTCCCAGCAGTCACCAGGAGACAGGCAGGAATATAACCCATTTTACCATAGTTTCTGTTGGACAGGTTCTCTCTCTCAGTGTCTTTTCTGAAGGTGCAGCACTTTCAGTTAATTACTTCTTGTCATTACTTCATAACTTGTCATTGCTTCATGTGATGAAATAATGATGCATTGATGCCAATGAAGCTTCAACTAATGACGCAGATACTACGCGTTGGGTTGAGACATCAAAAATGAATCAGCATCAGCATTTTGATGAATGTGTCATTATTAGATGATTTGTGGTGAGAATGGCTCTCCCTGATTAAGCATTGGGGTTAGAGTTGTCCAGAAGGGCATCAAAAAGTGTACATCATATGTCAACTTTAAATGGGCAAGATAGCACAGGTTTATGAAAGTACTTCAGATGAAATCTTTGAAAAGGGTTTGGACTGAAGCCTAAACCACGAGACACGGCAAATTTAAACCCACATCTGATGCACCAGACACCAGAGCAGGTGGGAGGTAATACGCAGTAATTCAACCCAATATTTGTTTTTCCACGGGAATCTGTTACTTCAGCTGTTTAGCGAGCCTATTATCAAATGACAAATCCAGTTTACTTTCAAAATAAAACATCTTGCAGTGACGGTATACGTGATAAATAAATAATAAAAAAAAGAAAATCTATAAAAAAAAAGCCAAACAGTTATCTAGTGAATAAATGACCTGCTCCTCAGATGTTCTGCAGAGAATTACTGCTAGTTACAAGTGCAGACACATGTGTAACAGATCACAACAGTGTTGTATATATGACTCCTCAAAGCCTCATCTCGTGGATATTTAGGAAAACAGATGTCCAAAAATGTGTTTGCACGTGTTGTGGTAATCCTGGAGGTTCTTCTCCAGTTGTTCTTTGAAAAGTTGGCCAGAATGTGCTTGTTTTGCATACTGTGACTATACTGTGTTTGTAATTTGTGTAATTTGTGTTTATGATGTACAAATGGAAGAAATGTAACCAAAAATTACTACTGAGTTTTAATAATTGCTTTCTCTATTGTGCCCTATTGTTCTCTGTTAAGAAATGTTGGAATTGAAATCTGGTGACATGATCTGACTATTACAAAGAAATTATTTTATTACTTTTGTATTGTATTTTTTGTTTTTCTCTTGTTTCTCTTGATCATATATACTGTATATACCATGCATGTATGTAAAAATTAGTGTCAGGTTCTTGAAAAGACTTCCCAAAAAAAGAAATTCATGCATGCTTTGTTTTCTGTGATCTCCATGTTTTTCTGTGTGTTCCCATGTTAATAAATATTGTAAAACTGGAAAATTCTGGTTTTGAATCTTAAAATGATCAAGCCCCAGAGGAGATTCATTCGTGCTCTTCTTATGCGTGTCTCTGGGTCCCCAGCAACCTGATCCATTGCCTCTGGGAGAAGCTGGGAAATCTTTGCTCTCATCATCTCATCCCTGCCGGACTGGCTTTAAAACTCTTCCAAGAGGGTCCTGGAAACATCACCAGCAGGTATCCAAACCACCTGAACGGACTCATTTCCTATCAAAGCAGCCATTAAATAGACAAACCAAACAAAATGATTATAGCTGCAAATGTATTCTCCTATTTAACTGCACTGAGACTGAGAGGAGTTGTACATTTGCCACAATGTCACCGAACAATTCCGATCCATACAAAGTCACATCAGGAGTTATGATATAACACCTTAATTGTGACCATTTTCTCTGCCACCTTGTGTGAGCTCTTTGCGTTCAGCTAAGCAATATGTCATAAAATGTCATAAAAGCCCATGAACACATTGGCCTCAATTCATGGTGTTTCTTTGGGAAACTGTTATGATGGTCATAACTGTCAGGAGGAGGGAGCCACGCTCGGTGCCCTAATGATTATGTAAAATTTAAAGGTGAGCCTGAAGTAAGGTTGTTTTCTGTTGACGGCAAATGGAATATTTTGTGTAGCTGGTGGAGCATGCTCTGTAGTTAGACATAAACCACCAAATGTTTGTTTATTCCTACAACAAACTATTGATTATGATAATCTATCTGAGAGAGCATGACGATGACTATCAGCAGGCCATTGATAGACCTTTGAAGAACTCACTGGGTGTGAATTATGACACCAGACCTAAAGCACTGTGCTTACTACTGTAACATCTGAAGTCCCCTCAATATTAATTTTATATCTAAACTGTTCACATCCAAATCTCTATTGTTTGTTCACATTTTCACAAACATAAAAGAAGACAGTCTTCATCGTTTCTGAGACTTTTTTTGGTGATTTCATTAAACCACACAATTCAAACTGAAAGAACTTTCCTTTCAACTACTTCCAATTACCAGAATCAGGGTTCCACTAAAATAAAATCCAAGCCAGGGAGTTAAAGCTGCTCATCCACTGTTTGCCTTTCGCCGGAATCGAATGAATGTTGCAGATGAAGAGGTAAAACATAAATGCAGTCTGTTCTAAAGGTCATAAACTAAATTAAATTAAACTGATTGTATAGAACTGTTTTTTCCAGTTCTATTCCAGTCATATGACAGGAGGTGATGGCTGCAAATCCAAGCATTTCCTACATTGCCACTTATTACAATGTTCCCTCTGAAAATAACACAATACATATTTAATTTAATTAGTATATATTGAATAAAATTTTGAAATATTTCTAAACTAAAAGAACCTGTGCACAGAAGCAGAGTGTACTAAATGTTTAGTGACTAAACATTTATGACATGGGACTAAACTTTAGTCCCATCCTGAAAGTGAGAATATTTTTGTTTTTGACTTCAGAGAGATCAGAGAGCATCGTTAGATTTCCACTTTGAAAGTCATAAGCTGTTGTCAATTTATTAGCCTGTAGATAAACTCACAGCAGTGGGCTAAAGTGTCCATTCATATTCTGATTCATGCACATACATTAAGGCGCTGCAGATCCCTTATGAATATGTGAGTGACTCTTTCTGACACATTTACTTTAAGCAACCTCCCATGCACCACTTCACACATTGTGCGTCACCTTTATTGATTTATTTGTGGCTCATGTCATGTTTCCTGCTATTCTACCAATACACCCTTGTTAAATGTGATGATGGCATGCGAAGTTTAGCAGTATGCTAGTGTTCTCGTAGACCAATGTGTGATGCTGGGAAATGCTTAATTTGCCACTGACAAGGACTCTTTATTGTTTCCATTACTCTCAGTCCTCTGGCTCCTGTGGGTGGGTTATCAGTGTCAGTTAAGGCTTGATTGTTTTGCACAATTTATTTTTCCTTGCAAATTATACAATTAGGTCACTGAAACGGACCTGGAGCACAAAGACTTATCTATTTATCTATCTATCTATCTGTCTGTCTGTCTATCTGTCTATCTGTCTATCCATCCATCCATCCATCCATCCATCCATCCATCCATATATATGTTTCCGAGTACTGCTGTATAATGAGCAGGAGGCCAGGAGGCCATGCTCTTTTTGTATGTTTACAGACTCTCTGGGGCTGATAGTTAAGGTTTTTCACACAAGCAACTGTTGCAGCATGCCTCAATGATGAGAAGGTTGTCGCTAAGGAGGGCATACATGCAGAAGAATTAAAAAAAAAAAAAAAAGTCAATTTATTGCTTTTTACAGCAGACAGTAAACCCAGCAAGTGTTTTGAACTGAAAACAGACTGGGGACATTGCACTTTTTTATTTGATTTTTAATGTTTTAATTTTATATAATATCCCCAGACAACTTTATGTGACATTAAGAAGAAGCTGTTTCTTCCTTCTAAAATGTGCCTGGCTGATGCTGTATAATAATCCAGTCCTTACATAGAGATCAAACGGTTTGTTGGAGACAAGGCTTTCCTTAAATGGTGGAACGGTTTGACTCCCACCGCAACTTGATCCAACTGGGTGACGTTGTCCAGAAAACTGAGGCTGATTTGAACACATCAACTCTTGTTAAATATGCAGCCATGCACTTCACGTGATTAATGTGGCTCTGCAAATAAGAAAAATATACAAGTTGTATTTCTTTTGTTGGAATATGAGATTTAAACATTGTTTCTAGGACTTTATAACATAAACACCAGCACAAAAATATACACCGTTAACGTGATATATAGATTGAAAAAGTCTCCATTGCATGTGAGGGTTTTCTCTGGCGTCATGTTCTTTGTTTTGAGTTTCTAACATTCTGTTTTCTTCAAATCCTCTTCATAGGGCTAAACACACTCCTGCGCCAGGTCTTTACCTTTACAGAGCGCTGCGAGGATCAATGTGGAAGATTTAGGATGAAAACTGGGCTGTAACTTTGGCAGAAATGAAATATAATATTCCTAATTGTGTTTTCATCAGTATCTTGTCACCTGAAACCAAGAATGTTTCATGATTATGAGCCTTTTATATCTGCCAGGGGAGGGAATCCTGAGTCCCTGGACCTTAAAGTACTGCAGTTATTGATTTAGAGACAAAATGATTGTTTGAGGTGATTTTTTTTTTTTTAAAAACAGATTTTGGATGGAGAGGAAAGATAATGACTGTGTCATATATGTACTTTCTGTAGTCTTCCTTCCTAACTATGATATACCCCCCTGAATTAAAATTAAAAATATAAAGCTTCATTGGAGGTGAAACAGGGTATTATACGGCTGTGATAATTCCTGCAGTTGACAACAACATCAGATTTCGCTCCTCCATTTATTTGGGAAAAGGAGGGATGGATGGTGATGTCCAGAGACGGTGTCTTCAGTGAGATAATGACTATTCGACGCCACTTTGGGGTCTGGGACATGTCTGGCAGATAGCGCCTGTGTTTGTGCACTCCCCTTCTCTTTTATGTGGACAGCGTTGCGGGCAGGCGGACTCCTGTGACAGGAAATCATTGGCTGGTCATGAACAATGATGTGATCTAAGGGTTACACTGAGAGGGCAACAAGGTGATCAATAGGTCTGCTGCTCATTTAACAGCTTTAAAGAACAATTGCCAGAGATCTATGCCCCATCTGCAAATGACGAATGATGACGATGACGAAAAATATGACGATGTTGATGACGATGATTACAGGATATGCATTGAGGTTTCAATGCTATCAGGCATATGTTAATAATTTTGATGATAATTAATGAATCCCCACCACAACCTGTGCTTTTGTTGCGTCCTTGCACTCATAAGTCTTCCAGAATGTACCGACCATGTGTGAGTTGAGGGTTGATGTCGTTACTGACATGCGCCGCTGCTTGTGCTGTCAGAGCGAGTCAGGATTACCATGCGACGACAGACAAACTCTTCTCTACAGCTCCAGAGAAATTAGTGTTAAGCTCCGACAGGTGTCATTTCAATGTCAGCCTCAGAAGACTTTGTGAAGTTTTGTTTTTAATTTATGAACGGATTTATGGATACGCTCAGTTTTACCATGCTGTCATCTCTGAAAACAACAGGAGAAATGTAAAAACTGTGTGAAATATTGTTTAGTTCTTCCATTATTTTTGTTATAGGGCTGTTTCATTTCGTGTTTTAGCTCATTTAACATGTTTCTTTCTTTTTCAGTCTTTTTGTAGAAACACTTCCATACTGTACACGCCACATATTTGCCTATGCTTCACCTTTTATATAACCTCTTTGGCCTTGACTGATGAGCAACAGTCTGTTGTCCTTACCTGAACATCAGGGTAATAATAAAGGTTAAAAGGCCGACTACAGAGACTAAGTACTATTAACTGTTAGTGTTACAAAGACACTTGTAGCTTCTATTTCCATTTGAAAGTGGTAAACACACTTGAGCATCTTCATTACGCATTAAAGCCAAGAGAAGACCCCGCCAGTCTGCTGAACTTACTCACTGTTCTGTTTTATGTCAGAGCTTTGGAACAGAATCTTGCTCCCTACTTCACAGTGATTGTGATGAACAGTTTTCAGAACGATAGCACATCTGATGGAACATGTTGGAACAAGTTATGGGGAGATTGAGAGTTTACAGTCTCATGGACATAAAATAGGCTCCACAGGGATAGTTGACAATCGTTTCACCTACAGGTTGCGTCTCATATATTTCAGAGTTTTTCTAAATATCACGCTCCATTGCTTTTTAGATGCATGTCTGCGACAATTATCATGTTGTTATTTACCAACAGTGAAGGCCAGTCATTTTGCGTTGGTATACAGCGCACCCTTGTGTTCCAGTAGGGAGAACGCACACAAGTGAACGATGTAGTCGAATGCCAAAGAATGTTATTTCTGAATCTAATTTTTTAATCACTCAAAACAGGCAATAAGGTAAAAACTATTTTACTATGAAATGAGAACTAAATTAAAACTAAAACTCTAATTTTAAACAAAATTAAAACTTTTTAAAACTTTTAAAAAACAATTTAATTATTTAATTTAAAGAAAATAAGCAGAATTAGCCATATGTCAGATCACGTTATTATATAGAGTGAGTCTAGTAATGTAATGAAAAATTAAGGTTAGAAGAGACGAGAGAAGCTGCTAATGTCTGGTCCTTGAACGCCGCACGGCTCCCGCCTACTGATCCTCACAGATGGCCAAAATACAGAGGTCCAGTTTTACCCAATTTATGTCACCAAAATTGATCATTTTGTCTTAACATACATTTCAGTCCAGGGTGGAAATATGCAGGACACAAATGTCATTAAAACTATTAATAATGAATTGTCTGTTACTGACAACTGGCAGGCTCACAAAGGTCCTGGATGTGGTCATGCTCAGTCATTTCTGTTGCTGATAAAATGCTAATCTTGGAAGCCACAAACTGACAGCAGACCATGAATTGTTCACAGGAACAAGCTGTTGCCTGATTTCAAACCATCGCTCACCCTTCAAAATTAAAGTCTGGTGTACTGCTCTTAAAGGCAGCGACTTTGTCATTTCTGCAACATAACGATAACCTTACAGGTCATTTAGCAAATGAAACCAATTAAAAATGTTTAATATTCATAGTGACAAGCAGGTCATAGAGTTTTAGAGACCAGGTTTTCTCAGACTTCGTGCATGTAATAATGCATTAAAGTACTTAGGATTTTTGAATATTAATGATATTAGAGTATTTGTGTTCTTTTAGTTGCACCTTTTACCCATCACAATTCTCCCTTGGGTGGTAGCATTGACAGTGTTTATTTTATTGCAAAGATTATTTCTATCTATCTAGAGTTTTAAATAATATTAATTTGCCTTTTCTTAATACAGGAAGCACATCAGGTTAGTAATCTAGGCAAATGTCACTACTTTAATATGCTTTTTCAAGAAAAGAACATTAATTAATCTGTTAATGTTAATGTAAAAACTATAAAAATATAAAAAAAAAATAATTTGCATAAAAAAACACACTGATTTCTGGACGTTACAGTTCCCCTACTGTTTGGGAAGCTTAGTATGTTGTGGATTTTTGCCACCTATTTGCCACATTTTGCCACCGCCTGCACCGCTTTGATCCAGTCCTTCCTCTCTTCAGCCGTGGCAGCCTGCAGGAAGTAATGAACCTCATCCGAAGTGATTATCTCAAAGAAGTTGCCGTCGGCGCTGTGTTTTTTGGCTGCGTGAAAACGGGGGAGAAAAGAGCGGGTGAGCTGAATGAGAACACCAAAGCGTACGCCAGCGAGGGCCTTCGCGGACACGGGGGGGGAGTGCTGGAGTGACATGCGGCGTGTGTGTCATGTGATAACGGTCCAACTCACCGTCGGGCACGAAATCCACAACTGTGACCACAGAACCACGGAGGGGGATGCAGCCCAGGGGAACGTCGTCATTCTGACAAGAAAGGAGGGGGAACTGTGAACAGAGAAGGGCTGACGTTCCCGGCTTTCACCGGAGCGTGGTCGGCCGGCGGCACCTTGGAAGGGTCGTAGTAATGCATGAAAGCAGGGTCGTCCCTCAGTATGAACTTCCGCACCTTCCAGTTTTTTATCCTGTGACCCTGTGATGGAAAAACACCCACGAGTCATCATGGTGCCCCCCCCCCCCCCCCGCCCGGCTGGAAGGGTCAGAGCAACCTGGAAAAGTGTGATATTCCCTTCACCTGTTTGAGTAAACAGCCTTGTTTTATAATGTTTCCTCTGAATTCTTCCTTCACAAGCACGTCTTCATCGCTGGAATAACCTTCACAGAAGAATCCGCTGTCGGCCTGCCTCGCGCACGCCCACGCCAACACCCACAAACACATACCCACACACACATGCACAGCCGGAGGTGGTGGTTTGTGACCAGACTTTCCTGTTGCCAAATGTTCACAGCTGCTTTGGTCTCTTGTCAACTCACGAAGTAATAGAGAGCGTTCGTGTCGTCTAAGAAGGTCGGCTGCTCGCCTTCGGCTGCCTCTTTTGACTGTTCGCCCGCAGGCAGCAGGAAGCCCTCGTTCATGAGGCCCGTCGCCAGCATCAGGGCCTCGGGCTGATTTCTCGCCTTCCCGTTCGCGACCAGCCACTCGACCACCGTCGCACCTGCACAAAGACGGGGGGTTACACCACAAAAAAAGAAGGACGGCACCTCCGACTGTCGCTGAAACCGAGTCAACTGCACCGGTGAAGCAGTGGTTGAAGACACGTTTCTCCTGCTCTAGTACCAGCTCTCTCACGCCCTCGTCCTGGTCCTTCATCAGCGTGTACAGCTCACTGCAAAACACAAGGCACACGTCTCCCGTCGAACAGATGTGAGCCACAGTGAGGGTATGTCTGTGCGTGTGCTGTAACACACGGATGCACCCTCATACACTTAGTAATAAAAGTGATGATTGATGAGCGAAAGAGTGATGTCATGAAAATGGATCCGGATCTGCCATCCGACATCAGATAAAGCACAGGCAGACTAGAGTCACATTAAAGTTAGACAGCTGAACTTCTGGCAACCGGAGTTAAATAAATCACAGGAGGGCACCACAGGTCGTTCAAACGTCATTTCAGCCATAAAAACAAGGCATTACACTAAGTGTCGAATCATTTTATAGCATCTGACATGCAGTAAACATCCTTTATGATAACCAGAGCGTAAAAATCAGTTATAGGACATTTATAAAGATACTGGTTCCATTTATCTCATTTTATCTACAAGAGCCGTGAAGGGAACTAGTCAGCAGTTAAAATCCAGATCTGTTCTGTTCTGATTTTTTTCCACATTTTACTGAGGGATTTTTTTGTTGCAGAACATACCACAGGTTGACGGTGCTGGGGAGGCGGACGGAGCGCCGCGTGGACCTCCGGGCAAACTTTTTACCCCCTTGGATGCAGGTGAGAGCTCTTTTTATGTCTTTGACCCAGAGTTCTCTCTCCTCCACGTGAGACGCTTGGAAGAAGTGATGGTGCTTCTTGTCCGTGGTAATCTTGAACACCAACTAAGGGAAGAATTATTAGCCGGTGACATTGCCACACCTGTAGACAACAACAGAGAGCTCGAGGCCAGTTGATCTGTTTTCTTGGAGCTGCGTAGTTAAAGGCAAAGCTGCCTTGCTAGAGGTGGAGGTTAATGAACCCTCCTTTGTTCTTGCATCCCCAAGGGAGCCAGTGTCAGCGGCGTGATGGTTACTCAAGGACATGACAACAAAGGACTGGAGAAAGTATGAGAAGCCACTTCTACTGCTGCGTCCGTGTCTGTATTTCCTGCTTACCAGCCTCTTCCCAAAGTCCTGGCAGGGGCTCAGGAGCGTGGCTCCTTTCAGCGGAATCATTCCTTTAGGGGACCGGTCCGTTTTCTTTTTTGTAGAATTCCACTGCATCGTCCAACAACACGACCCACACCGGCTTCCAGGTGTTCAGCAGTGTTCTCTGGGAATCAGGAGCAGGATTTAGCACAGCAAAGACACCCCCCTCCCCACCCCCCTCCCCCCCACCACCACCACCACCACCACCACCACCACCACCATTGATGGATGGATGGATGCTGTGGTGTGATAATGATTCACACACCCAAGGTTCTTCTCCTTCGGAACGTTTGTCACTGGGACTGCCGCACGCTACAAAAGCACACGATCCATTTCTGCTGTGAACTCTGCTGCTGCATCACTTTCTACACATGGATAAGTATAGACTTCTTCATTTCCTTTGTTTCACATTCTCTCTTTTCTTGAACACATTCCGTGGGACAGAATAAAATAGAGAAATGAATCTGCCTGGTGGTTCAGATAAAACTCTGGCGTTGTGAAATTCCTCTCCCGAGCAGTTTCAGGTTCATGTTTATGAAAAATGATCAGCTTCATTTGGCTTCACGAGATTTTATATAAATGTAATGCTTCTTTAAATGGGCTCTTTGTAAACAACCTCTGGATGAGGCTCACAAATTATTATTCAGATTACACACTAGAAAGCCGGGTTTAATGGCACCATGCTCCATGATTTTGGGCTTAATATACCACACAGAGGCTATAAACTAGCATCAGAAGCATAAAGTATTCAATAATTTTGAAGTATTAATGCTCTTGCTGAGCAATGAGCATGTTACACTGTATTTGCTTTCCACAGACAGCAGGAAAACACGCAGCTCCTCTGGAAATACAATCATGTTCAATCACGAAACATATTAAACTATATTTTACCCGGAACAGTAACGTGGAATTTTCTAATTATAGAGTGTACAAGGGGAAGGAAATAAGGACAATAACATAAATACTGTTTCGAAGAAGTATGTTCTTCCTTGTTTTGGATAACACAGGTCACAGTCATGAGCCACTGGGTGGTACAATGATGTCACAGTATTTTCAGAGCTTCTGACAGAAGCGGTAGTAGTGCTTAGTAGATGCGCAGCTGTGCACACACATCTGCCGCCACCTGTAGTCACGACAGAGCATTGGTGACGCCCAGCTGGGGTCTGTCAGAGCGTGGCTCGTCTCCAGGTGGGTAGCGACCCCCCCTACGCTGTTGTCTTGATGGCCGTCTGTCTGTTAGTGTTCCTCCTTCCTGCCCCTGCCGAAAGTGCGACGTCTTCCATCCAGCCTCCACTTCACCCCCCCGTCCAGCCGGCTGACCGTCACTAACACAGCAACCACCAGTTTGTCTTCTACAGGTCTTGTGTGCTGGGCCTGGTTGTGCCGTAGCCTCATCAGCACTGCGCATTATCAGGTAAATACACCACAAGATCTAGAACTATTGCTGTTAAATCCTCACCCGACACGTTGCGACTCTGCATTGCCTGACCGACTGGTTCGATCCCATAACCCCATGTGTGACTAAAAGCCATTCAAGTTTGACAAACGGCACCACAGAGGGGAACGTCACTTGGTCAGAACTGTGTTGTCTCTTACCTTCTTCACCAGGTATCCTTCTCTGATCTCTTGTGGCTCCATTGGTCTCCGCTCTGTAACTGTCAGATGTGGCTTCTGTCCCCTTTTACTTCTTCGCTAAATACTTCCTTGGTAAAACTCCACCCACCCCCAATTGTGAGAACACACAGGCAGGAAGTTCTACAACACCAGCTCTTGCTTCATTATCATGAGTGGTCAAGTAGCTTCCTCTTTTGCGTCTATTATACGTTTTCAAATGGAACTTTCTGAAATCAACTGCTCCTTTATGTGTCATTTTATGACAGCATAGTTGCTCGTTTATGGTGTCGCTAGGTTACTGCTACTGCAGATTTCTAGCACACAAATAATTTCTTTCTTCTGAACATCTGGTTTAGACTGATTTCCTTCACTGCATTTTGAATTCCTTTGGTGGAGCTTTCTTTTAATTTTTTTCTAAAGACTCAATCTCTTTCCTTTTCAGGAGGAAACTACGGTATGGTGGTTATCCACCCATCTCCTGCTGCTTTATCCCTCAGTGGGGTCACGGGGGGCTGGAGCCTACTGCATCGTTATTTTTCTGCAAGAATACC
The DNA here is from genome assembly GCA_911728415.1 of Lagocephalus sceleratus. Classification (NCBI taxonomy): domain Eukaryota; kingdom Metazoa; phylum Chordata; class Actinopteri; order Tetraodontiformes; family Tetraodontidae; genus Lagocephalus; species Lagocephalus sceleratus. The sequence goes on from CAJVRN010000040.1 coordinate 6,683,439, forward strand.
TTATTCTTTTATTCAAGGATATCTTGAATGTCTTGCACCTATCCATGATGAGCAAGGAGCAATATCAATTCATGTTTTTTTCCTTTTTATTAGACCCACTAGTAGATCCTCTCCCTTTATTCAGATCTACTTTAGTCAAATAAACTCGCTTAAATAAACTTAATTTGTAACTTAAACTTACTAACTTAATTTGTACTAAATATCCATCATCGTGACGCTGTAAAAGGAGATCATTGTCCTTTCTAGTTTCTATGTAGAAATCTACTGTATATGGGGAGGCTAAGACAGACATAACCCACACTGGACTGGACAGAGCAGGCAACACTATTTATAGTAATTGAGTCAGACAGCATTAAAAAGGAGGAACTTCGGTTCAGTTGGGGTGCAGAGGAGGGAACTGGACCAGGTGGGCCGGTCAGTACAGTTTAAATAACACCTTTTTTCTGATCAGTTCTAATTGGAGCAGACAGAGCAAAACAAAAGAGACATGGGAAATTGTGAGCTGAAGGTTTCATTTCAGTCTACAAATGAAAAAAGAAAGAGAAGTCTCAATTTGGCTTTCGGTATAAAGTATAAATTGATAGAGGCTTTTTTTCCACCCTCCATTGGTTCTCGTGGCTTCTGTTCTGAGTCACAGGGGTGGTCTCTCATTTACTCTGCTACGTGCTGCAGCGCTGACGGAGTTGTGAGAATCTCCACTGTCTTCTCTGACTAAAACATGTGTCACTCTGCTCCTCTTCACACAAATTACCCAGTATGACAGGAAACATTTTTATTTGAGGTGTCAACTTGCAGATAACTGAGTGACACAGAATCTAGTCACTAACTAAACTGACTGCAGGGATGAAACACTGAACTCTGAGATGGTGGCTTCACACCACAAAGGTTTGCCTGAAACTCTCCGAGTGCAGAAATATAGAAATAGTGGAAGGCAAGTGTCTCTTCTCAGACTTTTATGAGATTATTACGATATTTATTAGTATCTACGGGTTAGGTTCAGCTTGATTTGGAGCTTAAAGTAACGGCTCTCATCTCTCCTCAGCCTCTCAAACAGAAATGAAATCCACAGCAACAAAGTCCGATATCAACATAAACGTGCCTTCTGGTGACATTGGCCAACATGGGGGGTTTTCTGTTGGGGTAGCAGCAGCTCAGCTGACTGGAGAGGTTGGGAACACTGATGGGCAGAGCCAGCTCTGTCCTGGGAAGCCCTCTAGGGGGTGTTGGCAGGGAGGAGGATGAGGACTAAGCTGACATTTATGACGCCCACCCTCTGCAGGGAGCTGTGACAACACTGGGGTGACGGTTCAGCCGGCTTCAGCTAAAGTGTGTGAAGGAGTGCTATCGCCAGTCCTTCTTTCAGTCAGCACTGCTCCCTGTGGACCACACATTCATTACATGCGCACCCTCTGATAAACTGTACTATGTGCCCTATAATATTAGTTCTGTTTCCACACTGTGCAATACTCCAGCGAATTCATGGCAGTATTAATACTCTCATCATTCCTCTGTGAAATATTTATATCTTAATATTCCACCTCTGTAATTACTAGTGATGTAATCTGCTGTCCTGCTGTTTATACAGTATCTATTGTATTGTTACATTTTAATTAATCCATGTCATCAATTTAGAGTTAATGTAATACACAATGTTGTCCAGTAGATGGCGCATGAATACAAACATTCCAATGTAATGGCATATATTTCCTTTAAATTTAAATATATTTTGGATTTCATGAGACGCCCTAGATAAAACACCCTTTGAAGATAATCTGATCTATAAAGGTGGTTTGAATTATACTTTCAGACTGAGATATTTCGGTGCAATACAGAGAGTCCCCATGCGATGCTGTGGCTGAAAGAATCCATACTTACATAAGTTCTGGTGTAGAATGAAACATGCAGAGGTCATTGTTTTCGAGATTTAAGTCTGTCTTCACCATATAAATCCTCAACCTATATTACATAACACTAAGAAGACTTCAGTAAGAACCTCATGCAGTTGTAGTTGTTTTTTTGAGTGAATAGAAAATTTAAAGAGTTACCATCATCACAACAAACAATCCAGGGCAGCTGTACTCCTGCTAGTGCTTACAGTCTTCTTTGGGTGAAAATGCTGTAGCATTTTCATTGACCACTGTTGACGCTACATGGCATTATAAATAAAAACCTATTTTACCTGAAGATGACTGCTGTCTTTGTGTCAGCGCTAAGGGCTGTGAGCTTTTGCTGTATGCCGCTCAAGCCATAAAAAGCTTTGCAGAAGATTGTGCTGTGTGGGAGCACAATGGGAATGGTGGGATGCACAGGAGAGACAGAGTGAGCCATAGAAAAGCCATCAATACCCCCTTATTTTCAGCTCTGTGCACATTTTACCAGGATTATTGACGGTTCTGGAGATGTACAGTTGAGTGGGATGAAGATGTCACAATCCTTTGGCAGCCAAGAGAGAAAGAGACTGCAATCTAGGGTGGAGGGGTGTGTGTGTGTGTGTGTGTGTGGGGGGGGTACATGCTGTAGCTATTGTGTTCAACAAATTTAGAAGAATGAGCACGGACTGGTAATGTCACTGCTGCCAATATGTTGTCACAAGGAGGTCTGCTGTTTGAAGGAAGAGAGAAACTATATGCGGTTTGTTTACCACCAGTCACCAGGGACAGCGTTCAGCGTTCTAGGCTTTTCTTGCTGCAAGCATGTCCACACCACACCCACCCTCAACTCCCCCACCCCAGGTGGAAAAAAAAAATGGCTGAACTCCAAAGATTAACTCTCTGCCACAGAGGAAATTGATCGATGGAGGCCCCTTGATGAAACCTGACAACTGCTGCAACATCTTTATGATCAGAGGACGCTCCCAGCTGCTTGTCCCACACTGCCGTGGCTACAGACACTTTGGAATGATGAAAAATGTGGGAAAACACGTCTAAAGCTGCCATTTAAAGCTTCTGGACTGTGAGAAGGCAAAGCAGTGCACCTGGAGAAAACAAGCACTCACACACACACACACACACACACGCGCACACACACACACACACACACACACAAAACCCAGGGTCAAATATTGAAAAAGTTATACTGCTATGATGCAAAAACTAATCGAAAACTGAAATGCATTTTTTTTTCCATGAAAGACCGTGATGTTATTGACAACTGAACTCTGCTCTCTCTTGAGACTGGGCAGAGAGTCAGGTACGGGTCACTGTGAGTACATAGTGGGTCTGCTGCCAAAGCTTTGCAAATGATGTCACCATCACAAAAAAAATAGAAAAAAAAGAAAAAAGAAGTACAATAAGATATGCGTTCATACCCCTGAGAAAATGCTTCACACCTAGGAGAAGTTCAGGCAGCAACGTGTTTATCGCTGACTGTGGGAACAGCAAGAGTCGCACACTGCCTGCCACCACCTTCAACAGGAAGAGGTCGCACACGTGGAACCGCACAACAAAAGGAGGCTGGGGGAGCGTAAAGAAGGAAACTTCGACTAACGAACTACAATTTCCACCATGAGAATTTGCTGCAAAAAAGAAAATTTGCCGCATAGTGAAAGCAGGTGGTGGTGGTGGTGGGGGGGTTAACTATCTGCCATAACCACCACAACCACCACCACCACCCACATGTCATTAACAGCCTAGAGGAGCAAACAAGCTTATTTATGCCTTTTCTACCCTCTAATCTCTGCGTGGAATTGCCACATGAGGCCAAAACTATGCTTATGTGATCATTTTTATTTATTTATTTTTTTTAACTCTTTTGCTCATCTGCTTGTTTCCGACTGTTCTGCTTGGGTGCTATTTCCAGCCGTATTCGGGTATATGTGCATTGCTACATTTACACACACACACACCATGTTATGGAACAAAAACAAGCTAATATCTGCTTTAGTATGATTGCCTTATACAGTGAAGCTTTGACATGGTAGCAACACTAGAGTGACTGATTTAGAAGCCTTCGGGTACCTTGTCTGAACCATTTATAAGCTATTGATTTGAGCCAGGAGCTACCGATGAGGCCACTTGTCATCATCGGGCATAAAGTGCTGAAGGCCACCTCAGCCACACTGCTCTCATGTTGCGTTTTAATGCTTTTTTTTTTTTTAAGTGTAAATCCCATTTGAGCAGCTGCCTGTGCCCGTGGAGTGAATTTATCTTCTTCACAGTGACAGCTGACACTCACTTTGCAGCTCCAGGACCTGTGAGAGAACGTTAATGAAAAAATATTGAATCGCCTTGATTTTACACATTAATTCAAAAGAAGTAAATGTCGCCGCTCGCATCTGTGCGCTGAAAACGTTCCTCAGAACCGCTGCTGTTGGTAGACTTCAGACACCGGGTATGTGCGGCTGCGTGGGAGCACTGGCATGGAAGTGATGTGTTTTGATGGGGAAGGCTGGCTCAGTCCTGCTGGGGAACAGAGGGGACCGCGGAGTGAGAAGAAGCCAAAGAACAGACTGAGGCAGGATATAAATCAAGTCCCCCGGGAGACTCCCAGAGACATGCTGCGCGTTCAGAAGTCTGCCAGCGTTTCGGGACCTCGGCCACCAGGACAGTGGCTTCAAAATCTGATGGAAATCGCGGGTGGCGGAAATGAGATTATGCTAATACTGATGGACAAAGATCAGTTTGGGCTCCAGATAGGACAGAAACAAGGAGGGACGAGAGAGAGACAGAGACAGAGAGAAAGAGAGAGAGAGAGGCACAGGTGGTCCAGACCAGCAGAGTCGGGAAGGTGGACGTATCAGATACAATCAGAGAAGCAGAGAAGAGAAGAAGGAGACAGATCTGAGCTAAATAGGAGTTAATTAAATAATTAACAGAGAATTCATTGAACTGTAGGAAGAGTAAACACAAAGAACTTAAGAAGAAATGAGGATGATGGGCGGACAAATTAACAGCATTGAACTGTTTACCTCTGTTGATCTCTATTAATATGGACAGCTTGCTTCACCATCCTCTCCCCCCGCACAGTGAAATCCCGGTGGATCGAGAGGTTCAGAGGCCACGCTAAACTGCATATAACAGCGTTCTTTCCCCACACATTGATTCACACTCTGGAGTTAGTCCCAGAAACCTCATTTCCACTCAAACTGTTCATTTGTTATTCAGTTTGTGTGCAGTGATCATAATGAATTGCAAAGTTTTTTTTTTTCTTTTTCTTTTGAATAGTCACCATATAAGACTCCTCCAGGACCAATCAGCAGCATTTCTCTCCCATTAACCACTAACAAAACCCAACCAGGACAAATGTCAAAGCTGTAAATCACCCAGCTCGCCCACTGTCCCCAGCTCGTCTTCTGGACAGTTGTGAGCACCAGGTTCCTGGATTTCCTTTCAAGTACCAAATTCCAGTGCTTCCCTTCTCTTGATCCTGGGTATACTGGAGATAGTTTTCATGGACTCAGCTCAACCCCAAGCCCTCTCTCCCTCTGTTTAGAGGTAGGACATCAGAAATGAATCATTAGTGATGCAGCCATTCAACCACAGGGATTAGGGTTCACCCAACCCCCAAGAACCAGGGTGGAATTTAAAGGTTGTGCAAAAGGTGTTTTTGCACCAGTATGTGGGATTGGTGATCAGTGGGCTCCTGGGAGTGATGATATATTTTCCTCCAGGAAGAGTTCCATCGAAAGAACGCTAAGAAGTATTGATTTGTTTGCTGTTTTTGGACTGTAACATATGAAAAAAAAGGCTGTTTTAGTGATGTGGGAAGCCATTCTGGCAGTAGTTTAAAGCCAAGAAATAGCAACAGTGTCAATGAGAGTTGTTTTTTTTTGTTTTTTTGTTTTTTTTCCAACCACACATGCAACATTTTAATTTGTTCCCAGCGATAAGTTGACTGTCATGCTTGCGGTCCTGCTCATTACCAAAACTTCAGTCAAAACACACCCGTCTGAAGACACATGAATTAATGAATCCCAATCCCCTGGTTCTTCCTGTAGCTTCAAATCAGTCACAACATTAATATCGGTGACAAGTGGAGCGAATAATAATGATCTTGTTCATTATACAATGTTCTGCCGGAGAACTCCGGGTCACATATTCGTGCAGATATTCGACACATACCAGCTGCTGTCTACAACAACAGCGAAATACTTAAGTTTTTATTCCCAAAACCTGGAGAATAATGAAAGCGGTGACTGGCTAGTGGAACCACAGCAGTGAAGATCCTCTTTTATCCCATTGGAATCATCCATTATTGATGACTGATTCATTATGTAACACATATGATGCCTGAATCATTTCATATAAGATGCTGAATAATTGATATCGTTTTAACAGGATGAAGCTTTCCTTTTAATCAGTTGTAATCATATGATGATAATGCTGGTACTACCACTAACTATCATAATAATCTCTATTTAAACAGCAGCATTTCAAATCTTGAACTTGTATAGCTCACAATGCAAGTATTTTGATAAAAAAAAAACTGCTGCTGGATGACAGAACACATTTTTTTTCCACCCGTGCCTGATATCAGAACAGAATTTAACATGTGCAGCTTCTCATACGTGGAATCAGAAAGGAAAGACAAACTTTAAGCTCCCCTGCCTGCACGAGCTGTGGTCTCTATTGTTTAGCCACCAATATTCTGTTCTTCAGAATAATTGAGAATCTGTGGCAGTGTTTTTTGCAATTTCTCGCATTCCCATCAGATTGTACAATCTCTTGTTTTATCTGAAAGCAGGGTTTGTGCCAGATTGTCACTGGTGGCTGAAAATAATGGCCGCTAACATCATATCTGTGCGGATGACAGCAGGCGATATAATCAGGACTGAAAAATCCATCCCGCGGCAATGCACAGGCCGAGCTGATGCCGTGCCTGCCAGATTAAACAGGAATTATCTGAATAATAGGATCATTATTGCACGGCTCTGTTGTGTTTTTGCAGGCAGATTCGTTCTGACAGTTAAAAGGACATTTGATATTTTATCACAGGCTCAGAGCTGAGGACATTTTTCAGCTTGTGTCACGTTTTCAGCATGAAGAGCAGGAAAAAAAGGGTGAATGAAGAACCTGATTATGATATCAGTTCTAAATGGATGCATCAGAGATCATGTGCTATTAAAAGGAAGAATAATCCAGACTTCCTCATTTTAATACCAATAATGGGATCAAATGTAACTTTTTCCAATAAGCAGATATCTACTCCAGGGAAAAATGAAACTCTATTGTGTAATATTGTAATAAGGAGGCATAAAAGCATATTTTAGTAGAGATGAACTGGGTGATATACTGGGTTGGAAATTAATTGTGGAACTGTTTCAGATGGCTGGAAGAAACGTCATATTTTCTCCGTAAACCAGAGCTGAGCTCAGATGGATGCTTGGTTCTGATGGTCTGTTATGAATCATTCAGGCTGCCGGGCGTCGTCACTGCGACCCAGATCTGACTCCTTTATCTTAGGAAGGACACAAACCCTCAATGTTTCCTCAGTGTGAGAGAGATTTGCGAGTCCGGCTAAATGTTACTCCGTTTAGTGCCAATTCTCCCCCCTGCGCTGCACTAGTGATTGTGCTTGTGCCTTAACAACAACGGTGTGTCCGTTAAATCCCTCGGCTAATGGCTCTGTCCGACAACCACAAACGGATTGCTGTTAGATTAAAAATCTCCCTCTCCGCCAAATTCCTGATTGCAGCGGAGGGATGGAGTTATTATGATTAAGCTGTAGGCTTATGGATGAATGATTCCAACCTGCCTGGAAATCAATAAAGGTTACCTCAAGGAGCATTTTCACGATAGCCTGAGTTGCATAATAAGCTTCCTCAGGCTTCTACCTGGTGATTAATTGCATTCGAATCCAATGTTGAGTTTAGCCATTTAGCTGGTAGAAGCCCACGAGCTGTTTAAATGCCCCTTTTAGCTACAAATATGGCTTGTAAATTTCCTGATAACACACCCAGCTGAGATTCACTCCTGTTTTAGGGGTTATGTAACATTAAGCACACCTCTGATCGTGATTCTATGCCGTGTTGTGCTCAGAGTTTGATGTGTGCCGCAGACAGAACATTCTGCTAACAGGCAGCATTCTTCTGTTGCTCAGCCTTCTTTTATCCACAGTCATTTCATTTTAAAGGACCTTTGTTCGCGTTGTTTGTGATGAAGCAGTCAAAAAAAGGAGTGTGGTCCTGCCTCTCTGGTGCATGCTGTGCCCTTCCGTGTTTGCTTTTAACCTCCCCACTCACCTTTCGTGTCATGCCCATGTGGGACAGCACCGCATGTCGATGCATTTATTGCAATGTTTGTGTTTGCTGAAGGAGAAGCTCAAACCTCCATTGACCCCCCTCGCAGCCTTAGGTTCCGAAAGGCTGCAGTTTCATAACCAGATGCAAAATGTTTTGTTAATTAGTCTCAAGCAAATAGTCTTTCCACATTCTGGTCTCATATTCCTTCTGAAATGGTGTCATTTATTTATTCATTAACCTTTTTAATTAAATTTCAGATGTTACATATGAGATGTATGGTTTTGAAGAGTTCACATTTGATGTTCAGACACACCGTAACAACATTTCTCAAATCTTAAAAAGAGATATCTTGACAAATTATTAACTCTCTAAATCCCATCTCATTTCCCACACACTTATTTTAAAATGACTGGTATTTTCACACCAATTGTCCAATCCAAACTTTGCAGAGAAAAATGAGACCACAGTGAATATAATTGTGACAGAAGCAGAAAAAAAACACCAGAAAATGCTTAGGATACAAGGGGCTAATTATAGGGTTACAAAAAGCCTCAGACATGGTCTTTGGCTACTTTCGACAATAATTTACTTGAAATTAAATGAAGTGGTATGTAACATAGGAAGCAAACAGATCACCAATGTCTGAAGCTTCTGGTATTAATGGAGTCCTTAGCCATTCAGGAACCAGGAAGCTGTGAAAGCTTTCTCCTGATGCTTTCAACTGGTTTGAGTCTTACAAATATTAGTAATTAAAAAAAGTATCTTACTTTTCGCAAGGACAGGAGGAAACTAAAATTGCCTGGCTTTAACTAAACTAAAGCTTTTTCTTTTAAATTTTCTGCGGGGAAAAAGGTTTTTAGAAGTCATTCCAGTCTCTTCTCACTGCCATGTAAAAAGGGCAGCTCAACCTGGCCTTGTGACAACTAAGGCGGTTATTTGTTTGACTAGCCTGCAATCAAGCTGTCTGATGTTGGTAACACGCGGGATGAGGGCGTTCATCGTGGATATTTACTGTTACTGTTTTGCTGTCATCTGATGTTTACAGAAGATCATCACTGGATGAAGCGTACCTGTTTTCGCTCAGTTTACAGAGATTTGCAGGAATGACGGAGTCAAATAGATAAAGCCTGATCCCAGCCCTGGCTCACCCTCGTCAGGCAAAACATCAGCTCTTAGGAACAAAATAGATTACATACATATCTGTCCCCTTGGCAAATATGAGTAGGCTCCATGTACTGTCAGAAATAGAGAATGTCAGAAATGGAGAATTTTGGCTTGCTTTAGTGGATGAAACTTAAGAGAAACCCAAATGGCTGTGTTGGGAAGGACTTAAGAGTGTCAAGAGCAGGGATGCAAATAGAATTGCACAGGTTTTTCCTCACAGACCGACAGATATGAAGTGAAATGCCAGAACGAATGGGGCGGAACAACACTGCTGCACACAATGGAAAATTGTCGCTCTCTTCTATTACTGAAACAAAGGGAGCCTTTTTCTTCCTAACCAATAATTCACAGCAAAAGGTACAGAACCATTCAGACAGGTATGCTCAGACATACTAACCATGTCTGAGCATACCTGTCTGAATGGTTTTGTGACTCCAGGTAAATGGTGGAGGTGTGACATGCTCAGTGATCTGTTACTATTAAAACATTTCCTTTTTTAAAAAACATTTTTGCAAATATGCATTTGATGTTTGTTTTTTTTTGTTTTTTTTCTGTAATCTGCATCAGTCAATAGACCAGTCCCGGCTTCCAGCCCTGTAACTGGTCGGTTTCCTTTCATTCATTTCCATCAGCTGTGGACCACACGAACAGATAAGCTCGTTAAGACACTAGAAACAGGTGCGCACAGTTGCGCCAGTCGGGAAGTAAGGCAGGATTCACAAAGAATCATGCATATGGTAGCGTTTGAAAATCCTTCCCACGTCAGGAACACTCCCCAGGACAACTTTGGGTGGCGCCAGAACGCAACAAAAGAGGAAGAGAATGGGTGGTGGGGTCCACACAAGTAAAGGTTTAATCTGCGCAGAGCATCGCTCCGGTTTCGGCCGCATCCCGGATGATCCTTGTTTTCCACGAGTGTTTGGGGTCGCCTTTCTCGCCGCAGACTCAGACAGAATCTCCCAGCGTCTCTTGAGGAAACGTTCCGGCGTCTGCGCACGTCTGCCTGCGTTGGGGAAACAAACGCGGGCAACTTTGTCCGACCGGCGCTGCGCAAAGGAAAGTGAAGCACACGCACCAGCTGAGGGGAGAGCTCCAGAGGAGAGTCTCGGCGCCCAGGAGATTCAAAGCCATCTCACTTTGAAGATTAGAGGGCTGACAGCGTCTAAAGGACACTAAGAGCATGGATTAGGCAGTTCAACCTAACCTACTTCTCTTCACTCCCACATCTTGTCCTGAGTATTTGCGCATGCAATGACCTTTGGTGCACTTGGATTGCAGCGGGTACGCCCGTGAGGTAAGGAAATATATCCATTTTCTTAACGATATCTGAGTGAACTGCGGGTATGAAGTTGTTCTCGGGCGATGAATCCACTCCAAAGGCGTGCATGCGCTTAATTGACGCCTGTTACGCGCGTAGTTGCCATCTGAAAGCTTTGAATATATTAATGCCACCGAAAAGCATATGCAATTTGGACAGCCGGAGGATTCTTGATGGTGCTTTTACATACATAAAAACCCGTGAAGGATCGAGAAAACATCGTTCCACTGTCGGCGAAGCCCAATTTGCAGGATGAGCACCAAAAAAATGCAGCCAGCCAGTTCATGCATCGTTTATCTATTTTTTTATTTTTTTATCCGACGTTTTAACCCGCGTTGCTGCGTGACTATAAGGCGATAAATCTTACATTTACTGTTGTCAAAATAGGTGATAAACGATTTGTCTTCAGGCTCTTCCAGGTTAACATGTCAGCAGGACAGTCTGGACAGCTTTTTGCTCTTCTAATGTCAGAAATAAATTATTTTCATTATTTTTGGGTTGAGGAGATTTGGTTCAGACAAGACACCGTGCTTATTTTAAGAACCCGGGACAATGATTACAGGGCAGATTGTATCGCATCAGCTTTTAATAATTCATAATTTGTAGTTCACCAAAGGAAACACGCAGCAGCAAAGCCCTAAAATAGATTTAAGTCCATGTGCATATGAAACATGGAAGCCCACTTTCATCTTCCTCGACTGCCGTTGGCCCATACACAATTATTCAAGCAACACATGTGAGCAAAAACAACACGTTTCTGTATTACTGGATGACCCCCCCCCCATATCGGCCTCCCCTCATTGCGAGGGGATCTGCTCTTTTGGTGAAGTTTTATCTCTGATTATTCCCACAGTACTTTCTCTGAGGACTCCAGAACAGAATCCAACCCTGATTTTTGGCGCATATCAACATCTGACTGCGCCTGTGTGCTTGTTAGAGCTGCATACTAATACATTTATCCAGCAATATTCATCCAGTGATATTAAATCCGCAGTCCCGCTCCTTGCCGTAAAAACAATTCTTTTGGTCATCTCAAGAGATGAGTTTTTTTAAATGGTCACCTTTTCAACAGAAGTTCCTTTGTGATTTTTAGACCAGAAATCGACATTAATTTGTGCAAGAGAGCGAGAAATTTGCAAGGAAAATCTAAAGCAATTGACCAATCTTATGAAATTATAGATTTGTCTGTCAACACATCTGTGTTGTGCTCGCCACAGAAATTCCAGTGAAATTGTGATATATTGAGTTCATTCTCTATTAAAGCCGCTCACAGCTGGTACAGAATGCAGTTGCTCCAGCAAGCATCAACACATCACCCCATTTCTGGCCTCCTTCCACTGTCCCTCTGTCACTTTCAGGATTCACTTTAAGATTTTATTGTTTGTTTTTAAAACCCTTAATGGTTTGGCACCAATATAATCCGGACCTCCATAAATATTTATATCCATTCAAGGTCCATGAACCAGCAGCAACTCTTCATCCCAAAAACAAGGCTGGGGTGAACGTAGACCAGAGCTATGGAACAACCTATGGCCTCCATCCTACACACTTTAAAATCTTGCCTTTAGAAGTATTTTTACTCTAACCCAGAATGAGAGTCGTGTGCTCTGTCTTGGTCTGGTTTTGGTCTTTTACTGTTTTGTTTCTCATTTGAGTTTTTGTGCTTTTATTAATTTGACCTTATTTTACATATTTCATGTACATTGGTGGTTCTTTTTTTTTTTTTTTTTTAAAGTACCATATGAATAAAGTGTGTGTGTGTGTGTGTAAACCCAAAACAATCTAAAAACAAATACATTTCAGATCCCTGTTGCTAATTTCTGAATATATCTACACCAAACACATTAGACCTTGAAGCATGTTGAAAAATTAAAAATATGGTGAATTTTTAAGCTTTTTGATTGTGGCTTTTGCATGTGTGAACATCATTCACACATACACAGTAATCCTGACTTGTGCAGCTTCTGGCTACATGGTGCAAACTCGGGGAAAGCTGATGTATGAATACAGCAACAGGAACTGCAGTGGACTATAAAAGAGAAATAGGTTGGTGTTTTAATGACGAACAAGGAGGATTTAAAGGACCCGAGGAGATGCAAAAGAGTTTGAAAATGATTTAAAATGATCAAATTATCGGATCAAAAGTCAGGACAGCTTTGAGTTTAAATCTATATTTGAATGGGTTCTATGTCAACTCCTGACTTCAACTGTGTTTGTTAAATGAGGGATGAAGAGTAGCGGCTCGGCTCAGACACACTCCATTGACATTCTGCTTGCAACACTCACCATAGGCATCCTATTGTCACGGCCTGCTCAGCGGGATCACATGTGATGATTGAGGCAGGGAAGAGCCTTGAAAGTCAGTTTGGGAAGAAACTAAAGGTTAATTTACGGGACGTTAGAGCTGGGGTTACAAAGATGAAGAGTCTAACACTCGAGGAGGGTGCGAGTAGGGGGAAAAAAAGTCAAATTACTGGATGCAGAATAGTAGGATACAGAATTAACATAAAATCCCCTTCAGATTAATGGATCCTTTCTAGAAATACTCAATGAAGGTGCGGCATTACTGCTGTTTAATATTTCAAAGGATGCAAACACAGTTGTAGATGCAGGTGAGCCATAGGTTTGGGTGTGTGCAGCATCTGTCGGGAGCTGCAGACCCGCTATGAGAGAATTAGTTGTGCTGACGGGGTAGAGGTGCACCAGTCTGCAGTGTTCCATCTGTGAGAGACAGCCTCGTGTTTGTCCTGACAAAGTCCACAGCTGTGGGCATTAACGCCGCTCTGTCAGGTAGGAGAGATCAATTCTCAGTTTTATTCCCAAAAACTCTTTAACTCAGATTCATTAAAAATTGACTTTCTTTAATCACGTTAGTCAGCATCCGACGCACCTCCGCCGACTGCCGTTCACGTCTTCGACGCACTCCGACAATCGAGATGTTCAACAAAACGGTGAGAGGAGCAATCAGACGTGGAAGTGCCGCAGCTGAACGCTTGCTAAAACACTGAGCAGCTGAGGGGAGCAGTTGCTCCCGATGAGTCCTGACTGAGCAGAAAAGCCCGAAAAAGAAAAAAAAAAAACACATCTCCAGTGAGCAGCTTCATAGCTGGTTTCAACCCTGTAGGTCAGTTAAGTCCGGCATAGGCTACACCTATCTGTCCATTGTGGATTGTGTCGTATGACATCACAGTATACTGATGTAATATGGGGTCATATTTTATGTCATTAAATCCAGAGAGGTTTTTTGGTAAATTTTCTCTTAACACTAATGCGTGTTAACTGAATTCCCTCATAGCAGAAGGATTCTGGCTCAAGTCGTTCTTTGTGGGTTTTGCATGTTTTCCCCCCCATCTGCCTGAGTGGGTTTTCTCCAGTTGGAGGTTGATTGGAAACTATAAATTCCCCCCAGGGGGAGCTGTCCAGGGTCTTGAACACTGGGACAGACTCCAGTACTGCATACCACAGTGTTTGGCAGGGCTGCACTTGGTCAGAAAATCAGCCGTGGCATTTTTGTTCCAGACCAGCTCCAGACTGCACCTCTAGTATTTAAAAAAAAAAAAAAAAAAAAAAAATCATGCGTTTTTAGTGCCATTTTTTCTATAACATTGTCAGACTCCTCACCTAACCAGGCTCACATGCTGTCATTCTGTTAGCCGAATCCATCCAGCATGACTGACAGTTAACCATTGGGCAAGGCAGCCACGCAGCTGGGCAACAGGTGACATAACTGACCAGTTGTTGAGGGGGGCAGTGAGCACCTGTGTGCAACGTGGCCAGTCCAGCCCTGATGTTTGGGGAAAAGTGCCGCTAAAAAGACGGATGGATTAGAGTAGCTAGAAGCGTGCAATGCTGAAGTAAATCAAATTTAACAGAGCCGTTGAGTGGAAAAGCAGCTTTAGATGCTGGACACACTCTTTGCTCTTGTGTTAATGATGTATGTGACATCTGACGAGCTAACAGTTAAATACATCACTGCAGCAGCAAAGGACACCGAGGAAGAATGGCACGTGCCTTAATTAACCGCAACCAAAGTAGAAAGTTAAGAAATCAATCTCGGCAGTGGCCCCTAACAACGATAACCTTTGGAAGTGCGATGAGTTCAGAAGTTTTAGTTGGCCCTGGAAGCTTCCAGCTTCACTGTGCAGAGTCAAATCTCCCCAAATTTGCTGCTACTTGCCTTCCAAATCAATCGAAGTCATAAAAGGCCTGTGGGCTAAGTAAGTTTGTGCTTTAAGCTGAATTGATTTCCCTTTAGGACAGTTGGGCTTGGTGTCAATAAGAGAATTAGTCTCAGGTTTGCTTTTAATGGCTGTCAGAGTAATGTGCTAATCATGATTAACTACTGTTGTGGTTTGTCTTGCACAAGATATACAAGAGCATCCAGCAAGTTTTATTTCAGAAAAGAGGGAAATAGGAGAGAATCATAAACGGCGAGCGATGAGTTTGGCGTAGGGTAAGGTCTATATTATTTTAACCATGTTGTAAAGAAGCAAATCTCTCATGTGTAGTACTTTTCTCCCTTAATATGCTTTCAGATGCACTCTCTGCTTGTCCATATGTAATAAGCAGTATATTTTGTGTCATCCTGTCGTAGGCGTGGTAGTGAGAATCGCATTAAGTTAATAATTCAAGAGGAGCTCGTGGCTGGCTGTGGCATACAGACGGAGAACATGACATCAGGGTGTTATAAATTTTCAGCCTCGTAGCGGTCTGAGCAGAGATCGACTGCAGAACTCTATGCCTGCGTCCTCATTGAAGCGTGAAGCAAGGCAGGAGGTGATTTCCTGTGTGATGTCATCGTGACAACACCAGGGGTTTCAAAATTAAAATCAAGGCAAGTTGATAGAATATTGAAAGCCACTTGTAGGCAGAGAAGGCGTCGACTTCCTCCTGCATGGTGACATACAGTGATGGGCTGTTCCATCTGTGGTGTTCCTCTGGCGTGGCTGTGGGTGCTCCTGCGGCTTTTTGCCTCTTGGGCTTCAGATATTACTGCTGGTGAGGCTTTATCAGCCTTAGGCGAATGTGTTTGTGGACTCACGACTGCAGTCATCAGTCTCTTTGTTAAACTGTGAATATTGAGATGAAGTCCTCTCGTAGACTGATCACCAGAGCATATTGGTGAAGGGCAGCGGTTATTAACAGCACAAGCCTTCTGGTGATTAGGACCAGGATGCGCATCCCCAGAGTGATGTCGTGGGTGCCTGTAACTAACAGAGGAGCAGCCTGTGTGTTAGTCGTTAAAGTTAATAGCCTGTATCAAACTGCAAAAGCGACTTGTTGATTTTCATCCACCGCTTGGTGCATATCAGCGTCCAGGAATCGTTTGTTTTTGGCCCGCTTCCATAAAGATCCAGGGTCCAATTTGTGTGAACTCGGTTTCACAGTCGCAATTTGTCCCTTTTAAAAACGTCCCCCCAGACATCTGTAGGAGACAGATTCAGGTTCAGGAGTATGCTTGTTAGTTTAAATAAATATTTACTCCAATCCATACATGACACCAATAGAATGACGGGGTATGAATTTCCAGAGCGCGTTAAAGCCCGACTAAGCACCGGCTGCACCGTTTGTAAGTGCAAGATTGTGGCAGTGTTTTAATTTCACACTTGAGCAAGAGTATTTATCTGGCTGATGTGGTGGCTCACGCTACGTATTCTGCAACTTTGCTGTCAAAGATGATAACGCGTAGCTTCTGTAGTCTGCTTTTTACATTTGAATAATAAAAATACACAGATTTTTACGGTGTTGCATATCTAATATAACCACATAAGTACGAAATGTGGAGCTTCGATCCTGTTTTGGAATCTAGAAAAAAATTTAATATTTTCAAAGAAATAATGATTTAATCTTCAAAATATTTAACTATAACGACCTCTTGTTTGTGAACTTTACCCTCTTTGACAAGCAATCTCTACCCAGTTTGAATCAACTGAATGGTTGGCTGACAGCAACTTTATTTGTGCACCAAAAACCTCATAAATATTGAAAAATTGAATGTTTGATGGCACGTTTAAGCAAACTCTGGTCTCCAGCCACATGTTGGTCCTTGTTTTATGTGTCCAGTGAGACCATAACGAGTGCTGATAAACACAGATCTATGTCTTTCATAACTGGGTCCAACTGGAGGGTTTCTTTGGGTGATTGCATTTTCATATTTTTCTCTGCAGCCTTCGTTGGCAGCGTTTATGGCATGAAGCTGGAGGGCTGATATTTGAATTCTTATCGACTAAAACAAATAATTGCGATCGCTGCCTGAATATTCCTGCCAAAAACAAAAAGTGAACAATTTGTTTAGCTTGAGTGTGTCTCCCAAGGACGCAGTCGCCGCAGGAGCTCAGCCTAGTTCCTGTATGAGCACTGCTTCCCACTGTTAGCTGCATGCAGAGAAGGACTTCATAAGAAATATGTCTTTTTTTGGACTTTGATTGCAGGTCCAAAGAAATAAACATGTTATAATTACTTGTGTATTTTAATGATGGTCTGTCTTTTGCCCCCTATACACAATGAAAATTGATAAGCTAAAGTTTACTGCAATAAAGTTTAAATGTAAATGAGTGAGAAAACTTTCTTTGTGAGTGACTTTTTTTTTCATTTGTAACAGGGACTCCAGCAGTTGCCTGCAGCAAGTTGATCACACCATTACGACTGGTGTCAGTAACGGTTTCATTTTTTAAGTGAATGTTTGAAACTGTGTATGTTTTTTAAATGGAGCCTCCATATGGTGGCACCTGCAGCTCAGGGGTTTTGCACGTGGGTCCATATTAAGATTGGACCCATATGGAGCAACCTGAATGCAGAAATATGTTGAATCAGTCAATGTGCATATCAGATTAGGCAACAGTGTTGCATCTCACTGATAAGAAAGAAATATGGTCCCTAAACATTAACCAGGGCCAGAATGTGGCTACAGAAATGGAAATATCTTCACTGTTGTTGAAAAACTGCCCTAGAACATGAGGAAGTGTATTACGTAGCCCAGGGATGTCCAAGCTATTCCGCAATGGGCTCTGTGGCTGCAGGTTTTTGTTCCAAACAGTCAAGCACCCTCAGTCTGACCAATGAGCTGTCTGAAGACTCAGATGAGTTGATTAAATGAGTCAATCTGGTGTGGTGTTGCTGGGTTGGAACAAAAACCTGCAGCCACACGGCCCTTTGTTGAAGAGTTTGGACCTCTCTGACATAGCCCATCATCTTGTATATCATTATGATTAGACATTTTTGCCATCTTGAATTAGGGTTTATTTTTGATACATGACCAAGGATAGAAGAGTAAAAACATAGAATTGACAAAGTTAAAAATACTGGCCCCCACCACCACAGATATGGAGACATGTAAGGCTGCAAGTATCAGCAGCGACGAACTTGTGGGTTTAAAACCTTTTGTTTAATTACCTCTGACATCCTGGAAACTCTTACTGTGTCTGCAGAGCGTTGATAAAAGAGCGAGTCAAGTGGTCACCTTCACCTAATTAACTACACTTTCTATCATTGTAGCTTCGGAAGGCTTGACTCAAATATAATGGTACGTCAAAACACTGACTTCTAATTAGAAAAGCCCATCGTGCATCTAGGTGAGGTGTGAAAAAGAGCCCAGTGCTGTGTGATGTAAATGGTCAAAATAAAAGTTGTCTCTGTGGAAGATGATTTATGGAATTTAGTCTTAATGGGGCAAACCTGAGGGATTCTCTGTATCACATACTGATTGCGCAATCCTGCACCGCATGCACAGTGTTGACTGCAGCAGTTAATCATGGATGTGCAACACAAAGAACTGAGAAGGTTATCTTCTACCTTTTTCCTCTAAAAAGCAGGTAACAAAGACTTGTGACTTTGCTCTCTTCATCTTGATCAGGCTCCTTTTTAAAACCAAAGTGCACAGAAGTTCACTCTCAACCAGATTATTTATTGTTGTGTTTGGTAGAAAGGTTGTGTTGCCTCACTGCCTCATGATTCACAAATCACACCGCAGCCAATACAGACAGGAAAGAAATTACCTGTTTTTTTTTTTTTTTTTTTGGTACACTGAAGTGGATTTAGTCTCTAAAGACCTCACTGGTCCATTAATCTGTGGCTATAATCACCTCTGATCTAAATACACACATACACACACACACCTACCTAAAATCAAATTTATTACTGAGCCGCATAAAAATATCACTTCATTCTCCAACTGAGCTTTAGAAATGCTAACACTCTGGCATCATGTGTAAATGTGCTGCCTTTGTGATTATTTCCATGCCACAGCACATTGTTATTCCATATTACAGTTATAGAATAGGAACACAGTCGAATAACTGATAATACAGCGACTGTACTGTACCTCATTCCAGTTTTCTCTCTCCTCGCAATAATCACTGTGGTGCTTGGCTTATCCTACTCTTCCCTTATTTTGACATTTCATATCACACATTTCATTAATCTGGCCTAGCGCAAAGCTGAGGATGCTGTTTGAACATGACAGGCTCGAGGGGATGCAGAAGCAAGGCTTTTAATGAAGAGGGCAAGGTTTTAGTCTGGAAAATGAACCCCAACAAAGAGTGTGAATTACTTTGAAGTTGGTGTAAGAGGCTCAATTAAACAGGAGAAAATGTCTGTACTTTATTGTTATGAGCCTAAATCCTTAACCTCAAACACACCTCAGATTTCTGTGCTGACATCCATGCTGCCGAGCACGATGCATCTTCTGTGTGTAGGATATGGCCGCATGCACCATGTAAAGGCACAGGGTCGTGGCCCATTGCCTGATCAGCGAGTGGGAGTACACTCAATAAAGAAAATGACCTTTTGGTTGACTGGAAGTAAAATCTCCTCTCCATGTGTAAACTCCCATCTGGCTCCAGGCATTACAAATGCAATCCCCCAGAGCAGTTTGATTTTTTTTCTACAAGACAGCATAAATGAAAAGTATAATTTCTCCCAGTTTGTTTAGCCTACTATTTCAGCGAATGGGTCATCCATGGTGTGACGCTGGACATGAATATATACAGCTCATTCCCACCCCCGCTAATAATGAAGCTCTGTGAAATGGAATGAGTCAAAGACTTTACAGTTTCTCTCTTGGTGTCTGTTTTGATTTCTGATGATTTGATTGCCTGTTTCAATGACAGTACCCACATTTGGCTGAATTTCACTTTAAAATGATGCAAAAAGTGACAAGTGAAACATATCAGTTATATGTGTGATGACCCAAGAGTGCATGATGTACTCAACAGATTTAGAATAGTAGAAAAAATGGTAAGACTAAGTCTTATTTGCATCAGAATTAAACTTGTATTGCTGAGTTTGTGTATTCTCTGGCAGACTGATGGCTCATACTGGAGTGCTGCCTTCTTTTTTTTCTTTTTTAATAAATGTCGGTCCAGAGTTTACTCTGGGAAATGTGTGTGGGGGGGGTTAAAGGAATGGCAAAATAGTGACGTACAAACATTGATTTAATATTTATTTTCCTAAAAAAAACTCCAAATACAATTTCCACACCATCCTGCAGACGAAACGGAAGCCAGAAGAGGCTCTCTGGAGTGGTTAAAAAAAGCTCAGCGGATAAAACACCTGATATTATCATCCTTTGCATCATGTGTATTGATTTTAATTTCTTAAAGTTTCTTAAAGAGTTCACTTTATTCTGCTTTGATGGGTCTCATCTTTCTCATCTTTTTGATTTTGTTTTTTTAGACACTCAAGATATTCTTAACATGCTCTCGTCTAATTCCTGAATTATCCTTGCAACTCTGGTATATAACCCTCCATGTTTTCTATCATACAGCATGTACACATGCTTATGATAATTTCGTGATAAATTCCGACAATTCTCTTGGAATACTGAGTTCCTGCGGTAATGTGAGTCTCCTCAAAGCATTAAGTTTGCCTCAGTGTTATATTTGGTGCCGCTTTCTCAAAATATCTTCAAGTCTGCTGGGTCAAGAAGATAGATACTTTACAGCAGGACTAATATTTGTTTTAAAGTCCCTTTGGGAATTTGGAGATAATCCTCTTTCTCCATTATTTCCTCTCCTTCCACTGGCAGTAAAACAGCTTCACAGAAATATCAAATCTCTGTGTTTGACTGTAGCACCAGAGTTCTCAGGGTTAAAAGGTGTTATCGCTTCATTTAGACTTATTTATGTGTTTATCTATTTACTTACAGCAGCTAGTGTTGGTTTGTCTTATGTTTTTTGCAGGGTTGGAGTGGCGTTGCTGCTAAAAGGATGCGCTTGAAATGAAACTTGAATGCTAAACACACACTAATGTAAATGGTGGTAGTTTATGTAACATTGTAAAAATAGTGATAACATGCACTAATGTCAAGTCTCCTGTCTTTAAGGATCTATGGATCTGGATGACCTTGCATAGATTTGATAATGCTCATGCAATCACAGGAATGTTCTGACATTCAGCAGGGTTCCAAATGAGTAAAATTCTAACCCATGAAGCAAAACTAATGTGAGGTGAAAACCTTTTAAACACGGGCAACGCAGCCCAGAGCATACCGATTATTTATCATCAGAGTATAACAATATTGTGCGAGGAAAAACTGTTTGGTAATTTTCAAGACAGATTATGTGTTGTTTTTAATAAATTAAGGCATATACTGCAGCAGAGGCCAGACAAGAAATGGTCTAGGAAGCAGGTTCAACAAACTGGTTTTAAAAATAAATCTAGGTGCAATATCCTGCACTAATGAAAAAAAATGGACTCCCATAGCCAACAGATTTACCATGGCAACCAAGGACAATTGGTCATCATTATTGGTCATTGATGATGTTTTGTCAAAATGGCTCCAAAATTGGTTTGAAAACTACATTTAATATTGACTCTGGTGGGAAGTGAAAGTACATTTTATGGTTGCTGTGACTTTGGATATGTAAAAGAATTTCATCCGCCTCTAGCTAGCTTTATTTAATTATCTGAGCTAATTTGGACTTTCTTGCAAAAACAGACGATTGCAGCCCCTTTTCCAACAGTTTTAATGGCTTTTACTTCCCACATTTGTGACATTTCATAATAAATATAGCTTTTCCTTGGCCACAATCACAAATTCATTGAAGCTTTTATCACCCTTGTGCTAATTAAAGGCTTTAGTTATAATTTGTACTGATGGGAGACCGTATGTTGATACATTCGTAAAGAGAGGTGGTGTATAGAATAACCTTTTATAGACAATGCAGCTCCACAAGGAGTGGAAAGTACAAGTTGTTTTTCTGAGGAAAGGAAATACCCACTTTTTAAAAAGCCACCCAAGTTGAAAGGAGTAGGATATTGGTGAAATGTTATGTTTTGAAAGGTAAAAAACCCACAGAGCAAAATCTGTCTGGACCGCAAACATCAAAATTGGCTAGTATTAAAATGCAAACTACCGGTGGTGTTGTTGATCCTTTCACCACCTGCAGTACGTCTGCTGCAGATTCTTTGGTATTAATTTTTCTGACAGTAGAGTTTTATCATTCCACTGTCCTGGAGAGTGTTTGCGGCAGTACGATACTTCAGGTTGTCTCCCACGCAGTTAAAAACACTGATTCTGACAGCATCTGCACAGCAAGAAAAAGGAAGTTATTTAGCACTCGTGGTGTTATTTCCTCCTGGACATTATATTTCTGATCAGATGAATGAATCTGGGATGTTTGATTGGAAGTTGGAGCGTTTTTTTCCTGCATTGTTTGAGCTGAAGTGCTCTTTTACTATTTTCCAGCAGATAACAGAAGCGCCTCAGTCCAATCAGCTGCAGGTCACCATGGGTGACATCAGGGACGCATTCCCCTTCTTTCCACACTCTCGTGAAGGAAAAAAAAGAAAAAAAAGGCGGTGACTTTCTTGCAGAAGTATCTGTTCTTTCCAGAAGGGAGGGAAAAGGTGCTTATTTTGACCAGATGCCAGATCTCTTTTCAAGACTAAATAAATCTCTTGCTCTTTGAAAAATTATTGATGAATAAAGCAGCACTCGGGGGCTGAAAAATCTTGGTATCCACCCCCCCCCGTTTTGCTGTTATGCAAAAAAAAAGTCAACAGATTTCAAACCGTCCATCTCTTACGTTTCCTCCCACTCTCTCTTCCACAGTTCCGCTGCTACT
Organism: Lagocephalus sceleratus; assembly: GCA_911728415.1. Classification (NCBI taxonomy): domain Eukaryota; kingdom Metazoa; phylum Chordata; class Actinopteri; order Tetraodontiformes; family Tetraodontidae; genus Lagocephalus; species Lagocephalus sceleratus. Next base: position 6,706,165 of record CAJVRN010000040.1, read on the forward strand.
TCCCTTTGGCTTTTTCCTTTATCATGCTCCCTTTCTTGCCCCGCTGCTGTCATTTCCTCTTCTCCCCCTCTCCCCTTCTCGCCTCTCTCCTTTGCTCGGGCTCCTTTTGAAGTGCTAAACAATGAGAGGGAGCCACACTCCCTGTTCAGCTTGCAGGGAAATCTGAGCTGAAACAGCACGGTTCTGTCTCCACCGCCACAGGTGGACGGGGGCGGAGACGGCGGCATCAAAAGTGCGGCCGGCGTGCGGTGACAATAACAGTATCTGCACGGAGCCTTCATCCTCCGAGCTGTCAGCTCACCAGATCAGCACAGCATGGTTGAATGCTAAAGCTAATGTCCATGCCTGTCTCTGTCGCTTCCACTGTTGAAACCTGACAGCTATCTGCTTCCTCATAGGTTTCCTATGAGACTATAAAGGCGTGATTACGGAGCCCTTTCATGCCCAGGAAAAGGCTTTATATTGTTTTATATTTTTTTCACTTTCGAACGCCACATAGAAAATAAATGCACTTGTCCTTCTTCCACTTGCCTCCCGCACAACCACGTGGTGATGAATGCTCTTCATTACGGAGCAGTACAAGAGGAAATGAAGCAAAACCTGACTTTGAGAAGCAATCAGCGGCCCGGCCATATTCTGTCACCCGTCGAGGCACATGACATGTGTTCATCCACTCCTGCAGGTTTACTCGGGGCTGCGTTTCCCTGCCTGTTCTGATGCTTCCTCTCACCTTCACACATTTGTCTTTTCTGTCTGCGTCTGTCACGTTTCAATAATTCATCAATGCCAGCGCGAGCTGCACGGCCGCTCTCCGTCTCACAGCGCAGGCTCAATAATTCGGGTCCCATCAACCTCCTTTAATATCAGCCATCCATCTCTCCTTCTGGGTGACGTGATGAATTCCACCGAGGCGTTTGCCACCACAGCCAGAAATGCAAAAGCATTTTATTTCAACCTCATTTTATTGAGTTCATATTTATGTCAAATTTACGTCTCCTCTGCTCATACTTACTGTCTGGTTTATTGGCAGCAGTGATTTCAGTTTTATTTAACGGCCGTGCACGCTGTTTAGGCTAAAGATGTTTAAAGCACCTGCAAGCAGCTGAAATTGGCCAAATTATGTTTGTATTGATGTCAATAATTATTGAGATTAGTCAAAATGTAATGGTTTAATTTCACATAGCAATTTCTTTCAAACAAACAGCCGGTGTGTTTTATTGTGTGATGGATGGAAATAACAAAGGAAAGAGACAAATGACTGACATTTCTAATTTACACAGCATAATTGCTGTTCTTTATTTGGCATCATCATGTGAGGCCCTCGTGACCTTTGCCACCGAAGGCAAACTAGGGAGCCAGATTAGAGCAGACCGTCTCTCACGTTCACGCTGCAGCTTTTTTTAAAATTGTAAATGATGGCTGAGACAGCTGCGCTGATGCCAGCCATCATTTTTAATGCATTCGCACACACGCTCGTAGAGCCGTTTTCAACAGCTTCCTGACACATGTCAGTCAAAATTCCATGACAAATATTCATTTCCTGATGAAGGGAGTGAAGAAGGAGAAATGTAAAAAGTAAAGAAATGATAACTGCTAATTCAAATTCCTCTTTCAACGCCTCGATGTTTTCCCCACGCATCCTTTGCAGCAGAACTTCTAACACACCGCATGTAATTGTTTTGCGACCTTCTTGTTTTCCGTTTCTGCCACAGCGTACCGCAGGCGAGGAAGGCGTGAAGTTGTTTTATTAATAGTTTGTGTGCTGACAGAGATTGTTGACTCTTAACAATGAAAAATGTGACTTCGCCCTGTTTGTTTACAGATCAGTGTCATGGCGAGATTTGATTTTAGGTTAAATGAAGCTCCAAAGTGGAGAGAAAGCAAACATATCTCAGCATGTGTGTGTTTCTGTGTGTGCGTGCATGGACAAACACTAAATGCTGCAGCGTGTGTTGCGACAATTTGTTGAAGTTGCATTTACATTTGTAATCCAATTACATCTTGCAGAATGTAATTTGATTGGGTACAGTAAGCAGGCAGGCAGGCAGGCAGATAGAGGGATGACTTTATTTCAGGGCAGAATTAAGTTGGCATGGCAACCAGGTATAGGTAGGTTCCATAAAAACCATCAGTGTGACAACCCATCAATGTATGTATAGAAAGATACAACGGAAACTAACACAAGATCAATAATGTTAAAAGGTCAACACGAACATGAACCAGCAAGTGATACAGATATTGAGATGATATATGATGCATTCAGGGCCTGTCTGTGTTGTACACATGCCATATATTTTGACTTTGGAATAGCGGTATGAAAGGATTGGATTTTCAATCTGAGACCCGTGTCTGAAGGCAGTCTGGGTTTGATGGAGATTTTGTATCTTTTGCGTTTGCAACTATGTGAAGCTCATTTGTTTATCTTTTCTTTTTTTTTTTATAGATTAAAAACTTTCCCAAGTGAGAGAGATGATGTGATTCCAGGAACTTGAATCAGGTAGGTTTTGGTTATTTATTTTCTCTACTTGGATAAAACGTGAGAGATGTCTCTTGGTCGGCCGATGGTGCAGTGGCCTTGCACACTGTCCTCCTCAGACAGTCACTTCTGATGCCATCTGCCTCTGACGGACCGGAGTTCCAGAGATATACTAAATCAGACAGGATGGACCGTCGGGGGTTTTAAAGCTTTGCTTTGCTATGTTTTATTGATGTCCCCAAGTGGATTTGCCCTGACATTTGCTGATGCTCCTGCTTCAAGCAGATCCCCCGCACCCTCACTCTGCTTATTCAGGCTATAATGTGTGTTCACCATTCTTGTAAAAGGTCATTGTTATCTGTATTTATAGAAGTTTAACGCTATCACTGTTTGTTCAGTTCAGAAGACAGAGTTAATGTGTTGCTGTTTTATACAAGTTCTATCAACTTAGAAGGGCCAGAGCTCTGATTGATCTCTGTCACTACCAGATCTTCATGGACTCTCCCTCTTTGCACTTTGCTTTTTGTTGGACCAAAGTGTAAAACCACCAGCTCCTTCTGATCAGTACTGACAACAGCATTTGCTGCTCATATGGATTTTCAGACTTGTTATGTAGAAGAATGATGTAACTCGCAGACATAGAAGCTCGATGCAAATGAGGATTCGTGGATTCTCTCTGGTTCTTTCTCTGTGACCTGTTCGTTCTCTTATTCACCCAATTTTTTTTTTTTTTGTGTAATTCAGAATTCAAGTTTTGCATTTAGGTTGTGGTCATATGAATCTGAAGTCGCGGCACAAGGAGCCTCATTTGCAACCCACACAGTGAGTGACAGGTTCAGTTACGTCATGTGGTCTGAAGAACAAAGGATGATGAAGAAAAGCGAGGGGGAGCATAAAGAGGCGGGGGGGCAGGAGGAGACGGGGACTGCGGGGAATATGTTGTACTTTGAGAGAGTGGTTGGAGTGGAACTGGGTCTTGATGAAGATTTCTTCCCATCATTCAGCATGTACAGTTGAGCACATGCAGCAGGCTCATGTGTTGCTAGATTGGAAGCCGAGGATGGAAGGTTGCATGGGTCACTCATGAATCACATGTCAGGGAAATGACAGCTGATGTTGCTCAAGTCGGTGAATTTTCATCTTTTGTTCGGGGGCCTTCGGCAGAATTTATTTGTGTTCTTCACATTTGCAATTTTTTTTTTCTTTCAAGTGATTGCCATGTAAACGAGTTCCTATGAAATAATCTATGTCAAGGTTCTACCACATGTAATCCTCTTTCCATAGAGACATACTGAATTAATCTCCTTGTAGCAGTAATCAGAACACTGCCTCCCTTTTTTTTTAATGGTCACTTCACTCAGCTCCAGTTTCATTTGGATGTTTGTAGCAAGCAGAAATAATGCAGGGAGACGGTGGTCTTACCCTAATTGTTTTATTAATCTAATTATTTACCATGTATTAAACAGCTGCTTGTTTCCTTCACACAACTATAGTTGTGAATGCTTTTAGGCAAAAATTTCATGGATAAATGAGAAACTTCCAGCGATACCCTCACAAATTGCAAAATAAGAAAGGTTCAAGGAAATTTATTTATGTCTGCTAGCTTTAACACCAACCACTAGGGGGCGCTAATATAAGAAGCATGCCAATCTTACCTGGTTACTGAAACTATCTATGAGGACTTATTTTCCTCTTGATTATTTTTAACAATTACAGTTATTCTAAATAACATGCAAACATATCTGCAGGGCAAATCATTATGTCTTGTCAGTCATGATTGGCTTTGTGGAAGTTTACACGTGAGCCTCACGGTACCTGGCAAACAGTAAAATTGAGTTTGAATTCACTTCATTTGTTTCCTCAGCAGTTTGCTGTGTGTCCTTTCCGCCTGTGGAGCTCTCAAAATCCAGAGCACACCATAAACATGAATCAAACCTCTGTCGCATCACCTCCCTCAAATTGAGTGAAAGGTATTTTATAACTGTCGGGAATTCCAGACCCACGCCGCACATTCCTGCAAGCGCACATGTTCGGAGAACTGGGAAAAGAGGGGCTTGGAAACGAACCAGTGGCTGCCTGACTAGCTGGAAATGACAGATGACAGAGTGATCTGTGCAGATGGAGTGTGTGCTCCAGAGAGGCACAGCCTTTATTGCAGCTCAGTAACTGGTGAAGTTTGATACCTTGAGGACTTTGGATTTGCCAGAGGGTCAATTGAATAAGCAGTCTGATTAACATAAAGGGGGGGGGGGGGTGATTTATCTCAATGGTCAAACAGGTCATTTTCTTTAGTAATTAAGAGTTTTCTTAGTTTGTCTTTCTCTCCTCTCCTGTTTTCACAGCCACATCTTTACCATATCATTATATCAGTTTAATCTCCACATAGCATCTATGTCCTCGGTCTTATCTATAAGTTCCAGACACAAGGAAATGCTGACCTAATGATAGGGAGAGATAAATGAGTGCAAAGATGGGGGCCTCAGAATTCAGGAAAAAAAACAATGAAGTAATTCTGCGCCAAAGTAGCAGAAAGAGATTTAAATTAAAGCGAGAAGTCTCAGATTTGAAGCTACTACAAAGCTAAAATTAAGTTTTTTTTTCTTGGTTAGTCATCATGCTTGAGTGCTGTAAGCCCCCTTGATGCAATAATTACATTTTGACCCTTAAACAGAGAGACTGCTGACAGGCCCCTGTCAACTGTGCTGTTTTGACGTGGGTTTCTTTTTTTTTTTTTTTTACATATTTTTGTATTTTTCTTTCTTTCAACTTCAGAAGTTGAAAGACTGGTCTCCAGTTGAATATGTCAGATCCTCTTGTAGGTGCTAATGGACTCTTCAGAAGTTGCTCTTGGTTGTAAAAGTAATAACCTAGGCTAGCTCTGCCTTAGGTTGCCAGGGTGCACTTGAAACGGAGACGAAAAGGTATGGAGAGAGTAGAAAAGAAAAAAAAATCTGTAAGAGGGAACATTTTCATTATCGCCGTGAGTGTTGCTTTCTATAGCTTCTGGGAATCCAAGTAACAGGTCTGCTGCCAGTGCTCACCTCCCCGTGTGTTCCAATTATCAAAACCCCTTTAGCTGCTATGCCCATGTGAGCAGCATGCAGAGACTGACAGCTGAAGGTTATCTGAATCCAAGTATAACTATAATTCAGTCATTTATGTTTCAATAATTTAAGTTGCATTTATTTTTAAGCTGCAGCATCGAACTGTTGCACATTCGGAGGGAAACCGGCATAATTTCATGCTTCCTTTGCTTCTTTGCGGAGTCCTCATATTTAACTCGGGAATGAATTGATTAAGGGAGATAAAAATGCATTTGTTAAACAAGTTCTGAAGTTGCAAATGCTGAACTGGCATAAAGATCAGCAGTTCTCCTCCCATGTGCATTAATATTTCTGTTTTTGTCTCCTGAAAACCGTGTTCGAGGACGAGCTGCCTTACTGAAAGTTACTCAGAATGTTCTGCTTTCCTTCTTTTCACTCTGTTCTACAGCTCAGATTGGTGTTTAATCTGGTTTCCAGTTTGTAACATTATTCTTTTCCACTTTATGTCCAGGCCTTTGTTATTCATACCCCGACTTTTATGCTCTTTCTCTATAATATTTTAGAATTTTCTATGAAAATTTGGCTAGAAACCAGGCTAAAGTTGGTCAGAAATCTCCTTGTGGGCTAAATCTTTGGTGCAATTTGTTATTGACTGTAATATTTCTATGTGTAACAAATGCTCACATACTTAATTGTTTCATGTTTTACATATTTATCTCTTTGGCCAAACTAGTGTCAACTCTATGTCCATGAAATAGACAAAACCTTTCCCTCTGTTTACCTCTTTATGGACTATAAAAAAAACAAAGAAAAAAAACAAACAAAAAAAAACTCAAAGGCAAAATCATTGTTTGGACCCCCCCTGACATATATTATATACTTGCTGTTGGGTTAAGTGGTGAGTACTTTAACCATGACACGTTTGTTTGTTTGTGGAGATTTACCAGATTTACCTGCACAGCTGCTCCGCTCATGGATTTGCCACACTAAAAGCCTTTTCACACCAGGAATAATTCCTCATGCAGAAAACTCTGCTCGTTATAAAATATAAATTGACTCCAGGTTTGGACTATAAATACTGTGGCTCAAATCTGCAGGCACTGAAGTCCATTTGCATAATCATGCACTTTGTAACTCAACTGAAAAAGACATTGTCAGATTAGCTCTCAGGAAAACATCACAACATGATGTTTAGAGCAAACTAGTCTGTTATTTTCAAATCCACTCTCCTGCAGCCTTCAAGCTTCTGGCCATAGATATTAATGTGATGAGTCAGCTGTGGTGCCCGGGCCTTGTCAGGAAAGAGAGGAACCCTGAATTTAGGGTCTGCATTAAAGAGTGTTAGTCTATTTCTCAGCTGAGCTTACATCAGTACACCAATGTTTTAGATGTCAAAGGATTAGAGTGTAAACGCACCTGAACCCTTGCATATCTCACTCACACACTCTTTTCCCCCTCTGTCCCTCCTTTTATGTCCCATGTGTCTGACCTCGCCAAATAACACAGTCAAGTGTTCAAAAAGCACTGACAGCCTGTGACAGGAGGGAAATATGCTAAGATTATTTTACAACAGGAAAAAATGTACCCAAATGTTTATCATTTATTACTTAAAAAAACATATAGTATCTATATCTAATAGGTTTCAAATTAAAAATGGTGCACTCTGTGCCATCTCCAGATTTAGAACAGCATGCATATCTGTATGCACATATAGATTAATGCATGTATATATGGGGGAGACCCCCACAGGGCAAAAGAGTGAACAGCTGTGAGTTCAACTACAGTCCAACAGAATGATGCTCCAGCAGGAAAAATAGCTCATTTAGTCCCTGTGAAAAACAACGTTTAAGATAAAGCTTCCCTTCGGTCACCGTGTCCTTTTTAGCTTTTTTTTTTAGGTTTTTCCACCTCACCTCACCCGTGCTGTCTTTTTATGCTTGTTGAAACGTACATTCAAAGCTCAAGATTGGGCAGAAAAGTGGTTTCAAAGGATTCTATAAACAGGCGAGTAATTCAGAGTTTTCTCTGAGGCCTGAATGCTTCATTGTTGCATTGATTTAAGCACATGCCATCAGCTGAATCCCTCCTTTTTAAACATCCACAACAGGTTGATTGAATGGTAGTTCTAATCTCACATTGATTTTCTATTCAAATGGGAGACATTCCTTCACTCTTTCTGGGCATTTAAACTTCTAAATAAAATCCAAAATGCTTAAAAGCTAAAAAAAAAAAAAAAGAGATTTTGTTTTAATATTTTGTCTCCACTAGTTTTTGAGTTGGTTTCTCCTAGTCCTCCTCTCATCTTGTCCCTCACTTTTGTCTAATTGTCTCCACTCTCTTCCTCATGCATTTAAACCCTCTTCACTAATAGAAATAGATTTGTCCGGTTAGTGATTAAACTGTTACGTTAACATCAGTCGCAGCTAATGTGGCTCTCTCAGAGTGATTGGAATGGACAGATCATCACTCCACATATTAAACAAATGATACTAATAATGTAACATTTTAATTAATACAATTAAATACAATTAATGTTGTATTTAATCATTGATTAAATAAAACACTGATTTATGTATGAATTAAATCATGAAACCCAGAATATATCCACAGCATTAATTAAGAAAAGTAAGCATTACCTCGCAGGCACATGAACATTAGTATTGAGGATGTTTTTTTTTTATTATTTCACTCCACTTACTAGACTTTTCTCAAGATGTTTTCCATAATCAGCCTGTTCTATGGGGTGCGTTCACTCTTGCACAGACCCTCAGTCCAGCCATGTCTGTGCTGCAACAGAGATAAGAGAGAGAATTAGCAGGGGCCTGATTACTGGAGAGTTTCCTTCCTCATAACAAAACAAGCCAGACCAAGTGGAGGCAGTGGTGTCTTAACCTGGATTATGTCATCTAGGGCAGAGGCAGCAGGGAAAGGGGCTTTTTCAAAAAATATAATTTAACTGCTGCAGTGGGTTCAGCATGGAGCCAACTTCTGACCAATCCTTTGAATACCACTTGATGTTCTGGACCATCCAATTATATTGATTTTAAAGGCATTTTGTGAAGGTCAATGCTGCCTTTATTTATCATGAGTCAGTCTTCCTGAATCAATCATGGGAGACTGAAAGGAATTTAGTGAAAGGACTCATAGATTTTAAGAAGTATGTCTTTCTTTATATCACATTTTTCACGTGAAATCAGGAGGATGTAATCACAAATCGTCCAGTATCCTTCAATGAACTTGTAAAGGTACACCAGTTACTTCCAGATAGTTCAGTTACAGTTGCATACAGTTGTTACGGCTTCCCCCAGTGGCACTATAAGGTGTGTAGGTGTTATAATACTGCCTTTGGGTTCACATAGGCTTGTAGGAGGTGCCTGTAGATTCAGGTAAAAAATCATGTGAAATGCAGTCCCCTCCCCTCCACCGACCACTCAGACTAAATGACTGATTCAAATGTTCAAATATTTTGTCTCTCCGGCGCTTACCATGCATCGATGATTATGATGCATGGATTAAGTGTGCAGGTTTATTTTAATCATTAGCGTTTTTGCTGAAACCATTCCAACTGTCATCCAGTTGATTTTTTTTTTTTTTGTGGGCCTCTACACATGTGGCAAATTGTTCCTCTCTCACTAATTACCGTCTGTTTCTCAAGAGCTGTACACAGACTGGGGCATGTGGTGAATCTGAAGATAAAACAGAATTCTGAGATCAAATCCGTCTTTGTGTGGCTTATTACACCTCTGCCAAGGGTTCGCAGAGATAAAATCGCTGTCTGTGCAGCTGACAAAGAGAGACTTTATGGTGGAGAAGCAGAATGAGAGAACGTGCAGCCAGTGTCAGAATGAGCGAACGTCTGATAACGTTAAGTGACTCGCTCTGAGGCCCAGCTGGGTGACGGCGTGCCCCTTTGAGCCTCCCATCTTTCACTTTCTTCAGACGCGGCGGAGGAGACTTTCTGACACAGGTGACTTTTACAGCAGCGACTCTGATACTGAAGTTGCCCTATTGAAGTTAAGAGCTACAGAGGACCTTACAGTTCAGCAGAGACACAAAGCTGAACACCTCAAGTGTTGTTTCAGTTGGTCTAGAAAACACCACAACAACAGATCTGACCCAGAAGTAGGACAACTTACAGTAAATCGCATTTATTGACCTTCAGTCAGAAATTGGACCCATAGATTCACCAGAATGGCATTGCAATTCACATGCAGTAATAAGATATTGATTAGTTTGACCTTCATGGGTACTTTACCTTGTGACTTTATCATCACGTAGGTTGGATTGTCTTAAATACAGTCATTGTGCCTGTCAGGGACCAAGCAGTACAGAAATGAGTAAAAAAAAATCTTTCAAAATCTTTAACATCCAGGCCTATAAAAGAGTGCTCAGAAACAAAACTCAAAACCACAGCAACAAAGTGAAGGTGTAAAGAGAACAAACTTACCTGACAGGCTAAGGCCACAGGGGACATTTATAGTGGTTTGGTCAAACCAAATAAGACACAAAGGGGAAACAGAAATGAACATTAACGACAACAAATACAGGTGAATTTTGCAGTAAGCTAACGCCCCCCCATCACTCTAGTTTGGTTGGATAGGCAGGTGAGCACATTTAAGGACACTCCTCCTTCAACCACACCTATTACCGCCAGGAAAGACACCCCCACCAGCGTGGTAACTTAGAAGAAATGCAACATAATTGCGTGTCTGTTATATTTAATGTAACGTAAGTTAATCATTGCAGTGTAGAAATGTGTGCACCCATTTAAACAATGTAAACTTTGAATAAGTTGTGGATGACATTTAAATGTTTGACTTAAAATCCAAGCGAACTGTTTGGGGTGTGGCCATCTGCAAATGAAACCTGTGACTCTAGGTTGTGAGGGGTGTGTGCTATATTACCAACACTGTGTGGTTGTGGCCATCACGGGGCTTCAGGAGGCTTCTCATTAGTTAGTCCAGCGCATATCCCGCATATGAAGACAATAGACTTACAGTTTTAGCTGGGCTCACCTTTACTGACCGGTTTAATGAGATTACTGGCTTCGCACGTCATCCACAAAGAGAGAGAGAGAGAGTGAGAGAGAGAGAGAGAGGGTGCTGAAACGGAGATGACCGTGCTTGGAGCCTCTGGCTCGTTAAACCGCCCTAGTGCGCACTGGTGAGGCGCGTCAGACGGGTGCCCTGGCGCCGTGTAACATGGTAAGATGTCGCCTTGCTTTTGTTTAGGGTATAGGCGCCTGCCCAATGCGTAATTTGCCGTGTCAAACCGCGAAGTTCTTTCGGGATGGCTGCAGAAATTTTCACCATATTATACCAATTTCTTGCCGTGAAATAAGCAATCCGTTGGCCATAATGCTGCACCTGATCAGTGTTCCAAGTTGGATTTTTTTTTTTTTCAAACGGAGCGCATTAACTTCTGTGTAATTACTTGCCACCGCATGCGGATGATTGGTCGGTGTCATTCTAAATATTTAATTGAAGCAGCGCTTTGAATTGGGGCCAATTATCACCCGCATTTCTGACTTTCTTCTGCCTCTCCTCATTTGCATATCAAAAAGAGCATTTTTATCGTGAACACGCGTGAATACAATAAGTTCAATGACCTGCTGCGCTGCGAGCGCCTTCAAACCTTCATCCCTTCAACGGCCCGCCAGCTCTCAAATAGAAAAGTAATAAAGTTGAGATCCTGAGGTCAGAATCCAGTTGAGTTGCTCTTTTGAAACTTAATATGCCAAATGAGTGTAGGGGAAAAAAAGGCTAAAGCCCCGCAGATCAGTTCTTTTCAGTGTGGCACAACGCTACACCCAGATGCAGAGGGGGTTGTGTAATACCACTATTTAATGTTGATGAGATTATTTTATTAAGGCATCCTGATGATTATGGATGCATTTTCAGAGTTCTGGGTAACCCTGGTTACTCATTGTTCATTTTTGTCACAGTTGCTTAATAGAATAAGATCCTAATCATTTGCACAACAAATCCATATTCAATTTCTTGCCTTGTTAAGTGCTGTTGTGGAATGTCGGTTATTTGCACTTACTATTTTTTACAAGTTCTTTTGTTCCTGCAACTAAAAAGAAGTCTAATAATTTTGAGGCGATTCACTGATGGGAGGAAACTGGCAGATGGTGAGCACATGCTGGTTTGTTTTCGGTTTTAATCTCCATGGCAGTCACTTCCACTGGCATGAAGAGTTTGTGTAGAATGGACCGTGTATGTTCAGGAGCTGTACTCCAAAAGTTATTTTCTGAAGGATGGCAACATGATTCAGATCAATGTGCAGAACCTTAGAGGCAGGTTCTGCCACTGTGGCTCGGTCAAGTTGTGATTTTAGCGGTTTGCTGCAAGATCGATGGTGTGATCGCCCTCCCCTATACCGCAAGATACAGATCAGGTGTTCTGATGATATCAGTCATTCTGTATATGCTGTGTCCGTGTTATTGCGTGGGTGAATGCAAACTAATTTACATCACATTAAAATGAAACAAATAGGTCATGTTATGAGCAAATCTTACTTAATGCAGCATGTGGTCAGACTACAGCGATGCAATTTTCATTTGTCCTTTTCCAGACATGATACCACATAATATCCATTAAATCATCTCAGTTCCAGGCTCATACTGCTTTCACAAACTGTATTTGTATTTCCCATCACTGTAAGAGTAGCCAGTTCAATTTCAGAGATGCATTGATAATTCATAAAGTGCGTCACAGCAGATAGAAATGAATTTAATTTGGCTTTTACACATGCACATGATTTTCATTGACAAATTAACACATGTGAATGTGAATTTGTGAACACATACTGAAAATAACTGATGTTTCAGCCAGTCTGAACATGCTGTACATTATTCATGTGCTGTTTACTTTGCAGTGTTGATGACAATTGGTGTTGTGTAACAGTGACAGAAGCCTAAAGCATAGCCGACCACTGCAACACACTCATGCGAGTGTATCTGGTACTTTTTGATAGATTTGGTACTTTTGCCCAGGGTGTTGTGAGTTAAACTAGTATCTCAGTCAGGAGTCAAGACTCTTAACAGGTCTAAACTGCCGCTGGTTCTCTAAAGCCACATTTTATTTTATTTCCCTCTGTGACTCTGAAGTAGACTTCGGTAATGTGAGCACACCAGGGACACTCAAGCTGTGAGCAAGTACTGCAGTGTCCAGGTAAGATCTTACCTTCATAGGAAAATCTCAGTGATCAATGTAGACTGTTCATGCAAAAAGAACAAGGTCATACTTGAAATGATGTTCGTGGTGTGATAATATACAGGTCAGTTAGATTAGGTGTTGATACTTCATAGACTCCATAATTAACAGTGATTGTGATGCTGATAGAATGTAATTAGACATCAGCCGCAGCATGTAAAACAACTACAAACTACTGGCTCCTCCACCATATGTTGAGTTGTCTATTTGTCTCAGGATATAAGTGAAAGATTCACTAGAAGAACTTTTCCTGCTTTGGAGACTCAACCACTCACAAAAGGCTGGATGTTTTATTTTTATTGACATTATAATGAATAATGCCACAAAAGCACTGAAGATATTTAATTGTTTGAGAGGCACATTTTGTTGTCTGGAAAAAAGAAAAATATAGCTGTTATGCCACTTTATTCCCCTTTGAACAATAAGTAAAAAGGAAAACCAAAAATTTATTTTATGAAAGTCAAACAGTAGAAAACATCCAATCCACGATCAAATGTGAGTAACACAAAGAAGAGATTCTTTCAGTTCAGATGGAATATAGAGGAAAGCATTTTGGCATTCTTTCACTCCCTCAGTGACCTCGCTGACACATCAATTATTGAAATAGCTTCTGATTCATTTTCTGTCAGGGTTTTAACTTTAAAGCTGTGAAATATAGAGTCAACACTGTCTTTGACCACCCTATTATAACGATATATACAGTATATTTTATCTTTTAGGTCATTTACAAATTTAGAAGTGAGTTTATAGTTATTGCACTCCGACCCTGATATGTCTTTGTGGTTTTCTAAGAGCCCTGCCTTTAATAGCCATTTAGTGGAGCGACATAATAAGGTACTTCTCTTTGCCATCTCTGGTGGATGCCGTTTGATTAATATGAAGTCCTTATCTTTGTTATGAGCTTCGGCTTTATATGATTTTTAGCTTTGTGAAGGAAGGCAGATCGTTCAGCAATCTTCCCTTTAAAAGTCAGGGCTGGACTAAAGATCCCGTAAAATACCCCAACTGAAGTGAACGCAAGATGGAGGAAAATAGCTGGTTGTGAATTGTTCACAGAAATAATGGAGTACTGACAGATTGCAGGGGAGCAAAGCCTCCAGGATGTGGCTCATAAATTGAAGAGGAGGCTAATCTTATCGGGAGGTGGTCAGCCCCCATCGGTTACAGCAGGTTATCTCAGATGAAGAAGCTTGTTAGGGGCCCGATTTTTCTCCACCTTCGCATTATCGCTCTGCATCCAACACAATCCTCAACAGTCCACACGCTCACAGCTGAAGAACGCTCGTGCTTGGAGTGCTCCGGGTGTGCAGTTTGCATTTATTTATGCTCCACATGCTCATTAGATACACTCTGAGCACACAGAGGCCAGGGGCCTCATTTAACATTGATCAGCTCTTGTTTTTACGTCTGGAGCCTCGTAACAATTGACCACACTGTTGACACAAGATTCTACATCAGCATATCAGCGTATCAGCGTCATAGTAAATGTGCTCATTTGACACTCAGGTTACTTTAACCAGGAAAAGTGTAATTGACCATTCTTCAACGACACCATAGTGCAACTCCAGCCCCCCCATATTTAGTTCTGGTCCACCCAATGCACTGTAGCAAAGACTGCAATGCACTAAAGACATGCAAGTGTTATTGTCTTACCGCCTGCTAAACACCTGTATCTACCACCCTGTGCCTTCACTGCTGGTTTAGTTAGTGTAGGACAATAGGGAAAAAACAGTTCCTAGAAAGTTTCCACTGTCAGACTGCATTAAATGGGGGAAAAAACCCAACAATGGTCAGTCGATCTTTTCCCATTGGGATGCAAACCAATAATGATTTCTGCAGTTCTCCGGGGTATAGCTTACACAGCAGAAACGGCTAAAAAAAAAAAAAAAAAAAGTGAGCAATGAAGCTTTAGAAGCACATGGTTGATTCTAAGAATTTCTGTTCCGATTTCACATTTTCCAGAAGATTCTCTTTGTTTTTAAACTTTATAGTTATCAATCCTGTTTTAATGTAAAATCTACATTTAATTGCTGGATAATGATTAATATTTGACCCTTAACATTTCAGTTTTATTACCGTAGCTCAGACTTCTGTGTTTGAGGTGTCTGAGGTGATTCAGGGCTCGGTGTGTAACCCCGGCAAAGAAATATGAGCAATATGCTCTGTTCCTTCTCCTCCTTGTGGTGTTTCAATTTTTAGTAATGCTCTATAAAACATTCAGGGGAGGTGCTGCAGATTGTACATCTATATGATAATATCACACTTTGCTCCAACTGATTCCATGTGTGGAAAAGAAGGATCTGCACAAGAAGGCAGCTGTTATCAGATCAGCCGATATGGAAAACTCTTTATGTCTGTTCCCGCAGTAAAAGTCTGTTAGAGCTTTAACTCCTTCTACCATCAACTGTGTTAATGTCATGAATATGTTTTTGCTATATTCTATATGAAACATTTACATTTTCTTTAAATATAAGTGCAGTCGAAGTCTCTGTGTTTAGTGGCAGAGGTTTTATCTTTTTAAAAAGTCAAAGCCTTCTAACAAGGTGAGCAAATTTCTGTCAAGGTTTAATAAAGATTTTTTTTACTTTTTAACAGTTAATAGACCTTTAAGCCACACGTGACAAGCAAGTTTTTAGTTGTGCGAGAGGCTGCAGTTTTTGTAGAATATAAATAACTACAGTAATTCCACTTTGGCCAGATGATATTCTACTTTGTAGCTGGAAAAGGATTGGTAATTGGGGAGAAAAACAAGCGTAGAATGAAACTGAAAAGGAATTTGAAAATAGGGTCCTTGTTTTATTTATTAGTTTGTTCCAGTTCTGAGCATTTGAGTGTGGTTTGCTTCACGTCTGCGGAATCGATGAGGTTCCACTCATCTGAACAAATACAATTAACAAGCCGTCAATTATTTTTTTAAATCCACAGATTTATTTTTCCCATTTCAATTAAAGGTGGAGGCACTTGACACAGGAAAAAAATACCAGACACCCAAATTATGCTCAGCGTTAATTTCTGTTTAAGGTGAATTATTTCATACTGTTTTGTTTTCCTATTTAAGCTGGTTTTAATTACTGAATATTTAAGTGGTATAAATGTAATTTACATTGAGGCTTCTTTACACTTGGGTGATCAGTTGTATGGTCATTGTATTTGGTGTTGTGTTGTGTTGGGGGGCTCTCTTTCTCTTCTGACCTGACATTTTGTCCTTGTACAGAGTGCTGAATAAATCCACAAGCTGCGTGACAAAGTCCTGCATAAACATCAAAATCAGGATCAGAATAGGTCATTTTAGATTCATTAGTTGACTCCCAGCTCATCCCATAATGAAGATCAAGTGATGGTATTTACAATTTGACATTGAAAAACTCTGCTTCGTGCTCAGAACAACAATGGCATTTATAGAGCTGCTACATCTAAAAGAGGTGCTGGAGGGTGACTGGTGCGGGGATGAGTGGGGGGGGCAGTTACTGATTAGACAGTTAACAAACTGTATAAATTAAATCGGTAGCGTCATTATTTATTAAAAGAACACAATCCAGACGTGTTCTAAATGTGCCCTGAAATTACTTCTGCTGTGATATGGTTATATGAATGAAATTAACTTGACTTTCAGCGGGGTCCCATTCCACTCAATACAATGGTAGGAAAACACTGAGTGAACTAAGCTGGTGTGAAAACATTTATGTATTTGTCGGCTTTATGTTTAAATCGTTCTGTTTGGCTCAGAACTTGCCCTTCTACAACGCTCCTATAGCTGGTCCTGCATCACCAGTCTGCTCTCTGGCTGACCTGGGAAACTGGCACGTAACACACTGACTAAGCAGAAGCACCTTATATGGGCCCATTTCAGGATATACAACATTAACTTTCAGTGATGTGTCATATTTTTTGAGAATCTGGTAAGTCAGAAGGCTGTATTTTCCAAATGGATGGAGGCCTGGTTATTTAACACTCACATGAGATAATGACTCAATCTACAGCACTACAGGTGGATATACTTAAGATACTGTCCTCAGTGAAAGACAAATGGAAGCTCACCTGGATATTGGGAGGGGGGGTCTGAGAAACAAGATTCTCTGGTCTGATGGAACTAAATTTTTTGGTCGAAACCATCAGCTGCCCAACAGCATCCCTACAGTGAAGCAAGATGGCAGCATAATGCTGTGGGGGTGTTTTTCAGCAACTGAGGCAGGGAGACTGGTCAGGGTTGAGGGCAAAGTTTTTTGAATCTGAAGCAAGGTACAGAGGTGGTGTATTCAACAGGCCATGCTCTATGCTCTTGTTGACTTTGACACGGCAAACAGACTGCATGCTTCATAATGCAGATCATCCTCTTTTGCAGTTTTCTCTAGCAGCTTTAATCAGCCGGTCAATTATGCACTCAGTCTTGGAAATGCACCCTATGATAAGCTCAGCCATGTTGCAATCATCAGGGATGAAAATACTGGCATTGTTTAAAGATTTACAAAGTCATTCTTTTTTTTTTTCATCTGGCATTAGCTGCTAAGTGGTTATGCTGCAGCCTGTGACACAGATGTGGCTTTGTTGATGCTAAGAAGACAGATTGGAGTGGCCATGGCACCCACATGGACTGGGGGTTTAGAGATTTAGAGCGTGGTCATGAGATGACTTAAGCATAGGGATTAGAACCTCTGAGACCTGCACCTCCCTCACTCACAATCACGGAAAATGAGAGTTTTAGTGGACCACCAAGCATGAAGTCATTAGATGCAGTTGAATACATTAACTTTACCCCACTGCCTACGACTTACACTAAAGCATCTTTTTAATGGTTATTCAGTTATACTCTTGAAGTGTGCTCAATTCAGTGATGCATATTTTAAAATTGTGTTCTTTAAACAGTGTGTGTAATTTCGCAATATACATTTCTTCACTTCAAAAGACGGTCCTGCCACTGCTGCTTTTATTCCCGCTCCAGACTTCCTCCCCAGATGCCAGTGCGTTGTCCTACACGATAATGTTACAGAATGTTGATGTGGGGCCACAAAGTGATGAACTAGTTTAATTCAACTTTGGTGGTCAAGGTCATTGTTGCATGAAAAAAATTGTTTGAAAAAACTTTCAAACATTGTTTGTTTGTTTCACCTACATTTTCTTCTTGGAGTTCCCCTTATTATTAGGATGATGAATGCTTCCAGTCACCAGTCCTCCACTGGTGAATCATCAAGAGTGATAATAAATGTACTCTGGGGCACAAAAGCTTCTGTCAACCTTGGTTGTTGCCTCTGTTAGGGATGTTCTGGATTACTAATTCATGTGGATGCTTGGATAATGTATTTTCGGTGGTGTGTATTTGAATGCAGCTCTCATCACAGTCATGTTGGTGCCATATTAGTGTGCCTTTTTCAGAGTGTGGTTGGGTTCATATATAGATGCATACTTTTAGGAGTTGCTGTAGTTTTTTTTTTTCCAAAACTTCTTCAGAAAAAGTAGAAGCAATGCTCAGGTTTTTCCAAATGTCACTTTCTTTCTTTTCTTTTTTTTTTTTTTTTTAACAGTAGTGCACGTGTGTCAGTCGATTTCCTGAATTCCATGCAGCACCGTTTTTTCTACCATCAAAATTGGTCAGGAAGGTTCTCTGCATACCAGGTTATTCGCAAACCATTGTAAAGTCCTGTCAATGCAGAGAAAGTAATGAGACAGCTATTGGGTATTTATAGGCAGCAGGTGGGACAGAGGTCCCCAAAAAAAACAATTTTCTACGCCTTTTGTCTTAGTTTGAGAACCACAGAAGTGTTCAAATACTGGGAACTCATGCAGACACCTTTTGTAGAAGAGTGTGATCAACTATTCTTTTTTCAGTATCACATTGATCAATAGACTGAATTATACAAGCTTGCCATTGGCAGTGAGTGCCTCCCGATATGCACTTGTACGTGTGCACACTTTCCATTTCATTTCCTATTTCCTCTCACTTCTACTTCAAGCAGACATATTTTTGTCCAGAGAGTCATGCTGTATGCACAGCTGTGCTGAGTTCATCACTGTTCACACCATCTCAGTGCAGCACAGCAGCCATGAGAGCACTTGAGTTCTGCATTACCGCTCTCATAATGCCATGCATGCATTGTTTTAGCCAGTGAAATATCCCAGTGTTTGTATTGGTGTTTGGAGTACGCGCCCGTCAGACCAATCTACACCTGGATAAAATACCTCTGGCTGCATTGGTAGACTATTGCGAGGTTTTTGGGATTGCTGCCCATTGATTTTTGGAGTTCAGACTTCAGACACTCAAATTATCTCCAATGAAACAATACAAGCAACTGCAATTGTGTAGCTGAGCATATACGATTATAAAATCCATTATGATTTTGATTCACCACTCAGTGACACTACATTGCACCCTCTGGGAGTAATAATTTTAGTCTTTATTTCCAGTAAACAATATTGAGAACATCTCAGTTCAATTTATTTCCCTTTAATAAGAAATCAGACCAGGCTGTATTGCACAGTTAAACCATTATGACACATACCTGCAGGTTATTTCACCAAAAGGCATTTGTTGATTAAAGTGTGACTCACATTGTTGAGACATTAGATGCAGACTTTTGCTGAAAGTCCCACTGAATTTGACACTTAGTGTTAAAGAGGTGTGCATCATTGCATAGAAAATGGAAAAACCAATGAGGTGAAGAAGCCAGTTTTCACCTCATTCTGACTGTAAGAGCAAATTAAATTAAAATGCTTCTTTCTACCTGAGCACCTCTTTCAAAGCCAGCTACTAACCCAGGTTCAAGCATTGGTGGTAGGCAGGTGAAGTTTCGCAGCATTAATGTTAGGTTGTTAAATGTACTTTTATTTGTGAAACACGCAATGGTAATTACTAAATGACTATTTTCTATCATTTCAAGGCTGGAGCATGAGCCCAGCTCGGCTCAGCCTCAGAAATAATCTGCGAGGTGTCATATGAGGTGGTTGACTGCAGACTGACTCCAGTTTTTTCCCTGGCGTCCAGCTGGGTGGAGACCCCAAGGCAGACCAGGAGCATGTATGCTCTGGGCTTGCTGCCACACAGTGATGTGGTTGTAGCCAAGTGCAGGGCAGCTTGTTAGCTCAGCCTTATCTCTTCCAAGAGTTTTGTTACTCCTAAATGTTTCTCTTAATAAATAATCCACAAGTGTTTTTTAATGTATTTTCTTTGGACATGTGTCTTTTTAAATATACTTTACTGGTTTTGTATTATGCATTCAAATTGAACCACTGGTGTTGTGTTACTGAAGAGGCTATATTTCGTCTGATTCTGCATGAAACCACGTACCCGTGATGCAGCCTTGGTTTGAAGTTTGAGGTTGAAGTGTTTTAAATGTTTTAATATGTTGTGAGTGATGCTTTCTTAAAACCAGAACCCATCCCTCTTAGATTTATTAGCAAAATACTCATCTTGATAGACTAAGATGTCCTTAGTGTCACCACGCAACTAATTCAAGCAGTTATTAGAACATAAAAGAAGCGGTAATGAATAAGGGAAAAAATCTTCAGAAGCTGTTGTAGTTTGGAAAATGAGCCAAACTGCAGAGGTCAAATTTTAAATGGTAATCTTTCTTCTTTTTTTAAAGCTTAGCTATGAATGAATATAATCCATGATACTAAAATGAAATGTGAAAAATGGAGCAGTGTTGGATGCTGGGTCCTGCTAGCTCAGCTGGTGCTGCTGGGTGTTTTGACAAGCATGGTGATAAGACACATTACATTTGAAATATTACTTAGCTGACATTGATCCTATGTTTTGCCATGTCAGCTGTCCAGAGCTCCTGTCAGCATCCATTCTGCAAAACCCACGACCAGTGTGAGGATTAAAACACACACACACACTCCCTTGTACTTCTAAACTGGAAGACATGCCAATGTAGGATGTAATTAAATAATAATTGAGATTATTTAATTTAAACCAAAGAGTAAATACCAAGTTTAATGATTATTTTATATAAGAGAAAATTCCTCATGTCTCAATGTTTAGTTCATATAAGTGTGTGTGCGTGTTCACAGGAAACATGTGACAATGTACCACTCGATAATTTGCAACATATCAGTTTAAACCAAACAGATGAACTGTGTTTGACTACAGTGATGTTTAATGTTTCCATGCATGTGTAAGTTATCTGGGGCTGGCAAATGGGGAAACTGTGCAATTGTGCAAGAAGCAACACAACCAAGATGGTTTGTTCTGCTGCATTTGTAAGATGTAAGATAAGAATTGACACAAATAATGCTTATTCTGGTCTCTAACAAGCAGATTGTTTGATGGCTGGACCTGTAGCTGAAGAGCAGAGGTGATGGGAAGCGTAAATTGATTTGAATTAATTAACTTATGATTATCAAAAGAACCTTGACACCGGAAAAGCTGAATTTTGTATGGTCTTTTCAAATGAACATGTGACTTAAATGTTGAAATTTTTGTCAGCGAGACATCTCTGACAGTCTGTCAACAACACAGACTGGAAACAGGAAGACGTGGAAAAGAAATCAATTCTGGAGGAGAAGGCGATCGAAGGAACACAGACGAAAGAAGAAAGGAGGAGACGGGCTGTCTTTTCCTTCTTCAGACAGAAAATCCCGTCTGTTGACAAAGAACTGTGTCTTTACCGTCGGTGTAATCCATATACCAGATGATGTCATTCACCTCTGCTTACCTTTTTTGGCTGCTTGGCCTTGAATCAATTCCAATTTCACACCCATATTCAAAGAAACTGAGCCTGGAATGGCCTTTGATTTGACAGTGAACACAGAGCATCTAATTGAGATGTTTGCATTTTACTGTTAAAGAGGGACATGGGCTTTTTTTGTCTGTTTTTATTTCTGCCTTTTTTCTATAATCTCTTCAGTCTCCCTGTTTATTAAGTTTGAGGGTGTATGTAAAGGAGATGCAACGTTCCCATAACAACCACAAATAGATTTGGAGAAAGCTTTTGAAAGAAATAATTATCCTCTTTAGGGTGGCTATTTGGGCAGGTCTGGGTTTTCTCATGTGAAACGGATCAAAGCAGTCTTCCTCGGCCCTCTTAAGGAAGGGAAATGTACGTATGTGGGAAATCAAACGTTCAAAAATAACCCCACTGGGAGCTGAGAAGATGAGAGAAAAGGAAGCTAGTGTGAAATCTATCTTCTTGTTGCACTGTGAGGGGTGAGAATACAGCTGTCTGCTGTTGTCCACAGAGAGTTCATGGAGGATGTCTGATGTCTGGGTTCAGCGGTGTAAAATCCCTTCCTGCACGTCTGTCCATATTTGTATGAAACCACGTAAATATACTACGCAATGTGTGTGCCAGAGATACAGAGAAAAGAGGAAAATTGCCAAAATAAATGTGGATATTCGAGTCCAAAAGTTTGCTAGACATGCTTTGATCTGACGGTGTTGCTTTTTTCCTCTTAAGCACAGCAATCAAAGTGGATTTTACAGCTTATCACCTGTTCCAAGAGTTAGCCTTCTGAGGGGGGTTTGACATCGGCCGGCATGGAGAGAAGTGTGAAAAACCCTCCTGTTCCTCACAGGCACAGACAGAGAACGTGCCTGGCATCCCTGTGTGTTATTGGACAGAAATTAACGCAGTGTGCGGGTGTGTGTTTGTGCGTGTGTGTGTGTGTGCCGTTTGTAGCTGTTTTTGACGAAACCTAAATGGATATTTTTCAGTGTAAGTTTGGCTCTGGTACCATTACACTGACAGAGCATTCTTGTTCTCTGGTAAAAGAGCAGCAGCAGCAGGAGGAGGAGGAGGTCGTGATTTTGGCACGTCATATTTTTGCTGCTTTGTGCAGTTTTATTCCACTTGGAGTCAATTTTTTTAGCTCTGTAAAATTGTCACACACTTGGCCTCGGAAGTACTGTATGAAGTTTGCAGGAGTTCAAAAGTATTGTTTTTAAAATGGAATCTTTTAGCAACAACATGGGAAAAAAGTTTTCACCAGACTATGATGTTTGATCTGCTGATAAAAGTCCCCCTAATTTTTTTTAACGTTTATTTTACCAAGACAGAGTACAATAGCAGAACCTTGCAAGAAGCCTGAGTATAAAAAAAAAGACAAAAAACAAAATGAATAATTTAAGAGAAACAATAAAGCAAAATAAAGTGCAATAATTCAGGATGAAACATGAATATGTACAAAGACAGAACTTGAAGACTTGACAAAGGAGTCAGCATGCAAGAGTCATCTAAGATCTGCTGCACTTTCTGCTTAAATGATATGGAGTGGTGGAAAAGCTGACAGTTTCTAACAGCAGACTGTTATGGTAGACGAATTCCAGTCATTTGCTGCAGCAAAGCAAAAGCAGTTTGGACGAAAAGCAGTCTAGACACTGAGGGTAGAGAGTGTAACGAGACCATTGGGCCTCAGGTGATGGATGTTATGGTGAAAGTGCAGGAGACCTATGTAGACTGAATTTCCGTTTGACGTTATCTCAACTTGTATTAAATAAAACTCATGCTGGATGATGATAGATGCTAATCTGTTAGTGTCTAATTAGATACTAACTAGACTGGGACCTGACTGCACTTAACATTTGACCGGTCTCTCATTAGTGGCCTGCCAATAACAAATTCTTGTTGACAGGAAAATGTTCACCTGAAAACAGCCACTGATGTTGAATTAGAAATACCCGCTTGCAATAATATTATGCCCTATTTTCCAGTGGCGCTCGTCTGAAAGCTTTGTTTACTGTTGTATTGACAACAATGTCAAAATTTGAATTCAAATGCTTTGGTCCTTTTTCTGTTTTCACTGTTCAAAATGAAACTCCTTTATAGCCTTACAGAATTTACCTCACTAAACTCAATTACACGCCCAATATAGGAGCAGAGAAATGCTGCTGGAGGAAACTAAGCATATAACTCAAAGTGATCAGCTCCTTTTGAATCCGGATCCATACGCAACATGCAGTAATTCATCCACCTGCTATCCACCTAAAGGGATTATCCTCTCAATTGAGATACACATTACTGCTTATTGTTAGGGGGAATAGATTATTAATGTAAGTGTTTTCTGTAGCAAAGTTTTTCGACCATTTCACATTTTGTTATCTTGCAACCATATGCTAATCTACATGTAATATCCCTGAACAGCAGATTGAATTCCAAACCTCAGAAGTCTGCATTTTTGTGCTTTGACTGATTCTAAACACCATGTTCAAGATTTCTAACTAAAACGTGACCTGTGAAGCTGCAGTTTCACACGTGTGCACCAAAAATGCAAAGGTATAGTTAGAAACTGAAAAAGACAGATGAGACTGCAGAGGAAATGGGATTAAACCTTTAGTTCTTGAAACATTGCATTGTGATATTGGCTGGGACAGCTGGGAAGCAGCTGAGGAATTTTCAGGAGTAATTTTCTTTGCGTGTGACCTTTGTAAAAATGAGACGAAAGATGTACAACATGTCAGCTGTACTAGTTTCCCGAAGGTATAACTGCCATCACGCCCAAGCCCACAAAACGTCCCACGGCTGTGATTTGGGAAAGTTTACATTCCAAATGGAAATCGTAAAATACACTTGGTTGTGAAATACATTGTAAGTGAGATGATGTGTGTAGACTTGAGATATGAATGATTAATATTTTCCTTTTTTTTTTTTTTCTGCTCCAGGTGGGCCGACACTAAGCCTTAACAAAAGATGCAACAGGGGCGATGGCTCATCGGATGCCTGGGGGCAGGAATGGCAATCCTCTCTTTGATAAGCCACAGCTGGGGCCAGGACACAGAAGGTACGAACAGCCAGAACACCCCCAGGCCTTCCCTTGTTCAGTTAACTCGATGGCGGTTCTGCCAACAGGGAACTGGTAATAAGGAAAAGTGACATCTCACTGTCAGAAGAGCAGCGTGGAGTAAAGTCTTACAGCAACAACAGGTTTGCTGCTTATAAAAGATGGGCCAAACAAGTTCAATCTGACTTTACTGTGGTGAATTGGCATTTGGGAGCAGTTAGACTGGTGCCGGAGTATCAATTTTAAGAATGGGTTGTTAAAAAGAAAAATCACTGAGCTCGACAATATCAAATAAAGTAAAGTGGATATTGGCAGAATCCTTTTCCTTATTAAATGAGAAGACTCAAGAAGACTACCACCTACGTGAAAGAAATACAGAGAGTTTACAACAAACCTCTGGAGGAGGACAGGGCGATTGGATTAGACATTCAGAAACCAATTTAAACTGGTAGAGACAAATCTGAAGAAAAATCGGAGGTGCTTGTACTCCAGATCAAACGAGGTCACGTAGCGGGCGCACCAATATGACACTTGTGGCTGTGAGTGGAGCAGCCTCACTGATGTTTGTGGCTGCTGACGGTCGATGACAGCACAGGTACCCTCCTCCCTTATTAATTTCACTTTATTTGGATCTCCATTCACGTTGTCTCCACTGTGACTTGTTTTTGTCTTTTTTTTGTTTTGTTTTTGGGGGGGGGGGCATTTTTAAGTTGATAGAATGTGGATTCCACTCAAAACCTTGTTTGTGTTTTCATAATTAATT
Source organism: Lagocephalus sceleratus (assembly GCA_911728415.1). Lineage (NCBI taxonomy): Eukaryota > Metazoa > Chordata > Actinopteri > Tetraodontiformes > Tetraodontidae > Lagocephalus > Lagocephalus sceleratus. The sequence goes on from CAJVRN010000040.1 coordinate 6,731,377, forward strand.
TAATGCCAAAGTGAGCAAAGAACACATGTCGTGGGGCTCATGTATTCAAATTACTTAATCCACAGAAGAACTCTTGTGCACAACTGCTCTTCATCAACATCCCTTCAGTGCATTTATATTGAAGCCCTGCTGTGTGCCAGCCTGTTTGGATCTCTGCAAATTCTCCTTTTTTTAAAACATGCACCAACACAACTCCTCGGTGCAATTGTATTCATAATACTGATGGAGGAAAATGTGCTCACATCGTCAGCACCATGTTGTTAATTATTAAATTGCATCGGAAGTCTTTGAGTCTGTAGCTTTAGTTGGTTAATTAAATGTTCTAAGCGGCTGTGCATGAGGGCAGGGTCACATGCCGTGGCCCGTAGCACTCAGCAGTTTGGTTGTTAATCCTCATTGACTGATCTGGGGCTACGGAATAGAGTGGATGATTTGTGAATTTAATATAAATGGCATCAAAGAAAACCTGACATGCATCATCGTGACATTGATGTCATCTATTCTCAGCACATAGTAAAAACGTATGCAGACGTCAGCACCAACTATTGTAACGTCTTTGTTTGTTGCCACCACCCAGTACTTTCATTAAAATACTTCAAAGCACAGTATTCATTTCCAAAGTAGTGACCATTCCAAAGATCACTGCTTACTTGCCATATGTGGACAAAGAACATTCGACTTGCTCTTGTGGTGTCAAACTCATCAACTCTGACATCATCTTGTGTCACAGTGACACAGATGGACCCTCTGTGAGGACATTTACTGGAGCGGCCAGACTGTGACACATCTGAAATCACATTTACAGACTAACTCACATGGTGGTTCTCTTTTTGGCTTTAAACTAAGTTATCTAGGTGGTAACTAAAATGACCATTAAAACATGGCATCACATCCTGGAATGTCCCTGTTTTTTTGGCACGGCACCCAGTTGGTTGGATTTCTGGGTTTGGAACGACCACCACAGCTGCACCAAATTACCAACACAGCTGCCAGTATACAGCTGGTTATCTGTCAAGTGGACGTGCATAAATCCAGCTTTCTACCTGCACACGTCATTCATCACGTTAAGAGGATTGTCCTTGATGTTTAATATTTAAATGAAGGCACCAGCATTCACTTCAGGCCGGAGGTGACTCGGTTAGCTGATTAGTTCCTAATAATCCAAACAGGTGGCAACTTCTAAAGGCTGTTTCCACCAGTGTATCCATGAAAGAGTGGATGTGACAAAAACAGCAAAATGCATTCACAAATGAGCCAAAATTCAAACAATATTCATCTGCCATCATAAGAAAGGTCCTTTTTCCAGGCTTATTATCAATGTGGCAGCAGCCTTTTCTGTGAAGTGCTCCAGACAGGATTGATGACTGTCATTCTCTGTGCAAATGGGCTCTGATGGAAATAAAGCCACCAAATGACCCATAGTGTCATAACTGTAATGAGAAAGCAGAGAGTTGTTTTGATTTGTAATGTGGATGCTGTTGTTGCCGCTTGGTATCACCTGGGGACGGACCCAGTCTGAGGATGGATTTTAGCACATCCCTCATCTCACTTAGAATTCTCCTTGCGTCGCCCACCTCGGCTTGCCCTTGGCTTTCGGCTCTGTCAGCCTGTTTGTTATCAAATGAAAATATCAACCAAAAATGTTAAGATGGCATTGAGCTGTGGAGGGCCAGTAAATTCCAGCTGCTCTCTTGTGTCTGTTAAGGCTTAAATTAAGTAGAGCAGAGAAGTAATTGTTAAGATGTCAGCGTGGGTACTAATGTAGAAGAAGAGGCAGAAATAACAACCTCCAGTTTATTATAAATATTTGGATATGTTTCATCAATGTATCTTTTATTTTATGTACATTTGGTATTTTCCTTCTGTAGAACCCTGTTTTTGAGTATTTTAATGAATGTAATAAATGAGGCCCTTCAGTCTGAAAGTGGACAGATGCACACTCAAATCCCTCTGTGGCTAAAATCCAGATGTCAGTCAAATGCACGTGTACACAACTGCGTTCACATTCAGACAACGCCGACCTGCATTTGTGTCACGCGGTGAGTTGGAGATTAACGGATATGTCTGTAGACAATTCTGACACGTGACATCAGTCTGCCTTCCCCTCTTGCTCCATCCCTCTACCACCATCTGCGCATACGTCCTATAACAATTGTAAATCTATTTTGGGGATGATTCGGATGAGGAGCCAGATGTGCAGACAGTGCCTGACTGAAGCAGAGGCGTGTGGAGTTGGGGGACAGAGGCGCAGGAGGTGGGGGGTGTTAATCCAGCAGCCTGTAATCAGCAAACTCTAAAAGGAAGGGAGGGCACTCTTGACAAATCCAAACCCCACACTAGGAGAGGCTGGGTGATGAACCTATGCCCTCCTGCCTTCACTGTGAACCTCAGAGAAGGAAGTGAAGCAGGGGATGTGAGATGAAAAGCAGGAACTTCTGCAAAGGATTACACCGCAGAGATAATCCCTTTCTCGCTTCTAATATCAGGCTCTAATGAATTATTGTGCTGCTGTGTACATGTTGCGGCAAGAATCCATTCTTACCTCTCTCCTCTCTCACTGTCTTACTCAGTGCAGACCCCCTCTCACCACACACAGCCACGCAGACCCCCTCACCACACACAGACACACACATCCATGTCTTTGTGAGCAATTTCATAGACATAATGTATGGTATCAGCCAGCTCCTCACCCTAACCATCCTACCTAACCCCCTCAAACAGTCCTTTGAACTAGTGAAGACTACCCGAAATGCCCTCGCTTCCCAAAATAATTTGCTAATAAAATGTGGATAAAACTTGGATTTTGTGGCAAGTAAAACAAATACGCACACATGCACATACACACACACACATTCCTTCTTCTGTGTACCTCCCTCTTTCTTCCCACTTCGATACAGCATATTGTACATGAACTTTGGCAAATACATAGACATAATTACAGACCGCAGCTCCATGCAGGATCTCGCTTTTTATATAATTAGATTTGGAGAACAGAGGAAGTATCCGCATCCAAATATAGCATCTATGCGAAAAACATTTCTGTCCCCTCATTGGTTTACAGTTTTAATCCTCCAAGTTGGAGGATGGTGAGGGAATCTAGACTTTTATATACATTATTTTTTCTTTCATGTGAGCAGGACTGACAGACTCACTGGTAACATTTCACCTTGAGTTTTCTCTGAATAACGTTTGTTTGTGGCTGCTCCAGTTGTCAATGGTTAATAGCTGTGGTAAACAGGTTTTTCCAGCTGCAATGCAGAGGCACAACTTCAAGGCTGAAGCCAAAGCTGGTTTTACTTAGAGAAATATACTCTTTCAAGAGGCCTAATATCTGTAGCTTTATCAAACTAGCCGTTGTAAGAAATTTAAGGAGTTTTGTTGTCATCAAATTTGAGGCTATAATGGGTTTGTGTTGGGTGTTATTTTCAAGGCCAGAATGACCTTGATGCTGTGGTTATTACTTTGTTGGTTGAAGATGGCTAATGGGCTCAGTGGATAGTCTTAATCACAGTTATGATGAAATCCATTCCAAAATATGGAAATATATGCAAAACAAAAGATGAAATGGCCTGATACCCGTATATCAGCATGCAGAAATATTTAGAATATATGTGCAATATACTATGTGAGGTATTTTTCCCCCTGTTGGCATTTTGCCATTTACCTATAAAAAAAATGAGAAATTAGTTCCTCCTCCTCCTCAATTACTCCATGGCCTCTGTCCTTTTGTCCTTTCTCACAAAGGTTCCTCTTCGGCATCTGTATTTCTTTAATGCATGCTTACAGGTGTCTCCAGACTTCACAGATTGTTCACACATTCTTAATTGTATGCACAAGTGGATCGGCTATCCTTGTGTTTGTTTATTGTAAAGAAGGCATGCCAGATCAATTGCTACAGGTAGTTGCTGTTGCATTGTTGTGTGCTCGCTGCTTGTTTTGATCTAAACTCTCCAGGAGCAAAACTTTGATTTATTGGTTGCTCAAAAGGTTCTTTTGCAGATGAAGGCATAGCAAAGGTTATTGACTCAAGTGGCAGGAAAATGTGACTTTTGAAAGTAAATGTCAGCCAGCAGACGTTATCCTACTTGTTGGGCTGGTTTGTAAAATCTTCCTTCATTATGATTATGATGACCAATGTATGGAAGTCTTCCATTGTTTTGTTAAGATTTACTAATTGAAAAATAAAATGAAGGTCAAAAAATGCTAAATTAAACTATCTGTCCTGGAATGAGCTGGCTTGGGACCACTCCTTAAACGGTCACCTTGTATCACGTTGCACGTTTATTCACTTTGTAGACAGGCTTGTCTGGTCAGGTAAATGTGCTGTCATATTTAAGGACTATGTTCATTTATCCATCCATCAAACAAATGCATTTGAATTCAATACATACTTAAAGTGTTACTACGTTATTTATTACAGTGTAAGTAACTCCAAGCACATGAAGAGATGACAAAGTCTTTTTTTACTTTCTCTCTGTCTGGTAGGCTCGATTGCCCACTGATTAATTGATTGGAGCTATAATTCTATAATGAATGGGGGCAAAAAAAAGCCATGTAGTTCAAAATGCATATCATGTGCTGTAAAGTCATAGAAGTTCATCAGGTGCTCACCTGATTAATTTCTGTGAAGAGAACAAATATACACCAAGTCCAAAACAGAGAATGAACGTAACAAATTACTCCTACTGAAAATCTAATGTTTCAAGTTTTGTTATTTTGCAGGTTAAACTCGCAAAAATGAAAAAAAAAAACAAAACTGTCATTCAGTGGTGTGAAGGGTAGACTGAGGGAATAATATTTATGTGTTTTTCTATTTCAGCTTTAGGCTGCAACATGACAAAATGTGGAGAAAAGTAAATGCTTCTTTTTGCGCTGTACCTAAAATAGGAGACAACCTCTTTTATATCTATTCTCTTTTACCTCTACTTTCAGCAGCTCTTGTTCTGCACTTTAACAACAGCACAGGTGTTCAAAACAGACTGAATGTAAGGGGATTTATCTAATCATGAATGACATATTTGTTGTCGTCTAAAAAGTGGCAACATCGTCGTTCTCGCAACTGCTGCGGTGTTGATGCATGTTTTAGCTTAGTTGTTCTTCTTTTCTCAATGCAGACATTGAGAATTAAATCTGATAGGTAACATACAGTCTATTTTTTAAATGGTAAAAACCCAGGCAGCCAAAAGCCTTGTTAAAAATCGGCAGACCTTAGCGAGTCATCTACTTCACTACATCCTTCTGCAAGAGTCTGCGAGCAACAGTATCTCTTATCTTGTTCTCACTCTTGTCCTTGTCGACGACAAGAACTCTTAGTTCAAAAAATTCAACTGGACTTCATAGTATTTTGAAGATGTTTCACCTCTCATCAAAGAGGGTTTTTCAATTCTCTATTAACTGGTGGGAATCCTAGATGTATATATGCACAGTGCTGGTTTACTGAATACTCTCATTAGCTGTTGTTGGTGGTAATTTGCATGATTAAAGGGGTGGGGAGCCTCCTGCTTGCCATGTGCTGGTGGGTGTGAAAGATTGGGAAATTTTCTGGGGAGGGATACCAGGACAGCATTATAAGAGTCTGACAACTGGTGTTGGTGTGTGATGGTCTGTGATGTTTTTTTCTAGTTTAATAAAGATAATAAACATCAGTGACACTCATTTGCAGACAGCACTGTTTTGGCCAGAGAAAATTGATGGTTTGAAGTAAAAGAAACCAGAGTTAAATAAGTCATCTATGTATGGATCCACACACATTTAATAGTACAAGTTACCATGAATGACCAACATCATTCAATAAAAAAATAGTATAACTGGTAGATCACCACCATTTAGGAAGCCTCTTGGATGAGAGGTAAAACACTTTGGAATACTTCAAGGGGATTATTTTTTTTTAAGCTAAGAGCACTCTTGTCCTTGTTTCTGCCTAGTTTCCATCTTGAACTGTCACCTTTTCCTTAAGAAAAGGAACATTCAGCCCCTGACTGACATTTATACTCTGTATTTTATGGCTACTCTAAAGATATTGATCAGGTAACCTCCAAGAGAATGACCTGATGCATTTATTCACAGCATACACAGGATTGGTTCAATAAATGTAACTCAACAAGGTTCTCCTTGTTCTCTTGAGAGTTGCTGTTGAGTGTTTTTTTGCACCTTTTATTTCTTTGGAAGGACACAAGTTAGTAACAGTTGGTGTTTATCATGTTACACTTTAGGGCTGAAATTCTGCTGCAGTCATATTAATGTGTAAGAAACTTGAAGTGGGTGCAGTGAAGTTTTCAGACTTTCTGCAACCACCAACTAGTGCTCGATGCTACACACAAACACACAGCACCCATTCATTTAACTCTGGAAATGACAAAGCTGTAAGAAGGTTACTGAAGTGAAGTGGAATATCAGAAGAGATTTAGAAGCACACTTTCACCTCTACAAAATTCATTTCCATATTCATCTTAACACTGCTGGAAAGAAAAACAGTTACACTGTTCATTTTGTTGCCATGAAAGGTATTCCATCTGCAGCAGATGCTTATACATTGTCTCGTTAGTATAAAAGCCTCAAAGGGTCCTTTAAACAAACACTTAAAGAATTAGCAGCACGGGATTGCGCTGACATTTGTTCCAGTAGAATTTTGCACGTCAACATTCGATCTCGTACTTGTGGAGGATTTTCATAGATCTGCTCACATATGGAGCAGCATGAAACGGCTCACGGATTTAAAGCTCGACACAAACTCATCTTAATGACAAATTAAATTAGAGAAGAGAACGAAATGATATGCAAAAAATAATGTGCTCTGTACCCTCCGGCTTTCATTACCATTTAAGTGCTAATTATTGTTTGTATCTCGGCAGCCACATCACATCTTGAGGTTTGGGCCTTTAATTCATGAGAATTTTTACAACCACATTATAGCGAAGGCTCGAGGCATGCATATTTGATAGGAAACCTATCCACTGTTCATCACTTGTGGTGCAACAGGTGCATGGTTGAAACAGAAGGTCTTCGTGAAACTCTATAGCAGTGACTACTCATGTGGTGTCACCGACCGTGTGCCTTTTTTATCGTGCCCATATCTGATTGCGTGTAAGGTAAGCGGACTCTGCCTGACAGCATGCTGCTGGCAAGTCTCATAAGATGCAGGATGAGTAATTGGAGAGAGACGGACAGGGGGAGATGCTCGTTATTTGCATTCAAGAACACTTTTTAAATGGTGTATGATATGGCTTAATTTAGCAAAAAGAAGCATTTTAGTCCTTAAACTGATTAATATTTTCAGTGCACTCCACTTACTCTCTTGTGGAATAGTCAGCCAGCAGCTACTGGCAGAAGAAGATTTCCGCTGGCCATATTTGCTGAAGCTGTGCACTTGACTAATATTTCTCTAGTGGAGTGTTCTAAACTCCAGCAAGTGCCTCTCTTCTTTCGTATTTCTATCATCTGTTCCTTTTTGAAATAACAATGTTTTTATCTACTTTGCTAACACTGGAGCTGTCTCTAAAACTCCCCTTTCATGCCTTTCTTCAATGCTTCTGCTTCACTCCCCTCCGGCACCACTAACCCCCGATCCCAGACTGGCAGTATGAGGGTAAGAGGTCAAAAGATTATTGTATGTTTTATTTTTTTATGCTCCGACATACCTGCCTCCATCACACTCTGGCCCCTTCTCCCCTCCCTGCTGAAAGATGCCGACCCTTCTTCATCAGCTGTAGAGCATATTGGCTTTCATCACCTATTCCTCAACATTAGACACCTCCTGTCCTCCTGTCTCCTCTGTCCCACCTCTCCTGCTGCCCCATCTGGTGCTGTCTGTCAAACTGCCAATACCCGTGTCCCATGCGCTTACACCGTCTGGCCCCTGTGACCCCTGCCTGTGAAGCTGCTCCAGTCGGGGCTCCATTCATGATGCTGGCACTCACTTTGGTCACCCTGTTTGTCTGCTGTCATTATTGTGCTGTTCACATCTTTTTGATGATTATCTTGTACCAGTTAATGTGCTTATTATATGTTGCATCGATGTAGCAGCTCATAGTGTGACAAATACCCCTATTATTATCTAGGTAATTGCTTTGGTCCAGTGGTCTCAAACTTCGTTGCAGATGACATTTCTGTGACATTTTAGATCTGTTTTAAAGGTCCACTGCATAGGATTTTTCAATAATGTTTTGTTGGAAATCACATCTACTATAAATTTCAGTAGCTGCACACTAATATCTGTATTTTTATATAAATATCGATTCAGTTCGCCCTCCATAGGTGCTGGAATATTACTCCACTATGTTTCTACAATAGTTAGACTTAATCAAAAGATAATATTAATAGAAATATTAGTTTTGAATTATATTGATACTAAATCCAAATTTCAGTGCCAATTTATTGTATATCTGCAACATATGCCTCAGGACTAAAAAGACTTATGGATGCATTTGATCCCTTGTGGATCCATCTGTGCCCCTGAAAAGGAGGGTGTTTCAGAGAGGCAATTAATTCATGTAATCTGTATTAATATCTTACAAACTGGGTCTTTAGAGCTAAGGCCATTTTTGGCTGAAGTATGCACAAATGCCTTCAGTGAATTAAACTCAACACTCAACATTATTTGAGTGTATCATTTTAATGCATTTGTTTTAATTGGGGCAATTCTAACAGATTCAGAAGACTTCAGAGAACATTCACTAATGAATTTCGGGTAGTTTAAGCACTAAATCTAATTATGTTTATACTTTTTTTATTTATTTGAATACACTTCAAATATAGCTTGTAGACATTCATAAGCTCCTACAGAACAAAAGTTGCTACTGATGTTATTGTCTTTTATTTAAATTTACCTTTTGGTCTTTCTACTGTCCGTACAGAGTGCAAGCTGTCTCGTCCAGGCCCTCCTGCAACCATAGTAACCATTGATGAAGAGAGTCCCAATGGTATGTACCAACCAGTTACCTGCCTGCTCCCCTCCCTCAGCGTTCTACTTGTCCAATTGCTCCTGCACTCAAGTGTCATAGAGTGCATTGTTGGGACTGTTTCTGGGCCATAGCGAGTGCTTCAGTAATGCAGGACCTATTAATACTGCCACTGCTGTAATTGTTCATTGCTCATGGCATAATAAAGTGCTTTTCTGCCGCTGTCGATACTACCTGTTTTGCCAGGTGCTTCGGTTTGACATTTTTTGATTGCATTATAATTGAAAGATAAATAAATGGCTCTTGTTTGTGGTTTGTTGGTTTGTGTTGTGCCTTTGTATCTCACTGAGCGAATTTAGATGTTGTTGGCATCCAGTGGTGACATGGGGTTCACTAATGAGTGTTCTGCTCCCTGTGCAGGTTGAGTTTACCCTGTATGTCTGTGATGCAGCCGTGCAGGTTTCATTGATGCCTAAAGTCGTTTTTGGTGTGCTCTTTCAGGCGAATCTGTTCCTTCTTCAGCTTTCAGTCAACTGTGTCATCTGCATCCCTCTTCTCGCCTTCCCCTATGTTTCCTCCATCGTGGCTCATTTTACAGGGTCCAATCATTTGCCATCTGTGTTTTGTTAATAACTTTGGGTATTGGTGTGTGTGTGTGTGTGTGTGTGTGTGTGTGTGTGTGTGTGTGTGTGTGTGTGTGTGTGTGTGTGTGTGTGTGTGTGTGTGTGTGTGTGTGTGTGTGTGTGTGTGTGTGTGTGTGTGTGTGTGTGTGAGAGAGGGAGAGAGACAGAGTGCTGACTCGTGCTCTGGGAAGGTGGAGCTATATGTGCATTGAGGGAATGAGGAATGCATTTCCCTAAAAGGAGCAGGTGGGTGTTTGTCTCTCTCACTCTCCCTGGAGGTATTTGTACTGCAGGTTAATAGAGTTTAATGAGCAGATCGCACTGGAGATTGGATCCAGAGGTTTGTTTCTGCAGGCAGAATATTATTTCACACATGCTGCTTTTTAGGCTGATGGCACTGCTGTTTTCAAGAGGAAAGTGCGTGCATATAGGTATGCACATTGCATGCATATTTGAATCCCAAAAGCTCATTGAATGACTGTCAGATGAGGCATCCATTCATCAGCGTCATGCAAACTCACCTCCTCCCTCCTCTGAGTGCAGCTGTGGTTTGAGGCTTTGATCGATTGCCAGGGGAATGGGTGTGATGGAGGTAGCCAAGCCTGCGACTGAAAGTCTCTCTCACTCCACACTGCTCTGTGTGTGAGGGATTTACACTAATCACCCTCATAAGGCACTCATTTACCTGGGATATGAGTCTCTCCTGGCTCCAGCGTCCTTTTATTTATCTCCACTTGATGAAACAGCACAGAGCCGGTCCTCCCTATAATGGAATGTAAAACAGGCAACCAGAATGATATTGACCAATGTAATTATCCCTCTAAATGCATTTCATCGCTTCTATTCTGTCACACAGAAGCCATACAAATGGCACATAATAAGATTCATCTTTTTTAGTGTTTGCCTTTATTTTCATTCATGTCAGCGAAGGGGAATGCAAACAACATAATCACCCATCTGTCGTTCAGTGTTTGTTTGAGGTCAGGAAAGATAAGCAAATAAGTGCATAATCCTGTTCCTACTGGCTCCTTATAAGAGCAAATTTAGCCCTTCAGCCAAGAAAGTGTAGGCTTCCCATTCAGACATGGCAGTCGAACGTGCCAAGTCACTATATTTGCTCATCACTGGCATATTATTTGGAGCAGAATCATATTTAAATCAAAAGTCAAAAGGTCGGGCCTGAGTATAGATTCGGAACTTATTCTGTTTTTTTCGGAGAAGGTTTGCACATTTTTATTCTTCAGAAAATAGAATTAAATAGAAGGCTGTTGTGAGAGGACAGCAGCTCTGTGGCTCACTTGGAGGGTAACATGTTTAATTTACCAGCTGCAGCTTCTGCAGACCCACTGCCAACACAACACGTGCCGCATCACGCTCAATGTGACGACTGGCCTTATTTCCTATAGGCTGCATTACTGATGCAATCTATATCGTGTGAATGCAAATTACAGCATTGAATTGGGCTCAGGCACTCTGGATGTAAGGAGGGAGGTTTTGTTTTGATGCTGACCAAACAACAGTGGAGACTGTATCAAGCAAGGATGGTTATCTCGCTCAGCTTTTATCGCGTCTGCAAATTCCAGATTTGTATCAAATGCCACCTGCAGCACAAAAAAGCCTCTGAGCTGAGCAACATCTCATACAGAATCACCTACCTGTGCTGCTGAGGGGCAGTGATTAAATGAAGATGTAGCACTGACCTCAATTGATGTATAATGAGTGGAATGTGCAAGTGTGAAATGTGCATTTATCCTCTAATGTCGCATATCTGAATATTTCACTTTGCTGCCTGGGTTTCTCCACTCTAGGATTTCCTGAACCTGGTCATCATCCGAAATCCTTTTCAATTACTTTTCCACGTGTACATTGTGTAAGAAAAATTACAAAAGAAAGAAAAAGGTAATTGACATGAAACCATGTTGGGCTGTGATAAACTATTCACACAATACTGTATAGATACAGCTGCAGGAAACCTAAATCTAAATGTACAGGAGCGTGCTACAAGGAAGTTTGGGTCTTCCCACCAGTAACTCAAAGTAGTTAAGGGCAGATATGGACCGTTTTATTATCCATGTCCTCTTCACCCTCTTCAGCTGATATATGAAGTGTTCAGTGTTTTATGTTCCCCTGCAGGTCGAGGGCAAATGATCCCATATCCAGGGGTTGGAGCTCTTCACCTCTCAGATGTTAAATATGCTCGTTTTGTTCTAATTTTTGCCGTTTAGTGCATAGTAATTTACAAAAAGATAAACCGTGTTGTAAGTGCTAAAAGATTCATTGAATGTACGTGACACTCCACCCTGGATAAAGCATTCATGACCCCCTCACAGCCTCACGCGCTTCCCCCGTTTTGCACTCGTACTCAAGTGTGTTTCAGTCCCGTGTCAGCTAAGTGACCTCAAGGGCTCGGAGGCAGCTCATCAAGGTGTTAAATGTGTTAGCAGTTTTAAGCAATTAATGAGATGAAGCAGGCTGTGTGAGTGTTTGCCTCAGCCACTGTGGACTCATTAGCTCCTCTCTTTATAGTTAATTCAATACCTCAATCTGTTTTCATCATACAGCTTGTTTGCTTTCTGGATTTGTACAGTAAAAACTAGTAACGATAAATAACTAATTTCACATTCATTTTAACCTCTGAAATATAGGGCATATTACAAAATATATTTTATTTTTTTAATATACAAATAATTGAAGAATAAATAAATGAGTGATTCATGCAAGTTTTGTTTTTAGAATTATTACTGTTGGATTTATCTGACATGGCACTGAATATGTTAATAGTCCAACTTGTTGCAATTAGATACTCTGAACTTTAAGGGGTGGGTCTCCAGAGAGAAGAGTTTCAACTGTTTACCACAAAGCTGCCTTTGATTTAATTAGAAATCTAATTTGTGGAGATGAAGGCAAGAACTGGAATAACGAAACCCACTTCAAAGTCAAGATGAACATTCTGTTAAAGATGTGGTGTTTGATATATCACAGTAACACATACACACACCCCCCCCACACACACACACACACACACACACACCATCATCTCCAGTTCTGATTGCTGGATCATCAATATATAATTAATGCGCATCTTGAGAGCTTGGATTGGGATTAGTGGGCAGCACCTGCTGCTGTGGATTATAGAGCAAATCAGGGGAATGGGTCTTACTGTAATAATAAAAGCCTATAGATTTATGAATGTGTATATATATACACACTCATATATATATGTATATATACCGTATGTATGTGTATATATATATGTATGTATATATATATATATGTATGCATATATATGTTTTGCATGTATTTCTTTTCATTATGCATTTTCTGTTTTAACTCTGGTCACATTTCTAGATAATCACTCTTGCAGCAGCCTCCAGTCCATCTACTCATTTACTTGATTATGTTTACACGATTGATTTTCTCTGCCAGGGCGTTTTAGTGTTTGATGTTCAATTTAAAGCAGGCATTTTCATTAAGCCACAAAATAGGTTAACTGTACCTGCAGCACTCAGAATTTAGTGATTAAAAAATAAGCAGTGTCGGCAGTAAAATGGCTATGCAGCCGTACTCAAAGCACTTCCAAAAACTTGATTTAGAAGGTAAAATGTGACGGCAAACATGCTAACTAACAACATGCAAGTGTGTGTGTGCTTTGAAACAAACAACATGAATATTGGGTTGTTTGGACGGTGTGGGGTGTGTGTGCTTGTGCCCCCATGGTGTCCTGTCCGGTGTGCCTTCCTGCCTCTCACCCAGTGACTGTTGGGATAGACTCCAGCAGTCATGCGACCCTGAACAAGGATAGGCCCCCAGTTAATGGATGGATGGATGGATGTAGATAACCCATTATCTCATTTTAGCCAGAGTAATTGTGGAAGATAAATTGCATTAATTTGTGTTTTGCTGAACCCATAATAGAACTCCTGTTGCTATGCCAGCTCCTGCATCACCTCAATACATTAGCTCTCATAAATCCTCAAAAAGGATAGATTATTTAATGAAAATGTAACTTAGGATTTAACTTTTCAGTTGCTGGTTATATGGCCTTTTCTCTATTATTGATGGCAAGAACAATGGACAGATGCCACCGGTTCTCCTGGGGGAAAAAATGATGCCAAAATCTTAATGGTCATGAGGGAGATTTTACTGCTTTAATGCTGCAGTCAAGTTTCCCTTGCTGAGATTTCTGTCTTGGCTGGTTTTTTTTTTTTTTTTTTTTTTTTTTTTTAGTTGAGCTCATGCATCTCCTTAACTTAACATAAAATACGTATGATAGATCGCTGGCTTGATTCTGATGTGCAGTTCCATAAAGGATTGGTTAAGAAGGATGACACAGGAGTCGCTTCCGATACTCAGGACATCTTTCAAGCTGACAGTGAGTGACTGCACACCCGCTTTACATCAGAAACACATCGCGCATTAAACCTCTCCTCAAATTGCACCTCTAAAGTGGCTGCATTTAAATAAGATTCTGTCATTACCTGTTCACACCCATCAGTTTCAAGCAGCAGCAGTTTTCTTGTATGATGACCTTATTTACCAGGTATGAAAGCTCCTGGGAGATGTGCCCTTTTTTGAAAATTATTTATTCAAAGACTGACCAATTTCAATTTAGAAAGACAGTAGAAAATATTTTATGGAGATATACTGTTCCCTTGGCAGAATTCCTTCTTCTTGATGGATTGTGTGGTGGTTTTCCTGGGAGCTGCAGCTACTGTACCTTTGTCACAACAGACCTTGGTTTGACTGGTTACTTTCAATGTTTGCTGAAATGATGAGCACATGTGGTAGGATGATTTCTAGGCTGCTTTTGGACTTCCACAGGGGAATAACGACAGCAGAAAACTTTAAAGTGTGGTCGGGCAAACATGGCCCAGGGAGTTAACCAGGTTCCCAGAATAATCTGGAGAAACGGTAACTTTCATCATTTCCTCACCACGCTCTGTTGTAAACGCCTCTGGTGTCGCCATCTGCCTCGGCTGATCCCTTCATGGATAGTTCTGGCCTTAGCTTCTGGCCTTAGCTGTGACCTTGTGTCGTTCATCTGCATTCAGATGTGTAGTTGTGGCAGGGTTGGAGTATTAGACCACTGCGTGCTTCCTGTTTTCAATAAATTAATAGCCATTGGATTCCTGCAGCAACTAAGCAAGAATCCATATTTTTATTGGCCTTGAACACAAACCTGAAGTTTGTGTTCAAGTGAATGATGATGTTTCTTCCTATTCTTGCAGAGATTAGTAATCTTTGAACTGTCCTCAGTTTAAAACATAAACTGTAACCTGCAGTGGCTCTAAAGTGTTGCTCAAGGCACTGGACACAACAGAATTCCGCTATTGTAATATTGCAATATCAATATCTAAAATCATGAAATTAATAATTTGCAAGCTATCTGTAGTTCCCTGCAGGTTGAGCTGGATTTCAAAGATGTTCAATGCCACTCCTCATGCTCAGGTCTCTTCGAAGGCCTCCAGTTACTGAGATCAGACACAGACCTGCTTTTCATGAAACATGTTTACAGAGTGAACCAGCTGTTCGGAGTTAACGTTGGCAGATGCACATAAATATACAGATGGTATTCCTGTCAAATTATATTAAAAGGTATAAGAAGCCAATAAGCTTTTAGAGTCTTAAGATGGCAATGACATCCTGTCCATTCTCATTTGATGGTGGTGGTAAAATAGCTCACTTCATTTGGCAGCGACTGTGTTTTAGGCAGGTTCCTGAACAGTTGGGGAAGAGCAGAGCAGACTGGTGAAGTTTTCCCTTTGTGTGTTTGAGTATTTATGTGAGTGAGAGAGAAAGAACATGGCTGCTGTAACAGAAGAAGAATATCCATCCATTCATTTATGCATTCATACATCCATCAATTTCCAGAAGCTGTTTCTATGGTAACATTGTCATACTTTTGGTTTTCCAGTGACAGATCAACATCAAGTGGTCAGACTAGCTGTAAACAGCCATATATGCATGCATACTATCCCTATAAATTATCCTGTAATGGATACAAGGCACTCTGTGCACTCTGAATACTATGAACAATATGTAAATTATAACCTCAGAGTCTCAGAAAGATGAGCCTCCAGTTACCAAGGCAGATGTATTTCTTGACAGCTGTGCTGCAGATGAATGCAGCTGTAAGTGGAGGAGTGTCTTTTGACTTTTAAATTAAATCCCTACAAGATCCATTTTTCAGATGCAGTTTAGCACCACAGAGACAGATAATTGCAGGTCCTTGTCATTACAACACAGACATGCATCACAGCCAGTCGGCGGCAAACAGGGAGAAGACTCATTAATAGCTGCATAAAAATGAGGCAAGATTATTATGATTATAAGGTAAGAGCCTCCATCATGCCTCCATCTGCGCTCCTTTTAGAGTATCTGAGTGACTGTGCAAAACTGATAAACATACTACATGAAGGCCTAAAGTACAAAATGTTGTGTGAAGTAATTAAAAAGCGTCTCAAGGTGCCAACACTACCTTTATAGCTTCTTAATCAAAGTAGAATTAAGTTCATTATCTCTAAATCAGACCTGGTGCATGGTTTATGTTCCATTTGAATATATTTAAAAAGACTTCAGTCACACTCCTTTAACAAAGGTTCTTTTCCAGGGAGACATTCTCCATTTTATCTGAAAAATTACAAAGGTTTACAGTATTTTTCCAACTCCTTTTTAATCACTGGTTATGATTATAATTCCCTCCCTGTTATCCTCTCCTAATCTTTGCCACTCTGGAATTTTACAAACATTCTGAGGCACTCAACAGAGCACTGAGCTAAAGTCTATCATGCACATTTCAGCCGTCATCACATTCATTAGGACCAGATGTCAAGCTCTAATGCCTTTGACTGTTGCAAGCTGTGTTCACTTGAATCTGTTGTGATTTTCTGATGCATTGTTATCATGTAAATTTCAACGCATGATTAAATGTCCAGTCCCGAGAATGGAGCTGACAACTGTGTTTTCAGTTGACAGTTCATTTTATTTATTTTTGCTTTTAAGCATTACCAGTGTTATGCCCACAAAACTGAGGGACTTTTGAATGCACTTCTAATTCATGTAACTGAGGTGTATTTACAGCAACTTGTCTGCTAATCAATAAACATTGTCCATATCAACTAAATAAAGTAAATAAACAAATCCATGCTTCACCAGTATGAATCATGGCTTCTCTTGGATATTCATTCATAAAAACACAGACGTAATCAGGCATCCCAACTTTCCAGGGTTCGGTCTTTACAACCTTTGTTAAAAGCAGATTTCGTCTCCTCCACAGGTACCGTCTTGGTGGAAAACATGCAGATAAATGGCCGCGCACAGGATCCAGGTCGAACTATTTCGCTGACACTGCTGGACAACTATGACTACTGGGTGATTCTGGAACCGGCCCGGCAGCGGCTCTATCTCAACAGCACAGGACGCGTTCTGGACAGAGATGTAAGCACTCAGCCGTGCTAATAAAAATGGATTTTTCTGTCAGGTTAAATAAAAAATGCACTAAAGTGGTGCACACACACACACAAACACTGTCACTTGTCTGGAACACAATTACAACAATAATAATCATCAATGACCAGTGATTAAGGTTGAACTGATGGTGATTGTAACATCCTCAAAGTTCCCAGTTCTGTTTCTTGATTCCTCAGCAGTCGACAGGCTGAGATCCTGAAGAGCTGGGTATCATCACATTCATTCATAATGCATTTCAAGCGGTGACGATACAATTCATCATGTGAATTGCTTCACTGAACTCGGACTCCATTTCTTTCAGCTTGTTTTACGGTGTCTGTTCCCTCACCACCCATTACTTTAACTCGAGGGGATGAATAGAAAAGTCATTTATCTGACCATCTGACTCTCCTGCTTTCTGTCAAAATATCAAATATTCATCCAGATGTTCTCGAATCAAAGCCTGTTGTCACTACACATATTTCTCCTGTGTGGCAAGAGTGCATGGAATAAATATACAATACGAAGTGGGGGGTGGGGGTGGAGGAACAGGACAGGAAGTTGCTAATGAGAACATGTCAGGCATAAGGCCAGTGACAATGACAGGGACGGAGGAAACAAAAGCAGGAGGCCTTCTCCAGTAATGAGAGGTTGGATGTCGAAGCTAGCCATGCTGTATTACACCAGATTATACAATAGGTCAAGATTGTCCTTGTTTCTCTATTCAGATGATGAAGTGTCACACATGAATACACACAAGCACACACACACTTGCATGTTGTGACCAGCTGATGGTATGATTTTCTACTAGAAACTAGCATTGGTAAACATAAATAATGTTATTAATATTTAAAAAAAACCCTCTTTTTACGAACAACGCTTTTCTTTTCTCTCTTTCAGCCCCCGAACTACATCATGACCATTGTGGTCCAAGTCCAGTGCACCAACGAGCTGGTCGGTACTGTTATTTTCCATGAGGTGCGGATTGTCGTGAGGGACAGGAATGACAACACTCCTCGCTTTCAGCAACCACGTTACTATGTTGCAGTTAATGAGGTAAGAAGAATCTGCCATTGTTTCTCTTGTTCTATTCATACACCAAGACACCAAGTGCTGAAGTCTAATTGAATATTATGATGTTCTATCATTTTAATGTTTTTGTTCGCCGCCATAAATTGCACCGTTTAAGTGGTCAGAGCTGCTTACCCGAGCAGAGAAGCATCCTTTCATGGAGTGTTTCTGTGAGAGAGAACACTTGACCCGCCTTCTTGTGAAACTCTTAACACTTCTGCACCCCAACCTCCTCTGTCTCAGTAGTCACTTCTGACTCGGCTCACAAGGTCGTGGTGCATTTGGTGGGCGGAGATGAGTAACTCCCCACAGCTTCAGTCCGACCTCTTTGGGTAGTCAAAATTCCCCGTTGACTCCAGCGATTGTTACTCCAAGTGCATTGTCTTTGCACTTGTCACTCCCTGCTCTTGTCAGACCCAATTACTGATAATAGAATCAACCACAGCGCCGCTCCAAACATTTCAGCTTTTTTTTTTTAACCCATAGATTCTCAAAATGGAACAAGTGAGATTAATTAGTTGATTTACCAGGAATGCCTCACCTGCCACTCATCCAGACTTTGTTTATGCGGTTACAGATCAGAGTATTCCCCAGACTCGATGAATACTTCAGCCCTCATGGTCATTGCGTGTTCTACATTTATGAGCTCATGTGTTATTGCAGCCCTATGCAGCTGCCCCAGTACTACCGTGAGTCAGCCTACATAGCCATCACTATCTCCTTTGCACCAGCTCATCTGCCCACTGCCTGGTCCTCCACTGAGTGCTCCAGGGAACAGCAGTCTCTTCCCTCTACTCATACTTGCTTTTTGTTATTCAGCAGTGTGTGCATAAGTGTGTGCAGACCACTGCTGACTGCAACATTTGCTCTCCTGTTTTTTTTTTTTTTGTATACTAATGGAGTAGTGTGGCAACAGCAATGGGTTTATCCAACTCTCAACCATAAGTCGATGTGGACTCATGTTTGTTTCTCTTCCACTCTTACTTTCTCTAGCTCACACCAGTCGGAACAACAATTTTCACTGGATTCTCAGGAAATAATGGCGCTACTGACATCGACGATGGACCTAATGGACACATAGAATACAGCATCCTTTACAACCCCAATGACCCGGTATATGGACAAGTCACGCCATGATAAACACCCTCTGCACCATTGTAAATTTCTTCAACAGTCATGGTTTATTGCTCTCATCCACCTTTCTTTTTATCTTATGTCAACTCTTCTGTCTCTGTTCTAGGAATCCAACAAGACGGTGAGTGTTGGAAACACGCTTTCCGGACACATTGTCCTTGCAGAGAGGCTAAACTACGAGGAGAGAACGCGTTACCTGGTTCTTGTACAGGCTAATGTGAGTCAGCTGAAAACTTTTTGAACCTTCTTGGATATTTGATTCTTGGTCTTTTTCCAGTTATCAGGCTGGGTCGAGGTTTTGCATGATTTCACTTGATTTTGCATGCATTAAATTTTATGCTCAACAAGCTATTGCATGCAATCTTTGGCCTGAACTAAAGATTTTTTTCTTGTAAAATGCATGCATTTGTATAAAAAAAAAAGTTAGATGTTTTACATTATTTTTATTTCTTCTTAGTCCCTCACCCTAATTATCATAATAAAACAATAAAATGGAACAGGTTCCACAGTAGAAATAATCGGTACACACCAACCAATATATTCTGTCTATTTCCTGTGTGAGGAACTATTGATTCTTTTTCCCAGATAGCAGTATGAAAGGCAACAGCATGCTTTCTGGAACTCTGTTCAACTAAGTTTGGGAACGTTCAGTTTGCTTCTCTAACTGGTGATATGCTTGACACTAAACATCTATTCTTGTTACATGATTGGACAGACAGGAGTGTTCATATCTAATTAAACATTCTCTGTGTGTTGAAATAGAAGGAAAATTATATGAAAATATTTTTTTCTTACACCTTCAACAGTAATTATGTTGTTATGAAAGCACAGTTTTGACAAACTATCACTAAGCAATCAACAATAATTCTCTATTGGAAAATTGTTTTATTGAGGCACTTTGAATTAAAGAAGTGGAGAAACAATGCATGGCATTTTCTTTCCATAATGTCCACCATTGTGATACATGCTGAAGATCATCTGCATCACTCGTCATGGTTTTAATCTAATTTTGATTTTAGCCTTCAAGCACAAAGCAGCAAAGCCTGAGTTTAAAGGGTGATATTTATATCTAATTTAATTTTTCAGGACCGGGCCCCTTATCCGCCCAACAGACGGACAGCTACAACCACCCTGACTGTGGACGTTCTGGATGGAGATGACCTGGGCCCCATGTTCCTGCCGTGTGTGTTAGTGAACAACACGCGTGACTGCAACCCCCTCTCCTACCGCGTTGCTATCCCTGAATTCACTGAACCGGTAAGAAGGTGGCCGTCAGGCAGGTGCAAACACGCTGTTCATCCACAAGGTCATTTTGACACAGCCACTTCTGTGCATGCATTTGTGTCCTCATATATTCAGCTCTGTCTATTTCCCTGTGCCAAATGATTTGCATTCGCGTTAGTGATGTGCGATATTTGCTGAGGTCAGTGTTAATCGATGCCACAGCTGTAATTACCTGCTAACATGTTGCATTAGCCACTTTGCATTGAGGCAGTCCACCTGTTGCTCTGTTGTCTCTGACGTGCTAATTGAACCAGAATTTTCTGGTCAGTTGGACCAGAAATTGGAGTTAAAAGGCTGAGATGACCTTGGAAGGTTGTTCCACACTACTACTGTTCCACTGGAGTCTTAGAAAAGCAGGGAAATACAGAAGCTGTGTGGCAGCAGAGGCAGCTGGCCTATTGTTGACCAATCACCCTTAACGATAAACAGCATTTCTTCCCTTGAATCATACACAGGCTGTCTGGATTTTACACAAATGAACAAGTGCTTCACCATTTTTATTCACAATAACTAAAAATTATTTGTTCTTTGTGGATGTGGGTTCTGTTACTTGTTTTACAAATCCGATTGCATTCTGGCACCTCCCATCTTCATCCTAATTTTGTCTTTCCCTCCATATCCTAAGGTAAAAGCTGCAGTCCTAAACAGTATTTTTCTTCCAAAAACTTTACAATTTTACCTAATAGTGCGTGTGGGTTGTCTTAACCCATAATCTACATTGAAAGTGTATTTTTCATCACAGCTTATTCAGAATAGATGTGCTGCCATTGTTCGCTGATTTGTTCTGTCGACACTAATTATTGCACCATCATATCTATCAACAGTAAGATTTCTCTTTTCATAATTGATGAGTGTGTTGTAATTAACCACAGTGGCTAGAGAGGAATTATTAAGTTAATCTGTATTTATTTATTTATTTATTTATTTCTTTGGGGGGATAAAATGTGGGCTCTGGAGTCCTCCGGATAATGACTGCTAGAGGAGCGTATTACAGTTAATCATCATTGTGCAGAGCCAGGGGGATTTGATTTAACACACCTCCAGACATTGTAGAAGTAAGGCTGCAGGATCTAATGTACCCCTCAGAGGAGGGTTTCTTCTGCATATGAGCAGTTAGGCATGTGTATGATTAGAAAGTTTAGCATGGGCACACATTATTTCCCAGCCAGTAATGCCTCGGTGTGCCTTTTGGTGTGAAATTAAAACGACATGCTCATTAAATGTAGTGGAAGTACTCTGTTTTGGACAGTGTTCTATAGGTTTAGCATGCATTGAAATTCAGTCCATAAAACAGATAAGTGATTTAATTTTTGCTCTGTTTAGCCATTTTGAATGTTTTCAGCATTTTAAATTAAAGCACAGTGAGCAGAGTACTTTCCTGAAACCGAGTCAAAGTGGAGGTACTTATGTAAACAAGCTCAAGTGTGTCGGCTTTGGCATTCTCAGCGTAGCACAATGCAAAAGAGTGTGGGAGGAACATTATGCAGAGGATGAGCAGGTAGTTCTTCTATAATAGCCAAACACAGCAGTGTATCAGTGCAGGTTTTTATTGGCTGTTATACTGTTTGTAACAGGATAGCAGTCAAAATGGAGTAGATTCATTATATAAGCCGAGTAATTTCTGTAGATAATTAAGTTGTAAAATCATGCAGTTTTATTGCACACCCAATAAAACCATGATTAATTATAATTACCAATTAATACTAATGATTATTTTAGTTAGAAAAAATATTTTAAAACCAACAGAAATGAAAGCATTGTATTGAAACAGAATACAAGAAATCAGTGATGACTTGGCTGTTAAAAAAAAAAGAATGCTGCCATTATCAGCAATTAAACCAGCAAGACAATGAATTAATGACATCAATTGTTAAACCACTAACAAAGAAACCACACTCATTAAAGGATAGAAGTCACTTCGTAGAAGTGTAAGTCGTGATTTCTGCAGTGCCACTGAGTTGGCATGCCTGATCTCCTTCAGTTTGCTGAATGAATGCACCACATCTTGTTGCAGAGTAAATTGAACCCACTGAACGTGACCCCTCCGATTCGTGCCGTGGACATGGACAGAAACATCCAACCTCCATCAGACAGACCCGGAATTCTTTACTACATCCTGGTTGGTAGGTTCCTGACATGTGTTCATCAGTAAATACAGTTTTAATGACTTGTTTGTTGATGACTGGAAATTTGTTTAAAATGTGTCATTTCCCACCTGGGTTTTATTATATTTTTTTAGGTCACCCAGCCACATATGCAGAGTATTTCTCCCTGAATAAAACCACAGCGGAGCTACGCGTTCTGCAGCCGGTCAACAGAGATTTGTATCAGAGGTTCACACTCATCATCAAGGTGATTATAAACAAAATCACATTCAATTATCTGTATTTATGGGTTTATCGTTGAATAATTCAGAAACAACATGTTTTATTTGAGTCAAAGATGAATTAAAATGGGTGCAATCTATTCCAAAATAGCTCTATTGTATTTCATCAGGAGGAACTTTGGAACATTCACAGAAATTCGCACATTTTTGTTCCAGTTGGAATTGTTTCTCTGATGATTGTGCCGCTCTGTTGACACACGCAGTGGATTTTTACACGATAGACCAGCTGCTGCAATGTCTGATAGTTTATTCATTGCGACAGTAATCGATCATGAACAGGCTTTCGTTGTTTGCAGAGCAATTTACCGCGCCTCAGTGCAAGGAGAACCGCCCTTTCACATTTAGATAGCGTGTCCTCTGGTTTAGCGTTCTCATTCACAAGCCGAACACAGAGTACACAAGTCTCCATAGTCATGGGTACTACACCGGTACTATACTGTTGGTTTGAAACACCATGAACAGGCATGAATAGGTACCAAGAAATAATCGATTGTTAAGTAATTGTTTGAGTGTCCACATACTCAAGTCCTGTCCTTAAATATGTGTATATTTTCTTTACAGCACTTTTGAATTATTATTATATAGACTTGCATCCTATGAGTCATTTCTATTATTCTAGATCATCAATACATTTTTCTCTCTTAATGTCAAGCAGATCTCTCTGGGGTCTTGAGCACCCCAGAGACCCTAATTAGGAGTAAGCTGTGGTTGCTGCATTTCAGACACATGATGACATTAACTTTTCCTCTTTGTGGTCATTGCATGTGTGGCATCCACCAGAATGAGAATATATTTAGAGTCTCTGCAAGTAACAACAGAAAATGCTTTAAGGTTTAAAAGAAGGAAAAAAATAAAACAATGCAGCACAGCATTATAAGTGATGGAGTAAGGCCGAGAGAGCGACATCTGTGTGATAAACGGTGACTTTTTGTAGCAGTAAATGACCCACAGGCCCGCTGAGGGTCATTAAGCACTGCCTTCCAGAAATAAGGACACAGCTAAAAAGCTAAACCACCAAGGAACGCTGTAATCTCAGACCCAACCTTTCTGTCATTCCCTGTGTGTGCGTGTGTGTTTGTGTGAGTGTGAGTGCGATGAAAAAGAGTTCCAGGCACCATGTGTTGTCTGTCAATGACCATTTCTCCCTCGGGTGTTAGTTGTGAGTGTTTTTTTTTTTGCCATTGCTGAAGAAACTGCACCAAAACTAGACTGCAATAACACTCAACAGGCCTAGGAGAATTCATATTAGGCTCAAAAATGCAATGTCACAGCAAACAAGATCAGCATGTGGCCTCTGAGTCGATTATCAGTAAAACTACAATTTATTCTAGTGCTGTAATTAGCATTCTTTCACACAGGCCCATTGAAAGCAGACTAATGTGTAGAATTAGTTCCAGATCATGGTTTAAACTGATGTCGCCCCACTCTGCTTTTCCATTTTAAGTATTCCTGAAGCATCCCATTGTGGGAGCGAACCCCCACATAAGTGCAAAGATGGGAGCAATCAGACTAAAGTTATTTGGTTTGACCTCACCAGAGCTTCAGAAATGACCTTTGGGAAAGAACAGTGCTCCCTCTATTTTACACTGGCTAGAGAAATGTTACAGTAATTCACTAGTTAAATAGTGAATTTTAAAGCTGACAGCTTATGCTTCCTGCTTATGGTCAGTCACTTGTGGAGGTAGCTGCTAATTACAATGGCTTCCCTTTAAATGATCGTAGTTGTATTAAGTGCTCTGGCAGGGACTGTTTAATCCTAAGTGGCACCCAATTAAATTAAATCAATTTATCTTTTGGCATTATATGACACTAAGAAATTAGCCATTGCAAGAACTGGAGTACCTCTGAACCAGTCTTTCACACATTAATGCAGGTATCTGACTGTTTTTTTAGACACCTCATGTGATGATAACACTTCTTTTAGGCTGAACAGGACAACGGCCACCCCCTCCCAGCCTATGCTGACCTCATTATCGAGATCCTGGATGAGAACAACCAGGCACCGTACTTTCAGTTTGCCACCTATCAAGGCTATGTGAGCGAGTCCTCGCCGGTGGGTACGACCATCTCAGGCAGCGCAAACCTGACCACGCCCCTGGAAATCATCGCACTAGACAATGACATCGAAGAGGTAGGTGGAACACAACATCTGTATTAGCACATCTACTCTACATCTACTAAATATGGATGCAGGCTGACATTCATTCACACACTCACCGTGACTCATTTTCCTCCTGTTGTAGCTGGCTCCAGGTGATACACCTGTAGGTAAAGGGTTTGCTTTTGAGTGCAGTGACACACACACACACACACATATATATATATTCATAAATACGCACACACACACATGTTCTATAGGGATGTCCCAATTAAATGGTGCTAAGTATAGAATATATTGAAAATAAGAAATAAATCTGTAATGATTGAGACCACTTTTGAGCAACAACAAAATGTTAATTAATTGCCCTGTTTTTGTTTCAAACGCATTAATCAATCAGGTTTGCTTTTATGCTAATAGCGTTCATGTATATCGTGGCATCCAGCAGACATTCAGCTGTTCTTTAATTGCGACATATTGCAAAACAAAGAATCCAAATTGTTGTTATAAAACAAATATTGAGCCATTAGAAAATCTTTCATTCATCTGAGCTGCCCAGTAGATTGCTGTGGGACGTTTCTATTGTACTGTTAATTTATGCATCACATCTGGGAAAGTGGAAAGGCTTGTTGTTACTGGAGACATACAGACAACTCAGAGGGAAAAAAAATTGACTTTCTGTTGCGCTTAGAATGATTTTTCCTATCTCACATTTCGTAACTGCTGAACTAAATACAAGCATGTCTCCAGTAATGACAGCTGTGCACTGACTTTTGTTTTCTAATGAGAGTGCGTGCGTTTGGTCTTTTGCTGTGCTGTGTTCTCTTTCTTATTATGCAGATTGCTTTTTTCTGTGTGCCTGGAGTGCTTTGCATAACAAAATCCCACACTCATTCTGTGTCAAGACCAAATTTACTGTGTAAAACACTATATGAGTACAGTAATTCATGAATCTATGCCCCCAACTTTAAATGAACTGTTGGAAATCCATTCAATAACAATCAAATTATTGAAATACATCACATGTATCTGTTTTTATGAACAGTCAATTTCTCATATATTTACATTTGTGCATTCATTTATTTTGGTGGGGGACGCAAAGAATTTGGTCAAATAATTTTCTAACTATTTAATGCAATTATATAGACACAATGGGTGTGCATATGCTTGTTTGTCCAGCAAATTCAAGATTAATTTCAATACTCCTAATTAAAACTTATAAAACCAGAGCGCCCACATTGCACCAGAAAAGGTCTAATACCGGTGTTCATCTATTAGAAAAATTTCATCATTGAAGAAGCTTAACAAGTCAAAGTCAAGTAGAACCAAAGATAATAAAATCAATCAGGCCTCCAGATGGACTGTTTACCAAACTGCCTCAGAGGGATTCATCGACGGTCAGGAATCGAAGGTTACGTGCAGCTGTCAACGATAATAGACTCCATGTTTGTTTTGTTTTTTTAACAGTTTACCCACAATGTTTAAAGGGGATATATTATGCAAAATGCACTTCTTTGGTTCTTTAGTCCATATATTTGCATATGCTGAGTGCCTCCCACCCCATAAATATCAGTTTCAATTATTTCAATGTTAACTAAACTGCTGTAGTCTGTGAATATGCCTCAAAATGATCTGCACTCCACTTCTGTCCTGTGACCTAACATTTGGGGTGATTTGCATAATCCTGGCCTCACACTGGGTATCTCCTCCATTACAACCATAGCTAACTGTGCAAGGATCCACCTACACAAAGCAGTTATGTTTTCCCCCCACCAGAAGAAATGGTCGGTGCAAAGACCCTCTTAATTTTTTTTGTATTTTTTTTTTTTCCCCGACCACATTATTCACATTTCATATATACATCAAGGAACCATGTTAATTTGTGGAAAAGGAAGCAGAATATGTCAACTTTAAGAAAACAACAAAGCAGCTGTTTATCTTATCAATACTCCTGACAGCTTTTTTTGCATGTTTCAATATGTGATTGATGAATGTGCTTTGAAAGTGACCAGAGCCAACACGGGAAAAATCATTTGTCTGACGGTTTACCGCTCTTCCGCTCTTTCCTGACGACCGACACTGATTACCATGTCGGCTCTTTGGCAGTTGAAAATGTTGTTTGATAGGTTTGCTCAACCCCGCAGCTGCGACCTCAGAAAAGCCCATGAAAAATGTGTCACCATGGTAACACATTTCTCCTCTTTCTTTAAAAAAAAAAAAAAAAAAATGTTTCTCTTGTAAGACGAAAGACCCAATGGTGAAGATCTCCCTGGACAACTACGCTGCAACGTTTGGTGTGACCCTGGCTGGGATCGTGCGCTACCTGAGACTGGTTACACCTGTGGATCGGGAGAAGCAGATGGCTTATACATTCACGGTACGACTCCACTACTACCTTTTTTTGTGTCATGCTGCAAAACGACCTGCAGGTCTTATAGGTCTTATTCTGTGTACAGAAGAAGAAGTCACAGGTGTGCCCTACAGAAAGAGGTGCCTGCAGGTATAAAGCTGACCTGGCATTTACAGTAGACAGTGGGGTCTTCCTGGAAGTCTGTGATTAAACCCTCCAAAGTCCACAACCTTAGAATGTAGAAACGTTTCATCCTGTCCGTCAAGTAAACCCAATTTCACCTATTTTCTGAACAGTTCAGTGACAGACCAACATCTGATAATATCTGATTTTCTAGTTGCCATCACAGCTGATGGGATGGGCTCACCTTTGTCTTTTTCAAACCTTTTTTTCTTTTGACGTTGCCCTAAAGTCCAACTTTTTTATGTTCAATGATTTTAAAATGCTGTTAGTGTTTGGCCTGATAGTGAGGTTTCACATAACCACTTCTGACTGCAGTTTCACAATGAGCCACAGACTGAAAAATAAGCATAAGCTGCTTTAAACATTGCAGGGAGGTTTATTTACGTATGATTTTGGAAAACCTTAGAAATTACCAGTGGGGAAAAAAAAATTCACTCTACCACAAACTTTCCCAAAATAAAATAAATGTATTTAAATGAGTAAATTTGTTGTAATAAGAGTTCCTAGAACTGTAGGGAAATTATTTTTTTTTAAATGTTACAACCTAAATGAATGCAGTACTTTGTATTTTTAAAGTGATTATAACAGGTATGAAGCCTTTGTTAACTTTAAATCAGCTTTCTTTCTTTTCTCCATAATTACAAAAGCGGCATTGCAAACACTTGAGAGATCCCTCAAGTAATATTGATCAGATAAATCCATAGATTATTTAAATCTCGATTGTCTCTATAATCTAGATCAAACTACAAAAAGAAAAGCTGTGATTAACATAGTTTGTCATAAAAGTAAATCATCTGTATTTGCACCTGAATTAATGTAGTGCGAATAACAAAATGTGCAATAAAAACCAGTGAAAACGCCATTTGTACAAAAACGTAGTGAAAATAATGTTTGTAAAATAAGTAGTTTTCTCCTGACTGTCTGACATTTGATTTAGTGGCTGATCCCTAAATCAGTCTCTGCGGTGGCTATGAGCTGTTCTCGCGCAGCTATTATAAAACTCCTCTAAAAAGAAACATTTTCTCCATGTAAATGCACACCTCACATTTTTTCCAAATCAAATAAGCACTGCATATGGGACAGAAAAATAAAGATAAGAGGGGGCTGTACAGCCAGAGGCAAGCAGGAGCCTGAAAAAACAACCATGTGCTGAAGTCAATAAGTTTAAAAACTTGACAGCAAATCCAATGACAAAATGATAAAAGTGCAAAAAAAGTGCTGGACACTGCAGGAGAGAGGGGGAGAAAAAACTCAAATTGTCTGTAAGAGCTGGAGACCAGCTCTTTCAAGGAAGCACCTAACACGCAGAATTATCTGGCACTGGAGGGAAGCCACGGCCAGCATTTTAAAGAGCGCTGATTAGAAATTGGCTGCAGTTGATTCAAGTGTTCCGGCCAGTCTCCTGCCCAGGTGAGCCTGATGAGGGTGACAAGAAAGGGAAGGGACAACAGGGAGAGAGAACAAAAACACAGCACCGGATAGTCCGGGAACATCAGGACCGTGACGGGATGGCAAAACAGAGGGTATGAAATAAATGCAGTTCTCAGACCCAATTTATCAAATATTGACACTTTGACATCACACATGTGAAGTGAATGCTGGCCTGTGCTGTCACCTTGCTGCCCAGACAGTCTCTGATGGTTTTTCACAGCACTAATGGCAGCGTTTCTCAAGTGTTTGATGCTTCATGATGAGTTTTGCACAGCATATCACACAGGCTACGCATGCATACATGACAAGACAATTGACCAAGATTATGTAATTATTTTCCTATGTTGAGGATATAATGATCGGGCACTTGAATGATGTGAATTTGATCACAGTGAGAATAAGAATTTAATTTAATCACAGTGAGAATAAGAGGATAAAGTGGATAAAGGATTTTTACAGCCTGAAGCTACCATACAGCTGTTTTTTTTAACTTTTAATTGGATAGGTATAAAGCATTTGACCAGCACAGCTGCACTATTAACAAACGCGTCAACAGAGCGGCAGAATGGTGTCTGTCCTCCCGATTCCATGATGAGACTCGTTTAATTAAAACGGCTAAATTAATTTAACACGTGTCAACGCAATGAGTTCAGTTCAAGTTCTGAGGTTATTAGGCAGATTAAATTATGGGAAAAAGCATTGTAGTAATCCTCTGTTTATCAGATGTCAAAGGAGAAAACACAGGTTTTTAACATGACCCTAAGCATACAACAGCAGGGTTGGACAAATAGTAGAGGTTCCAGTTGAGCAGTATAGATAGGCACTATAACTGGTAGATGTTGTGTAGGTCCTAATTCAAGTATTCTCTTCACTACTAGTTTCAACATTTGGAAGCGCTTTTAATACTGGTACATGCTGGGGGCTTTCTTTGAGTATTCAAAGAAAAAGTAAACAGTTTAACAAAAAAGTGCTTTTAAAATAGAACTGAAAAGTAAGATATGGACAAATCCAACATTAGCTCCTGAACATTAAATTATTCATTTATCTGTCCACCATCCATATGCTCTGAACACTCTGACATCAACTTCTGTTGACTTCTGTTAGAATAACAGCTCTCTGTGAGAGAGTAAAAGTGTGAGTGGGGAGGGAGAGTGGGGAGTGTGAGCATGCATGTGTTAACATGTGTGTATGTGTATCATTCCTGACACACATCCAAGCTATTAAACCAGTGACTGTATCTGAACATCAGCAGCTTTTCAAACTTCAGAAAGCCTGTACTTCTTTCGAGAGAAGAGGTTCTTCAACCAAGCTAAACAGCCTCACGATGGAATGAATGTATTTGAGTGAAATGTTCTTGATCAGTGGAAATCCATTTAGACCGTCCATCGCTTGCGCTCCCGATTTGAAATAGACCATGACTTTGCTTTCAGCAGTACCAGAGGTGTCATCCTCATCCTCAGAGCAACAGAACTCATCTTCTACAGCTGAGTCAGTTCTAAGGTGGTGTGTTGGTGTGCTGCTACCTGCTTGCTGGTCGTCCTCTCTGACACGTTTGCTTCATTCTGCCAGCAGACCTGCCTCGGCCTTGTCTTTGTCCTTCCTGTCCTGTGTCCATAGGCAGTGTAGTTTAAGCTGAGTCATAGTCGGAGCAGCCTTGATGGCATCCTTGCTTTCCGGCACCTCCGCAAATCTTCTTTTGATTGCCTGAAGTGATGCATAATGCAAACATATAATGTGTGCATCAATGTCTCCAGTGTTAGTAGGAGTGCGCCGTGGAAACAGTGGTCCTCTCTCTGGAGGAAGCCTAACACTACAGTTAAAGACTTCATCACCGTGAAATACTCCCTGATGAACCGATGCTTGCGCTCTGTGATGGCTTTTAACCCAAAGCTGGAGGAGACAGTGTTCAGCTCCATGATAGCGACTTCAAAGATTCAAACAAGGGCATCATAAAAAGACCATTTTGTAGATCCAAAGACTAGAAACTTCCTTTCAATGACATCATCCACCACCTCTGCAGCCACTGTGGAGTGGCTAGCCTTGTTCCATAAGGCTGTGCATTATGCTGTAGCACTTCTGGATATTGCTTCTGCTTCTGGTCTTGACAGTAGCCACTTGTCAATATCAGTACAGGAAGCCAGGTTTAATGTGTGTGATGCACATCTCTGCTGCAGAGGCAACGTGATTGCACCGTCGTCATCATCATCATCACCCCCGCTTTTTTGCAAATGTCCATAAAATTTACCTTATCCTCATTATCCCCAGATTCATCCTCCTCCACTGGTTGCTACTTTTTGAAGACCTTGATGAAATTGTGGCTATTGTCTGTGATAGTTGATGTTATTTTGAGGGAAATGCCACAGGATGAGTGGAGGTTGTCAAGCTCAGTTGCTATATTATCATAAGTATGATGGCACTTGAAATGTCTGCACGCCAGGGCGGCTTTTCTTTTTTCCACAGCAGGTGGGCCTCGCCAGTATGCAGTCATACCAAGACAGCTTTTGTTGTGTGAAGTTGAATGATGTTAGCACTAGTAGAGATTTTCTTCTAATTCTTCCAAACTATTTTTGATCTCTGTACCACAATTTTTTGTGGGTCAGAAAAGTCCTGTTCTTCCACTCATTAGCTTACCACAAAATTGTACTCTACCTTTAGCCAATCTTACTTATGTGTTTGTAACCCCTCCCCCCACACCAAGATGAACAATTAGAAAAAAAGAACTAATTATTTGCAGCTCCTAGCCTATTCCTGGTTGAGCGAGCCAGGTCAGATAACAGCTGGCACAATAGAGTGCATAATAACGCGTCACATTTTGCTCTCGGTAATGGTAATGGTGCTCTAATGTTTGAAATAGTAATTAATTAGATTACCCGTTACTGGGTAAAAAAAAGAATAATGGCGTTCTTAACCCTATTTTCCCCCACCCTTCACAACAGCAGTGAGACTTAAAATGACTCTCTTGAAATTGTTCCTTTTGAAAAGGGCAGCACTAAATCAATTCACCAAAATCGGTCTGTGCCATAGAATGGAAAGCACATTGATCCAGTTTAGATAAATATCGGACTGTAAAGATTGGAGCTTTGGCATTTTGTGTTTGCATGCAGAAAATGGCTGACAGTGTTCACATCTAATTTGTGCAGCCATATTGAGACACGAATTGCTTCTCCAGTTGTGTGCTCGAACACAAGGTGATGACTCAGTAAATTTAAACTGGCTCTTCTCCTCTGTGTGCTGAAATGTGTGGCACCTCTCTGCCGGAGAGAACATGTGGTTATACAGGACAGGAATTGGAGGCCGTGCTGTATGTTATCAGGCGTTTTTGTGTAACTCCTTCACTCTGATTGTTGAGCTATGACGGCGTATTAAAACCTGCAAGATGTTTCAGTCCTCACTCCAAATTATGGAAGAAAAGCAATTTCACCCCCCCCCCCTAGAAAATCAGAGCTGCTGCAGATAAATAAAAAAATACTGTAGTTTAGCCACTCTCTCCTTTGTGTTTAGCCCTTGCTCTCTACAAACCCAGTTCTTTCTCAATTCCAGATGGTGGCATCGGATGGTGTCCAGCAGAGCAGTCCAGTGACTGTCAACATCCTGGTCATTGATGCCAATGACAACACGCCCACATTCGCCAAGGTCTCCTACAATGTTGAGGTCTTCACAGACATGCTGCCAGGGGAAACTGTTCTCCAGGTAATCAATCAGGGAAAGTGTCCTCCTCCTCTTTTACATGCTCATTCAGCTTATCTCTCTCTCTCTGTCTCCATCGCGGTGAGACTTCCACCACATGTTCTCTTGTGCTCGTAGCGCAGTGCCGCAGCGCTCCCATGCACCGTGTTGACAGCAACAGCTTCCCTCTCATCCATAGTCATGACAGCTGAGTCAGAAAGAATGCTTCTCATCATCCTAGGAATCCCTGTAGATGAGCCACAAACATTTAGGTTAATCACAAAGTTATTTTTAAACTGGGTCTTTATTTTTCATTAATTTAACCAGATTACAGACGTTGTTATTTAATGTTTTCTGTGCTTCCTCGGCTGTAAAGATTCTGTTTTTCTTTTAAAGCATGCTCGTATACAGAAGGGCACACGAAAAGATGCGGCCATGGCCCTTTGATTCAGAAATCCATAAAGCTGGTTTTCTAAATCACTTTATTGTCTCTGTCACTCAGAGTGTGGTCTTTCAGCACAACCACCCTGGAAAAATAGAAAAAAGTCAGACACTCAAAAGGTCAAGTTTAATCTGTCTCAAATACCAGCTGTTTTGCCCTTACCGAAATGAGGGCAAGGGTCACAGAATGTCTGCCGTGACCGCTTAACTGATTTTGTAAGCCGTTTGAGAGCTTTGCTGCCCCCGAGGATGCTGCTGCTGCGTAGTTGCCATTGTGGATTTTAGTTGCAACTTCAGGAGCCTCAATTGAACTTTGAGGGCTTCTGAGATACAAGGCCAGCAGCATCAAAAGGGCTCCAAATCACAGGCAGCTGGGCACACTAGTTAGAGCTTGAAGAACAAGCTGCAGTAAGTCCCGCATTTGGCCGTGTATATAAAAAGTGCCAAAAAAAACCCAAAAAGTTCAATTCTTTAATTGTCTTCTTTGGTTTGTGTGCTGTGATGGAATCACTGTGCAGGCTGTGAGCAGTGTTGTTCATGTTGAACAAGGTAGCATGTTGGCACCCATACATTGATAGGATGGTTTTTAGATACGTCTGCAATTAGGTGGTAATTAGTCCATTAACTTGATGGTAACACAAAGAAATCTCCATTAATGTCCCAACAGAAATTAACCTTCACAATATAAACAATTCTGCACTCACTGGCATGCTCTGCTCTGTGTACATCAAATACAGTTATGGCCACACTACAACTTAGTTATTGGTTAAATCAGCTAGTCAGCTCCAACCATTGACAAGCTTCTCATCTTCTACAGTTAGAAGATCTTCTACAGTTAGAAGATGAGAAGCCTTGATCAAAAGCTGAAACAACATCCAGTATCTGTATGTTTTCTGTTTCCCCTGTTTGTGTTTGAGCTGTGTTGTAATTTGCATCAGTCAGTGGGCAATCAAATTTAACAACTCTGTTATTAACGGCGTTTGTGATTTCTGTCATCATCAGCGCAATCAACGTGAACAGTAGTCGTTAACAGCCATCTGGAGGTCAGGCTTCCACATCAGCTGGATGCTCCGAGCGAGATGTCTGTTTTGGATTTTATGCTTCAAAGTTTGGCGCTCGTGACTCAAAAAAATATGGCACCAGAAAGACTTTAAATAAGCGCACTAACAATTTGACTGAAGTCAGCCCTTCAGAAGAAAACCAGCTTCACTGCTTCGTTTTGTTAGAACTTTGCGGAATTTCTGACTGAAAATCACAAAATGAACTTGGCAGTAACCCCCCTCTCTCCCTCTTTTGTTCTCCAAGTTATCTGCAGCAGATGCTGATGAAGGTTTAAATGGCTTGGTGACGTATGAGATATTGGCTGGGGCCCAGGGACACTTCATCATCAATAATCGCACAGGACGCCTCACTGTGGCGCCAGGCGTGGCTTTAACTGTGGGTCAGTCTTATGCACTGACTGTCAAGGCCTCAGACGGAGCTCCAGAAACACAGAGAAGGTCCTTATTCAGTGTCATTTCTGCATTACTGTATGATTACTGTGATAGAATCTTATTGGTGTTCTGGAATATAATATTTTTGAACTCTGGAGGGAATCAAAAGTCCTTGGACTTGGAACTTTATTGTTTGTCTTGTCATTTATAAGCTATTAAACACAGCTAAATAAGTGTAAAACTGTACAGAAGTTGATTACTATGATTTTAAAATGTCATTTTTATGTGTTCATGACACATTACACAGGAGTTCAGCAAAAGGTTTCTCAGGCTGTGACTGAGTAAATAAACATCATAGTGAACATTTGAAAACAGCAGGCTCTTTTTATTTTTAAATTAAATGAAGGGAACATTCCCTCTCCAGAGATTCCCTCTCTTCTGTTGCTCAGAAGGCAGTCTAAGGAAATTATGTTCTCAGGAAACTTTTCATTTTTCTTTCCTGTCAGGAGCTCCATCACCACAGTCTACATTGAGGTTCTGCCACCCAATAACCAGAGCCCACCACGCTTCCCCCTCTTCACCTACAGCCTGGAGGTCAGCGAGGCCATGAGGATTGGAGCAATCCTGCTCAATCTTCAGGTGAAATACTTTGCTATAAATTAGATATAGACCAGCGTCCTCAAGGGGCTTTGTCATATCAGCTTCAGCTTAAATGGTGCGTATTGTTTTCAAGAATCTGTTTTTCTTTTTCACCACCCCCTCCAGGCCACAGACAGAGAAAATGACCCGATTACTTACCGCATTGTGAGCGGAGATTCCCAGAAGGTTTTCAACCTCTCTGAAACGTGAGTCCAGTGTTTCTTCCCCACTTCAGGCATAACTGAGAGGGAATGTAGACATGCAGTTAGAAAAGCAAATTAATTATTAATGGAAAGATAAAGTATATATAAATGTCCTTAGCTTAACTACGGTATATGCTTAAAATTCTATGTGTGTGTGTTCTTGCACATGCCACATACTGAGTACCACCATTAGTTTTTCACTATCAAAGTGAGGACATTTTCATTTAAAGGGCTGTTTGAGGGTTAAGACTTAAGAATGTTTGAAGGTTTGAAGTAGCTTTAGGTTAAGGTGGTGTAAGAAGTCCAAGGATGCATGTGTGTTCTGACTTTCAACTCTTGTAGTATCTAATGCATCATAAACTGTTGCTATAGGAAAACCTGTAGCGTTTAAAATAATATTGTGTCAGGATAAAGGAATCAGAAAATTAAGGTGGTTTAATCTCTTTATTTTGCAATAGCCACAGAACTCTAAACAGCATGTGGACAAGTGTTTTATATATAATGGGGGCTAACATTGCCCCCCAACCCATAATCCACATGGGTGAGAGATATGCAACAATAAAATAAGTGTGTGCAGTAATATTGCTATTTTACAGACAGCTACTTTTGAAGACTTAGAGTCTTCATTCAAGTTGGCTTTTCTTTAAATACTGCTATCATTGCTGTAAATTAAAACCTCAATCCCTAAAAGTATCAATTCTAATTAACATCTAATGAAAAGGAAGAAGAGGAGAATAGGATAAACAGAAAACCCTCAGAATTTAATGAGAATACAGTATCTTGGACCAAATGGCTCTTGTTTTATTTGACATTGATGAGGCTAAAATTCCTTATTTCTTTCCACACATCCATAGAATAGCATTAACAGACCAGTTTTGATGATCTCTGCACCAATAGAGATAGAAACATAGAAGCAGAGAGAGAATAAAAAACAGAGATATTTCTGTTTAGAGCAGCTCATATTTTTTCCTCATTCTCTCTCTGGCTTTTTATCTCTCGCGTTTCTTCTGCCTGAAAGGAGGAAGACAATATTTCTGGGTATAAAAGCACCCCGAATATTCCAGTATAGCTCTCATCATCTACATCAGCATAAAAAAAACCAAAAAAAAAAAAAACCACCTGACTCAGAGGCATAAAATATTTAAGTGGTCTGTGCTTTTTTACATCCCTTAAATAGGCGAGCAAATATGGAGGAGAGCAGAGACGTGTTGAGACTGAGAATGAAGGACCCTGCCAGACACGTTTCGCTCTAATTGATTAAAGCCTCTTTTGTTTGCATCCTCAGTCCCCTGGCTACACAAGGGCACGCTGCGTCGTCCTGCCATTTGTTTCCTCTTAATCTGCTTCATTGTCTTTCGATCAAAAAAGAAAAAAGCACCGTTGTTTTTGGGGAGACGTGTCAAGGAAGGCTGCTGCGGTTTATGGGTACGGTCTCCCGTTATCTCTGTGAATGAAATAATACGATCACAGGCTGTCAGCGGCAGAATAAACATGAAAAACACGCGATAAATCAAAGGATAATTAGCCGGTGCTCTTGATGAGCGTGCAACGAAGTGTTGATCCATTGAGGAGATTTGGCTACACGCACTGATATCCAGAGTTGCTTCAGTTGGGCTATTATGAATAATGAGCTCTCTGATGTATAACTCACTTTAAATGGGGCAGGTTTCCCTGGGGAGTAGGGGCGCCGGCGGGGGGGGGGTGCTTGAGATCCACCGCCATTTACCGTGAGCGGAGTAGCCTTGAATCGGTGACTCTGAGTGTACGAGCCCTCAGGATGCAGGTCGAACACGCCACCCCCAACACTTTATCTGGCCTATTCCAAATCTGACAAACACCTGTGATGTATAACATTCAATATTAAGTTCGATTCTGGATTCTGATGAATATATTCAGATGGTAAATACTGTTTTTAGCGTGTTTGTTGAACTTGATTCCATATTTTCTTCCAACTATCATCAATTGGTATAAATTTGCATCTTATTTAAAACTCATCCATACTCCTTATTCAAGGGAAAACCTTTTTTCACTTGTGATCTTGGTATATTATATAACTATAATAATGAAATAAATTATTGCCTGTGTCATTTATAGTAATATTTAGGGACATCTAATATCTTGTTAATTTATCAATGTGTATGTTCAAAATGTCTTGTTTGTTTCAACTTAATAAGGATGCTGCCATTCAATTCAAATAATTAAAACATTTTAATAATGCCTTTTTTGATGCCTCTGGAAAACAGCAAAACATTTTCAAACTCAGAAAAATACCTGAAAAATTTGTTTTTATTGGCACGAGACCAAATATTTGGGTCATCACTTAATGTATAAATAAGCAAATATAGACTCATATTTGAAATAACCCTTGGTTAGTTTCCTCTTGTTTAACGACAGACAATCAGACTGGGAGATCAGAGGATTACCTGACCCATTGCTGCTTTGTAATACGCTGCGGAGCGTCCCACGTGTTTGACAACATCTTTTCAATAGCGCGGTCCGGGGACAGGAAGGGAGTACAATATCACACACAATCAGTGAACCTCTCAGACCCTGCTGCTGAACTGTTGCTCCGCACTCCAGCTGCAGGAAGGAAGCACGTGTCCTGGGTGGCCTAATCTTTCCTCTTTAATCATTCTGATCCTTGTCAGCATCACCATCAAGATCATTGAGATTATCAGTGTAATTATGTCAGCCTTCCTCCTCACATCTGTATTTTTACGGTTATGTCAGAGCCAGCTCTGCACAGCCACCAACGTTGCCCAACTATAAATGCATGTCCAGTCTAAATAAACACATCAGCTATCAGGGAAGGATGATGCTGCAGTATTTGACAGTCTTGGATAATTGTTTAATAGGTCCCAACCTCTGGGCATGTTGATGGTGCTTACTATGGCATGGTGTGGGTGTCCAGAGATGTAGACGTTTTCAGATTTTAAATGAGAAGGCTCTCGGCTTTTTCTCCAGACTTTAAATCAGAAATTCAGGTTGGAGCAGCAGGAAATTGTGATTGGGAATAATCTAGCGGTGCATTCAGGTGTGTTCTGGCAAAGCTTCTTCTCTTTGGGGGAAATTGGTTTATTTATCTGTGTATTCTTTTTATGCTCGTGTGTTTGTTTACCTGTTGCTGCACCTGATATCACATGTTTTATGTTGCTGCATGTGCAAGGATAATTCGGCATTCTATTTCTGTTTGGGTTGAATGCTCAGATGCCAGATTATAGCTGAGCCGGGGTGGCTCCTGTTATTTTGCAGCAGAAAAAACAAAACAAAACATGGATTTCACTTGCTGTGGTGGAATAAGTGAGGTATCGGAGAACAGGAGCATTTAAAACCCACCAGATTTTCTCCCCAAACTCATCTGCTGCTGTCAGCCATGTTTTATGAATCCTGAAGTAAATTCCTTCTGACGAGCTGCCTTCACTGTCACCCTCTGCTGCATCTGAAAATAAGAGCTTGTACATGATTGTGATATAAAGAACCTGCTGTAGTCTGTCTACACAAAGTGTGTGGTTGTAACGCCTTTTTGTTGTCACCTCTGATCCCTCTGTGCAGGATCGGGCTCTTACTTCTGGGAAGCCTCTGGACAGAGAGCGCACAGATCAGTACCGCCTGATTGTCACAGCCTCTGACGGAAACCCTGGAGGGGTGAGACACAGCTCATTACTAAACTATTGGAGCAATTCATCACAGCTGACAAACATCTGACTTTTACTTAGCACATTAAACTGAAAAAAGACCTAAAAATACCAGATATCCACATCGCACAAGAGCAAGAAACTATATTGACTCCCCTTGCCATCTTCAGAGATGTGATTCCTCAACCAAATCCTCCAAATGCCCCTGTTCCACCTTGATACAGTTCAGTCAGAACCTAAGCCCAGGTCTAATCGCCAATTTTTTTGTTGAAAGTCACCCTCTACCAGGCTGTTTTTTTTTTTTTTCAACATTTCTGCATTTTTATTGAGGTTAACGTGCTCCTGCACACACCAAACAGTTGGTTCTCAAAAAAATCACACACTCAATTGTTGCCTTTGGATTTAATCACGTTACAGCCAGGTCATGCATCACTTCAGCATCTTCTCAAGCCACTCTAATTAAATAAAGCCGCAAAATTTCCACATTCCCGTATTAATTAGTAAACAGAAAATTGAAGAGTCATCATCTCTTTGACTGCTTCCTGTCACCGGGCTGTCTCTTCAGCTCATCTCAGGGAAAGAGCAGACACCAAAAACTGAAAGTGAATGCTGGAAGATTCATCTCCCACTGAGACTTTATAATCACATCCACCTTCGTAATTTGATTCCGCTCCTCCTCGCTTGGCTCAGTCTCCGCTGCCTCGTTTCCAGACAAGTTTAGGTGAAACGTGGATAATAGCTAGCGACATGAGGTGATGAGCTCTCGGGGCGGCCGTTTGGACTGTGGGGTGCACATGCAAATGCACCATGATAGACAGTTCATTTTCATTTGTTGGTAAAATAGCAGTCAGTGAGCCTGGAGCCCAAATGGCATAAGTTTGTGAGAGGAGAGAAAGAGGAGACGGAGATGGATGGATAATTGTTTCTTTTAGTAGAAAAAGACCAAAATCGTCTTGGAGTGGTTGGAGTTTTCTGGATGGCAAGACGTGTCATTATTGTGATTATGTGTCTCAGAAACAAGAACCAAAACAACCGCAGAGAAGGAATTCCAAACAGAAAACAAGATGAAGGTGACACTAACTAGGCCATTTCTTTCATGGCGCTGGGCTCAGTGTTGCATCTGCCAGGGTAACTTCAAACAGCACCCTGCTGGAAGTCTCTCTCACCAAGGCCAACTCCTCCCACCTCCACCCACCATTCCTTCCCCAAAGGAGACCATTTACAACATTATTTGCATACAGATTTTCCCCAGCGTACTGAGAAACTCCCAACTGCATTTTCAACTTTAATATGCTGATTGAAGGAATGGTTTGAGATTCTCATTACTCTTAATTTAATAGTTATTGACTGTGCGCTTGTACACATATGAAGATTAAATGGAAGTAAATAGACTGGTGTTGATAAAAATGAAATAAAAGACATAGATATAATTTAATTACAAATGTTTTTGCCCTCAGTGAATAATTCATTGTGCACACGCAGAACTTTTTTTCCTCATGAGTGGAACAGTCTCACACTCTTGATGCTGCACATCTTGAGCATCATGTTTGTATTCATATTTTATAAACATTTCACAAACTAAACTTTTTTTTAAAGTGAGATTGAACTTGTTTTGATGCTGCTATCTTTATTTTATCATTCTACTGTGATAATGTTATTGTAATGATCTGGTTTATATGCATTGGAAAGGATTAGAACGCCTTATATTTAAGAGGTTTAGGTGTTGAATTTCCCAAGAAGATACTTTTGCTTGAAAAATGATGGACCTCATTAAGGAGTGGACCTCAACCCCATCGCACAACTTTGGGGGAGATGGAAACTAAAGTGGACAGACCTGTCGTAAATTCAAAGGGGAGTCTTTGTTGTGAGATGCAGAAGGCATGAGAGAGCATTAGTGTTGAAGTTCTCAGGAAATGTATTGACTCTCTGCCAGAGACTTGCTGTTGTGCTCAGAGCAAAATCTGCATATAATATGAGATGAAATCATGCAAAAAAAACCACAAACAAGTTTTATATTTCCAGATCTTCCAGGTGGTCTAAAATAGCCGCCGTTGTACCTTTAACTTGCTTGAACGGAGAGTCAGTAAAGAACGAGGAGGCTCAGACATTGAATTTTCAGGTTTATTATCCTGTGAGGTCTCTTTTTTCATGTTTACATTGTTTTTTTGTGCTCTGCGCCTTCAGACCTCCACCACCACGGTCAACATTGTCGTCACAGACGTCAACGACAACGACCCTGAGTTCGACATCGCCACACCTGCAAACTTCACCGCCCGGGAAGAAGAGGCCGACTTGTTTGTGGGCCGCGTCAGGGTGAGTGCGACGCCTGCGCCGGTTCCTAACGCCAGCTGACACTGGAGTCACAACTGTTGTCGCCTTCAGACGGCAGCGCCGCGTCCCTGTTGTCTGACTCGGTTCAGCACCACCAAGCAGCCAGAATTTTCTAATTAATGTAGATTAATTGGCCTGATGCCTGTCAGTAGATTAATCCTGGAATAATGACAGGAAACAGCTGTGAGGAACCGATACAGAACATATTTACGATGTGCCAGCTAAGACAGAAAAAAAAGCCTTCTTTCTCTTTTTATCATGGCTGCAGATCCAAACGACCCCCCCCCCCCCATCTCCCTCAAGACAGCCCAGAGTCTCAGCTCATTTCCACAGAACACATTCACGGCACGTGAGAGCTGTGCTATGACCAGGAGCAAACCTGCAGCCATTCCACTCGGTGTCTCCATTGTTATAGATATTAAAATCTTTTCTTTATTCCAACGCTGTTGTGGGTTTTGTGAGCAATCAAAAGCATTCATTCAGACACTTTTGTGTGCAGTTTCAGGAGTAATCCCTTTTTATGATATCTTGAGTTCACACTGTCTATCCAGACAAAGGGTTGTATAAAGGAAACTTTTTTTGCCATCTTTTGCCTCCAGTCTCACAAATACAGCCAGCAATTAGATTAGGGATTAGGGGATTATGGTATTCTACTGTCTTTGCAAGTTAATGAAGGACTTTTAGTTTATTAAGTTAGGTACTCCAAAGGGTAAAGATATTTTTTCATATACCACATGTTGGGAAGGATATTATTGCATATTTGATGTGTTCTAGGTTAACATTATGCAGTCATTTCAACTTTGATGCAGTCACAAAATAACTTTTTAGATGTGAGATGTCAAATACAGTTGTCAATAATATGCATTTGTGTTTCTCTGAACCCAGTTTTAATGCTGAAGCAGCTAATGCTGACGTCATGTTTTCACCACCTGTAGCTGCAGGATGTCGCCCTGCTCCTGGAGTCATGTCCCGATTCTCTCTGCATCCTGCTCCAAATTACATAACTTGTGTGCATAATGTCGTTAAGCAATTGTAATCCAAAACTTTAACTGCCATGTCTGCTCACATCTGGTGCAAATTTGGTGGATTAGGCGGTTTGCTGGGGTAGCACATGCAAATATGTTACTTAATATGTTATTACGGAATTTGATTACAGTCAGCAAGCAGTCAAAGTTATTGATGTGTGATCTCTGCAGAAAATTAGTTGTCCATCCACACTTCAGGTGCTTCGATTTGTTTATGCAGACTGGGCAGGCTATTGAGTAATTTTTAGGCCGTGCAGTTGTAAAATTAATTGAGTGATACAAATGTTTCACCTTGCTCTCTTGACTCTTTTTGTATGGTTTCTTGCTCCAGCATCAGTTCAGACTGAGCTTAATATTACTGAGGACTGAATGCCCCACACACACACACACGCACGCACGCACGCACGCACGCACGCACGCACACACACACACACACACTTTTTAAAGAAAAGGCAGAATCTCTCTGTGTCCAAAATTCAGAACAAATATCTGTTCAAATTCATCAGTTCATTTCTTTTATTTCTCTGTTGCAAACAGAGAAATATCTGTTGCAAGCAAATAAACTTTTAAAACATTTTAAAAACTTTTTGCAGATATTCAATAAAGTTTTTGAGTCAACTTGTATACCTTTTATTTATTTTCTCACTCTTATCTGTTTGTGTTTTATTAAATACAGATTTTTAATTAAATACACCTTTTAGTCTGCAGACACAATGGGCCAATGGATCCGTAATATTTATACTTTAAATCGGTGTTTAAATATAAAGCCTCACTCTTTCAAAATAATGGAAATATAGGTATTTTCTTCTCTTTCCCCTTGTTTTTTTTTAAGGAACAACATGCATGATGTTAACAAGCTACTTTCGAATTACACCATGTTCACGGAGATTTTGTCTCACAATTTTGATCTCACTCAAGATAGAGATCAGCAAACTGAAATGTTAGTGGTGTTGTTGTTTATCGGTACAGCTGTGCAGCTTCTGTTCTAGCAGCTCAGATAATGCATCATATCAAACTGGGAACAGATGCTGCATGCTCTGCATCAGTTAAAACTAATTAATCTCTGCCTTTATGAATGTAAATGAGATCTCAGTCTTTCTTATAGGTTGTCATCTATTTCAAAAAGGATTTTTTTTTTAGGGGGAAAGTTTTAATTTAATTTTTGTGAATTGCATCATTTCTATTACAGAAACTTAATTGATTTTGGAGCTTATATCGTTTTTTGATCAGAAAGTTCATCAAAGATAAACCGAGGCCTAGATTATAAAGTCATTAGTTTAACTCTGGATTAACTTTGTCGAAGGGTTCTTGTTCTGGTGCCAGTAAAGGCATCTTCCTGTTCTTTTGTTCCTCCTCAGGCTACAGATCCAGATGCGGGGGCTAACGGCCAAGTGGGCTACCGGATTATAAATCATCCGGACTTGTTTGTGATCAGTGCAAATGGCAGCATCTACACAAAGGTGCCTCTGGACCGAGAGCTCCAAAGCCAATATGAGCTTGTAGTAGAGGCATCGGATGGGGCTGTGGATCCGCGGCGGACCACCTTGACTCTCTCCATCCAGGTCACAGATATCGA
The DNA here is from genome assembly GCA_911728415.1 of Lagocephalus sceleratus. Lineage (NCBI taxonomy): Eukaryota > Metazoa > Chordata > Actinopteri > Tetraodontiformes > Tetraodontidae > Lagocephalus > Lagocephalus sceleratus. The sequence continues at coordinate 6,775,232 of CAJVRN010000040.1, forward strand.
TGACAACAGCCCGGTCTTTTCCCAGCAAAATTATGTGGTTAATGTTCCGGAAAACACTCCTGTGGGGACCGTCGTATTGAAGCTAAGCGTAAGTATGAATGTGCACGTGTCTGCTTTTATGTTTACTTCCCATGTCTGTTGTCTTTTTATTTATAATGCAGCGCAGGGGCTGCAGTGCCACTCCTGACACATGTTTGACTTGAGTCGCAAGCGGTTTGTGAGTTGACGACAGCGGGAACTGTTTAAACTTTTAAACACTGAGACAAAAGCATGCGGGCTGAAACGCTCACTGCCTTAGGTTACACAGATGGTACATGACAACTCCTGTGGAATGGTAAATTTATACAGAAAATGAATTAAGAATTATAATAAAAATACTTCCAGATACATAAAAATCTCAGGATAAGCATGTATTTTTCACTCAGCTATACCATTATTTAACTTTTTCATTCGTTGAAATCTTTATTAATTTGCGTTGCATGTGTGCCTGTCGATCAACACATCCAATTATTTCTGTGTTGTCATCCAGCTATGATATCAGCTGTGTCCTTAGTTTAGTATTATTTATCTTCCTGCAAATTCAGTTTTCAGCCATCAGTACAGTACAGTTGCACAATGCCTATTTAAGACAATCGTTGATATTGTACATCTTATTCACGGTGCATAACTTCCAAAATAAAAAAGGTCACTCTTATTATTCTACATTATCATTCTCATTTAATAACTATTGCTAGCATTACTAAAGTCACTGTTTGGACAGAATGTAATTAATCAGCCTTATTTTAGCGTCCCTATTTTCTGTGATTAATCAAACGTAATTTGCATTCCATAATTTAGCCTGACAAGCATAGATATGAATGGAAAACTCATCTACCTGCTGCATTTGTAGTGTTGAAAAACCCGGCAGGGAAAACAAGGCACCGAGCAATTGTGGATTTATCATGAGTGACGGTTTCCAGAGAGAGATTAAGTGAGGGAGAGAAGGAGGAGTGCAGGCATGAGGTTTGAGAGTGAAGGGTGTAAGTGACAGTGGCAGCGTGACACCATTAATCTCCCAGACAACATATCCCGGCTCTAAACAGATGAAGTTGAAGATGGGGGAGAATAACAATAACAGAGACCGCCTGACAATGCTGACCTCTCGTGACCTCTGACCCTGTCCTGTTGTCCTTGGAACTGTGACATTGGATGTGGATTTTTATGTTTTTAAAGTATTTTGCCAGGCTGGATTGGGATTTGAGGACTCTGGAGGTCAGATTAAGATGTTTGACTCTTTAATGTACGCCTCCACCCATCCCCTTATACTGGCCACAGGAATTCCAGGACCTAAAGTTTCCAAATAAAACATCACATTTTAAAGAGATGGTGAACCTTATTTGCTACACATGTCACTAGTTTTATTGTTTTGGTTGATTGGTTGTTGTATTTCAGACAATATTCATCACAAATTAACAATTTATATAGCATTTATTTCAGTCCTGTATATTGAGTTTTTTTCTCCCCCAACGGGAGCCCTTCTACCCTCATTCGTCTTCTATAGTTGCGTTTCCTTGGTGATTTGATTGAATTTGTTAATGATTAATCAGAATAATATGCATGCTGCAACACTTCATGATTTTATAATGTGACTACAGGATTTTTGATATTTGCTGCTTCTCTTTCTGAGATCTAACTGTAGTTTTTTTCTTTTTGTTTTTCTGTTGCACCCTTTTTCTTCTTCCTCTCGCAGGCGACAGACTCGGACCTCTTCTCCAATGTCACCTATCGTATCAGGGCCGACGCAGCCCGACAGCTGTTTTCTCTGAACCCCATTACAGGGGAGCTGGCTGTGCTGCAGACGCTGGATTTTGAAGACCTGGCAGCTTTGGGCATTGGGACCTCTTATACTTTCCAGGTTGAGGCTATAGACCAAGGAGGGATCATGCCCCCTGGGCAGGCAGCTGTCACGGTCCGCATCACGGTAGGAGTCCCTGGATATTCGATCAGCAGTCGTCTTTTATCACCTCATCTGTCACTTGCAGTGAATAGAGGATGACTGTTAGCAGTTTTATATTAGTTAAGTGGTGGGCTTTAGATAACAATATCACAGCTGTTCCTGCTTTGGCAATTCATCAAAAATGCAGTTAATGTTTTCTTTATGAAACACACCAGCCCTCTTAAATACAGACCTCTTAAATATAGACAATTCTTGTCTGTGGTGTGAGAAGAGTGAAATTGTACATACTGCCTGAATGGCACATCACGGGCACCAGTACCAGAGTCACTCCCATTTTTCTTCTCGTCTTCTCGCATCATGATGTTACTTCCACCCATAAATTAAGACCCCCCCCCCCATAAGTCAACTTTAAACCTGCCAGATTCTGTATGCAAAACATGAAAAGGCTAACATACACACACATTTGTGATCTTGGAGTTCCGGATCCGAGCGTGAAATCCACGGGTGGAAGTATCACCACTTCAAAGCAGGCTGAGCAGACTGGGAAAGTTTTTTTTATATACAAGTTTTTCAATGAAAATGTTTCTCCCTTCATTTCAGGGTGAGTTTGCAGTGTCAATCAGAATTTTTCCATGCGAACTATCAGCAAAACTATTCTCACCACATACTTTCATACCCTTGAAAATATAACTCTAATTTCAAAAATTATATTGGCTTGTTTTCTTTTGTCCAGATTTATCTGTAAGCATGTGGAAGAAGATATCTGCTGTAAATGTCTCAAGTGTGCACAATTGAACTCTTTATATCATGCTGGATAAGAGGGAGCTCTTAAAGTACTACAGGAAAGGCTGCCACAGCCAGTTTGTCCTCTGATAAGGACACGCATTGTTGTGGTGTTCAAGCTGTCATACAGGAACTGTGTTTGATAGGATGTGAGTCAGAGCAGCTCTTTTATATGAAATGGCAGACGTGAATTGGAATGAGCCTAATGGATTCCTCCGGTATTCATAGGGGCTTGAGATGGTGCTGAGTTTGCTCGTTCCACATATAAAAACCTCCTGAGGGTTATTGAAGTCATTTCTGTTTGATTTTCCCTTGGATTGGTTTGCTGTTGCCTCTTTTCATTGAATGCCTCACGGTGACGGATGGAGTGTCCTGTGGGTCTGGTTCTCTCCCAACAGGTCTCCTTTTTTTTCCTCTTCCATCCTTTTACTGAAAGTGAAAAGGTCAGGTGAAAGACAGACGCCCTGTGTGTCCTCACATACTGTTGCAAATGTGTCAAAACGGTGGGGAAAATCAGCTGTGATTCCTGATTAGGCTGCTGTGTTGCAGAGCGGATGTACACATTTCTGTCAGGATTGTAAAGTGGAGAAATTCAGTGAGCGAGTTTTTTTTTTTTAAAGTATTAGAGATGCAAATTTGAAAAGTGTGTTATATGCAGCAGTTTAAATCCTGCAGTGGGCAGATTGATAGAATCAAGTAGCAGCTCATCGTGTGCAGTGTTGCATTACGCAGTCAGCAGCAGCAGAGGTACAGGTACAGCACAAATGCAGTAAAAATAATCCTTCCTGGAATCTCTTTTCTTTAGGACATGAATGACTTCTCACCTGTGTTTAGCCAAGACCTGTACAAAGGCATGGTGGCCCCCAATGCAGAGAAAGGAACGGTGATAACAACGGTGTTAGCTGAGGATCAGGACCCTCCGGTGAGTAAACCTTCATTATAAAAATACACAGTGCATAATCAACTAGGTACAAAATGTAGTCAGATGCTTATCTCGTTTTGTGTTGTTTCCACGATAAAACCCAAATTCTACTGGAGAATTTGCCGTAATGCCTTTTGAAGAGGTTTCTAAGGCTCTTATTTGGACTGTAACCCTGTGTACATTAAGGTTTCTCACTTGTATGAGTCATTTATCAGCTCTCCAGATTTATTTATCTCGCTCAGCTTAGCGCTAAAAATACCTCTTATAAGTACTTCTGGGGAGTGTCGATGTAACACCTTTTAAGACTACAAATTATGACTGAGGAAAACAGCCGCAGTGGGGGAAAATATAGGGTGGAAATGCCCCGTGTGACTTCTTTAGTCTTCTAAGAGTAAGTCTGAGGAATAAAATGCAAATTTAGGGTTTTGCATGCTCCCCTTATTCTGTATTCTGAAGAGTTGAAGCTGTTTTATTGGCTGTTACATTAGTCTTCCAGATTTCTCCAAAACAAACCAGTTTTTTCTTTTGTCTGGCTATTATTTTTAGTTGTTTGTTGGGAAACAGCTTAATGCGGATTATCTTTGCTGCCGGAGCCTGGTTGCTCTTAATTTCTGCGTGACTTTCTTTATGTCCCCCCTGCTGGTGGAGCCATATCAGGGCTGGGTGACTAAGGTCGCTCTGTGCTGCACGTAAAATCGGAGGGATAATGCCTGTCAGACTGAGCCGTGGGTGGTAGTAACCTCACAGCACCACGATAATGACAGCATGTCTCGCATCACCCCTCCTCTGCTTTCCTTGTCTCGGCTCCACCTTGCTGTTTATACTTGATGTTCCCTTTAGCTCAGACTCAAACCGTAAGGATTTTACCACAACGGCGACTTAAAAGCAAGTCATTTTGAAGAGGGAGGGAAATGACCCCAAGTACAGCTAAGTGGCACATTCTGCAGACACCTTTGACAGACAGGGGATTAGAATTTGAACCTGGAGCTGCTAAACGAGCAGGTTATTGAGCTGAAACTGGGAGTTAAAATGATTTTGTTGATGGGGTGTCTGTCAGGGATTCCTCCAGGGGAACAGTGCTTGGTCTTCGGCCTGTTAAAATCATGACATCCACACTTTTTTTCTCTACAGAAACTATACACACAACACTTCACTGTTATTACTGATGCCATAAACAAGAGCAAAGAGGGATGATATCACCTTTTTTTTTTTTTTTTTTTAAATCATGCTGTCCCGACAACTTTTTCATTGCATGGAAAGCAAAGTTGAAAAGCTTTTAGAGGTGAGGCCCATTTTGTGAGCCCCCCTCTGTGAGTTCACTCTGACGGTTTTGTAGCCTGTTAAGAGACACATTTGTGTGAGGAAGCCTCCCAGAGGATCAGCTGTGTCTACAGGTTTCACCTCATTTCTCTAGCCCCAGGATTTACTCCTTCCCTGGGGAGTAAAATCAGTTCAGAGAAGGCAGCAAAGCTTATTAGATGGAAACCAAAGGGATGAAGCTGCAATTATATAACTTAAAGTGATGACTATTAATCAGAAATTGTGATTAATGTCATAAAGAAGGTCAAGCGCTAATGTGAGTGTTTTAGTCTCTGAGAGAGTTTAATGGCGATAATTCTCTGGTCTAATAAAAGGGAACAAACTTGAAGCACTCAATGTTTAATTACTTCAGAGAAGATCCACCTTTTTATACTCAAACCTCTTGAAGAAAAAGTAATAAAGCCATTATCCAGGGCAATAGTTCTAAACTTTGGTGAACATATCATAACCTGCTCAATTAATTTGACATTGCTGCCTTTGAAAATGTGAAAGACAAACTTTTTTTGTTCCCACTTCTTCATGTCCTTTCAGGGTACCCCAGCCAGTTTTGTCCGTTACCGAGTGGACCTGGACAGGTCTCCCTACAGCGGCAGCATCTTTGACGTGGAGGAAGACACAGGACGAATTGTCACTAAGGTCAACCTCAATGAAGAGCCCAGCGTCACCTTTAAGGTGAGCACCCATGCTGACTGTAGAAGCTGTTCCATACAGAGAAAGTTTGGTTTCTCAAGTTGGCAAGAACAAATGTCCCGATAGCGGCTGCAATATCAGGATGACTAAACAAATTCCCCCATGCTGCAAGATGTCTCAAGATAAATGTCTCTGTTCCTGTGGGATACATTAACCCTATAGGCTGCTGTTTTTCTACTGCTAAACTCAGTCGTGGAAACGTGGTGATAAATGCAGTCAGAATAACCCTGATGTTTGTGACATCAGCAGAAACGGTCTCTTCCATAAAAATGTTGCCCTGCATCTACAGCTGAATGGTTCAGCTTGAAACATCATCAAATCATCACTCTCCATAAGCAGAACCTCCACACTGGGGTCATCAGACCGATTGTGCTGACGCACGATAACTCTACACCGCCTCTATAATGATGCTTATTCTGACAGCAACCTAGTGATATCGGCTCCACAGCCTTGCTTCCTCATTCCTCCAGGGTTTCTCTGTGTTTCCACAGTGATAATTACCTTCCATGTGTTCCCAAATTGATGTTCTGGCACATCTAAAATTCTGATCAGTGGATCCATCGCTCAAAGATTAGACTGTCAGTCCTAATAGAGTCACTCCTTTGATTTTGCCTCCTCTGTTTCTTTTACTCGGGACTGTTTTCTTTCCTCTGTTTCTTTAAACACTTACCTGTGTTTATTCTTTTCCCTCCTATCTCTTCCATCTCTGTGTTTCCCCGCTCACTCTTGAGTTCTCCACACTCCATGAATGCAGATCAATACATTAGTACACGCTCGTGGCGAGCTCTGCAGACACCTCACAGCATCCTGTTTTGTCAGTCAGTCCATGTTAAGATGCCAAACATGTCTTCACCAGGCTGCAACTGAAAGAGAAAGATCCGTTCTATGCCTCGTCCAAATAGTAATGCCATTATCGAAGTCTGCACATTTGTGTCTGCTTAATTAGCCTCCTCTCTTCTGTGCCACAGTTGTTTGTCATCGCCTTTGACGACGGCGAACCAGTGAAGACCAACGGCACTTTGGTGGAGATCACCGTCCTCCAGCCCTCCCGAATCCCCATCTTCACCCAGGAGGAGTACAGGTTTGTGTCCTCCACAACACTTTGTCATTTGTTCCCTCATAACATGTGCGAAAAGAGCTGCAGGGTGTGTTCAGCAACTCATTTCAGGTTGTTTAATACTTTTCGGTTTTCAATGTTCCCACTCTGTGAGTTATCAGGCCTTGAATTACCTTCAATGACCATGAAGATACAATTTCTGGCGCGTGCATTGTCTTGTAAGGCCAATAACTGTGCTTTATTGTTCCCTGAACACTCAGTAAAATGCCTGCAGATCTTCTTGTTTGCCATGCTTTTGGTTCTCCTGCATGACTGATGAATGAGCTTTTAGTGTGAATATGCATTAAAGCTTCTGGGTAGTTGTGACTGATCATTGCTGCTATAAACATAATTTATTTTGTTCTAAAGGCAAAGGATGCTTTCCTTTGACTTCATTAGGAGCCTGTTTTGACAATATTAAGTGTGTAGACTATTGAACTGGCAGAGGTGCAGGATGAAGGAATAAAATCTATAGTTCTCTAAGATCACTGCTGCCTGAACATGTGATATATGAGTGTACTGTTCTAGAGCTGATTGAAGTTTGTCTGAACTAATATTACTGAGGTTTATGCAATGGATACAGTTCTCTCATGTCCAGGAGATCCTAAACGTCAATATTATCGTTGGTCAGTGTTTGCTACCCTTGTGAGTGTCAGCATATCAGCTCAACAGAGATTTTCACATTTAGATTTTCCACAAATCAGTCATGCATGTGTAAGACCAACAAATCTGTCAAAGTCTCATCGTCTGCTTGTGCCTTAATGACTGCCAACAACTGTGTATCTTGCACTTTCTCACACCCACACATGACCCAGGCAACCTGTCTCTGTGACAACCTTCTCCTGTTGCACAGTTTTTATTTAATCATCTGCACTGAATCAGCAGTGTAGCTGCTCTCTCTCTGACACACACACACACACACACACACACTGGTTGGGGACCTCTGTAAAGTAACGGTGTTAGCCGTAGCCAGTGACAGATCTGCCCTAAATTGTGAACCATGAAAGCATTAGGCAGGCGCTGGAGCCACTTTTGGCTCTCCAACAGAGAGCATCCAATCTCCTCCCTCTCTGATGAATCGTCCACCTTATTCCTCATCTCCGCGTCTCTCTCCCGGAGGACGGTTCTGAGCAGAAATCATTCTGAAAATGTTAGCAGGAGATCTCATCTGTCTCTGTGATAGCAGTTAGTTATAGCAGCAATCAGGTAAGCTATGCCTACAGGTCCAGAGCACACAATTAAAGCATCTCTGTGGGGCTTTCGCTGACTTAATGAATCCTGCTCCTGCTTTATAGTTGCTCCCCTCCATCTGTCACTGGGAAATGAGGGGCTCCCAGTCATTGTTGGCTAGAATAGATGACTAATGCTGGAGTCGCTACTGCAGCAGTGCAATGCAACTTTCTTTTCAGAGACTTTGAGAGCACTTGTCGAATCAGAAATATGAAAAACATTTGTAGAGATTCACATGTTTAACTATTCTGAGACTGTTGTTCCAAAACAAGCATTCAGTAATGTTGTTTATGTCAAACCAGTTGTGGGTTTATGAAATAGTTTCCTGCTGTGAGGGGGAGTGTATTTAACTCAGCAATGCTTCTCACTTACAGTTTCAGTCCCACCTCCCTTTTCCATCCTTGCACATGGTGGAAGAACATGATGTCACATTAATGTTACAGTGTTTAGTGTCATTATTCACTATTGAAAGAGAATTATGTCAATGCAAAGTGACAACCAGCTTCTCGCATCATTATTAACGGTAATTAAAACCAACTGTTTGGTAATGTGGCTTGTTCTGATCAGCTGCTGTGCAGCAAGTCTGCTCAGTTAACATTGGATTTGACTACATGGGAGCAGATGCTAATGTTATTTTAGTAGAAATTCAGCTTCCAGCCAAATGTTTAAACCATTTGACCAATCAGTCCCTGCCAATTTTTTTTTTTTTTTTAAACTATCTAAATTCCATAAGGGAAAAATATGGGAATACACATTGCCTGGGGTTCTTTGGCACCATCATTTTAACAAGCACAATCCAATAATATTCCTCACCCCAACTGCAGCTTCCTGAATTATTAGTTATAATTGTGCTCAGTTCTGCCCTCTCCACAATACGCTGCTGATCGAAGTCAATCCTCCACCACTAGTTCTGTGATCGACTTTATAATCCCACGATGGCTTCGGCTTATTGGGAACTGTTATTGGGAACTGGCATTTTTCAGGGTTTCCGTTCTTACATCATCTACAACAGGAGCAAACTTTTGCTTATGAGAGTGAAATTCCAAGGATTTTCTGAAAAAACTAAAACCAAAAGGCCAAGAAATCATAAAATTGTTGTAGTAGTAATAATGGTCTACTAATAATGGTCTACTACTAATAATTCGGGTCTATCAATCTGAGATCATGGTTTGCTTACAAACTTTTATAATGACTCATTCAATATTAAAGGTGACAATATAATCTCTTTTTAATTAACATTTTTGGGAAGGTTTTTATTCTCTTTGTGATTTTTCTTTCTACCAAAAGCTCATAGATATAATGCTAGCAGGGAGTCTTTTGTACTGAGTGGATGGGAATAGAGTAAATGTGTATTTCCCCTTGATAATGTGACACATTCCCATTATGTAAATCCGCTCTTGTGTGTTGAAGCTAGTTCACTGGCCTCATGTTGAACGCCTGTGGTTTTCTCTGCTTTTACCTTTCTCTCAGCACTTCCACTTCTAGATCCAAATCACATGAGAATTTAGCCTCGAGGCCTCTGGGTATTTCATTTTGCTCCATCCCTGCTCGGCATCCCCTGAGTGTTTCCTCCTTGGTTTAGCTCGCCATGTCAGTTTACTCCATGTTAGCCTCTTGTGCAGCGATATCGAGAAAGTCACATTAAGGCATTAACAAAGCCGACGTTTTTCCAACCGTCTCTTTTTTTATTTCACTGCCAGACTCTAACGCTTCATAACGACACCCTGCTGTGTAATTTCCTTTAGTGATCAGGCAGGGTCTTTGTTTAGATGTGCCATTAGCTGTGCTGTGTACAGAATGCAAAAACATGACAATAAGAGTAATTTACAGTTCCTGTTAGAGGGCTGATATCCTCACGCTCTGCTTGCATAGCGTGCATTTCCTAAACCTGTCTTGACACTGCATTAAGGCTGTGCTTGCTGTTATATATTTTTGATTTAGCTGCTCGCTGTTGGCCACTTTAAATCTTCTACTCCTGGATCACAAGCGAAAAAAAAACAACACAAACTTGTCATGTTGTACCACAATACTTAGTTGTCCTTGCATACTCCCAGCCCTAAAGACTGCTTTGACAACCCATTACAGCTTTGCTATACACAAAAGTGTATGTCCCTAATGGCTCTTTGTCTAGATTTGTCATACTTTCATTTCATTTTTATTGTGAGAGCCACCCATTTATATTACTATATCCTGACAGTAAATAGTAAGTTTAGTAACGTGTGTAGAGCTATTTTATTCGTCAGAGAGCATATTTTAGAAACATTTCCAGTTCAACCAGAGGTCAGCATGGCCATACTTTAATAACAGATATCTAGAAACATCCTTTAAAAACAATGTTGACCTTTTGACATGATGTAATTTGATGTCACATTGTTTCTGGTCACTTCATTTGTCTATTATTACAATGTTTACATAAGGACTCCTCATGGAGCTCACCTGCTGATTAATCTAACATGGCTGTTGAGATGTTAAGGAAGTGGTACTGTAAATGTTAGCAGAGCAGATGCGGAATTCACTGAACCTGACTGTAGCACGAATAACCTTATCAGAAGGAACATAATCACTGTAGTCAGCCTTCTTTGGCTTTAGCCTGTGCTTCACCAGGGCCATCAGTGTATGGAAAGCAACGTTAACATAATTCATACCAGCGATTTAGGAGAAGCCCATTTGGAAGCGCTTATGTATTCTCTTTAGGGCACGATGTCACAGGCAGCAGATGTTGCTTCATACCTGAAGCATTAATATGCAGCCGTGCAATACTGAGAGCACTGCAGCAGATTACTGAGCGAAGCCCTTATTTACACTGTTGGCATACATTAAAGATGTCAACACCAGGAGTACAGTCAAGACCTTAGCTGCTAATTACATCATTACTGACAGTATGAGGAAATGATTCTGTGCTTTGCTGAATGTCAGATACGCATTACAAACACTTGCAGAATTTTCTTTGTTCTAGCTGTCACTCTCTAGGAAGCATTTTGGAGTAGATGGTCTTTTTTTAGGGACTGGCCTGATTAATCTGGTGTTTCATGCAGCCTAATGTTCTCAGTATTTAAACAGCTCAGAGAACTGCAGTAGCAGAATCTTTTATTAGTCACACAGAGGAGAAATTGCTGTTTTTACACTCTGATCATCATACACAAGATATGTGTAGTGTATATCAGTATATATAAATATACAGCGAAGCTTTGCACGTGCAATAATTAATAATTCATTAATAATCAGCTCTGTCTCAGACAAGTGCTCTGAGCATTTGAGGTTTTGCCACCTTGCTCAAGATAATCAATATGGTATTCCAAAATGGTCCCAGCACCTTTGTTACTACCAACCCACTTTTCAATTTTGCGCTCCTACCCGCGGCTTGAATCGTCCGATTCCCAGCTCAGTCTGTAGAGGATTGAGCTGGGGTGGGATACTATTATCTTAAAAAAAAATTCAACTACGCACCAGAACCGCTGCAATACTGAATAAATTCATTCAAAAAAAAAAATCATTACTTTGAAGGACTGGGAGATTGTCTAGTTCATTTTCTGCCATTAACTGTCCAGATATCTTGGGGGAAAAAAATGTATATCATTTTTTTGAATCAGCTCGGCGACAGTTCTTCAACAGCTCACTTGCAGGACAAGCTGGAGTGACAGACGCAGTGACAGCTGTCTCATGTCTGATCGCCAGGCATTTAAAGGGTTAATCCACACCATACTGCATTCTCCCCCACACTGTCAGCACGTGTCACCACGAATGTCACACCGCTTACAAAAAAACCCCCAACAAATCAAGCCTCTGCCTCCATCCATACACCTCTTTCCCTCCATCCTGTCTCCCGTCATGTGAACCACAGCTCGATGGTGTGGAGAGCATTCATCCTTCTGAAGGGCATGATTGATTTTTAACCGCAGGTTTGAATCCGCTGTAGCGAGCCTTGAAATTCTTAACACCAGAAGTGCACTGACCTTTCACTTGTATCTGCTAAATAGGCAGACATCACTCGGCTGTCTAACAGACGCCCAGTCACATTTCTTGCACAAATCCCAAATATCAGCTAAAAGGTCAATGCTGCACTCCTGCCAAGACAAGCAGAACATGCTGGACTATAAGTACACACTACAAACCAATAGAATGTATCTGTGGATACAGAATATCCAAAACAGACTGGTGCTGCATGTGTAGAGAAACACTGGCGCAAGGGAAAGACATTAAAAAAAACACAGGAGTTGTTTATTTGCTTCCTAGTTAGAGAGCGCACGTTTTCCAAATCCCATATAAAGCCCTCCACCATGCTCTTGAGTGAGCAGAGCTGAGGAGCAGATCAGACTGGTTTTAATGGGCAGAATCCAGTACTGGAGTTGGTACAGGGATTAAACAGAAGGAAAGGCATCTTGTTTTGATGTGCAGCATTGTGTAGCACTGTTTGAGATTCATGTGATCAGGTTGCCCTAAATGAACAAGAAGCTGCCCTCGGAGAATCCTCATTAGATATTTAACATCATTTTACAGTGAACGTGCTCATTAAATATCGGTGCCATTCCAGACAAATCTATCATGCGTGTTCTGGATGGTATAATTGAGGTTAGTTACAGTTTGTGCATAAAAAGACAAAGAAATCAATATTTATTTGGCTAAAGCTATTACAGCACTTAATTATGGAAGTCAGTATTTGTCAAATTTAGATATTGATAACTTTTGAGACATGTCACGTTCTAACTTCAGGAGGCAGTTTGAGGGTCTGAACTGTGAGAGCGAGAAGATTCATCTTTTCTGTTCTTATTTGAAATAGAATCTGTACACTTTTGAGTGTGTGAAAACTGAAAAATAAAATATAAAAAAAAAAACCAAACACCAACTCCACCAGTCATCTCCACAACACGAGTGACTGGAGATGATTTTTGTTTTTCTAATTTTGATTCGTTGTGGTGGCACTGATTCCAAACGTCGTCGGCGTGCTGATGAAAAGTCGGGAGCGGTAATTAGACAGTGAGGCGTGCAGGAGACGGAATCACTTCACAGCCCCAGCGACTGGCCCAGACACATGCCAGCATCCACCCAGGCGTTTGCTGGCCAGGGTCTCGAGGATGATATCATGTGTGACGTCCAGCGAGCTGACCAGGCTCAGCCAGCTCGTACCGTCTGCCAGTCCAGTAAATGTTGTGCTCCTCTGTGTTCCCCCCCTCCTAACCCCTGAGAAGATGTTTTGACAGAGGCCTCTTTCTTTTCTTGGAGAAATGCTGCACTGTGGCCACAAAAGAGACGGCAGGTCTGCTGTGGCATGATAAGTGATCAGAAGAATGGCAGAGGAACATGATCAGGCTCGTGGAAGTAAACCCTTTGTGCACATGTGAGACGATAACAGATTACCGTGTATGGTAGCTGTACACAGGTGTTGGATCCATGAGATGTTTATTAACACCTGAACCTTCAGTGCCAAATCCTATTAGCAAGTGTGAGTCAGCAGCTCATTAAGAGTCCGAGCTCATGTCTGCATTTGTCTGAGGAGGTGAGGAGTTGTTTTTAGCGCCTCAGTAATCAGAGATGCCTCCCAGTTCAGGATCATTCCCCACAATCAAATATGATGTCCATCACTTGTGCAGAATGAGCAATTGAGCATTAAAGATGTGTTTTGCCAAACAAAATTGTGGGGTTTTTAAAGGTGAAGTGGTTTTCTGTGTCTTTAAACTAAGATTTTGAACTTGAACTGCAAAGAGGAAGGATGTCAGCTCAGGTATATCAAGGTTAGGTAAAATTAGGGCAGTAACCTTTAAGATGTGGCTTTAAAAAGTAAAGTTATAACAGCAATAACAATAATAGCAACGGCCTGTATTATTTTAAAGGGAATGTATAATGACTATAGGTATCATGGATCATATAAATATGGGTATTAATGGCATGAGCGTCTTTCAATGAGCCTGGTTTTAAAATGTTATGTTCAATGAAGTTCATTCTGTCTTCAAAGGGATAGTTTTAGAGCCTTTTTAATTTTTATGAAAGGAGCCATTACATCTCAGGGTAGCAAGCCAGGGCTGTCATACAAGGAAACATCACATCAGATTAACGTGGATGAATGTTCTTTCTGAATTGAGTTGGATCAAAAAAGAAAGTGATATACTCACGTTAACTCGTGTTTTGTTTAAATTTTATGAGGTGTAGATACCAATATTGAAAGAAAAGAAAAGAAAAAAAAAACTCCAGTCCAGGTGTTCCTTAAGGGTGGTTTGGGGTCAGAGCAATTCCCAACTGTTTGCTTCCTGTTGATGGTTCGACCAAGTAGCATCACCGCAGCTGTCGGTGTGCATGAGCTGTGCATGCATTAATTTGTTTTTAAATCAAATTACTTGTGCTAATGAATTAATTTGGATTAAGGAGTTAATTTTGTTAGCCCAGTGAATATGTTTACACAAATGGTGTTAGGTAGAAAATGTCACAATTTGTATTACATTTGCAGGTAGAAATACTGTAGATGTGCATTTGTACATGAGATCAACTGATTTAGTAATCAAGGCCAGTGCACAATTATAATCTTTATAATTGCCTCTGAGGAGATATGAAGAGAGCACTGAAGAGACATGAGCTGTTATTGAAGGTGGTGAACCAATCTAAGTCCGATTCCTCTTTCCATCAGGTCAACACACCTGATTTCCAGAGCGTTCATCCAAGGCCGTATGTTTTCCTGCAGCACCGGATGTGATGGACAAGGCTCCGCTCTGCCCACTGATGTATGCTGATATATTCAGCAAAAAAAAAAAAAAAAAAACTCCGAAGGGAATAGATTTCCTTCTCTGATACCCACCAAGCGAGCAGGGACACTGGACATGGCCGCACGCTTCAGTATTCTGTCCATCAACACCAAACTGAAATCACGATACCATTTCTTGTAAAACTGGGTCAGAGAGCAAACGTTCGTTAAGTTTCCATCCTGCTGCGCCACCATGCTGCTGGACAAGGTTGGCCTGGGCCCCCGTGACAAAAGGGTCAATGAAGTGGTCCTTGGATGTCCCTGAAGTGGAGCTCTCTGTTTCCACTTTGTTGGAAGGAATATATTTCGGCAGAGAGCAAGCTCTGGAAACGGCTTATTCATTGCGGGCAGAAATTGGCTTTTATTTTTGAACCAAATGGGTTCTCCAGCTGTTTGTTTACAGGCACAGGCGAAACAAACCGAGCATCCTATGAAGGTTTAGATCAATTTGCTACCATGCCAATGACTTACATTCGTGTGAGGTGGCCACAGGGTCTAGCAATTAAGTGTAGGCTGCTTCAAATGTTGATTGGAAAAGGCTGAACGTTTTCTTCTGGAAAAAGAAGTTATTTGTGCTGCTGTCTTTGAGGGCGAGATTGGAGCGTCACTGCTAAGTGAATACCCGTTGTCACAGGAACCAAAATGGATGGAAACCGCTATCAAATTAATCTTTGTAGCACAACCACTGACGCAAGTGTTTACATTGTCATCTAAAATAATCGCAGCCATGAAGCTGCGTCCTAAACATATGTTTCTTTAAACAGACCGCTTATAGAGTTCCTGTCCTCCTGCTTCCTGCTGTTTGACTGTGATCCTTTTAACACCACAGACAGCCTCGCTGTGGTCGTGAGGGGCAATTAACCTTTCAGAAAAACATTTTAATTAGAGGTTCTCCTCTGAAATGGTAGTAACTAGAAATTTAAGATGCTGCCATTTGCCGAGGACACATAATCGTAACTCTGACAAAGAATCCTTCTGTTACTCGCTGTTCTGCAGGGACCTGCAACGTGTTTATGCTGATTTAGATTATTGCTACAGCAACCTTCTGTCTTATTTACTCACATCACCGATGAGCAAATGAAATGATGATCAGTGCTGGTTTAGCGAGCCAACCTGGTTAACAAATGGCACACTTGGAGGTGGAGCGAACAAGTGCATCACAGTTATGACTCTTAAGAACCTTGAAACCGGACAAAAAAAAAAAAAAACCTAAACATGCACCCAAGGAGATCGTGCCTTATATGTCCCACCGTGTCCATCTCCGTGATATAGTGCATGAAGAGCGAAGGGAAAGTAAGATAAAGAGATAGTTGACACAGTTTCAACCGCCCCTGCGCTGCACGACGAGTTCTAGACACCTCTGTCTTGTCTCATAAGCATCACTGCACCATTAGCCGTGGGGCAGAGTGCTCTCCGACACCTGTGTGCCGCCCACGACTCTCAGTGGCATTCCGTTCACCTTGTCATGTTGACGCCAGGGTTCTGCTGCAGCCTGTAGACATGTCAGCTTCTTATTCTTTTCTTTATCTTTGATACAACGTTGTTTTTCTTATCTGAGTATGAAAGGAATGACAAGTGGGCTCTGCTCATTAGCATTTATTACTATTCATAACCGCATAACTGACTTTTTATGTGCTGGTGACAGACGAATAATCTTCCTGAGTACTTTCCTTGGCATTAGCGAGTCTTTGTCCGTTCATGACCCTTAAATTCAAGGTAAAATTAAAAACAGGCCTTAATGTCACTTAGTTTGTTTTACTGGACTGCTTTTGATTTAGTAAGCAAATTAGCATTAGCCGATGATCAGCTGTCTCAATAAATTTACATGAACACACACGTTTTTGATTTAGATGTCAGAAGAATGGTGAAACAGTTGACAGTTTTCCTGATATTTCAGACATAATTCAGCCCATATACTTTAGAGGATAGCAGATATTGATCATTTAAGATGACAGCCCAATACTGAACACCTGAATATGTGCCCAGAATTTGGCTTATATTGAGACAATAATTGCCGGTTCTCCTCCAATCGATCTTAACTGTTCTTTTCAGAAATGCTTCAGTGCAGCAGCATCTAAAAAAGAGTCGGATATGTATTCAGTTCATGCACCTTTTCATCCGGACATTGGTGTGCACGAGCAACTTTCTGTCCACATGTGCACCATTTCCTCCCACACAGCTGCACACTTGACGTTCACGCACAGCTCGACATTTATCTGCAGCTCACAGCCTTCAGGAAGAGCCGCTTTGTAGGGAAGTCATAACCTGTCAACTCTGCTTGTTCCTGACAAACACACCACGCGGGCCACTGCTGCTCTCCCACATGCGGCGCTTTCATAACCGATTTGCACAGTAATTAAAACAGGACAAACAGATGGTTTAGCTGCAGTCATACATACACGACGGTCACCAGTTTCGATCCTGGGCACCTGCAGTCAACCTGTCATAGTGTCCTTGAGAGAAATACTGAAACCCAAATGTCTCCTGAAGCTGCCTGGTGGGTGTGTGAATGTATCTGGTTATTTCTGACCCCCACTGAGGTCATCCCTGCCACCAGTGTAGGGATGGGCTTGTAAGTAAAGCACTCGAATGTGACTGAAAAGTCAGCAAACCTACCATTTCCTGCTTCAGACAAGACTTTAATTGTTATGGTTGAATGTGGTAGGAATATAATCAGTCTTTTACAAAATGTCTCAAATTTCTGTAATTATCACTTTTCTTTTCATACATGCAGCTAGTCTCATTCACAAAGAATAAAAATGTGTGGACAACTAGAGCTTTTATATTCAATATTAGAAGATGTAAATTTAAAAACAAAGTTACAAAATGACTAAAAAGACACATAGATAAAGTACATATTTGGAACATATTTAAAGTATAAATCATTTCTTTCTGATTGCCAGTCCACGGAACTTCATGAATGTGGCTGTGCCAGTCTCCGTCATTGCAACTCCATTTGAATTTGTTTCAGAAATCAATTTTTTTTTCACTTTAATAACTGTGTTTAGAAAGTTGGCAAAAGCAAAATAACACTTGAAACTGCAGGGCATTTTGGTACTTTAGCATCCATGTATAGTGTGTGGTGTATTTAAATCCTGCTATAAGGACTCTCCTCTGTGTTTTCCCCAGTTTGACATTCTCTTTCAGGCTATAACAGCCACGTTAAGAAATCACCTCCTTCTCCTCGAACATAGGGTGGCTCTTTGCTTCTCTCTGCCTCGGAGACCACATTGTATTGTTATTATCAATAACTGCGCTGAATTTCTCATGAAAAGGCAGCACTGCCCATACATTCTGCAGCCAGTGTCTCTGCAGCACAGGCTCAATAATGTAATCTCTCAGCATGGTGCGCTATATCACACTCTGCTTGGCAGAAAGGGGAGGAATTTCCTTTTCATTCACTTTTCATGAAATGCCTTTGAGTGATATTTGTCTCTGGAGATTGGAAATAAAGCCCCCAGGGTGGGGGCTATATACAGCGCTTCGCTCCAGCTGAGTCTCTTATAAGGAGCCCCTCTCTGCAAGTCGATATTCTGTCTCGACTGTCATAAAGTTACTTAGCGGGTTGTTTTACTCCAATACGGAGCGCAGACTTTCATTTCTTGCTTCTGTGCATCCTCGCAGCTGTCTCTTGTTTGGAACATTTCATTAGCCGTCCAGTGAGAGTGTGTTGGGGAGAAGGAAAAGGCACAGACGACTACGTTTAAACCGCTAAAGTAGCCGCTCTCGCGTGCGTCCCCGGTCCAGCTTCGCTTGCGACTGCCGAGAATTCTTCTTGTTTTTCCCGCTGTTGCGTGAGGCAAAATTACAACAGCGCTTCACAAACACGCCCATGGAAAATCAATACACGCACCTCAAACTCGGAGATAGCAGAATTGAAAAATGCGTCACGCCATCGCACCAGGGTGTCGCAATCAGATGACGCTATCAGCTTTAATCAGCCCTCTCTGACACATCACCAAAGAGGGCTTCCCTGCTATTTATGGCAGCTGTCACATCTGCAGAGCGTAGTCACAATCATATCTGCTGGATGTGATTACCCACTTGTAGGCCTGACTCCTCAGCATGGCCATTTGCTGTTAGTCTCACTCATCAGAGAAAAAAAAACACCCCAAAAAAGCCCAATCTGTTCCATGCTGCGTTGTTTGAATCGTTTTCAATTTCATCATACATTTATTTCTCCCAAGACGGGGAGATTTGGGTAGTAAATGTTTGGCCGTTTAATATTACAACAAGCAAACAGTTCCGGATATCCAGCCAAAGAGCCTGTCTCATTTCTCTGTTTTCAAACTGTGCTCTCTGGATCCCGAGCGATCTATTTCTGCCTCAGTGTCTCTGCTCAGACTTCAGTTTCTAAAGGTTGTCGTCGGGGAGGACTCGCTCTCCGAGACCAAACAACCACAGCTGGTTACGCCGGCACAATAGAGGATCGGGTCAATGCCAAAGGTTTCTCCGGCCATTACAGTTGCTGTATAAAAAAGCCATCTTCATTCAGAGAAAATGTATCACCTTCTTTAAACCTCCAATTCTGTGGGTCACAAGTCTGTGCTGTTAAGCTGATGTGTAATTAAATGTTTGTTTTGCCCACCATTTCACATCATGTTGTCCAGTAATGAATGCTCGGTAATAATCTTCAACCCGCATGACTAACTGACCAGAATAAAAGAATTATGATAAAGGTAGTCTGTAGGCCAGTAATTACCTTCCATGCTTAACAGAGCTCAGAGGAAAGAGAGGTTAATTTATATATCAATAGTGACACAATGTGTGCACAGCAGACTGTTTACTCTTCTGACTCATCTACATCAGTCATGCATGAATTAAACGTACATAATTAAGATGACGGAAACATTTTCCCCCGTTCGTCATGGCACTTCTTCTGTCTTTATTATTTCAGGTTGTTTCTTTGGTGCTCGAATTATGTCAGAAAACTCAACATTTGTCCTTTGTTTTTTCCCCTCATCCAGGTTTCCTCCAGTGAGTGAGCTGGCTCCATTCGGCACCCCGGTGGGGACGGTTCTAGCTGCAGCTGTCAATCAAACCATCTTCTACTCCATCGTAGGAGGCAATGATCTAGGTATCAGAGATAACATCCCATACATTTACTCTGCAAGTGAATAAATAAATAGCAAAACAACAAATGTTTCTACATCATCACACTTTATGTCCCTGAAAAGCTATTTTAAAAATAAAGCTTATTTTAAAAGGAAAGTCTCGGCTACAGTAATAATAGATTTTGATGGGTGAAGTGTTAGACTTCTTTTTTGTATTTTTTTTTTTGGTGCTATTTCTATGTTCCTGGAAATGTTGCTGGTAGGAATCTAGTAAATATTTAAGGTGGTGCACACCTGGCAGAGATGGAAGAGAACAGATCTGCTTAAAGTTTGCCCTCTTCTTATCAAAGAGGCAACGATACTGACAGCAGCAGCAGCATTAGCACGACACGTGACAGGCAGTTCAAGCTCCTGTGAGATTTCCGAGATCACGATTTCCCATCGTCACCCACCAGATGGATTCCTCTTATGCGGGCTGGGTTTTGATCATTTACAGGCTGCTGCTTAAGATGTGGAGAGTCCGGTTGTCCAAGTCTGATTGGCTGAGGAGAGTTTGATCTAACCTGTTATTAGCTGTGGCTGTCGTCAGCCCTCACATGCTGACGAGAATGTGCTTGTGAATTAATTTAAAGCACCCAGGCCTCTTTTGTGGCACTGATATGATCTTAATTGTAATTCTGGGAGAGATTTGTTCATCTCGGTGTTCCAGTCCCTGCTTTGTTTGTTACGCTGTCTTCATTGCGCACCATCAAAATGTGATGACGTGATAAACATCGAACAAATGATCCATCCACGCACAATTAGCTAAGGCAGCGCTAAAAGTTTTAATAAGCCAATCCATCCTTATCTCCTGATCTACACTGTGAATTACAATGATTCTATCGTGTTAGTGCACTGTAATGAAGAGCTTTAAGAGAACAAGCTGTCAATGATTATACGTCTGACAGAGATCCTATCTCAACCTGTGTATCGTTACACACCGTGAAAGTTACAACAGTCATGTCGGGATTTCTATATCCCACCTCAGCATCCAGTATTCTGAGCCATGACACCGATTGGAAAACACTGATTACAACACTATTGGAGAATCAAAGCGGTGCTGAAAAAACTAAGTGAAATAATCCCGTGGAGGACAACAAATCAATTCAGTACACACAGGGCTGCATTTGAATATTGACCCTGAGGTATAAGCCAAGGAAGGCTGCAGTCTCTCTCTCTCACACACACACACACACACACACACACACAGCTGCTGCTTACGCTCCCATCTTTCATTTCTCCACTTTCTCATCTGTGTTTCCAGGTCATTTCCAGATCAACAACAAGACCGGCGTCATTTCCACAGCCAAGCCTCTGGACTACGAAAATGTGACGAGCTACGTCCTCCGGGTCCAGGCGGACTCCATGGAGGTCGTCATGTCCAACCTGCGCGTCCCTTCGAGAAGTAAGGAAACACATCGGATTTGCCGTTCAAAAGCAGGGCTGAAACCATATTTTGCGTTACTGCAGGTGTCGTATTTATAGGTTATAATCACAATCTATCCTTGTGACAGATTATGATTACACGCAGCTTTTTATTGCTGTTTATTTCCATCATTTATTTTTAGCTGCATGTTTACCACAGATTTTCTGCGTAAATGCTCGATACTGGAGTGTCTTGAATGTCAACTCACATTCTTGCAAGAAACTACAGTAAATGTCAGTGGTTACAGCTTTACAACAGCATTATAAATGACTTTTTAAACAGTTTCTAATAGCATTCATACATCATATACATATAACATTAGTATCTGCTTCATTATTTTAGTTGAAGAGCTCAATAAATTTGATAGAATAACTTATAAGATGTTCATGCTGAATAAATTTAAGCAATTTCCATGAAGTAACATTTCAACATGTACTTTTACACAACCTGTAAAGATAGGAGCAGGAGGAAGTATTCCCCCCAACGCTGCAATAATTCGATAAGAACTTTGGCACTTGAAAGATTTACTTTGAGAGATTTTTATTTTGCACCCATTTCTCATTTTGGTCTCAAATTTAGAATTAATTCATTCTGCTATTATTAAGATTGGTTGGCATGGTAACCGTCCTATTCTACATTCACCACTTGTTCCCCACCAAATTTAGCGTCAACAAATTTCTCAGAGGCTGAGGTGATGTGAAGTTTCAACTAATTGGCTTCATTTTTAATGGATTAGCATATTAGCTTGGAAACTTAATTAGTGATGTTCTCATACTGAATAAAAAACTCAGCCATTTTTCCTGATCTTATTGGGACTGTGAGCGAGGGGCCGTCTTTGTCACACTCAAAACATTCAGGGCATCTTAACATTATTAACCTATCTTCACTGAAGAGCCTCTGTCTCATTACAAGAGCTTCTATGAAAATGCACTTCAAAGAGTTGCTGCTGTAGTTTAATTTACCTTCTTTAGCATTTTAGACATATTTGACCCAGCATTTTTTGTGCATGTCACCAAACTATTTTCAGTTTTGACTGAATCTGCTTCAGAGTTTACTGGAGAATGTCTCTGGCTGCATTTCATTAAAATTGATCTAATCTTTAAAAAAAAGTATGCTCAGATGACTTCAGTGATGATTGGCTGTCAAGTATTTTCCAAAGTTCTTTTTTGAAGTTGTTGATCAGCCGCTGGCCATGAAATTATCATATCTGTGTCACAGTTTTGAGGTTAAAATATGCAGGGTTTGATATTTGTGAGTTCAAATAAGTTGACAGATGTGTTAATTTAACACTTGGTGCTGTGAAGGATGTCAGTTTTGCAGTTTTTGCAAAAACTGCAAAATGTGGAGGCGGCAATAAACCAATCACCATCAGATGACTGAAATGTTAATGCAAATGTTATATTTGGATTCTTAGTTGTTAGGGCATTTGGCAGGGAAACTCTATCCCGATCCACAATGCATTTTCTGTTCTGCTTTTTTTGCTGCAGCCAACACAGCCAAGGTGTTCATCGAAGTGCAGGATGAGAATGACCACCCACCCGTCTTCTCCAGGAAGCTGTACATCGGTGGCGTGACAGAAGACACCAAGATCTTCAGCTCTGTGCTCAAGATAGTGGTGAGAAAGCAAAGCGCCGCTCAGTAATATGCATTCAAACAGACCTGCTTTCAACACCTAGCTCGCAGCCATGGGGGGAGATGTGATCTGATCTGCTCTCTGCAGCGCACTTGCTGTCCTCTGTGGCGCACTCTCCTTTTCTGTTTCCTGCTCTCCTTGAGCGTACTCCTTCCACGCACTTCTGGGCTGACTCCGAGCTGAGCTCTGTAGTTTGTGCTTGTGTCAGAAGCGGCTCTGGACAGGCTGGCCGACTGTCAGGACACTCTGTACAAGGGTTCAATTTGTCATGTTGTGTACTTTACTGCAGGCTACGTCTGCTCCTCAGCCGTGGGCGGGTGTTATGGAAAATATAATCTTGTTTTGTTCACAAAATCATTCAAAATTGCTGCCTGCAACACTCCATCTTAAATACAGGTGTGCATTGACTCTAAAAAATGCCCCTCTAACCAAGTATAAAGCAGTAGTTGTGTTCCCCTCAGTGTTTCTAACGTCCTGTTGATTAAAATTCTGTTTGTTTTTTTAATCATATTAACCTCTCCACACGCTCTTCTAATCTCTGATACACAGTCTGGTTGACATGAGGTAGGAGATACTTGTTAGAGAAGCTGAGAAAATGTTAAAACTAACTCTAAAATTATTGGTTGGAGCTTGACTTTGTGGTACTTGTTCAGGTTGGAAAATACATCAGGCATGATTTTCATGTACTCGTGATTTCAAAAAGCTGTACACTGCCTTCCAAATTATTATGCAAATGATATCTATATTTTTTTTATTTTCCTAAATACTCGACACAAATGGCAGTCAGGATAATTTTCAAGTCAGCGTTACAGTATAATTTGAATGTTATTGAACCAACAGTATTTTCTCTCAAAATGAATTGAAGCATTGAATTTGAGGATTAAGAGGTCATAGTTACTGAAATAAAAAGCTATTTCAATCCAAAACACCTCAACAGGTCAAGTTCCACTTTAACAGAGGAGCCTGCATTTGAAAGCAGCTTCACAAGTCATAAATCCATTACTCCTGAGTGGTAAGAGAGTTTCTGCTGGAAATTCTTTGCAGGATGTCAGAATGTTCAATAACATTCAAATTATACTCTTATGCTCCATGACTTGAGAATTTTCCTGACTGTCATTACTATTGAAGACTGTTTAGGAAAATCAGAGAAAAATATTGTTTGCATAATTGGACACTGGAACACAGTACTTTTTTAAAACACTTTCAGGCCTGTAACATGGAAGATAGACTCATAAGTATAATTAACATAATCTTTTATCATAACAAAGGAATCTCTGAAGCAGCAGGATACATTCATCCTTACATTCATTCGTTCATGCTTATTTGTTTACTTTATGCACCTTAAAGGTAGGGCCCCTCCATGGTGCATCACCTCTGGCCACACGGGTTCTATACATGGATTCTTCTTATAGCTCATGGTGTAACATTTATTTTATTCCGCTTAGGGTACATTTTAAACCACCTTATTGATCTACAAAGTAAAATGAAGCGAGTGCCCCTCGGCCAGCAGCACCATGAGCTCGATATAGCATAATCAGGTTTGAATTTCATTGTGTTGGGCATGAGCTGGAGACTCCAGGACAATGTGCAATGAGCTGCTCCCCCCACCAACCCCCTCACAGATATGAAGGGTAATATGACCAATCACAACAGGTCCTTTCCAACCCGACACCTTCTGAACTCGGTGTACCTTTAGAGTTCTGATGTCAGTCACCGGTATGAAACCTCAAATCAACGCACCAGAATCAGACCCTGATGATGTGATCATTACAGAGAGGTGAAAGCTCTCATGGGAGGGCAGTCGTGAATACGAAACTGATTTTTAATTTGCTGTCATTGACATGCAGGCAGAAAGAAGAATGGGTGAAAACAGGTTGTTTCTCATCATTAAGAACAGTTACTTATCTTAATTATGCCTTCAGTCTGCAGGATTAGACTATCGTTTGACTTTAATATCTTCAGTTGGGGTTTTTAAGGAAACAGGTTGGTGCCATAAATAGCAGATAAGTCATGGAAGACAGGGCGCAGAATGATTTTATTAAAAAATAAGCTTATAAAATTAGCTTATTTAGTAGTCTTGCAACTATTACAAAGATTAAAAATCAAAGATGTATTCCTCTGTGTTAAGACAGAAATGCTGCAGGCAGACTAAAAATATTATTGAACGATGATCTTCTTAAATAAAGCTTTGGGGTTAGTCTCCAGAAATGAGCTCATGCCTAATCTTCGTGTTCTTGCCGTGCAGAATCGTGCCTCACAGGACGGATACGTTTTCCAAAATAATCTCCAGCTCTGTTTTATAGTTTATGGTGATCCTGCTAATAGATTCCTAAAATTAATATGTATCAGAATAACTATTGACAGACTGGGGGCACACACTTAATAATTAACATATTAAATCACCAACGCATTTATTTACTTTAATGTTTCTTTACTTTTGTGTTAATTCTAGTGGAATACCAAAACCATGCAGGGACATTTACTGTTGTGAATGCTGAATAGAATGTGCTGGAAATTGCTCCAGCAATTTCATGCAATTTTCTTGCAAAAACATTTGTGAGATGTGAGCATAGACATTTTGACTTCTCCTGCAGGAGTCACAAAGTTTCACATGAATTGTTGCTTTTAAATAGAGAAAGAGACATGTTCTCCCAAAGAATCAAACTTACGCCACCGTGTCCACGTCTCCTATATATATCAAAAAAACATATGTTTGAAGTCTCACATGTTGTGCTGAGAATCCCTGCTTGAACACTTCAATCAGTCCAGCAAATCGAGTTCCCTCCTCTGACTCAATTTGGAATTGACACCAAAGCGGCGAATTTTGGGTCAAGTGCTATCTATAATTTTCCCAGAGCCAGTGTCTTGAAAATATGACCAGTGTGGAGTGTTTGTACTCGAGTTAATTAGGAATGAAGCCGGGCGCCTGTTTTCTCTGAAGATAATCAGTAGAACAATATCACTCTGCACACTTTTCTTTTGTTTAACTCATTTGGAGTGAAATGGAGAAACAAACTGAAGTCAAAACTGAAGATTTTGCACCAATGTAGGCCGATTGTGCGATGTCTGATGGACATGTTCATACCCGTCAACATCACACTGACTCGACCTTCTTTATAAACCAGCACGTCTTCAGATTAATGGGGGAAGTCACGGTTTTACCACAGTTTGACTGTTTTCCAGCAGCGACCATAACATCTCTGTACAATACTGGTGTGTGTCTTTGCTACATTCGTTTTTACACATTGACAATATTTCAGTGTTAATTAATGCGTCCTTTCAAAGGTGCATCCCTCCCTCTTTCTCTCCCCCGTCAACTGCTGTGGAAATAAGATTGCTCCAATTTGTCAGTGTCGCTCCGACTTGTCTGCCTGGGTGTGTGAGCTTGGACACAGTTTGAGCTTTAGAGGTCATGGATGTGGGGTATTTCCAGCTTCTACATCAGAACAGGCTGGAAATACAGTTATGATGCTAAACTGTGACTTTTGTAAAACTGAACAAAAATTTTTAAAGATAAATGCCACCTTATTTTGCATTTTTCTCATGTGATTTAGGACCTTTCTGTGAAAGTGAAATGGTAAAAAGGTTCTTTTTTTGATGTATTCAATGACATTTTTCTTCCAGCGTACAGCTTAACCCCGTATCTACCACAATCTCTGAACAGGCCACTGACAAGGACACCGGAAATTACAGCGAGATGGCGTACCGCCTGATTATTCCACCCACCCAAGAGGGCCAGGACAGCTTCGTCATTGAGACCTACACGGGCATCATTAAGTCGGCCATCATGTTTCGAAACATGCGCAGGTCCTACTTCAAGTTTCAAGTCATTGCCACCGACGACTACGGAGCAGGGCTGAGCAGCAGTGCTGAAGTGGTGGTGAGTGGCCCACCTGAGGGGGTCTAAATAATTACTAAATAGACTCCCCCATTTAAAAACCTCCCACACTGCACATGAAACAACGGGCTTGGTGTGATTGTAACCGTTTGAATTTGATTGACATGTTGGATATTGTCGTTTTATCTGGTTTGTATCTCTCCAAAGAATCTAAAATGCTTCATTTTGTGGGTATTCTGCAGTTAGTGTGTGCTAATTGTTAATTAATGGTGTTTGGAACAGAACTCTCAGTACATGGCCTCTGCCCATTTGATGAGCCAATTACACTCCTCTTTTTGATGTGTGTGTTATCTCGATACACATCGTGCACACCCATAAGTGTGTCTGTCTCATCTCCCTGTGTTTGGGTCCCTTAATAATTTTCCTGCTCACACACTCCGATTGGCCTTATATTTGCCCCCCCTCTTCGGCGCGTGTCTTTCCTGGCTGTGGGCAGCCTTATTTTTCGTTCCAGTGAAATATGCCTGCTAACAAGCTCCTAACGAGACAGGGGAAGGTCTGGGACATAGCCTCGCTATGAAAGAGAGCAGAGAGTGCTTAACCACGGTGCTCGTTAATTTTCAAGGGGGAAGCCTAATTTCACGGGAGCCGCTTGGGAGATTAGGCTCGCGAACATCGAGGCAGTGGTCTGCGCGTTTGAGTGCAGTCTCAGACTCGGGACCTGTTTAGTCTGCAGCGGGGCCCTAAAACAAGCAATTAAGAAATCAGCATTTAATTCCTGGAACAAAACATGTTTCCTGGCTTTTTGTGTGTGTCAATCTGACTTCACTGCACCCTCTGTCAGGTTTCTGTGGTCAACGCGTTGGACATGCAAGTCGTCGTGTCAACCGTGCCTCCCACTTTAGTGGAGGAGAAGAAGGATCAGCTCATTAGGTAAAACATTCCATCCAAAAAATGTGAGATTCTCTTTAGAGTCATGTGCTGAGTGATAAATAAGTCATTTACTTGAGTTTAAAATGTTCCCATTTGATAAGAAAAACACTTCATATTCCACTCCCATTGTGTATGGGAGTGGAATATGAAGCTGGGGCATTTTATTGACTTTTAATAATCCTGTTAATGATTAACGCTGCACAGATTTTAAGCACGGTAATTAAGCCCATGCAATTAGCCAGTTTAAATAAGAGGGGAATTTTGGTCAAGGTGGCACCTGTTTTGCATTTAGAACACTTTTTTTACATGTTCTGTTATTCAGCTACTAAAAAGAAAAGGATGACTACAGATGAAATGACATTTGGCATTGTTTTTCAGTCCCCGATTGCTCCTGAAACCTGTTTTCATTGGCCTTTTAGGCGCAATGTGTTTAGTCCAAATTGTCTATTTCAAAGGCAAATTAAGAAATAGTTGTTTTGAACAACTTAATGTCTCACCGTAATAAGTGATGCTGCACTGCAGGCTCTAAAACCCAACATGTTCACGTTAAGTTGTTTGCACTCATGCCATTTGAGAGTTCTATGATGTTGCACCCTGCTGCTCAGAGCCTTTTTAGTGCTCGAAACTGTTCATCCACCTTAACATCCACCAAAGGCAGATGACAAGACTTTCCTGTATTGACTGATTTGAGGTGTGGATTTCCATCAAAGCTTAGCTTTCACCGAGGCTGCTTTGAGGTAAAACTCAGAGGGCAATATTTCTGCTGTGAAAGACTTACAGCTTGTGGCTCACGTATTACTCATTGCCAGAAATGGTTTAAACCATTATGAAACTTTGCATTTGTTTTTCCTCCCGCTGACATCTTTATTTACTCTATGCATGTGTCTTTATATCTCTGTTTGTTTCAGTATCTTGGAGCGCCACGTGCAGGACCAGATTCCAGGCGCCAAGGTGATAGTAGAGTCCATCGGCCCCCGTCGGCATGGCGATGGCTTTGAGCTGGAGGACTACACTAAATCAGACCTGATGGTCTACGCCATTGACCCGCTCACAAACAGGGCCATCTCTCCCAAGGAGCTCTTCAAGTGAGTTGGTGAATTTAGCGAGAATTGGACCCCATCGTTTGAAACGCCGTCCCGTTGGCCCTGGCGTGCTACCCATCTTTCCATAATTCATAACGCGTTTCTCCGGTCCCCCTTCAATTCTCCCACACAAGCGTCCACATTTTCTCACAGCTTGTACTTTACGTGATTATCCTGCAGGTGCACCGTGAGGCACAATCTCTTTCGCTCGCTGTTGTTGTGCTTCCTCACATGTAAATTAGACTCTGAAAGCCTCGGACTCACCTTGCACCTGTTGAGAGCCGTCCTCGTTGTGCCCCTGCCCTTGCGTTTCTGCCAAAACAGCCAGGCGCCCAAGTAAAAGAGGACCTCCATCAGGGAGACACAAGTCAATAGACAACCACCTCTCTTCACCCCACCAATTTGCTCCCCTGCTTATCTCACACTGAGCTGTCTGAGACCGCCTTGTGCCTTTATTTCTCTTTATCTCTGGTTACCACTAGGACAGGTTCTCTCTTGTGTGTTGTAGTCTCTTCCATTTGGAATTACTCTGAGATGATTTCAGGTCACTTGCAAACTCAGAGAACAACTCAGACAACATTCAGCGGTGAATCAGGAATGGTTCAGTCTCAAACTATTATAGGCTTTGTCTCCATGTCCTTGACTCTTTTCCTCATTTTTAATGAGGTGCCCTGTCACAGTAAAAAACGAAAATCTCAAACCCAAATAAATTCCAACAATCACAAGTAGCAGCTTTTTAAAATGCAAAGCCTATTTAAAAGATATCATCTTCGTCCATGCTTTAATGTAAATATGCTTCTTTGGATAGAAAGGAGAAATGCTTTTTGAGCGTGCAGACCATGTTTGACAATATCGGGGTGTGTGTGGGGGGGAGGGGGAGGGGGTAATTGGATGTAGTTCAGATCAGAGCGAGAAAGGAAAGATCACTGCAGGAGGAATTCTTCAATGCTTGTCCCTTTATAGCCCTTTGAATACAACATTGTCTGATGTTTGTTGTTCAGAGAAGAAGCAGCTGATATTTGTCAGTTTACCTGAATAAATGTGCTGTTGCGATGCAGATGTTTGTTTTGTTCACACACACACACACACACACACACACACACACACACACATACACACACACACCCTTTCATGCAGGTTTTAGACTTTTTCTCGTCTTTTCCCTGGTCACATTTGCAGCTGTGCATGGCAAGTTATGAGAGCAGATCACTTTTTAAAAACATTTTTTGTCTGTTTAAAAAAAAAGCTATTAGAATAAACTGTGACATAATCTGCTTAAATGCTAATAATGATGGACTGGGTCCCTCAAAGTCCAGACCTTATTTGATGTAAAACCATAGATTTTTGTATATACTCAGAGATCAGAGAGACCTCAGACTGATTGTTAATACATCCATTAATTTATGAGCGATGCGTTGACTTTCTTCTCTGCTCCAGGTTTCTCGACGGCAACGTGCTTGAAATTAATAAGGAGTTCCAGCCGTATCTGGGTGAGGGTGGCCGCATCCTGGAGATCCGCTCCCCCGACATCGTGGCCAGCGTGAAGAAGGCAGCGCAGGCCGTGGGCTACACGGAGGGAGCACTGCTGGCTCTGGCCATCATCATCATCCTCTGCTGCATCCCTGCCATCCTCATCGTCATGGTCACCTACAAACAGTGAGCAATCGTGCCTGGCTAATAATCAGTGTTTCTGCAGTCCATTAATCTTATTTAATTTGTTGTCAGAAAGTTAGAAAGGACATATATTTTAATTACGTTGACCATTATTATGGGAGGTATTGAGCTGGAGTTTTCACCTTCACTGACTAATTTATTGTTGGAATGCAGGGCATGCCAGCAGTGATTGGCCCGTGTGTGTGTGTAGGTGTGTGTGTGTGTGTGTTTGTTTGTGTCTGTGTCTGTCTATTTTTGTCAGACTCGTTGCGCACTCTGCCGGGCTAATCTCCCTGCTCATGCTCCATGCAAGCAGATTAATTAACACTCATTTGTGACAAACATCTACAGCCAGTTGTGAGCACCACACGGCGTCTTCATGCTACTTCATCATCTCAGTGTGGCGCTCGCACGGCACACGGCATTTCATCTCCTTCCGTCCGTCCATCTCTCCGCAGCTCATAAAGCTGTGACGCCTTTGATTAAATGACTTTTTCCACGTTGGAAAGAAAAAAAGAAATCTCTGCTCACATTCTCGTCCTCTGTAATCATCAGTATGCTGCAAGTGAGCTGCAAACAATGTTGGGGAGATGTGTATTCAAGGCAGATGGAGCGGATTGGTCACACAGACAAATACACAATAAAAGCCAAACAAAAGCAGAAGTCTGGCTTGTGACATTAGACCGAAGACACACATGGTCACAGCAGATGGCACTTTGTTGCGCTGGCTTTAAGTCATGTCAATGGAGATGGTTTAGAGAAAAGTTTTCATATTTCGGTCAGTCTAATAGGACTGAAAAAAACATCCTTTTCTCAAGGTAAAAACAGGTACGACTAAACATGTGGAGTAGTGAAACTGTAATTACTGCCATACATTATATGCAATTGTAGGCAATTTAGTTATTAATGGAACTCATCACTGTCAATGAAATTACACACGGCAGCTCTGCTTTATTAAGTGGCAGCAGCCAAGCTAAGCTCATTGTCAACGTAAAGAGGGCTCATGTCTGGAATAAGGACTTGAAAACTTAACATGTTCAGCAGAGAAGATCTTTATGGTTTCCCGTTTGATCTTTGACCTTTCAGTTTATAGTAAATGTCATCACTTGGTAGTTGCTTTCATTTGACATTTGTGTTAAAGTGGACTAATATTAGCGTTGAACTTTTTGTGTTTTTCCTGCCACGTTTGGCGAGGTCACAGTTGCTGTCGACCTTTGATCATCAGTTGTAATCTCGTCGTACTCGAGCGAGTATGCATGTGGTAAAACTGAAGAAATTCCCTCATTGCATTCCTCGGATATTTTGTTGACAAGGAGACCCCAAAAGGTCAACAATACAAGCAAAAGCTCTTCACTTCTGTCGTCCCCGGCGCAGAGGTGTAAAAAAATAAAATGTAGTCTGTCACGGAAAAAATGTAAGACAACACACGAAAGGTTCCGACATTTTCAATAAATGTTACACAGAAGTCATTGTGAGCTTTACATAAATAATATCTGTTAAAAAGGAGAAAAGATGTTGCCAAATTACCTAACAACTCTTCCTTCTGTCTCCCTGTTCCCTCCCTGCCTCGTCTGCATGTCGCTGAATCAAAATGTATCATCAGATTCAAAGAGTAAGTAATTATTTATTTTTTAATATCATGCACCTGCTAGCTCTCTTGCCGTCTCTGATGTGTTTGGGAAGTATATTTCCTTTTTCTTGATATTCATTAGTTATTTAAGGGTGAGCGGAATGCGTGAGGCCGATGAGCAAAATGCAAAAAAGCCATTTTAAAATGGATGCTGATGTATCTCTTAGATTAAGGAATAAATGTTTAATTTAGCAGAAGGATCTCCCTCCATGTGGAAAATGTGATGCACTTAAAGAGAAAACTTACCCAGATCGTCCCAGAACTTTGTCCTTCTAGTCTTTTTCCAAGTTTTGGTGATGCAATTTTCCCTCAGGCAAAAATGATTCTAATGGTCTTTTAGTTTTTTAGAAAAGGGGAAGATTTGGACATTTTACATTCAGTATTTGCAGTTTACTTGGCTTTTCTCCACCTGAAAGGAGTTTTGAATTTGCTGGGGAAGAGAGTTTAAGTAGCAAATTATTTGAGCAACACTTCAAATCGACTACCTCGTTGCTAAATTTCCTGTTTAAAGCAGGACTTAAAATTCCACCATCGCTTTCACTGTCAATTTTTACACATCTTTTTTCAAGCCCACCTTGAGAAAATGTGAGCTATGATGCGTGGCTCCAAAACACAGACTGTTTCTGAAAGCTGATGTTATCATTTGTCGCAGGCGACAGGCAGAGTGCGCCAAAACTGCCAGGATTCAAATGGCTTTACCACCAGGAGGGAAAGCGCCCGCAGCCGCTGCCCCCACCGCAAACCTGTATGAAGAGCTGGGCGACAGTAGCATGTGAGTTAACCCTGGCCCCGCTGCCAGGATTAATATTCAGCCACGGTATTTGACACTGGTCTGATCTTTAAGTCCAGTCCACCTCCATGTTTAATACTGGTACGCTGCTTTTGGGGAGTTCAAAAGTAATTTTCCCTGATATAGGATAATAGGTATTTGTATGAATGGAATTTGCTGCTGCTCTTTTGCTTCTAATTTTACTACATATAGATAATCTGATGCTTATAATAATAATCTGAATTTTAGCAAGTATGTCTCTTAAGGTAAGAATTTGACCCTTGCTTTACAGTATTTTTGAGAGATTTTGGTTTGTAACTTTGGTTTTTGTAATCTTTTCTCCCCTTTTGAACTGTTCCTTCGTTTGCTGAGGCTTGGTGGCCTTTATGTTTGAACATCACTGTAATCATGTCAGAAAAAAGGCTGAAGGCCATGTTGGGGTCAACAGTTCTCTGTTGTGTGAAAGTAATTGATTTTTCATGCAGTTTTTCAAGATGTTGCTCAAGATGCTTTAAAATATAAGGGAAAGACTTTAAATCTCTGTTTAAGCTGCTATTCTTGGGCAAAAACCACATGGAGATGTCATTCAGCCCCTTGTCATTCTGTAGCTCTGAACTACATATTCTCTTAACCCCACAATGATGAATGAAAGTCAATGGAGATAGCTGCAGTGTGTGTGTGAGTGTGTGTGAGTGTGTGTGTGTGGGTGGGTGGGAAGGGGTGTGTGTGATTATAATGGTCTCTCCGAGAGGGATGGCTGCAGTTGTTGCCCTTCAAGAAAATTCATGCATTGTTCAAATTATTCTTTAGCCTTCCTATGGTATTCTTGTATTTTTTCATCTTCACCACTGTTCATGTTTCCTTTCTGTTGTTTCTCTGGATTCAGACTTCAGTAAGTAATAACAGCACATATATACTCAGTGTGTGAACCAAACTACCAGCATTTTGATTAGAAATGCAGCCTCTCTGTTTGTTGTTAGTTGCATAATCCACTTCATCGAAGACCAAAGCCTTTATATGTTTTGCTTTTAACGTTTGTAAATCAGTTGAAAAGAAAATGTTTTAGGGCTGTAGCAGCTTAGCATCCAGCACTGCAGTTGTGTGTCTCAGTTCAATTTGCAGGATCTAGTTTTGCGCTCTGCTGCTCTCGTGTTCTTCTGTAGTCTTCTGGTGTTTTGACTGATTTCATT
This sequence comes from Lagocephalus sceleratus, assembly GCA_911728415.1. Classification (NCBI taxonomy): domain Eukaryota; kingdom Metazoa; phylum Chordata; class Actinopteri; order Tetraodontiformes; family Tetraodontidae; genus Lagocephalus; species Lagocephalus sceleratus. The sequence continues at coordinate 6,809,186 of CAJVRN010000040.1, forward strand.
CATGTAGCTGCATCAGTCGATGGAGGTCCTTTTGCTTTCTCTGTATCTTTGGACTGGAGCCCAGGTGTAGATGTCACAATTGCATTATTTCATCAACTACATCAAATTGTACAGTATGTCTGTAACATTTTATGGCCCTCATGGTGTAAGTGCTATGAAACACTTACACACACATACACACACACACACACACACACACACACACACACATATATATGTATATATAAAAAACTATGCATACACGTGTGTGTGTATATATACTATGTATACACGTGTGTGTACATATGCATACGTATATCAGGCCATGTACATTAAAACAGTCAACACTTCAGTCAAGACCGGCTAATGATAGTGCTGTCGCTTCTGCTTCGCTCACTTTTGGACTTTTGAATTGTCTGTTTCAAGAGTTTTTTTTCTTCTTCTTCTTCTACACCTCCACTTTCACTGGGGCAGGGCTAAAAATTCTGTCATTGAAGAGGCGGAGCGGCAAAGGCTTCTTAGCACATTCGCCTGTCGCGCCATTGCAGCCCGCAGCAACGGAGGGCTGCAAGTCAATTTGCCCAGGTCAGAAAGCAACGTGACGTTCTTTTCCGACCTCAAACCACTCACCACTCGCAACCCGCTCTACGACGACAGCAACCCCAGCAGTCCTGACGTTTACGCGCAGCGGCGGGGGTTGCCTGGAAAGCGGTGGACTGTCTCTCCTTTATATTCGCCCCGGTCGGGAGGTGTCCGGTCCATGCCCGCTCGCTTTCACAGTGGACTGCAGGGTTTTGAGGGGCCAAGGAGGCAAGCTCTGATGGATCCAGATGATTGGGAGGCAGCTGCAGAAGCCAGAAAACAGCTGCAGAGTTTGGATACGCTTCAGCTAAGAGACAGCATGGAGACCCAGCTGTCCGTCCGTCAGCAGGCCAAGCAGTTTGAACAAAAGGTCATCCAGGATCAAGCCCTCAGGCAGAGCAGAGATTCCCCCGGCTCTCTTTCATCCATCATTTTCAGGGACAGAAGCACTGATGATGTACTAGAGCTGCCCTCCGAAACCTTGCTCTCCATCCTGGACTACAGCACAGCATCCGCAGGCAGGGACGCCCCACCTGCGGTTATTCCCCAGGGTGAAGAATCGTGCCCCCGGAGACCATCTCAGCTTGATCTCAAGAGGCTCAGCTCCAGCATGTACAACTACATGGCGCTTCAGCCTTGTCAGATCACAGTGGAAGTGATCCCTGACCCACCAGAGGATCCTCCACCTCTTCCTCCAGAGCGCTTTCCTCCCCCTTCCCCAAAAACACCCCCTCCCTCTACGCCCCCTCCTACCCCACCTTTACCCTCCCATCTCCACAAACCTAAATACACCCCTCAGCCACCGCCTCCTGTCAACAACCAGGCCCCCCCTCCAGCACCACCACCGCTGCCCCCCCAACTGTCCCCAGCTAGCGATCAGCTGCGCCCGCTTGTCCAGTTTGTTCCAGCATCTCTGCCGCCGGTGTCCTCGCTGCGGCCCGTCTCGCAACGAAAACTCCCCCCTCCTCCCGAGTCATCTCAAACTGACGGCGGAAGGAAAAAGGAGCTTAAAGGGATCCTGAAAAACATCCAGAATCTAGCTGACATAGAGAGGTCTGTTGCCAACATGTACAGCCAAGTAGACAAAAACTGCAAGGTGCCCAAGTTTCCTCTTAAACCACAAGTGACTGGAGAAGACGCTGAAAGTGCTCAAAGCTCAGATCCCTGGGATGAGCAGAGTGCACAGAAAACAACCAAATCCACTTCCGCAGTCGACTCGACAGTTGTGAACTGCACTGAAAGTGAACCGTATCCTCTGAAAGCGCCATCAGAGAGCCAATCGAAACAAACTCCAGACTCTGCTGACCTCGGTGACTCCCAGTCCACCGTGTTCTGACTTTTCCTCATTCACATTCTTCCTTATTCCTTTTCATATTTCTACTGTATATATTTGTTTGTGTTTCTGCTGATGCTGTTTACTTCCTACCTTGTGTGAAAATCAAGTTTTACTGTCACCTGCCAAGAACCATGCTCAATTCTGTCACGCCAGCTGCTCCTGTTGCTCACGGGCTCGCATTGTAGCATGAAAGAGGCTTGCATACATTGTCAATTTGGCTTCATTTGTTTCCAAGTGTTCACGATCTGAATTGCTACGAGGTCTATGATAGTGCGTAAGTATGCCCCAGAGTGGGCAGATTAGTCAGTTTGTCATGATATAAGTATGTTATTTCAGTTCACAACCCTAACATTAACATTTCATAAGCAAATCCAATTTAATTAAATCATGGCAAATGCCAAGTGATATAGAAAGCGATCTTACAACCCTGGGGTCTGTTTCCCGCAATTTACTGGCTGCATATGGCTGATTTGAGTTAGTTCTTAGTCTTCCACATGAAGATAAGAGGCCAGATAGTTAGGATACAGCTCTTTTGTGCAGAATCCAAATAAGGCAACAGGAAAAATGTGTAATTTTAGATGACTGAAAATTAGCATAGCTGTTAAGAATTTCCCATTGGTATGCAAATGATGTGAAATAAGCTTCGGAGGATTCAAGGAGGATGATCACACATTAGTTGATTTAACATATTCAGAAAGTTGTTGCCGAGAATTACGCTTTTACAAAGTATTAGAAATGTTTTAATATGCTTTTAACAGGAAATGCACACTGCGATATTGAAATCACCATTTAATGCAAATAAATACGGCGGCATTATTCTGCGCTTTTCTTCCTCGTTTCTCTTTTAAATGAACATTATCTCTCTGCTGGCTGTAACATTCCCTGGCAGGCTCGTGCTGAATGAAGACAGTCGAGCTCTGGGGGACCTGTCTATTCACATGTCTGCAGAGATCCTCTCAGCATGATGAAAGAGCCACTGTGGGGTTTAGCTACACGTTAGAAAAGGCTAATTAAAGAACCAATCAATCATTAACCGGGGCCGCTGCCTATGGGACTGTCAGCTACTGTTACCGTTTCTTTTTCCAGCCTTCTGACCTCCCGCCTTCCCTGTTTGTCTGAGCTTCTCTCCCACATCCTCACACTCTGCAGTGAGTCATAATACTTTTCAATCCACAGCTTCTCCTTCATAATCCCCCCTCATGGTTTGGAGATTCCCTTAACTTCTTCCCGCTCAGTTCAACACGACCAATGCCTTTTAACTTCCCCTGCTCTTTGTCTTTCTCTGACCGCCCTTTATCTGTTTGTTTCACCCTCAGCGTCCAAAGGCAACTGGTCTTGTTACACCACAATATTGTAATGTTTGATTCATCACACATTCCCCTGGTGTGCACATCGAAAGCCCGCTAATTCTGTATTCCATGTTCACTACATGGGGTAAACTCTCCTTTTGAGAAGGCTAGCAGATCACATGCTGTGGATTTTTTTTTTTACAATCTTAAGAACAGAAGCCTCCATTTACACAGCTAATATCAATTTTTTATATCTTGACAGAACATCTTAACACACAACCAAAGTGTAAAAACAGGTAAAAAATAATAATCTTCAAGAAAGGTACCAGTGATACAGTGAAACAAAAATTGCCATTTGGCCGCAGGCGTAACTGTGATTTGAATATTCATGTATATGTGAATTGCTGGCAGAATAATTCTTTTGTTGCTTATATGAATGCACATACTCTTTTACAATCCAAGTTCATTATGTGCTGCCGAGAATGGCCTTCTGTCTTCTGCACAAAGAAAATAAATATTTGGTGTCTCAGCTATGCAAATGGTTTCGGGTTTAACCATATTTACCAGCTGAAGTTAAAGTAGAAACCGGAATCTGTCGCTCTCCCTCTACCATCCCAGCCCTCTGCATTGCTTTTCTGAACCATTACTATAAGTCTGCTCTTCTGCAAACCACATATAGCTTCTGTCCTTGGGGGGAGTATTTCTCTCGATGTCATATGAAGCAGTCGGAGCAAATAGACAAGCCGTGTCATCCATCAGGATCCACTCTGATCAGCATTTTGGCTGAGATGTGGGCTCTGTGATTTTTCTTTTTTCGCTCCCTCGGCCCCTTCCCCATAATAACAGATTAGAGCCCTCATCATTGCTTGGCCATATATCTGACTGTTAACGTCATCATTATTTATGAGCCCAGATAGGTTACAGTTGTCTGCTTGTAAACACAAGGGTTTCACCAGGCTGTTCCATTACTCACTGTTTCTCTGTGCTGACAACGTTTCTATCCTTGGGAGCAGAAAAACCCACAATTTAAATGTAGATGGTGGTGAGTTGTGTTGAGAGGACCAGAGACTCTTTAATTACCTTCTTTGATCACTCTCCTTGAATCAGATGATCACCTTTTGTGAGGTACTCGAGATACATTTATTTTTTATACTTATTTACTATTTCTTTTTTTTTCCCCCCAGTCTTCTGTGACACTTTAATATTTGTATTCATGTAGTTTTTTTTTTCCAGGTGAGGGGTAGGGAAGCATCAAACGCCACCGTGATAAGAGTGTGGCTTTAGGGGATCTGTAAAACTGAACTGAGAGCTGCAAAATCTGTAATTTAGCACATGAAAAAGCACTGTAAGTAACTGCAGTTTTCACATTGGTCAGCAGAATGTAGATGCAGTCCTATAGCTTTAGCGGTACATTTATATGAAAATGGTTGACGTATGTGTCCATCCATATTCATTGTTTGTCTTATTTCTCTCTTTTGTGCGTCCTGCAGCAGGCGAGGCTATGGAAGACAGGTAAGCAGACTTTGCTTTAAATCTTATAATGCCAGGATTGTGTTTTTTTATGTATTCTATTATTCTTATCTGCAATGTTGTTGATGAAAACTCACAAAAATGGTATTAAGGTGAGATCGTGCTGATGTGATTTTTAAGACTGACAGTGTAGGTTTGATTTGAAGTCTGTTTCTATTCTACAGCTTTGATATTGGTTTGATAAACGAAAGATAAGTATTATTTTTTGTTTTAAAGAAGAAAAGGAGTAAAGCAAATTAGCAAATTTGTCAGCGATCATTCACAGGGGATCAAGTTTGTTGTTTCCCCTGTTTTTCCCTACTTTGTCATTCTCACTTTGTCACTCAATTTTTTTTAGATACCTAATCAGTGATGACGTTGGCTCTATTTCCTATGGGGCCTTTTTATGGCGTCAGAACAGTTGTGACATTTCAGAATCTGAACAGGGAACAGCTAACTGCCAATTTTCCCCTGATATTGTTGCTTTGACATTATGTCACATTTGTGCAGCAGCTGGAGCTGCTTGTGGTCTCTCTACTCATTGTTTGTGCATCTGGCAACATCACAGCAGCATATTTCAGTGATGCCCCAGAAGGAACTCGGTCCTCTATTCTGCGGAGTGCATAAAGATAGAATATTTCCACAGAAGCTGCATTGAAATATTCCTTCCTTCATTTCATTTTATCCCATCCGCTGAGCCTGATTATAGGTTTACATCAGTTTTAGCGCTCTGGCTGGTCATAAAACAGGGCTGCACACTGCATCTTTAAATCTGAGGGATTTGTAGAGTGTGCTTTCCCTTGTGTTTGTGTTTCTCCTGGACTTTTCCTTCCTTCCATGACCTTATCCTTCTTCTGTACTAATCTCTGGCAGCAACAGCAACTGCTGAGGCCATCTCTGCTGAGACCTGAGGTAGAAACTTCCCGCTTCTCTTAATTCAAGGGGATTGTGCTCCTAGTCCCAGTTTATGCTCCTGCTGCTCTTCTTCTTGTCCTTTAGCCTTCCTTCAAGCAGCGCTGACTGATTCCTCTCTTTGCCTCCAGGAATTCTCCATGGAGTCAGGTATCGACCCAGGCCAGGATTACTACGCACAAGACTACTATAATTACGATCAAGGGTGAGCATGCAGCTCTCTGTCAACCTCGCCTTTAGCAGTCATCCTTTGATCTCATACACTCATCTCTATTGTTTTATGGAAAGTATTTACAAGAGCAGTCTTCCAGTTCTGGGTGTTCCACTGCAGCATTGAAAGTCATTTCAAGAAGTTCAAAACCTGCCAATAAGCGTAATTTATGCAGCCGTTTAACCTACCTATATTATCAAATGAGACATCTAAGAGCAAGATAGACTTTTACTGTGAGTTAATGGCTGATCCCTCTTACACCATCCATATGGCCTAAAGAGGGAAAACATGGAAGCCAGAGCTGTAACATCCACTGAGAAATTGCTGTTCATTACACGCTCCTGCTCTGTGGCAGGTCACTTGTAGCACTCTGGAGAATTACCCTGCAAGTTTAATAAAACAGACACTTTAACAACTTTCAGGGTAATAAGATATCTGACTAAAGGTAAAATTTGTCCACAGTAAATGTAAGTACTGTAATGGCAGCGGTAGCTCCTCGCTGACCTTTCTGTCATCCTTATTGTGTCTAAATACTTCAGCCCCAGCTCCAAGTGTGTGAGGCGCACTGGCCTTCATTTGCAAAAATCTATAATTACATTTTAACAATGTGCTGCAATGTTTTTGTTACTGCTGCTAGAAAAACATAATAATTGAGATGGTTAATGGTTAGTCATTATGTTACCTAATCAATGCCAACCATTGTGCTAAAAGAGAAGAGCACAATAAAATATTAAATATTAAATTAAAATATTAAATATATTAAAATATTATGTATATGTTGTATTATAATAAAACATAGATTTTGGAATAGCTTAATTGTTCTTACTCTGTGTGTATTTACTAATAGACATCAAAGAAAAACAGTTGAAATTATATTTTAAGTAAATAATCTAAAATAAAATATTTAGCTTTTTTCTTCTTTTGTAAGCTTCTTCTAATGAAAACATGCTCCTAAATAAAAAGCACAGCGAATGTGCTGTGATTTTTATTTCGGAGCATGTTTAATAGTATAATGATTAAACAACTTGATGTTGTCAGCATTTTAATGTCCTTTAGCCGTTGTAATCATTGGGTCATGGTGTCTCATCATGGTGTATAGAAGCTCTAAAACTTTATTTTTCTGCTTACCGTGATTTTTACACAACCACAAACAGATGGTGTCAAATGAATTACACTAGGAATCATATGTGATTGAATGATGCTATTTTAGGTATCGTTGAAAAAAATATTAACAAATGGTTAATGCAAACCATATTTATTCAGATATTCTGAACATGTAATGCAATCTCTTTCAGGTATGACCTCCCCCAGTATGGCAGTCGGAGGAGGCTAATTACACCTATGTATGATGAATATGGAGAGGTAATCATGGAGGATGATGGGTATTATTACAGCCCTCATGGCCCTGAGGTATTTTGTTTCCATATATTTGAATTTCACACTCTGTAACTATGGCAAAATTTTCAATTATGGAATTAATAGTGTGTGTGCCACGTGTGTTATTCAAACATTATCAGGCCATATAAATTAAATATGACTGTCCTAGGGTCGAGGCAGAATGAGAGGACGTGGTGGCATGCGAGGCAGAGGGCCACCAAAGAGAGTTGCTTTTAGGGATGTCCCATCAGAAGATGAAATTGAACAAACAGAACCAGCAGACCAAGCTGAGCAGTCGAAGGCTGCCAAGAAACTGAAATCTGTCATGAAACTCAGCAGACTTCTTGCTGCTGGCAAAATGGGGCAGGGATCTGGCACAGGTCCTTCTGGACCATCTCCATGGAAGAAAGCCAAGATGTTAAAGATGTTTGGGTCCAAGAAAAAGGACAAAGATTACGCCAAACTAATGTCAGCCCGGCGTATTGACAGTGAGGAGAGTCTGGCTGATGGACCGGCACTTGCTGGACCAATTGACAGCAAGTCAGATACCCGGAGCCGGCTTGGGAAAGCGCTAAAGAAAATCAACCAGGGCAACAAGTTGGATCGCAGACGGAAGTCACAGAGTAGTGCAAGTCACGACTCAGTCACAGGTAGTGAGAGAGATGAAGAGGCCTCACAAGCCACCAGCGAGGATGACAAGAAGTCCAAGGTGTCCATCAGTGTCACAGAAAGTGAGCCAGAAGCAGGTCCAAGCGGGAGCGATAAAGGGAAAGGCTCAGATGAAGAGTCCTCCGAGAAAAGCAGCATTGACAAAGATTATCTGAAAGTAGATTTAGACCGGGATGATGCCAATGAAAGCACCGTGGATTCAGAGGAAGAGCCTGAAGAAGAGCCAGGGGATTCTGAGGAAGAGTCCAAATCTGAAGGAGATGAAACCGAGAAGGAATCTGTAAGTGAGAAAGATTCTGGGACTGCGGGAGAGTCGAAGAGGTCGTCGGCTACAGAGGAAGAGTCGGGAACAGAGGGGGAGTCAAGGTCAAATAAGTCATCAGCTACAGAGGACGAGTCGGAAACAGAGAAGGAGTCAAGGTCAAAGAAGTCATCGGCTACAGAGGAAGAGTCAGGAACAGAGAGGGAGTCAAGGTCAAAGAAGTCATCGGCTACAGAGGAAGAGTCAGGAACAGAGAGGGAGTCAAGGTCAAAGAAGTCATCGGCTACGGCTACAGAGGAAGAGTCGGAAACAGAAAGGGAGTCGAGGTCAAAGAAGTCATCGGCTACAGAAGAAGAATCTGAGTCAGGAAGCGAGTCAGAAACAGAAAAAGATTCCGGGTCTGAGGAAGACTCCGAATCCGAAGAAGAAAAAGAATCGGGAACGGGAACAGAGAGGGAAACAGGCACAGAAAAAGGATCCCCAACAGAGGCAGACTCCGATGAAGATGACCAAGAAGAAGAGGATTCGGGGAGCACCAGGGAGAATGGCTCCTCGGCACGCTCGTCCATGAGATCATCAGCGACAGAAGCCAGTAAGGGCACCAGTGTTGTTAGTGGGAGTGGCCTCAGCAGTGGGAGCACGACCGCGGGAAGTGAAGGCTTAAGTGGAACAGCCAGCGGTCGGACCAGCAGCGCTGCGTCTTTATCTGGCTCCAGTGCCTGGTCATCACGAAGAACCAGATCATCGGGAAGTACAGCAGTGTCAGAGAAATCTAGCGAAGATTCGAGTGAGGCGGAGTCGGGGACGGGGACGGCTAGTGATGCCGAGTCGGGTTCAGGGAGTAAACATTCTTCATCTCTTAGGTCTAGCCAAAAGGGCATGTCTGGCACAGAGTCTAGTGGAGGGTTTTCACACAGCAGTCAGGTGACAGAGCAGAGTTCCCTGGGTAGTGAAGAGACTTCAGGAAGTTCCCCCTCTGCTAGCAGCAGCAGGCGCTCCAGGGTGTCCGCCCTGAGTAATGGATCTGAGGAGGCGATCACAGAAGACAGCGAGGAAGAGGCCGAGGAATCGGAGTCTGTTGAAGAAAGCAAAGATTCAGCCAGTGAGCTCAGCGATGGATCATCCTCTGAGAAGTCCAGCATGGTACCTGAACGTCCTGGACCCTCCACCTCCTACACCGGACTCCCGCACAGCTCAGAGATCAGAAGCATCAGTGGCACCTCTGTGGAGACATACGGAGGACTGTCTCCCATAACCGAGGTGGATGAGGATGCCATCTCTTCCGACAAACCTTCAAACAGTTCTGCCTCAGATGATGGCAGCACATCTAAGAACCCCGGAGAAACAGAGGAAACATCAGATGCTGATTCAGAGTCTGAAGGAACTTCCTTCTAGAAGAACATATTCACCAGTGAGCTGTAAGAGTGTAAAATTGATTACCCCTGCATGAGAGTGTTTCTCGTCTCTTCCTGACAGGATGCTTCAAACTTTCAACTTCCACCTTTTCTTCAGCTCTTCTCAAGGGCAGACCAGTGGTGGTTTCTGCTGCAAAACACCAGCTTTGTTTGATTCCACATATGTCTGCCTTCTTCTCTGTGACGTCTCCTCAGAGTGTTTTGTCCTTTTTCTTGAGTTCTCCTGTTCTCTTCTTTCTGCTGCAGTAGTTTCTGCTGTTACTTATTTTTATTTAATTTAAAATAATTGCTTTCCTGGAAAGACGGCCCTGATGGTGGGGAGAGTTAGACGTTGATTTATAATATCAATGTGTGTCCACATTTGCAGTTTGACTTGCTTCTGTTAAATTAAATCATTGTACATTGATAATACATTATATCTTATTGATAGTGACAGAATTATTGATTGATTATTGAATTAAATAATTATTAGGTCTGTCAAAATATTAAAAAATCAGCAGATTGATCAAAATTTAGATGAATCACAATATGCATCTATTTTGTGCCTTTGTAAGGGCAGGCTGACAAAGAATAGATAATTTGATATATATACTTAACATTTAAAATATTTAAATATTAAAATTTATTAATGTTAAAGGTAGCTTTAACTAAGCATTAATGCAAAAAGTGTGACTTTTTGCATCTTCAACCCTGCAAACCTATATATGTCCTTGTCACTGGAGACCATCAGTGTGTCAGAGGTAGACATACTGAAGCCCCAGATGTTCCTTGAGGATTGATTGATGTAAGCAGACAATGTCGATGTACTTAGAAATACTTGGGTAAAATGAAGACTCCAGTCTGCAGTCTGTTTTGTCAGCCGATTGTTCCATCTTGGGTCAGCCTGTCTCCTTCAGGCCTGCTTATGTCGGAAAAAAATATTTCTGGAATCCACCAGGGTAGTTCATGTAACTTTGTTTGTCTTTGCTGTGAAAAAACTTTTTTTTCCCAAAAACCCTTGCATGACAATTGTATAATCAACAAATTAGACATTGCTATATATTAATCTGGACTTGTTCTGTCTTTTTTAGCTTGGAAAAAAACGAATTATGCTGGTTGTAAATAGAGAAAAGGAGAATAACTTGGTGGGAGAGGAGAGCTCTACAGAAATCCAACGGGACAGGCTGCCCAACAGCCACAGCAATATCAACGGGAACATCTACCTCGCGCAGAATGGCACTATCATCCGAACCAGGCGGCTACCCCAACCAAACAACCTGAAGGTGGGCTCCCCATGCCGGCTGGGTAAGCATTTTAAAAAACTAGAGAAGCTGGGTGTGACTCACGAAGAACCCACTCCCATTAGTAGCATTGAGAGCACAGGAAAGGACACAGATAATGGAATAGGCACGTCTATTCCTGCTGATATGGACATCATGAACAATCAGTCCTCCTGCGGCTCCGTGGGAACGACCATCACAGACCTGAGAAGTTTTGGCTCCAAAAATAACATTACCAAGGTCTTGATTGACAGTAACAGCAGCCGGAGTGTGAACGAAGAGCAAGAGACTTGTGTCGACAACCACAAAGACGACCACACTGAGAGCCGCACTGAGCATGCGGTGTCGGACGGGGAGGAGTTGTGGATGGGACCCTGGAACAGCCTGCATATACCAATGACAAAACTGTGACGATGAGGACATGGACTTTCCTCGTGTTCTACCATAACTGTTTTGGATTTGTGTGAAATCTGATTGTGTGCCTCAAGAAGAATTTCACTTTCACAGAGGACATTTATCCAGCCATTGTTTCCACTATGAAATTTATTTGGCCGTTATTTTACTTCGACTCACCTTGAGTGTTGCAGCCGTGAGCAGCGAGTGCCTCAAAGACATGAATTTTTACTTGACGCACATTTGACTGAATTTTTCTTTTCAATAATTTAACACAAAAGAGATTTCTTTTGAAGGTTTTCCTACTTGGCTTTCTTTCACTGCCTTTTTCTTCACATACTGACAGAAATCACAGCGAGATTTACAGTCTTATTGTCACCTTAAAAAGAATCTGCATATAACAAAGGATTTGCCATGACAGTCAAGTCATGAAGAAAGAAAAGAAACTTATTTTGCTATTGACTTGCTGAAAGATGAAGATTGTCACTGATAATTTAATGTTTTAAAAGTTTCTGGAGAATATCTAATATTTTTTGTCTATTTTGTATCTAACAGATGGAAGAATCACATAGGGTATATGATGTCATCACTGTATTTCAACAGTGAAATATGACGGTATGATCATAGTGTTTTTATATTCACATTTGTAACCTGAGAATGTGGTATCTCCAGCCCCTTTACATCATGCAGACCCACTCTGTCCATGATAATTTAATAAATGCTACATCAGGAACCCACAGATGGGTGAAAGGACTACCAAAAGAAATGTACTAGATTCAACAATAAAGATCTAACTTATTTTGTCGTGCATTTTAATGTGGTTTTTTTTGTAAAGCCTAAGGCTCTTGAAATCCCACAATTTTTGTCATCAGATTGGGTTGAGCCACCAGAATGTTGTGTCAGCTAACAGGAGTTTAAGGTTGAAAGAGACGGTCCTTGAACAACTTGAAAATTATGGAATTGGAAATTTGAATGGAAGGGAGGTCAAGGATGCCAGTCTTGGTAGTCTCATTAACGCACAACGTCTACACACTGACAAGTCTGTCAAGATTGGATATTCTGCGCAGAGATCTTTTTTTTTTTTTCTTTCTCAATTGTCAGCACAAGCTACAGAAAGATGAGAAACATATCTGTGGAAGTCATTATAGTTCAAAGAGGCAGAGAGCGATTCACATCTCATGCAAAGCCTGTTCATTTGTTCCCTGTTGGATCAAACGCTGACACTCGCACCTCCTTGGTGGCACAAAGTGTCCTGCAGTCGACCAAACTCTGAATGTCAATCAGTTGCCGAAGACTCCGTTTGGGAAAAGGAGCACAAACGGTTGAAAAAGCAGCTGAGAAAATAGGTCAGGAGGGAAACTTATTCAGTGTCCTGAGGGATCACAGCGGACTTCTGCTCTGGAAAAATACATCCAAAATCTTCAAATTGATGTATGAGGATCAGTTTGAATGAACTGGCATGCAGGTCGCTTTATTTTAGACCACAGCAACTTCTTATTCGTTCTTTGGCTTTCATGTTCATCACCAGCACTCATCCACTCGTTCCTGCATGCAGACAGAGAAATAGCACTCAACAAACATTTGGGGCCTTATAAAGATTATGTTAAATCCATAAATTGCCCAAAATGGGATAGAGTAGATAAGAAATCCATCAATTTGTGAATTAACTTCTCTGTAAAGGGGCTCAAATCTTTATTTGAATATCGTTTGCGATAAATTGGATTAAACCTCACCACTACAATCGCGCAAGTGTTTCTACTGAACACATTGGTCTGTATCCATCCATTATTTAACTTTTTGCCCAGATGCGTTCACTTAGTAGATTAAACTGCACTAATAAGAATGCAGACGGGGCTGGGCTAATGGATTTCTGACCTTAAGAAATCTATAAGCTAATGTCTCTTAATTTGCATTTAAAATTTGTAAAGACTCTTAAGATAATAAATCGCAGCACATACAGGGAACATATGGAAACAAACACAAAGATGCTGTTTGGTGATGGGAGATATGGGATGCACTACAGATTATAAAATACAGATTATGAAGGACACTAACAAAACTCCATGTTTTGTTAGTGTCCTTCATAATCTGTGAGACAGAGTATGACAAGACAGAATTAATATTCATGCACATCCAAACATCTGTTCAGATTGCCTTTAGCAACAGACATTTTAATTCTAAAGAGAGAAACTTCAGTGACCAGCCTCACATCCCTTCAATCCAAGCTCACTAGAAACTCAGTATTTAATCATCCACTGATAAATATGCATTTAGGTTCACTTTTAACACACTGACTCTCAGGCGCTTCCTCGACTTTACCTTAGCTTTACCTCATATGACCTCATAACACATCAGAATTTACAGATCTGATTTAAAACTTCACGAGTCAGGTCTTTTCGCAGCAAATCTACTATCTAGCTCCACCCTGAGGTCAAAATGTGTTACTTTATAATAAGTATCCACAAAACTGGGGTGGTATATGAGACAAACGTGCATAACGCTGTCTGAATTGTATCATAATGATGATCATTAGCGCAAAGCTGTGGTCTGAAGCATTACAGAGGCCTTCCAGTCGCTGTTCCACTGAGTTCAGCCTGACTGATGTATTCCAGGGAAGGTTGTTTTCCAATATGTGTTACAGCACTTGCACTGCAGCCTGTAATCAGCATACAGATGTCAAATTGTCATAAATCTCCAAAGGCTTCATATAGAGTGATGATTTATGCACTGGGAGGTGCGAATTAATAGTGCAATCTTCACTCCAAACAGAGGTGCAGGGCCATTATCTGTCTGTAGCTTGTTAGAGTTTTCTCCTTCTAATTGGCCTGTCGAGGCTCTCTTCCCGGCCTGAACTTTAATGAGTCCTACAAGCTCTCATTCATTCAGACACATCCAAAGTTTCTCAAACAACTGAGCAAAGCCATTGGTTTTTCCAAGGATAACGGCGGAAGCATCAAAGGGAGTTGTAGCTCCTGATGATGTTAACATTCATTTTGACAGGGAAAAGAAGTGGGAGCAACTTCACAGAAATGCATCAATAATAAATCACCCATAATGAAATATTCATCCTGAAAAGTAAAATAGAAACATGCACTCAAACAGAACTGCTGGTTCTTTCTTAATATTAGTATTATCCTCTTAATATCAACTCTGCAGTCCTTTGTTATCACACTGTCATCATCACCATGCCTAAAGGTTAAAGGTTAAAAAAAAAATGTCCTGTGTCTGTTCAGCTGATACACTGACACAGCATTCAAACCCCAGAGAGTCAACAACAAGGACTGATTTGACAGAGTTTAATGCAGTTTTGAAATTGGATGTTTTTTTCCACCCAAAAAACCAAGACCCCCCACCCACCTAGCCTCTAGCCTCATTTCAGCAATGTTTTGCTGACAGACGTGTGACTCATTTTCTGCGCTCAACTGGCAAACTGTGTGGTGAAACAAAATGAGCTCATCAATAATTTTGGAGGCACCAGTTTTGAAGCTCCAATTCCCTGAAACTGCGGGAACATCATTGAGCAAACAGCATTAATACTGTTTCATTCGCAACCCCACCCCTCCCACCCCCCTCTGTTTTTGAAAACGAGAACATCGCAGATTAAATTCAGCTGAAGGAGCAGTGGAACATTAATTCCACTCACTTGGGAATGTTTTTTCTTTTTTTCTTCCCAGGTTCAGGTAAGCAGTGTTGTCATTCCGGGTCCACTGGAGCCTCCTAAGTTCCATCTATTAGCATAGCCTACGTCGGATATCCTGGCCTACAGCAGGCAATATGGTAATCTACTCATGAGTCATTCTGCAAGGGATTATCACAAATCCACAACGGAGGCATGAGGAACTGCTTTCTAATGCCTTTTATAATACCTATCTGTCACCATTACTTATTGCATACTTAGACCTGCAGGCAGTGCTCTTCATTTCCTCCTGGACTAAGCTGAAATATAAAAATGATCAATTTCACCGTCTCAGTCTTAATACCAGAGGTCAGATATTTGCTCAGTGAAAATACCGGCGATATGAATAAAACAAATATTACAAGGAAGATAATATCATGCTGTCATACAGAATGCCAAGGCCAGAGTGAGGAGTCAGGCAGCTGCGCGCCTTTTGAGTGCAAACCACGGCAGCAGATGAAATTAGGGCCTGTGTTATTCACTGGAGTCCATATTGTTACTCACTAAAGTGGATGGAGTGGATGGCAATATTTTGATGCTGCAGGGGAGATCCAGGTTATTTCTGAGTAGCCACCACCAGGGCATATGATGGTCCTTATGTTAAGGAAACAACTTGGGTTTTCATTGAAACACAAAAGCCAAGGCCGCCGTCCCTGAGATCTGGTTTTATGTAGAAATGTTTTGCAGCATGAAGCGTTTTTCCCCTCCGCCCATAGGAGTGAAATGTGATAACCCGGAATGTGCAAAACAGATATTATCCATCTTCTGCCTCCTGGGTAGGGTCAGGGGGGTTGTTGGAGCCTGTCCCTGTGGTCGCTGTGCAAAGATCAGCTAAAAATGTGAGGGCTTGTGCACGGCCAAACCAGTTCAGCTGTAAATTCTGGCGTTCCCTTGAACGTCCATTTATCAAATAACTAAGATGGACCGATGCGAAGCACAAACTGGAAGACTGAAGGACTCATTTGTGCTTTCAGTTTTTTGTAATTGATATATGGAAATCAGAACCCCCCACCACCTCCCACCCCCCACTGTCAGGGATTGAACATGATGGATTGTCCATGCTTCCAGGGGTCAAATGTCACCCTCCTGCCACGTCTCCTCAATAAAACGCAAGTTCTGCGGGCGACCCAGAAGCAAGCACGCTCTCTCGCAATAGACTCCAAACCAAACTTGAACTCCTTAATTTCTTATCAGGCCTCACGGTAACTCATGGTTACTGAGATGAGGACTGACATTAATGAGAGCGCGGAGCACAGTTTGGGTCACGCTCTCCAGCCAAACACGCTGGACAGAATTTTTATGAGTCGATACACATTCCACATCTTTTCGGCAAGCAGGCCCGAGTTTAAAATTGAAAATCTTTCCGTGTATTATGTGATCCCAGCTTGAAATCACTTGACAAAAGTTTATAGTAGAATCAGGGTGATTTGCTTGATCCAGTCAATGTCAGGTGGAGTTAAGCTACTGTATTATTTTCTTGTGTTCACGACTGTATTGTGGAGCTGAAAGGATTACAGAGCTCTAATGATGTTGGAGCTTCCCGTAGAACATTAATCCTCCTGACACTGATGTTATTATTGAAGCTCCGGCCTCGCCCAATCAATGTTAAATTCATCACAGCTTCCCCTTCGGCCATAACTTGATTAACTACACTTAAGTCCAATTCATAAACATTCCGTGAATCTCAGCGGGGCCCTCAGTAGCCACTCGTCTTGCTGGTGATCAATTCGGCTCACTCCTTTTCAGGCCCGGCAGCTCAGACACCTTCGAGGATTACGCTCGTCACATCTCCTTCACATTTCAGCGCACCGCTGATTGGTGATTGGAGTTCCCGCAGAGCGTGTTGAAGGCAGGACTCTGGGGACTGCTGTGGGGCTCACAGTAGGTCCAAACACTCCTGGAAGAATGATCACAGACCAACAAGAACATCACCAGGCACACTTCTTAAAGGAACAAAGCCTTAGCAGCAGGAAGAACGTCGGTCTGATTAATTTCTGCTTCTTCTTTTTTTTCCTCCCGCCTCATTGTGCAGAGCTAATATTCAGAATGCGGGCCCTTTTGCAAAACATTTCATCATTAAATGAGGCAGCAGGGAGTTGATGATAAATATTGTGATGACCCCCAGATGATGGCTCTTTGCTTCGAAATGCCATTAGTCATTGTCACATTAAAAAAGGAGTACCTCGCTATCAATTTCACTCTCCCTTTTTTATTGGAATACTTCAGAGACAAATGTAACAATTCATAAAAAGCTGACACTCATGTCAGTTTATCTGACACTTGTGTCAGTTTATCTGACAGACGCTCCTGTCTGCGGCCACACGATGGCGCTTAACACTCACAGAAGATCTGCTTTAGCGGGTAAAGGTGAAATGAAAGGACGCAAAATGCTCAGGAAGGGATGGAACTGAAAGATAATGAGCTGATACAACAGATATTCGTTCATCTTTTTTTAGGATTGTAGTTTAATAGAATGCAAGATTACACCTGTTTTCAGTGAGGATGTGTTGTTAATGATGATTCTCTTTACACAATACAAGAAATTATTGAAAGAATGTCATCCAAATGAACTTACCTTACTTAATGTGTTCGTTCTGTTGGAGACATCAGTCCATCTTTTCATTCAGTTCATCATGAATTGATTAAATTAACATCCACATGTGATGCTGCTGCTGCTGGGGTCCCTCTGATGACCCCCCCCCCCCCACCTCTGTTTTCTTTCTTGGAGGACAACAGATCACTGCTATTTCCAGACAGTGATGCTTAGGCAGTGGGTAGATCCATAGTCCTTCATCATCTCCTCATTTCCTCCGGCTATTTAAAAACTGCGTCTCTCCAAAACAGTGCCCCGATGACCACAGCTCCAGCTATCTGGGGACTTGTTTTCAGGCTAATTCTGGCATATTAGGATGTCAGATTTTCTTGTTTTGACGTCTTTATACCTTTGTTGAACGCCGTGTGTGCAGAGCGTGCGCTGGCCAGCCTAATGTCATTTTAAAGTCCCTTCAAATGTTTTTAGGTTTCCATAACCATATATTGTACAGCTTGAGCGCTTTATAATTTCCATGCTGCACATTGTTATTTTGGAAATGTACTCGAAACCCAAAGTAAGGTTTAACTGACAGACGGGACGCACAAACACACACTGCTGCTCCGAGAGCGCGGGCCTACAACATCCCGCCCAAAGGTTATATTCTATCTGAAATGTTGGGTGTGTAGTAAAATACATGCTCCTTACTGTCTGGCTCTCCTAATGAAGGGGTGTATGAGTGGCGGTCCTGTGTCTGTACCATGCATCATATCCTGTCCTATCACTGCACAGAATTATCTTATTTTATATCTGGCAGCTGGCTCTGAGAGTATCCAGAACTCACACCAGGCCACAACAGTACTTTAAAATACCTTGATCTGACTTTGCGTTTTTATTTTATTGACAGCACATAATGAACTTTTCATAAAACCTGCCTTCTGGTATGGAGGCAGGGCCGGCCGCATGTGGCCAGACTTGTCAGATTGCGAGCTTCCAGCACCCAGAGTGTTAATGTATAATGTCAACGCAGAAGGGGGCCTAGTTAAAAAGCAATTAAGCCAAAATGATTTAAACATTGTGTGGTTTGGCCAGTGACGAGCCCCGAGGTACGCGCTGTGTTGTTGTCTTAAAATGAGAATTTCACTGTCTGCTCACACTGAAAACCGCTATTTGTGTGAGTGTAGCTCTAACCACACTTTCCCACACCCGCCAAACCATACCAAACCACAGACTTCTGACTATGAACACCACACACACACACCACACACACACACACACACACACACACACACACACGCACGCACACACAGAGCAGCATTCACATGAAGAGTAATTGAGGGGTTTGACTAGTTTTTGGTGCATTAAAACAGTAGCTGTTTTAAATGACAGGGGGCTGCCGAGACATTTTTTTGCATTGATGTCTGTGAGCCTGCTAAAGATGGCTGATTACTAAAAAGAGGACGTGGCATTCCGTAACTCTTATTATATCCCTCTTTATTCGGTGGAATTTGACTGAATCATAGCCATTTAAGCTGTTCCTGTAATACATCCTTAATGGCGCTCCTGATTGGCGCACTTCACTTCTTGAGTGATTTCAGGCGCACGCCTTTCGGCAAACAGTGTCTCACTTGATCATTTCTGGCCCTCAGCACGACGCTGACAGCAGAGCGCAACAGCTCACGCAGCTCTTATTCCATGTGATAATTTGCCTTTGAGTGTGCGTCTCCCAGCAAGTCTAGGGCTACGTAAGGAGCCTCAATTTTGGTTCCTGTGGCCCTTGTCTTGGGCAAAGATTAGTTCTAGGTCTCAGTCAGACACATTTTAGCTGTTGGCAGATTGTTAACTTGCACTCTGTGCGCAAATGTGCTCATCACAGCCAGACTTGCTTGGATGTGGTTTGGAACATCTGTGTGGTCCCCACTCCACAAGAAGACAGACAGAGGAGAGACAGAGGGTGAGGAACGGTGCAGAGGGGGGGAGTGGTGGGACCCCAGGGCTCCTCAGAAAGAAAGAAGCCCTCAGTTTTTCCATCACTGCTGCTGCCACAACTACCAGGGCATGGTATTAGGCAGATGCAAAATGGTTGTGTGTGTGTGTGTGTGTGTGTGTGTGTGTGTGTGTGTGTGCGTGCGTGCGTGTGCGCGAGACGGAAAGCACAACCAAACGACTGTCATTCCGCCCGATGACTGATGGAGCTGAATGTTACGTTATTCATGGAGCTGATGGCAGGGGTGGGAAGAGGGGCGTCGAGAGGAACTCTGGTCCAAACTTGCGGTCCCCCCCCCCCTTCCACGCACACACACACACACACACCGTCGGCACCGACAGCCCAGCTCGCTGCCTGCATGCGTGTGGTGCTTATTTACGAGCCTGTTTAACCACGGCGCGGGTCCTGTGGTGGACTGACACCAGATGACAGCAGCCTAAATGTCTTGCCCTTTAAATCCAGCCTAATGGCCGCTTAATGTTGTGGAGACCGACACTGGGATAGGCGCCAGGGGTCTTTTCATAGAGGCCCTCTGAGTAACACATCAGCTAACACATCTATGGGCCACCATCCAGGGCCTTATTACTACCTGCTCCTGTGGCTGTGGCGCCACTGATTTAGCCATGGCTGGATGCGGAGGGACAATACGAGCATGGGAATATTCATCTATTGCCGCCACTCCAAGAAAGATCTTGGATGTAAATGTCTTTTTAATATCTGTGTCTGTGGTGTCTGGGCCACTTTGAATACCCACTGGAGGGTTGAATAGCCGTGGGGCTAAAATGCCGCAATGTAACCTGACGTTTGGGGTGCCTGCGCCTCACAAACGCTGAATTCTCAATTCTAACCCTGCCATTTAGTTTCAAGGGCTGAAAATTTGGAGCCGCTTTTGTTGTTGTTTTTAATATTTCACGCTGTCCAGACAAGAGTAAAAATAGTTAATTCCTCGTGTTTTTGCCCAAGTTCTGCGGTAAGTTAATGGCAGACGCGAGTGTTATTGGGCAAATTATATGCAATATAAGAGCAAACATACACTTCACATAAAAACGACCTGTATAAACACACCATTCATAACTGCATGCCATTCTGTGTGGGCTTGCCAGCCGACGCAATTAGATGCTTTCTGAGAGGAAGGAAAGATTATCGTCCAAAAGCTTGTGCCTTGCACAATTTGTGCGAAAAAAAGAGGCATGTTTATTGTCAGTCAGGCTCTGCCCATCAATAATCCGTGACAAATCTTAGCTAGAGTCGCTGTGATCGCACCTCAAGGATCTGTGAGAGGAAACAGAAAGGAGGGGGTTGGCCACAAATCCCATGGGAATCTGTCTCTGCAAGAGAGTCCTACCTTGAATCACCTGTTGGCCTTGCTCGTCGTTGTTATCGCAACCTTAATGTGTTGTTCAATGAATACACACACAAGCACACGTCTTCAATCTGCATGCTTCAGTCCTGTGCAAACACAGATCAGACTATACTCTGAGGGCCGTGTCTCTGGCACTCATCAAGCTGTTTGTACTGCAATTTCCTCCCTGCTCTTATCCATGTTTTGTCCGCTGTCATTCCAGCGGGATTATGTGATGCTTTCATCATGCAGGAACATCAACTAAGGCAGTGGGGGAAATGCAAAGGAGGCATGTTGTTATGCTCCCTCATCACCCGTAGTGTTATCATCACATGCCATAATGAATGCTGCAGTCTGAGGTTATCCCTGGAACTAATTATTATTTTGTAGCCTCTCTCCTGCCCATCCAAACAAATATAGTCTTTGAGGAAACGCTTGTCCTCATTCCACCTCTTCCACCTATGGATAAATGCTCCTCATAAGCACCAGCTATTGTTAGAGAGTAAACTTGTACTGATATTATAATTCTGTTGAGGTTTTATTCAAGTTTGATGTCTTTTGGAATGTAATACTGCATTTATTTATGGTCATAGACTTGGTTGTAATAAAGGAGTTTCTGAGGTGTGCATTAAAAAATGTGGCTTTACCTCGTCTTCACCTGAGAGTCTTCTCATAGTTTTTAGTATTGCTGAACTGAAAGATTTTGCTACTTCATCAGTAAATCCAAAGGAGCAATTGCTCCTAATCCACTTTAATTAAAGCTGTTTGGAATCAGATCAGATAAGGCTTCACCCAAATAAATTATTATTTGGACTGTTCAACTTAAAAGCTTGGGTGAAATGGACAATTGTTCCTATTCCACTTCAATTAAAACTGTGTGGAATCAGATCAACCAAATAAGGCTTCACCCAAATAAATTATTATTTGGACTGTTCAACTTAAAAGCTTCGGTGAAATGGAATGTGCCAGGTGTTTGTTTAATAACTCATAAATCCACAATCTTAACCAATCTATTTTCTCTATTATATTGATATTATTGCAAGAACATACTCTCAGCAATTATTCCAGACTATAAAAACATCCTCAAATGAAGTCATCTGAGTAGATTAAAGGTCCGTCTAGACACAATCTGTGGTTAGACTTTTGTTTTTTCTTCATATTAGTGAAGGCTTTGGTGAGGTTAAGACCATTTAGAGGCAAAGCTTTGAGGCTTCGGTCACTCGTGGCTTTAATCTGTGGGGGGGGGTGGCTTCTGAGTCTTTGATGAGGTGCCCTTTGTTTCTAATACTGATGAGCTATGAGTCCTCAGGACTGCCCATTCATTTCTTTGTGCTCCCTGTCTGTCACCTACCTCCCGTCCATTATTGATCCCAAGATAAACATGCAGTAAAGTTAAGCTGTGCTATTAAAGGGATACGCTACTGGCAGATTAAGACCAGAGAAATCAACCGAGTCAAACAAAATGGATTAATTTGTGCACAGCTGGAAAGAAAAACAGCTTGTTGACCAAAGAAACGTAAATGTTGTTTGGTGTACCGTGCTCTGTGTCTGAAGAGTGAGTGAAGACAGGTTAAAGGAGACACAGGGGGCTCAGACTGCGCTCTTAAGGGGCCTTGAGACCTGAAGGATTAAGATTATGGGGGAGGTTCCTTTAAATGACTGATAGCACAAAGTGAGAGAAGGAGCAGGCAGGGCAGGGCAGGAGTCTGTGTGGCGGACCAGCAGAAGCTTTACTCTTCAATCAGCAAGATGAAAATTGCCACTCCTGTCAAAGTGGAGGTGTTTACTGAGAGGAGGACAAGAGAGAAAAAGAAAAATAAAGAGGGAGAGTTATGCAACCTGTAGGTCCAGAGGTCTCCTGGAGCAGAGAGGGTTGCTAAATTTGGCTAATCAAAGCTATGGTTGACACCTCTCTAAGTATGTAGGATTGGATGTAATCCAGCTATTATTTACACTGACACAATTCCAAACCGAACAGCTCTGAATGCAGCCTCTAAAGGAACCACCCTGCCTCTGGAGCACGAGCCAAAAAAATATGGAAGTCTCTCTCAGCACTGAGAAGGACTGTTGCCATGTAAAATCTCGCAACCCACTCTGAAATATAAGTGGCTGTCTTTACAAGGGGACTAAAATGCAGCCTTTAATGGCTGGTGTAATGTGGTGGTCCCACTGCTGGGTTATGATACAGCGGGGGTCTGGTGGCAGCACCGCCTGCAGTGTGTTCGGCATCTGAATCGCTTCTATTGATCGGCAATGCGATGGAGAGCCGCTGTCAGGCTCATTCTGCCCCCATCAGCAAAGACGAGGACGGTCTGATTTGTCAGTCTGTAAAAGACTCTTTTCTTTCCAAATCATGCTCTCTTTCAAACGCTGCCATCATGTTGTCGCCTCCATAATTTGGGGCAGTTTACAATTTGGTGTCACTGCGAAAGCCAGTATGATTAAATGCTTGTCCATTTAGCTTTTTAGGGAAGGCATATTTTTATTGCGTGTACTCTGACGTCTTCATAATTCAGCCTAATCATAGGCTTGTGGTACACCCGTGCCCTGTTTGTGTCTTTGTTAATAGCATGCATATGTGACCAATGACACGAGTGAGCAGCGGTGCACTCCGTCAGCTGCTCGCACTCCGAAACCTATTACAGGGTAAACATGTTAGACATTGCTTGGTTGTTTAACTGTGGGCTTAAATTATAAATCATCACTCATAATCATCAAACCAAACCTTCTGCAGAAGTGAATATCAGCGATATTTATCCCGACATGCGTCAACATCCCTGCGGTCAGCTGACATCGCCCTTTTAGTTGGTCCTTTCATGTTAGCGGGCTGAATTGTCTTTGATTACTTAAATTATAAAAATTTTGCTCAACAGAAAAAAGACAACTTTGGAAACACTTTTATTTCATCAGTGTTCTGTACAGTTTATCCACAGCTGAAAATTATTCAAGCTCCAGTGCGTAAGATTTGGTGACATCTAGTGGTATAAAGGGAGATTGAAGAACTGAATACCAATTTTTCTACAACCCCATCCACATATATTTTTAGTCCATGGGTTCATACAAACACGAATATATGCAGAAAATATGGAGGGAAAATATAGTAATGTAAAATATAGTTTGTGTTTTCATGATTTTATGGGTTTTTTTTAGAGTAACTAAAATCCAGATTCCAGTCTGTTTATTCTGTGCAAGTAAAATTCAGGAAGAATGAAGTCATTATTAAGTGCAAACAGCATGGCTGATTATCAATAATTGAAAAACAGCCGTACGCATTCAGCTTTGAGAGAACAAAGTGTTTCAATCATACTCTGCTTAAAAAGAACAAACAGCTGAAACAAGAGAACGCTTCTCTCCATTATCATTATTTTTATCATTGTTTTTGTTTACATTGTATATATTTTATTGTGAGGCACAGACAGAAGCAGCTGGGCACCACATGTGGCGTATCCTACTGTGAACTCTGCAAAGACAGAACAGAAATCTCTGCTTCACTTCCTCTTTCCATGTGTCTTTCTCTTATCTGAGGGTTAATACCATCCCCTATATAGAGGCTGCATCCATTATCAGAGGTTGCATTAAGGTTCAGGTCCTCTTTCAAGAGATCTGTAAAATGTGGAGTCCTCAGTCAGATTGTGGCTGATGAATGCTGGAATGCCTTCGGCCTTATCGTGTTTTTGTCACAATGCAACCGCAGCCGGCCGAGCCCAGGGGAGCACGAGGAGGACATGATGTCATCCTGAATTCAAAGGGTTGCTCTCTGCTGCGTGTCACGCAAGTTTCAGCTCAGGCTTTTATTTTTGTAGCGGGTCATCATTTGGAATTAAATATTACTCACAATCCAGCATAATTGCATCTGTGTTTGTGTTTGTTTAATTATGTCAAGTCAATGAGTACGTGATGAAGAATATTTTTTGCGTGGGTTTGTGTTTGTGTATGTGGTGATGTGTCTGTGTGTGTGTGTGTGTCTGTGTGTGTGTTTGTATGAGTGAGTTTGTGTCCTTGTCAGTGCACTCGCATGTGATGATTTTAAATGTTTTGGTTTTCTGTGTTCCTTGTTTTTGCCCCTGTAAAGCACCCCGTGTTGCTTTTTGTATGAAAAGTGCTATACAGAATTGATTGATTAATTGTGACCTGCATGCGCTGTGCCGCGTTCAATGCATCCTAGGGGCAGCGGCCCCCTGCTGGATGGTAGCAGCTTCCTTTATTATGATTTGACTATATAAAATCCCTTGAACACATTGTTAGGCAGATAAAGAAACAAACATCCCTGTTTCTAATTATCTGCAACTGTTGCTTTATATCTATTTGTACATTTGTTAATTAAAAAAACAAACAATGAAAAATGTAATGAATGGTACATTTAATGTTCCAAATGCGGTTTTAAGTAGTAATAGTATTACGATAGCATCGTGTTCTATTCTTGTAATGAAAACATTAAACCGTGTGTAGTATTTACAGGGCACCAGCAACACAGCGACAACAACTTCCAGCCGTTGTAGTCGTTGTCGAGCGCCAGATCTGGTTATGATTAGTTTCACGGAGACAGTAAATCATGACGCAGCATGAGGCTAATTTGTGGTGGAGTAAAAAACTGCCTGGCTTTTTCCTTGAGGAGTGGCACTTGAATAAATGAATTTGAAAAAATGCGTCTTAATGGAGGAAAATCACAGGAGAGAAGCAGCCACGAAAACAACTCAATGATTTTTGCTGCCAAATGAATAATGGATAAATGATTTAAAAATTAAAGACAACATTAGTGCTAGATGAATAATGAGACCACCACTAGACATGGGAACTGCTTCAGTGTTCCAGTAAATCGGGATTTTACTAAATATTTTTTGAGCTGGGGTTGCTTGACTGTTGTTTAAAAGTGCATGTATAGTTTTTAGATATGTGATACCTCACTTAGAGTGCACATGTGTGTTTTAGAGAAGCACACCTGTTCTGTTGTTCCCCACATGGACACAAGTGCTACTGTCTAAAAAAAAAATAAACACTTGGCTAACACACTATGGGTTTTAAAGCAGAATTTTCCACCCGGGTTGAGTCAGCATCAATAAAATATTCCTAAAATCCAGCACAACTCGTCCCAACCAGTTTAGAACAAAATTATGTACCTTTTTTTTAGCCGTGAAACCACAAAATGGTCAAATTGACCCTAAAAAAAAAAAAAAAAATCACCTTTTCAGAAAGGCTTTGTAAAGACTCCTTAATTTTTCAAGTCCCCCCGTACAACACAAACAGTGTTTAGAGAAGTTCTCCGTCTGCCCCTTAATCTGTGGCTGTTGGGATGTTTTTGTCTCTGCTTTTCAGTTTTAACTCCTTTGAATCTAGCTCTCTGGGTCAAATGATTCCCTGGCTTCACAGCAGTTCTGTGGTGGCTCCACTAATGGCGCTGTAATTTTGCAGCCCTTTGAAGTTCTCCCCGACCGTTGTGTTACCTGAAGTCTGCGTTTCTCTGAGGTTTTGGGATGGGGCAGGCTAGCTACCCTCTGCAGCCTAATTAAATGTAATTGCTCCATTTTGTAGTGGTGCCCGTGTGGAGAGGGGAAGCCTTGTAATAAAGGAGATTGCGTGAAGGGTCCGAGGATCACAGACGCCAAAGAGGAGCCACGAGGAGACGATCGGAGACACTTCCCCCTCTGTCGCCTCGTCTGTCCTGAGCAGACCTACTCATTACTCCCTCCACTCTTCTCACTCTGGCTCTCTTTGCTTTCCTCTCTTGCACTCTCTTGCTCCTTCATCCTCTCTGTCATCATCACTCTTCCAATCGCCGGCATGCATCTGCTGTTTTGAGCAATAATCCACTCAGAACTTCATCTGCAGCTAGTTTGCCTTTCTTGTTTTTCATCCCCAGATGAAACGAATCGTGTTCCTTCCGGATGAAAGGCGAATTCAGGAAGTGTTTGGTTATGATGTCTACGGCATTCCCTCAGGTGGCGTCACTGTTGTGGGTGCAAGGGCTGGAATTCTTGGAATCCTCCAGGCACCACTGGGACTCCGAACATGAGTCAGACATTGAAATGAGTTGTTTAGCCCCCCTGACACTGACTGGTGGAGCGACGGGAGACACATTTTTTTTCCGGGAAAAGAGGAGAGGGGGGGGGGGGAAATTACAGAGCAGGAGAGAGACAACATGACACTGAGAACGAGAGGGAGCGCCGGCGTGACCGTGACCCTGTGGGATGATAGAGTGACAGGGGATGTGTGAGGACGTGTGTAGCGTGGGTGCAAAGGTGACCGAGATCAATGGATAAGAGCGGTCTATGCTTTTGCGGAGGTGCCAGAGAACCTCGGCGTGTTTCACTGACATTCCTCCTTGCCGCAGCACCGCATACTTCTCGTGCCTCAAGGTGTCCGGGCTTCAGCTTCCCTCACCTTCCTGCACCTCCTTCTCTACCCCGTGGTGCCAGCGTGTCTGCCACTCAGCCGTTAAGGCTAATGTGACACAGGCTGTGGATCGCATTTCACATGAGAACCCCCCCCAATTCACCCCCCGCTCAACCTTACCCTACACCTCCACCCCACCCTACCCTTGCTTCCTTTTGAGCAGGCTGACCAGACGTGGGCCAGGAAGTATACATTTGATCGGAAAGCGCCGATCAATAATGGAACAGGAGCCATCATTCTGTGTTTTATGGGCCAGGAAAGTGTCAGCGTCATGATTTCTCTCCTTGTTGAAAGTATACCTCTGTGTGTGTGTGTGTGTGTGTGTGTGTGTGTGTGTGTGTGTGTGTGTGTGTAGGGATTTCTTGATGTGAAATGCCAAACACTGAGCAGGGAAACATCGGGAGTGTGGTGGGGAGCGAGTGCGGCCAGATCGCACACATTGCCGGGCCTGCTGTCTCTCCCATGACCTCCCTCTGATGTGGCTTCCTTGAGAACCAAACATCCAGCCACAGTTGTTTCCATACAAAACCAAGCCGCTTTAGTTATCCCAAAGCTTTCTTTTTTTTTTTTTCTCTTTTCCTACCAAGCTAACCCCTGGGCTGCATCCGCGCGACTCCTTTACGTGCAGGGAGCGTCGAACTCGGCCCCCACGCCCCCCCCCGCAAAACGTCACCGCGATCAGCGTCACCCGCTCAGGTATTCGACCGTGCCGCGCAATCTGCAGCACCGCCGCATGCCTCTTCTTGTAAACACATTTACCAAAAATGATGCCTTCAGGTTTCGTCAACGTGCGCTGCTGCTCCATAAATCTGCCAAACCTATCACGCTCCCGTTTTAAACTGGGGGCATACCCAATTAACAAAGTCTGCACCATAATTCACTGTCTGCATGTTGAATAACTTCTCACTCCCAGTTCCCATTAGTGGCTTATAACTGCAGAGGTTCATAATTATACCATGAATTGTATATATGCCTGATTTGTAATTATACCATCTATATAATTATAGATGCAGGCTTCCTCTGCAGCCTGTTTTGACACATATGTTGTGAACGGTTGCGATCAAAGCTTCTGGTGTGTAAATGCTGGTGAGTCGGGGATTGCAGCAGATCTTTTGGCAAAGGTTTTATGTTGTTTCCAAACATGGTAAAAGCT
Organism: Lagocephalus sceleratus; assembly: GCA_911728415.1. Classification (NCBI taxonomy): domain Eukaryota; kingdom Metazoa; phylum Chordata; class Actinopteri; order Tetraodontiformes; family Tetraodontidae; genus Lagocephalus; species Lagocephalus sceleratus. The sequence goes on from CAJVRN010000040.1 coordinate 6,837,457, forward strand.
GTTTTGGTAGGGTTTTTTAAAAAAAAAAAAGAAAAGTGTGGAAACATTTGCACCACCAAGAGAGAGCTGAATTGATCTCCCTTTTTCAGATTTATTAAAAACTCTGAGCAAATGCAGATCAATCACCCGTTTTTGGAGCGTAGTGATCTTTTTTCACAAATTCGTTTATTTGTTAAAAACGTTTATTTTTTTTAATGCACCAACTGTCCAGAAAAAAGGAAAGAATTGAAAGTATGGCTTTGATTTATGAGCTTATCAAATCCAGATGGATTTTTTAAGCATGGTACGAATATCCATCTCTTTCAATCTGTTTGCAATTAAACCACTCATTGAGCGTTCAACAGCCTGAGAAAAAACAGGATTCAGTGGGACCCAAAGCAGGGTGAGCTTTTAACACCAGCAGAGACCACCCCTGGTTTTGACAGTAAAAGATATAATACGTCCGTCACGGCTCAAAGTCCAACATCAAAGCCAGGGAGACAATACAACTGTAAATGGTTTTCACCCAGTGTGAGAAAACCGGGAGTGTTTTGAGCACTGCCGAGCTAATCTCTCCTTTGGATACACAACAGTGCCGATATTTTCGCTGTGGTAAAACACAGCAGATCAGGTGGAAAAGGAGATGGAGCTGGTGTGCCAATAAAGTGAGTTATGAGAAACTGCAGACGTTCAGTGAGATCAAGAGAAGAATAAGACCCAAAATCACACAAAGAACAAAGAGAACACGGATTCAAACATTCCTCCATGTTAGTGGTGCTTTATTTAATGATGAGGACTGGCCAAGGCTTCGTCAGCATCACTTTTTAAAGCGCAGGTTATACAATTTACTACAATCCTCATGCATAGATACATAACGGTGGAATCTGACAAATGAAGGCTGTCAAATGATTAAAATATTTAATTGGATTAATCGCAGAGCTGTCATGAGTTAATTTGGATCAATCAATGTCTTTTGGGTTCTTTTGTACACAACCCTCCCAGTGAGAGGACAAATCAGTTGCTTTCAGCGATTCATCTGGATCAAGTTGGTTGTTGCATTAAGATTTTTAATTGCATTAATCATCCCAATAAATTAATCGGGATTAATCATAATGGAATCAAAAATGTAGGTTTGATTATTGCAAAAAGACCCATAATCTCTCTTGTCTGGCATGAAAGGGACTCAAAGGGCTTCATTATTTAATGAGCTGGGAGTGAAAAAGGATTGATTTATCCCAACATTTTTGGCAAGTGAAAGGGGAAAATCATAATACCAATTTGTGACCAAGGAAAAGAAGGATTAGGAGATGGCATTAACATTTCACAAACCAAATAGCAGATTGAAGATGCAAATACAAATCATGCTCTAACCACATAATGAGACGGTATGAGCCTGTTTCTTTGAGATGACAAAGCTAATCCTGATGGTAACAAATCTGCTGTTTATCTTTCTCATGATGTTCAAAGAGAGAAGCTTCTGCTCAGGTGGCAGCTAGCTCAAGGGGCTGAAACCTGCATTAAAGTCTCTTTTATATCCTTTCGCTTTCAAATATTTAGCTTCACAAAAGTGGAAATGAAGTATGATTAGCCAGGAAAGGAGACCTGTGTGAGACCAATTGGCAAAAAGGATTGCAGACGAGAACTTTAAAGAGACGTGATGTCTCCCGTGGGGAGAGAGATGGACCACTGAGCACTGGTTAGCTCCGCGGGGGGTCAAGAGGGCAACATCTAAACTAAAAACAAAAATCAAATACGAATCGGCCTCTCTCATTAGAGGGCAGCGCACCATGGAGACTTCCTGGGTTAATAACTGGGATGGGGTTTGCATTACTTTGTGTCTCCACAGCAAGAGAGGAACACAACCCTTTAATACAGCAGCTTCAATTACACCACATCAGGAAAATGATGTCCCCTTAGATCCCATTAACAAAAATAATACTCAGAGTGTGTGTGTGTGTGTGTGTGTGTGTGTGTGTGTGTGTGTGTGTGTGTGTGTGTGTGTGTGTGCATGCATGTCCGTGTATGTGTGTGTGTGTAGGAGGAACTTTTCAGAGTTAAATTTGGCTCCTCCACTCATGGGACAGCGTACCAACATCTGTTAAATTGCTGGTATTGATAATCATCACAACTACCGGCAAATTGTTGCATGTTATCGCGGACAATTAAGGAAATAAGAAACTTCTTAAACAGCCCCCGGCTGTCTCTCCCCTTCCTGAACCTTTTATTCCCGCTGCACTCTCAGCTGCTCAGACATATGCGGCCTCAAGTCTGGGGATGCTTCTCGTAGTGCCCATTGGAGGAAGCTATTTTGCCAAATGCCAAAGCCATTGAGTTGCTTCATATCCTGTCAGATAAGCGGCCACAAAGAGCTCTCTCTTTTTTCCTCTGGCCCCTGAACCGTTCCGAACTTCTTAACATCCTCCCCTCTTCCTCTCCGCTCCCCTCCTTCTTGTTAGTTGATAAAGAACGTCGTAATGTCAGGAAGGACGCACATTCCTTGCGATGTGTTCATATCTCTGAGGAACGGCGATGAGGGTCCCTGCAAAGTGTGTGACAGATCAGAGGAAGAACTGAAAATAAAGGGACAGGCACAGATGAGAGGGGCGGCAGCGCGGGAAGACAGAAACAAGTTACATCAAGAGACATGGGAGATGTCTTGCCTCTTTGTGTACATGCCAAAACATAAAGTTCTCAATATTTAAAAAATGGGGAATAAAGGGGAGTGCTGAAACAACAATACCAGAATTGCTAAGACTTTGATGACAAATCACATGCAGACCAAGAAAGTGCCTGAGCCAGTGTTTTAAAGTCTTAAGTGCTGCAACATTTGGGTATCTCACAAACAGAAAGCTCAATAAAAACCAGCTCCAACCTGAGTCGTGAGCCAAGAGACTCGGAGTGCTACACAGGCGTTAATTGCCTCAATGCCCGTAACTTTAATTTACTTTTTATAGCGGTGTTGTTTTTGTAAACAGGTTTATTTTGAAACAACTGTAAAAGTGTGCATGGGGGTATTGTGTGCGACTGAGAAACTGGGATGCCGCAGTTCGTTTGGGGTTGATGCGTGCAAAGACGCCAAAGATCGGGCATCTGTGTTATCTCACAGACATATGTGGTTTCTTCTCCATTCCAAGAGCTTTTATCGCTTTATTCTCACTAATTTTGTCCTATGCTTTGTTTTTTTTTCTGTTCCAAACCTGAAACTGATGTTACAAACTATCTCCAGATGCTCCACCTGAGGACACAAGTCTGTTTTATCCCATCTTTGCACAACACTGCCAGAATCAAGCATGTGTGTGGAGTATGTATGTATTTATTTATTTATTTAGGTAGTTAGATAGTTTGCTTGTTTATCTATCTATTTATCAACTTATCAATCTTATATTGCCCCAGGATGTTATTATATTTTGAGTGGAGGCTTTTCATAACTTTGAAAATGGTGTTTTTTTGACGGGAGCTAAGGTGCTGATAGCTAAGTTAATGGATAAAGAAAGAAAGCCATTAAATTTGCTTCTGCTGTTGGAGGTAGAAACATGTGTTTGTCATAAAAAAAATTAAACGGAGGTAAAGGATTTTGAGACTCTGCTGGTCCTCTGTTGTGCAGTTATCCAGTAGCATTGCACTCTCAACCCTGCTAGGAAAGCTTCAACCGCGACCTGTCTGGAAGCTTCATTATGACTAATCCAAATATTTTTGGTTGTTGTTGTTCTTGTTTGGTGCTCTTTGTGTTCTCTGCACTGAAATTCTTTTGGGTCCCATGCTTGAAAGATATGAAAAAGGCTTGGATTGGAGTGTTTAAGAATATGTTTTTGTTAAATGTTTTCACTCCGCGGGGATTAATCGTAACCACTGGCCTTTTTTCTCCTTCTTTCCATTCCTCCCACAATTAAAGCTGGACTCTTGCTCATTCGATTTACAATCCCCAACATTTTACAGCCCATAACTGTCTGGAGTTTTATGTCATTTTATTTGCACATTTTCAATTTGTCAACATGAACATTTTTTTTCAGCTTGGTCTCCTCGCTGACTCTGCAGAAAAGTCTGCTATATGTAGCGCGAGTGAAAACATTGCTACATGTGGAGCCCTCCCAGTTTGGCTCCTATCAAAATGGCTGAGATGCTTGTGGCTTGGTGATTAAGCTGCTGCAAACCGCAGAGCCCAGGGAGAGTAAAACCAACGTTTAAACCAAAACCCAGATACAGGCAGCGTGGGCAACAACAGTGGCATATTAGTTCTTACCCCGAGACGAAATGTCCATCATTTGTGTGTAACCCACATTCAGGCGATTTGGCTTTTCAACACATGGAATGAAGTCAGGGAGGCTGGAGGGGGTTGAGGCTAGCATTATGTAGCCATCTCACATCCCTGCATTGTCTATGGGAATTAAGATAAAAACTTCTGGCACATTCTGTGATTAACCTTAGTTTGCAGCCTTTGCACTCTTGGTCTCCTTCACGTGTTCGTAGTTTGTTCTTTTCTCACGTGTTTATGAATGCTGTCTTTCAAATTCAGATCATCTGGCAGTTGGACTTCAAAGCGAGCGACAACTGGATATCAAGAGCGCTATTACTTACCAAGTCCCTGTGAATCCCTCTCTGACCAGTGGGACCTTCACGAGGGGGAAAACAACCCATCTGTCTGGCAAATGCTTCCATATGGACACAAAGAGCAGGCCACATTCTTGTGGAAATGAAAGCGGGTCCTTTAATCTAAGAGACATAATCAATAAATGATAAGACCTGTAGCTGCAGGGCAGAGCAGTAGTCGGAGAACAAGTTAAGATTAGTGATGGGACAACATGTTGAATTAAAACATTATGCATGGACTGGAGTTACTTGTTTAGCAATCACGGCTTCCTATCAGCTCCCTAGATCACTTCCTGTAAGCTCACTTCAACCGTACTTGAACGATCATTGTTTTATCTGGAAGGAATGCTAATTAGAACTGTAGGGAAGCCAAACCTTGCCGGGATCACCAAAATACATTCTGTGCCCATTTTAAACAAGACAATACATGTTTCACAATGGCGATTACACAGCAGAGCAATCTCCATCTGACAAAGATTTACAAGAGGGATACAGTCTAGGAGATGGCTAGCCTGGCTAATGACTGAGTAAAAAAAGGGCTAAAATGTAAATATAGGTAACAATGGGTGAAACTACAGCTCACACGTTTGATTTCAGCTATTTGAGACTGTGTTGAAAAGAGCACCTCGTGGTCAAGATAACGAAAGAAGAAGGGGCAAATTTCAGATTCAAAAATCAAAAAAAGAAAAGGTGCCACAAGAATTTGTTCATCGCCCAGACAGAGAGCCGCAAATCAGGAGCCCCTGAAAATAGAGATGCTTCGAGTCCACATTTGTACTATACCAGAGACAAATTATGACACCAGGCAGAGAGTTTCATTTTCCCTCTTTTATGGTTATTGCTGAGAATTTGTTCTAACGAGCCTGGCAGCCTTTCAAATAACATAATATGGAAATGTGTCCTCTGACATCAGTATTACTGAGGCAGGAAAGCTGCAAGTTGGGAGATCTCTGCATTCAAAATTTATTGAAATACCAAGTCACTTGATATTTATTTGTAGTGATTAACCTTAGCTTTTTTCTTTCCTTCAATTAATATGAAATGTTTTGTCTGGTGGGAGACCTGTGCCATTACTTTTTCAAAAACTAAACGCCACCTAGTGGACACACTACACGCTTCTTGCACACAGGAGCAGCGGATGACTTCATGGAGAGCATTTCTGCGTCTGAAATGAATTTATCTTCCATACGCGTAAGAATTAAAAATAAGAATTTTCAAAACACTTTCTCCAAAACACACAGGCCCAGAGGTCTGTCCGCTAACCCAAACCCTAACCCTAAACACTGGCTGTGCTAATGTAGGAAATGTTCTCCTGGGTCGCATTAGTCAGCCGGAAGAAACAACCTTAGTGGTGCGACTTATGTGGGCGTGTTGGTTGGAGGACTTGTTGATACAAAAGGTTCATGCGGTACGCACCAACAAAGGCCTTTATCCTGCCTCAGTGTCAACACTTAATTAACTCAGGGGTGAAATATGATGTGAACGGATAATTCTGTATCTGCGGCTGCGGTGAATGTGTTGGGTTTATATTTTCAGTGTCAACTGGGAAGGACAGAAATGTGTGTGTTACCCACAATAGGAGAAAAGAGAGAGGGAGAGGCTGAACTGATGTTTGATCCTGTGAGTAAAGGGTCCCGGTCATAAATTCAGGCTATTTACTGTTGTTGCAGGCCAAACTTTCGGGAATACGTTTTTATCTTTGAAGTTTTTCAGATGAGAATCTGTCCATAAAAGACTTTTGATTTAGCATCACCCTCCTCCTGTATGCTCAAACCCAGGGGAATGCTCGCTTTGTGACCGTTCCCAACAATGGATGAGTGTCAGCCAGTGTAAACAGGAAAACGACAGAATACCAAAGCAGGGACGACAATGGCAGCTGGAATTTTTTTGCACGGATCGATGAAGTCTTCCTATTTGACGCTATAATTTGCAGCCCACGGCACCAATTCAGAACCAAAATGGGTCGACACTAGCGTGGGCGGCGGACAGGGATAGAGAGATATTTTAAAACTGAAAACATGTTGTGAAAGTTAACAGTTAACATTGTTAGTGAGCAAGGAGTGAACTTGGCACTTGATGAATTTACTCTACATCCTCCGGGTGTGTCTTTTGTCAGTTCATTTAAGGCTCCTCTGATGTTGGTGTGAACAAATCAACATTTAGATAACTTACTAATGTGCTGCTGTGAAGTCCCTCTGAAGATATCTACCTTTGATAAGACCCCCTGCGTCTCACACTGTCCCCAGCTTAGCCCCTTCCAGCAGGGGGAAAGACAATCCAATCCATTTGCCCCCCAGGGTGATCAAAGCGCTGTCCTCCTCTTTTTCATTCTATTACCAAAGACTCCACCTTTGCAAAGTCCTTAAACAAATGAGACTGTGCATCAGCCGTTTTTCCCTGGCGGGGTTGAAGGCAGTGTTTCTGAAAGGATGAAAAACAAGCAGGGACATTAAAGAGTTGGGATGAAGGATTGGGGGCAGGGCAGGGTGGCATGAAAGGCAAGAAAGGCTCTGATTAAGGCCTGATGACTGTTAATGGGACAATTGTTGAACCGCTGGAGCCATTACTGGGCCTTTGTCTCGGAGGATGCTCCCCCGTTGAGCCAAGGTATGCTGTTGCACAACATGTGAGGCTTTGGATGCCTCTGTTAAAGCGCCGGGATATTTTCCCCTGTCTCAGACAGACAGACTCATCTCCTGTTGAGGATGTTTTCTGAAATGAAGCATGGGTGCAGAGACACCTATTTCCTGCTCCTCATAAAAAAAGTCTGTCTGCTCAGAGCATACTGGATTAGGCATGGTTACCAGCAATGCATGCTGTGGCAGACACTCATACTGGGTTTTGCCAATCATCAGCTCAACTGCCAACATAAGTACTATAATGTAATTTTCAAAGTGTACAATTTCTGTGGTTACCTATATTCAATCAGTGGGGCTAATTGACTGTGACTCCATAAGCCTGCCCTCTTTCAGTATCGTATAACTGGAAATATCTTTATTATTTACTGAATAGCGACTCGGTGCTTGTTAGTTTTCCACAGACTCCTTCGTTCTGCAATATACTTTTTTGACTCCCTTGAAAACTTCATGCATAATGAGTAAATTATATGTGTGAAGCGGCTTTGCGCAATGTGGTTGTGGCTGAGGCAGACTTAACATAGCAGCCAGGAGCTGAGCCAGCTCTGGCCCTGGCCCTCGTCCGAGCCCCAGCCCCAGGCGGCCAGCTGCAAGCTTGTGGACCAACCATAATGAAGAGTAGGCATTTTTATACCCGGCCGTAACTCCCCCCACTGTTCATCTGGTGGGGGGGCAGACATTGCATATTTGGGATAATATTTGTATAAACAATTGGAGTGTTTGTTTGCTCCGAATTGCTCGCAGCTGTGTAAATCCTTGGGATATATTGCACGGAGAAACAGAGACGGGAGAATCCACCTGAAGTTTACAGGTGCCTGCGTGACGCTCCCATCCAGACTGTAGCGGCTATGCTAAAAAAAAAAAAAAAAGAAAACAAAACAAAGCAACCTTCATCCCAAAGGGCATCCGTGCATATCAAAACACAGACTGTTGTGGTCGAGTACCTCTTTACTTTAGATTTTTGTGCAGTTTGTTTCGGTGACAGGCGGCTTACACAACATAACGCAACCGCTTGTTTCTGTTTTAGTCCGGCACACAAACTGACCGTGGGCCTTAGCAGCTGAAGTCAGAGCAGCCGAAGTCCCTTCATGTGGTCGCCGGCCAGCCAAACGTGGTATGACATCATCAGAGGGACCTGAGACCACAGGAGGGGGGTGTCAGCTATAGATGGAAGGAACACCAGGATGGATCAAACCACTCATGGCAGAGCCTACCTCAGAAAGTATCCAGCTCTGTCTGCAAAGGAGACAGACAAGGGCCTTATAGTTGCCATACTGAGCACTCCACCCACACTTTTCTTGTAAATGCTTCATGAGCATCAGACTAATATTTTCATTTAGTAGTTGGAAATAATCATATACTAAATGTGCCCAAGATTCCCAAGACTCCAGGCTTAGCTCTCAGCTTGGTCTAGCCAGTTTAATGAGCCAGCTGTTGAGACCAAGACTCAGTAGATTTAGATCACGCAGATCATCACATATTAAATTAAGCTTACCACGGAGTTTAAAGGTAGCATATATTTTACTTACGTATATCTAACAAACCATGCAATGCAGAATGCCCCAAAAGCTCCATTACCCTCAAACATGACCTGCCTGGTTACAAAAGGCCTTTGAAGGTTTCCTGTTGCGTTGACATCACTCAGAAGTGGAATCGTTGGAGCAAACCTGTTCTCCCCCACTGTTCACACACTCCCTACTTTGTGCTTGAATGAGTCGTCTTTTGTTAAGCCATTATTCCCCAAGGACAGCAAGAGTTCCCTGTATTGCTCAACCAAGGAAAAATGATGAATACTCAACATTGTGTTTCATTTCTCAGAAGCACGAGCACCCAGAACTTGAACATGTCGCTGGCAGAGGTAAGTGCTGCCATGTCTTTCATCTAACCAGATAAGATGAGTAACCTGTGTGTGCACAGCTTTTTCCCTTTCATTTAGTCTTGGTCATGGTCGTGAATCTGTTCAGACTGACACGTCTATCAAACACGTTCATCTCAAAATAACAATGGTAGATTTACCAAGTGTCATTCTCACAGTTTGGAAGACAAAGGTATGCAAATGGTGGGTTACAGCGTTCAGAATGTAACTGAAACCTGATTTGTTTGCATAACTTGAAAAACGGTGTAAAATAAATGGAACAAATTTCTTTGGTACTTGTGTTTGCATTTTTATGAACTGCATGTCGCTTACATTGAGGTCTCTGAACTTACATGTTTACAGTTTTTAGTAGGTTACAGTAACAAGAAGATTCATGCCAGCACCAGTGCTGATTCATTTTTTTGTGGTATGACAACATCAAATGTTGTTGGTTTGGATGCCATCGCGTGGGCGTGCACACTGTTACTCTCATACCCCGCGATTAACTCCTCTGAGGTGGTATGTATGTGCGTGTTTGTGCGTTTGCATGTGTGCATTGGCTGCGAGATGACATGTGAGGACATGATTGTGTGTGTCTTTCTTGCCATTGTTATTTTCGTTTCTCCAGGCTACACACTTTGTACCGACGCACATGCACACACTGGTCGTCCGGGAGTTAGGGCACATGCCTGTGGCCTCTGTAAGTCTGTGGTTGACAAGCTCACACACACAGATTCCAGGACCCCCACAAACATGACTTGGCTGAGCATGCATGTTATATTGCAGGCTACTGCAGACAATGCTCCAATTACTCATAATTAGCCTGAAGTATAGACACTCATTTCTTTAAATGGAGAATGTCTCGTGTACGTGCATGAATCCTTGTCAGTGCATGTAGGTGCCCAAAGGTTTTCCTGCAGAAAAAGTTCTGCTTTTAAAATGAAAACACATATTCCAATGTATTCTCGTGTTTTTTATACTATTAAATAATGTTTTTCATGGAATTTTTTGCCATGAAATAGTAGAAATGTATTTTTAATGGTGTAATCTTTTTTTTAAAAAAGCTGTAAATTAGTCTAGAGGAGTGGAAAAATCTGAGTCAAGTGAAAGGTGCATGGCTTGGGCAATATCTAATGACACACGAGTACAGAGAATTATCCTTGTGCACTTGAGTAAATGACTGTATCCTTTTGAATATGATCATCTGACTCACCTTGTCCTCCTTGCAGTAAATTACCGACAGAGGAGGCCAACACACGAAGAGGCTCTCTGACTCATTCAGCTATTAAAGCGTGTCCAGCGTGCCTTTTTGATCTGACACGAAGAATCAGGAGCAGAAGTACAGTCATTTAACACGCCTTCTTCTAATCAAAACTTCTGATTACAGGAGTCCAGTTGTATTTGGGGGATATTTGGCCTCTGCATCACGCAGCACCCATTCAGAACCATGCTGTGATGTTGAACGTAAATGAGATTTAAAAACAACTTCTAAAATACTCTGGTGCAATTCTGTGATTCCTTGTGCAGATTGAGCAAGGTGAAGTAATTAGAGGCTTTTCCAAGGATAGTTAGCTATCAGCTCTGCTGCACACGAAGGCTGGGATGTTGTAATTAGAAAGCCAGGGACAGCCGAGTGTTAGATGGTAAACACTCACCAGGCCAGGTGCACTTCATCACCTCTTATCAGCAGCATGGTTCTAATGCCCATTTGATGATCCGTCCTCTGGGAGGATGCATTTTGCTAAGGTTCCAGACTTAAGTAATTCGTGTTTTTGAGTAATAGAATAATAGTAATAGTAATGTATGCTATCTCTGACTGGAAGCCATTTTTAGTAACTGTGTGAGGGTTGGAAACATTTCTGCACATGTAATCCATGCAATCAGCCCGAAACACATGATTAGTGAGGACTTTACAGCAGTAAATTCAATTACTGAAACTTAATTGTGGTGAAATTCTAAAGGATTCATGATCATATAAGCCTGATAACAGGACTTCATTAATGAAACCTGGAGAAATTTTGTCTGCCCTGCATACTGTGTTTGTTCTGTTAACTCCATTGATCAGTCATAAAAAATAAAAACAACAGAAGAACTGAGTTTATCACACGTTTATTAAAACAAATATATTCACATTTTCTATATATAACAATTTCTTATAAAACAATATATAACACATTTACAACGCATGCAGCACTATGTCTTTATAATACTTGTGTTGTCAGAATTCACTCAAATAAGTGCCACCTTCAGGATAATATTTACAATACAGTAATTTACTGCAATAACTGTGGCTTGAAGTTCCATAAAAAAAGAAACAAAGCAGCTCTGCCATTCATTACTGACATCAATTGATCTAAGACTGAGAGAATTCCCTCCCTAAACTGCCCATTCCTCATCTGTTGATGTGGGGAATGGATCAGTCCATATTGCAGCGATGCATTCCTCTGGGTGTATCGGTTTTCCATGAATCGTGCCCCATCCTTCCGGGCGCTGTCTGTGTCGGCAACTTTGGCAGGAAAGAATGTATTTGGTGTTGGGTGTCTGCGGGTCTGTCAGCATCTCAGGTGTATGAAAGGCTGGAAAGTGTTTGTCAGTGATTGTGACCGGTTTGTTAGTTTTGTTGGGTGTGTGTGGGTCTCGTGTTTGTGTGTGAGTGTTTGGCTCTGTCTCTGTTTGTCTGCATGTTTGCGTCAACGTCTCTGACAGGTGTGTAGGTTCCGGGCTGCAGTCCTGCTGATGCCGTGTTCACGCTCCCCCCTCTCTGGTCGGCAGGTCATGCCTTCTCCGCAGTCGCAGCGCTGGAAAAGCTCCAGGCCGTGGGTGCCTTTTCTGCGGTGGCGCGTGCACACCTGGCCCTCTGTCAGCACGGGCTTGCAGATGCGAGACCAGAAGTGTCTGGCACAGCAAAGACCCTCGGAACAGTCTGCAGATCTCAGGCAAGTGTCTCCCTCCATGCCTGGAAAAATAGAAAGACTGGATTAGATCACCCAAACTTCACTCAAGGTTTCTTCAACCTTAAACAGGGTGATGCTGGAGGGAAGCTCACCTTTCACAGCATTAGGCTGATTGCCCTGGGTGTGGGGAGGCTTCTTGGTGTGATGCTCCATGGTGTTGTTGTGTCTGTGCCAGCCAGTAGTGATGTGTGTATCTGCACCATCTATGTCATTTGCCTGACAAACACCTGGAAAAGTAAAATGTGGATATACATATATGAAATACAATATTTTGTAGACACTAAATAGAGTACAACCACAGTCAAACACTTATTTTTCCTCTCTGAGGATCAACTTAGTAGATTGGGATTTGGAACTAGGTGTTTCTTTACCATTGCTGCAGCGGTTTCCTGTACAACACATCGAATCCCGTGCGCAACGCTTTCGACTCTTGCGGCAGGGCAGACAGGCACCTTTGGCGTCATTGCAGAATCCATCCCCTCCACAGTCTCCATCTACCGTGCACACACCTGACTGCTGTAATTCGACAGAGAGACAAAGATGTGATCGGACAGTTATGGCAGTGTGGGTAAAGCTCTGGAAATTCTGCCGTGACGCACAGAAGCGACTTTTACGCACGAAATTACCTGCGGCGCATCTGCGGTTTTGTGACCCGTGCCACCGGGGGGAGAGGTGCGCGGACTCGGACTGACAGTGTCGGCACCTTTGTTTCCAAAGTCCCCGGGTAAATTCTTGATGGCGTTGGAGTTCATGAGAACCGTCCCCGCGTAAACTTCCCCAACGTATCCAAAGAGCGTGAGGTACACCGCAAAGAAGCGATGCGCTGTCGGCATCTGCATGGTGAGAGTTCGCTGTGTCAAAAACAAAGTGAGAAGAGAAAGGAATCCTTTTTGACTGGCAACAAAGGTGACCAAGTCCAAATCGGCTTTTAATCCTGAATCCAAGCGTTTCCAAACAGTGGCGGCACGATGCTTCCGAAGCCTCCTGCCTCTCAGTCCAGGGATGATCTCTTTATACATGTGGACCTGTTTGTCTTCCCGCCCCTCGCTGTGCACAACAAAGGCTGAGGGGTGGAATTTCAAAGAGAGCCCCACTGTACGGAAATAGTCTTCTTTTCTGCACAGGGCTGCATTTCACAATGTTTGTGTAATGATAATGACCCGCAAACTGTCTGAATGCTGATCACTCTGTGACGCACATTTGAAATTATACCCAAAGTGCTCCTGGATTCAGGTAGAACAGACTATATTTTTTAGCAATAAAGGATGCCTATTTTATTTTATTCAATTTGGTGCTTTTTATGTATAAATATGTTGATTTATAGCTATCTCGTTTCATTTTAATTGAGCCTTTTACACATTTGTAATCGCATATTTTGGTGACATTTGTATGTTTTCTTCCTTCAAAATTGCTTCTGCAATTTAAAATTCAGTTTGTTTTACTTTCATTGGGACAAAACCGCAAATGTCTTTCTCAATACGTTTTAATTTGTCACATCGTAGCCTGAGAGGAGAGATATAAAAGAAAAATAAAGGAGACATTTGCTACAAACTGATCATTGTTTAAAAAAAAATCTTTATTGCCGCCTAAAACATCAGTTTTCCTTCACAGTGCGTCTTTCCCTGTGAACTTTAAAAGCTGTTTGGTTATTGAAGTCTCTTTTGACATTCAAGTAGCCGTGTGAAGACGCTGATTGAAGTCACTTGCGTCGATTAACCACTTCATTTGATCCTTCTGATTGCAAAAGGGGGCAATTATTCTCCAAAGTGTTCTTGATTACACCAGTGGCGGACATCAATGTCTATGCAGACCATTAAGGGGTGTGAAAAGTTGACCGAATTAATGGACTTCCGTGGTGAAGCCTTTTAGGGCTGACTGGCACTTTGAGATTAAAGGCGGATTTGTCTTTGCATCTGACCTGACGGGCTCCAGCACTCCAGTAGGAAACAGTAATAATCAGATAGAGCGTTTGTTTTAAAAAGAAAAAAAAAACAATTTGACCTTTTTTTGCCTGTTACGGATGAAAATAAGTGGAGTGAAGCAACACTTGACAGGTGCGCACAAGTGCGTCTACGTGATCTTCTCTGAATATGACTCTTAGCACTTGGACGTCATCTGCTGGTCACATAGCCCACGTATGAGTGTGCGTGCGTGCGTGTGTGAGCGCCAGACACCTGACAAACACTGTAGCCCTTTGCACGTTCGAATTACCGTATATCTTTTGAAGTGGAGCTTTTATCTCCACTTTGGTAAATGTCAGTGCCGGTAAGGTGAGCTCCTTTGATGCACTTCCACCCCCTTTGATCACTCCCAAGTGTCACCCTGTTGTTATGACTGAAGCCATTCCTCTGTCCCCCTCAAACCCTTGTGCAAACAAGAGCTCCAGCAGGGAATCTGAATCATCTGATGAACGCGCCTCGAAATATTTGACGCAGAGCTGATTTCTGAATCTTAAATCAGTCCTGGGCGGTCTGTTGAAGCCTTGCAGCTGCAGCGTCCTCTTGTGGAATCTCTTCGGTAACAACTCCATAACTCATATTCAAAATAAATGAGACGGACGCTGCTCAAAAGTATTTTTTTTTACTCTATAATTTTTAAAAATCTTGCACGTGGCACTCTGCAAAATCAACTTACAGCAGAATTAACAACATATCACAAGGCAAACATCTGGTAACATTGCAGAAGGCGGTCAATATAAGACTCAAGAACCAGTGGTTTGTAAAGTGATGGCATACATAAGGCTTTGTGATAAGCACAACCTGCTCATAATAAAATAAAGCACGTGGTATCTCATACAGAAGTAAGATTTCCTCCATTTTAGTGATTTACAAATGTGCGTCAGCTGATCAGCATCGCTGGGGCCAAACGACGAAAGGATCATTGAAAAGAGCAGTTATGGTCAGTGCGATCAGACTATCAAAGATTGTCAGCAGTGGTAAACAACAGCGTTTTCATAGTTGACGTTTGCTCTGAACTGCAAATCATTCATGCCATTCTGCAGAAGATGGTCAGATGGTCCCTCTGAGGTATTGATCGAAAGGATTATTGATCACTCCTTATCTGTAGCGATGGTCGTCATGAGAACATGTCCTCACGTATGAAGAAAAGCACGTCATTGCAGCTCTAATGAGGTATGGTGGAGGTTTCAGAAATCATTTGGATGCCTATACAGTAGATGGTCCTGTGAGATAAGCCAAAGGTGTATGCAAAGAAATCTTTACAGATTAGTGAGCCATCAGATGAATAGAAGTCCTGTATCCATGGTGATTAACGTGATGAATGATTAAATATAACAACAAATGAGAAGCAGCCATCTAAAAGGAAACATTTCTGAAGTGTGTGTGTGTGTGTGTGTGTGTTCATGCAGCATTGACAAGGACTTGTGATGTTCAATTTGTATGCCATTGAATTAAGGCACTTACATTTCTTCAGATTTCATGTTCTGGTGTTTGGAGAGGTGATATCATGGTGCTAGTTTCCATGGTGCCAAGATGTGCCTGTCGCACAGACTATTTTCTTCAAGTGACAAAGTTTTCATAAGCTGTGTTGCTCCGATGCGTACGGGATCAGTTTCGCCCCAGAAGTTTCAAGGTTGCTTATGTCGATGGAGAATTTCACTAAGCACAATGCAACATGGTATCAAATAAGATCCAACAAATGTTCACTCAAGTTTTACAAATTTACACAAACCTCTAATTCTCAGAAGAAAGAAGTCAAGTACGTAAAGAAGTCAATCACAAAAAAAAAAATCACTATACAAAAAAAACAATAACCATACTGTCTTCTGACCACTGCTTAATATCATTTATCAATAACAGCACCAAAAACATTGAAACCATGTTCACAGTTGTGTCAGAGCGGGGCAGGGCTGGACAGAGGATGAGGCGTTAGGGCGTAAAGCATTCAAACGCGTGGTTAAAAGCTCTATAAATAACAGAATAAACAAGTGTAACTTTAACTATTGAGGCTTAATCATCTATGACGGCAGAGTTTCTCAGTCTTAAGTGCATAAAGACACTATAATTCATGGAAATTCTAGCAGGTTGTCAGTGTGGGTATTCCTAAATTTTAAGCAGGGCGCTTCTCTCCGCTGGATGCACAGTTGTTGTGCTTTTCAAGGTAGGCTGCCCTTACGTGACGGGAGCGTGTCCCGTTTTAACGGCGTGTTTGTGTGCGAGCGCAACCTCTAATTTGAAATACTCTCTACCATACAGGCTGTACGCCACATGGATGCTGCAGAGCCAAATCCGCAACATTCGGGTTAATTGTGAGCACTTGAGGCCAGTTTTTGCTGCCATCTATAGCGTGTCGAACTCTGCAGGGCGTCAGAGGTCGCGGCGCGTAGCTGCACGTCAAGAAACATAAACCAAAACCGCAGGACTCTCGGATGCTTCAGCAGACACCGCTGAGCCACCCGGGACTTGGATGGTCAGCCCCCCCCCCGCGTCGAGCTCCGTCGTGTGTGTTCCTGTAATGTGTGTGTATCCCTGCGCTTTCTTTGCCTTCAGAGCCGAGGGCGAGACCACGCCGAAGAAGTGCTACAGCTGTCCCATTATAAATGCTTGATCCAGCGCCACAGTGAAATAAAGGCATAACGGTGACCCGGAGGGTTTGCCATCCATCTTCTCTCTTGTGTGCACTCTTTTTCCTTCAATTGAGCTGTTTTTTTTGTTTTTTTTTCTTTTTGTTTTTGAACCCCACGGCCAGGTCTTCATGACGGCCTTCAAGCAAACTAAAGAAGGGAGTGTTTTGGTTTTTACATGGACCTCAGAAGTCCACGTCCCAGCCGGAGTTGTCGTCTGGGGGCGGGTCTTCGTTGTCCTCTGGGAAGCTGTCAAAGTTGCTCGTGTCTGTTGCTGATGTGACCTGGTGGACAGAGAAAAGAATCACTCAGGGACAAAAGAAAAACAAAAAAAACCTCATTGTGAGTGACAATCTAAAGAGGGTAAGGCAAACTTACGTTAGGGATAATGGGAGGCGTCAGTGTGCCCTTCTTCAACCCCTCCCAGTTAAAGCCCTCAAACCATCTACAGAAACACCAGTAACACAGAGACATTAAATGGTTGCTTGAATTTGACTCTGCAGTTATATCATCAGGAAAAATGAAAAATAGGTGCTGCTTACTTGTGCTTTTGGATGTCTTTGACACCATTTTTCAAGTTTCCGAGTCTTTCAGAAGGATTATCCCTGCGAAGGGCAAATGAATGGGTGAATGAGGGAAACAATTTTAGAAATACAGAGGATAAATGAAAGAGGAACGCTCACCTGCATAGCTTTTTGATAAGGTTGGCAGCATTTTTGGTGATTTTCTTTGGGAATTCAATCATGTCGATGCCTCTCAGGATAATGTTGTAGGTTTTCATGGGATCGGGGCCAGAGAATGGAGGGCTGCGTAAGAAACAAATAATAAATAGCAAGCTTCAGCGGCACAGCATGAAAAGTGGGAAGGGTTCCAGCATCCCCAGCCCAACACGTACCTGCCAGTTAAGAGCTCAAACATGAGGATTCCTAAAGACCAGTAGTCAGCTGAGATGTCATGGCCTTTGTTCAAGATGATCTCTGGTGCTACATACTCCGGCGTCCCGCAGAAGGTCCACGTTTTCTTCCCAAACCCGATCTTCTTCGCAAAGCCAAAGTCGACCTGAGGAAATATATTATTTTCTACCTTAATTACTGTCCATCAAAGGAACCTGTCACATGTGACCTCGCTGGCTTGCAGAGAAAATATGATTCAGATTCTAGTGCTTTTGAATTACCAGTTTAGCATAGCCCCTGTGGTCCAGTATAAGGTTCTCCGGTTTGAGGTCCCTGTAGATGATTCCTTTGGAATGCAGGTAGGCAAAGGCCTCCACTACACAAGCTGTATAAAACCTGGTTGTTGAATCTTCAAATGAACCCCTGCGGAGCACAAGAAACGAGAAACTGACCGACTGCTGAATTGAAACAGCTTCATATTTCATTTCAGCCATTCCTCCCTAAAGTGTTCCTACCTTCTTCCATTTATAAGTGATAATCTGTGAATTGCAATATGGGTTAAAAATCATTGAAATCTGTGGTTAATGTAAGAAACACATGTCATGGTTTGTAGAAGAGTTCAAATGGAGTTTTCTTTGGGGTACCATCACTTCTATTAAACCTTCCATGAGACAATGGAAGCACTCTGGCTGAATTTGGATTTTAAAACTTTCTATTTGCTCTCCCGACACCTCCAACTATCAGTGTTTGGTAGTCTTGAGATATAAAGGAATTAGAAAATGTGAAAATAACTTCTCTACAGCAACAGTAGGTCAACCTTACACACACCAAGAGAACTTCAACCAAGGACTCTTAGGAAACAGTGTTCCGACCGTGACAAACTGCACCAGGCACAGGCACAAGTTAGTTAAAAGATTAACTACCTTGTGCCTGTGCCTGGTGCAGTTTGTCATTTGCATATTTCATAACACTTCTCGTGTTCTGATTCACCAGAGCTCAACGCCAATTAGGCCGACAGACTCAGACACCAAGCTAACATTCCTCCAATAATCCCCTTTGGTGCCGAAGGCTTCAGATATCCATACAAATTGTTTTTAAACCCGCTTGTGAGTTATGGATGTGTAATTTATATGAAAAGTATCTTTAAACGGCGCTTACCGATCGCGAAGGATTGTCCAGAGCTCTCCTCCTAAACAGGCTTCCATCAGCATGTAGAGGTACTTGCTGTCCTTAAATGTTCTATAGAGCCTGCGACACAAATATACGTTTAATTTTTTTTTAATTTCAATTTCCCATTCTCACAATCGTAAAACGAAGTGTCGCTGCTGGCATTGATAACGACTGCGTAGTTCTCGGGGCGCTCCCCCCGGTGAAGTGTGCTTGTAACTGCGCTGCTGTGACTCTCGCCTACCTCACAATGAAGTCAGAGTGGGCCTCCTGCATGATGAGCTTCTCCGAGCGGATGTGCTCCTGTTGCCTCGTGTCGACGATGTGCCGCTTTTTCAGGATCTTCATGGCAAAGGTTTTGTTCTCGTCGCTCTTCAGCTGAACCTGCAGCCATCCGGGAAGGAAGAAAGGCAAACATCCGTTTTTACAGTCTCTTTTCCCTTCCTTCCGCTAAATCAATTAATATCACTGTCACACCGCGGCGCCCCCTACCAGCTCGACGCGCCCAAAGCCTCCAACCCCCAGAGTGTCGATGATGTTGAAGTCGGCCAAGTTGAGGTTGAAGAAAAACGCGTTCTCCGCTTCGTACCTGTCACGCCAGGAAAAGAGGGGAAATGTGGGAACAGGATTAAAGGTGACATGGTGGATAAAAGAAGAGATAATCCACTTTCAACATCCTGAGACCGAACATCCATCCGTACTCTGCTCATTTGTTTGCAGATTCTTACTGGATTCAACTTGCGGTAATCTGTTGAGGATGTTATTATCAAGGATGTGGAGATGTCTGAGTTTAATCTCGGTAAACCTCTCAGCCTTTGTGGGAGCGGAACACGTGCACCCAGTTTGTCCCTGTTCAGACCCAGAACGGTCCAGTGGCGGGACATTCATCAGCCGTCAGCTGTCTGTGTAGACGTGCCTCGGCTCTGCCAAAGAACAACCCCGACGTGCCACCGCAGAAGAGAGAAAACGCTCACGTGTCTGTCCCTCGTCCCAGATGCCAGATGCCCGTGTCTTCTCTTTTATCGTTTGACCCATTTTAACTGCACGGCCTCTGGATCAGTGGGATTAGGACAGATCTGCAGTCAGGCAGTTCTTTCTGGGTCACCCTGAACAGTCCGTCACCTCCCCGTCAACAGAAATAGCTCAGAAAAATACATTTATCACAAAATCCACCCAAAAAAAAGATGATTGGTTGGGAGAGGCAGAACATTTTGGAAGCCCTGATAAAACGTCTGTGTGTAATTCCAAACGGCGATGGTCATCAGAGATGACTTCTTCAAATACATCCAACAGTTTACAGGATCTGCGAAATGAAACAATAAAAAATCTTTTTCCTATGCTGCAGGTCCGCCGAGTAAAGAGGTGCCATGTGTTGGCATTTTTATGAGCCGAGTGTTCTCGGTGTCTTTAGAAACGTGTCAAGTTTCCAGGGCAGGTTTTATTAGTTTATTTTAGTTCGAGGCACTACACCCAAGAGTGGAAGAATCACCAATAAGGCTTGTGTCTTATTCACTCTGCCTCTTCTGGAAACCAGCCCAAGTCCAAAACTGGTCTGCGCTCAGCTAACAGACACACTGTTGAGCACATGAATTACTTATTGTGGAGAATAGGATTACAAAAGATATGTCAAGGTGACTGACACATGGTTCCAGTAGAGGCCCGCCAAGATCTTCATTTAAACAAACAATTAACGGAATCTTCCGATAAACCAACTGACCAAATGAAAAACAATGCATGACTTTACTGTGGTTTAAAAAATGTAAAAGATATTTAAAGTTTTCATCTGCAGATGTAATGACTAGCCTTAACCGACAGGTGGCAGCATCTCCTCGCTACGCGTTTGAGGGTAAAGCATCAATAGACCATATGGCAAACAGCAACCCCAAAGCCAAACTATAAAATAAAGCTATTGTACTCTGTGCACAGTTACCCCTTTAAATAAAAAAAAAAATCCAACCATTTTGTGTTTTTTTATTTAAAAAACAGCTTTGCTCCAGCAGCAAAACATCCTGTTTCAACCAAGGACAGATTCTCTGAGGCTCTGAATGAACAAAAGAAGCACTAATGAAAGCAGGAATGAATACAAACAAATCTCATTTTCCATGCTTGTGGCTAAAGCATTAACAGAATTAAGACGTAAACTTCCACTTTGAATAGACGTCTAATGCTGACCTTGAATAAAATCAAATTGAGCTCAGCTGTATAGTAAAAGACTGGTTTGACTCTTGTGCGTTTATAAGCTTGTTTAGAATCATAGGAGGGCTGCAGCATGCTGTCGTCCTCTGTGGGTCAAATATCACCCCAGTGAACAACCAGTGAGCGGATGAGGTCATGACGCAATGATGTAATCCCCATGTGTCTGTGAGTGTGTAAGCGTACACGTCAGATCGAGAGCATGTGTACCCCCGTAGGTGACCAAATCCTCATTTTACTCTGCTGCGTTCTTCTGAGTGCAGCCAGCCTGGGAAGCAGGATGCCTTTCTCTGACCTTCAATCCGACTCACATCAAATATCAAAGTTGTTACGCAGCGAAATTCCAGTATTCTTGCCCTCCATACCTGCTCAACATGCCTCATACCTCCTAATCAATCTTCATCCACAGAGTTTTCTTGCAAGATGGTGCAAATCAATTATTTACCCAAACACGGGATCTTGCAAGCTCCACATGCTCCGATTCCTGACCTGACATCAATCAACCACTAGCCATCAACATTCAATACTCTATAATGCCTTAATTTCACTCAGGGTTTCTGTAGGTGAATATAAAATGTATATTTAATTAATGTGGGAACATGACAGCATGATGGATGGGTGATATTCACTCTGCTCCACCCAGTGCTGATCAATACATATGCGAGATACTGTCGCAGGATGCTTCATCTTAGCTGCACAAAGGCCACCCAGAGAGCAGCTGTACGCTTTCAATTTCTGCCGGCTGCTCATCCTCTGTGTCCAATTAGAGACGGCTTTTATCGCGGTCGGATCAAAATACAGGATTTCCTCACGCAAGAAACAAATGTGATGGACTGGTTGGGGAATAAAAGACGCGTGCAGGGCTGTGTTAGAGCAGGTATACGGCGCTTTTTCACTCTAATTATAAAGAAGAGAATGTCTCTCCTCACCCTGTCCATCCCTGTCAAGTGCGGCTCGCTCTTTCCTCCTGGACCTGTAACATCGCACAGCGTGAGCCAGGTCTGCAATAAAGCCAGAGCTTGGCTGCCTGAACCCAAACATACCCGTTTCATTAAAAACGACTAGTTCCATCCACAGATCCATTGTTGTTTTCTTTTTTTTTTTTTTTCCCCCACAGCAACAGAAAATAGAGGAATAGTAACACTGGAGAAAGAGGCGGAGGTCATAACCTCTGCTGCCAGGCATTGTGGGTATTACGTAAGCTGGTTAAAGGGACAATGCAATAACTATAGCAACAAAGGCCTCTGTTCCGAAACCAAATTAATAATGCCTTAAGTAATAAAACGTACTGAACCAATTCATGCACATTAATCATGTGTAAGTGTCTTACTTGGCTTTGGCATCAGCGTCCTCATGACCTTTGCTGGACACGTCCTCCAAACCTCCAATCAAGTGTTTAAAAGAACTGCAGAAAAAATAGCAGAGCATGTGAGCAAATATGTCTGACGCACATCCGCACGTGCACAGACACACACCGCTACTTTGTGTTATATCATAGATGATAGATGATACAGGATGGATGGATGGATGGTTGGATGCTGTTGTCCTCACAGCTTCTATTTTTATGATCTCACCAGGGTTCATTTGCTGTTTATCTCACTGGCTTACCCTAAATTCCTCCCATCTTTCCCGCGGAGTATCTGTGTGTTCCCGGTGACGGTAACTCCATGTGTGCTGGGAACACCCCAGCGGCTCAGCGGTCTAAGTCTATCTCCAGACTTTCACGGTGGACACGATGTTTGCAGATTTAGTTCTAGTCTGTCGTGTACGGGCGCCGTGCCAGTTTAGCTGCTACCCTGCCGGCGTGGGGAAGGGAAGGATGGTCTGCTCTCGCTGCATCTGGCTTTCCAGCTGTCCACATGGAAGGGCAGGGAGCTTTAGAGCCAATCCCTACCACCAAATATAAGACTGAGCAAATTAAGGCCAAGGTTCTTTAGCTGAAGCGACTGGTGTTTGATGAGACTGGTGAGAATGAGTTAAGCACGACATAATCATCTGCATTATCTGAAATGAAAATCCGTGCTGCATTAAGACGAGATCTCACATGACTCATTAGAATTAGGTTTGCATGGCGAAATCCAAAATATCCGAGCAGATCAGTTGGGAGATTTCATTCAAAGCTCATAAAGCTGTCAGCCAGAAGATGAAGTGCAGCACACGCCGTTGTTTACTCCTGTTGAGACCGTAATACCTGTGAGCTGGGATTGTTGCATCTGTTGCCGGCTCCCTGAAAGCATCTTCTTTTTTCTTTTTTCTGTTTTTTTGTTTTTAGATCTATCACCGTTCTGTCTTTGCACATCCTTCTTCTCCAATGAGATTCCTGCAATTGCTGTTACCTCCTCAGCCACCTGGGCTAGCCTCACTGCATTACAGGCATTGAATGCCAACCCAAGGAAGAGCATTGCAAGTGAATATTAAGATGTGTGGAAGACCCTAGTGGGCTGGCATGAGCCGGCTGAATGACAGGCAGAGGGAGAAGCAGTGCTTTATCACCTGGGCCGGATGACTCACTCTCTATTTCCTCTGTTAGCGCTGAGGATGGCCCACTTGGGCCTGTACTGTTCCCTGAGGCCAGAGGAAGGTTCTGAGTAAGCTGATACCATCTAACCCCCTCCACCCCACCACCAAATGCCCCATCTGTCTCTCTGTTCTCACTAAGCACAATCTTAAAGGGAACACTTTAAACATGCCAATAAAATGTCAAACCGTGGTAATTATAGCGGACGTCTGTCATCCCTGTAGGGTAATTGCTGACTTTTGAATTGAATGTGGTTGTTTTTGTTTGAAAATCATTTATCGGTGAATTATCAGAGGACTTTGGTGTATGTGTGTGTGTGTGTGTGTGTGTGTGTGTGTGCGTGCGTGTGTGTGGAAGGGGGGGGGGGTGATGTTATTGCCCTTTATGATCTATCTGCCGACATTCAAATATGACCTGCTGATGCACAACCATCCGCCTCCTGGCTGATTCGATTCGAGATCGATCAGAGGATTAGCAAAAGAGCCTCAGTATTTTTAGGGGAACAATTTTTGCCCGAGCAAACTCTGCGCCGTTCGCGTCCTAATACGTTTATTCGCAGGGCGAAAGGATAATTCGTTTTGCTGATACTTACTCTCTGTCGATGACCAGACAGGTGACCGCCTCTGCCGCAATCACGTTGGCCGTCCTGATGTCCTCCCTGGATAAAGAGATCACGCAGACAGTCAGAGATATTACCAAAATTGCGATCGATGATAATTCAATCGCGCGTTGCTGTACATCTCAGATGCTCTCTCTCTCTCTGGGCTGTAACGGCACAGCAGCACCCACACGTCTCATTCAACCCCGTTCTTTCACCGCTGAGGCAGCGAAAGCCTCGGCCTCAACAGGTAACGCTGCCGAACGACTCTCATTACTCTTTATCACAGCCGGCGTTAAGATCTTCGTCCTCCGATAGCGAATCCTCGGAGGAGTCCCCCCAGTCGCACGAATCCTCCGAGTCGGAATCCCACGAGGTCATCCTCGCTGCCATCGCCTTGAGTTCCTTTGCGATGGTCTCTGTTTATGAGCCGGCGCGCTGCCCGGGGTGACGGAGGTCAACGTAAATCCTCAGGCAAGGGGCGATGACAAAACTGGTAGAAAACTGACAATTACGGGAAGTACTCCGCGCTTTGTCCCGCGGGCGGATTATGTCCTGTCCCATCTTTCAAAGCAGGGGGAAAAAAGGATCATTCTAACTTTTGAATCCACGTAGAAATGAAACGCCTGCGGAGTCGAGCGCTACCAGCCGCTCGCAATCTGTGGGTCTGATCTGAGCCCGCATGTACGGCAGCCTATTTCAATGATCCGAGGTGATAAGTCCTCCTAGCGCAGTGCCAAACTCTCCGTGCCTCCCCTCTTCCAAACGGACACATGCCTGACTGCTCGGGGAACATACACACACACATGCATGCACGCACACACGCACACATAAACATCCTTGTACTTCTATCTTTGTGGGGACTTCCACAGGACAGGACATAATGCATTCCCAGCTCAACCTCACTCAACCTTCCATCCCCGTCTTCACCCTCAAACAGTCCTTTGGAGTTGTGAGGATCCAGCCAAAATGTCCTCACTTTCCTCGGAGAATGAGTATTATGGCAGTAAATATATATGGTTCAATTTCCTCTAAGCTCTCCAGTGACAGATAAAACAACTAGCTGGCGTGCTAAACGCACCACTCACTTACACACTGACACCCGAGGGCGGATTAGAATTACCAATCGCATGCAAACTCCGCATGCCATCAAAACCCATTGGTTTTGAAGCCGCAGGGCAGCGGCATAATGCAATGTGGCAACACCACCTGAAAACTTCTCACCCACCACTCATCCTTCTGTGGTGTTTAAATTCATGTCATGGCAAATACTCAAGCACACAAACGCTTTTCAGATGCCGGAACCTTGTTTTGTGTGTTTTGTTTTGTTTTTTTCTTATGGTAATATCGAGTAGCACATCTGGCACACACACATACACACACACACACACACACACACACACAGCTTTCCTCATAAATAACGATGAGCTCACACTCCTTCTGTTACTCGTCTCATAAGAGCGAGTACAGTGTTGGTGTCACCACCCTCGAGCGGTGAGACGCGAGTTATGTAAGCGCGGATCGTCCTGAAGGGTTTCGTGTCGGAGCGGCCCGTTACACCTGTCGCATGCTGCCCGGGTGCAGATGAGGAAAACAACTGTGAGTGTGCCGTGGGAAACTCAATAGCGAAACAGGGCCGGTCAGAGCGATTCATCCGAGCCCCCGAGCGCTCGCGCCAAGCCAAAGATGGCTCTGCGCTTGTTAATTGCGGAGCAACGAGGACTGAATTGGGGGAAACAAACAGACACACGGGCGCACACTCAATCACAGACACACTAAAAGCAGCTCGGCCTGGAATGTTCTTCGCACTTAAGCAGGACCACGGTGTTGGTTTCCACCAGATAGCTTAGATGAAACTTGTAATTGGATGGCGATCTGGTGTCCTAGGAAGGGGGTTAAGAAAATGCCTACAGGCTGGAGGTGTGTCAGTAGCCCTGAGCCGCGGTAAGACGACTAAAGCCGGGATCAAGTTTGGACGAGAAAGAGCGGGTGGACGCGGGCACACAGCCAATGATTTAAGCTGTCGCAGCCTGACTTTTAACACGCACGTGGCTCTGTTGCTTGAGGCCTCGCAAAACAAAACAAAAGTAGCCAGTAGCATGACACTGGGGGGGAGGTGGCTTCAGTGTAAGCAGAAACACACCAGACCTCAAGCCCTTTGTGACTTCCTGGAAGTGAAGTTTTAAACTCTGAGGCGAAGAGAAACTCTAGATTTGATCGTGGCTTGATCGTCGCATATGTGCAGCAACACACATGAGAATGAGATGACCTGTCCACAAACACTTTCACTCTTCATGAGGCTTCAAACTGGACGTAGCTGTTGTATGTATCTCTACCTCCAATACTGGGTGTAACATTGCAGACATCAAAATATACTGTTCAAAATGTGAAGGGAACAAAGTGTCCCTCACAAAATGGAACATAATCTGAGCTTAAACTGAACCTCTATTCATAGATGACCTGTATTCACCCTAAAACTTAATGCTACATTTGGCCCCTGAGGAACAGTAAGACCCCAATATGCAAGTAAATCATCAAGAGTAGAAAAAGCTCACCAATAACACGTGAACTCGCCTCCTCAGAGTAGGCTCACTAATGAGGCATTATTGCTCAGAGAGAACAGCCTTTGATTTGTAAATATGATGTTAACACAATGGCGAGATCCTCAGATGGACAGGGCCCCCTTTGAGGAACCATTGAGTTTGATGAGACGAGGACACACGCGCGCAGTTAACTTTTCATCTGAAAAGGTGGTCAATAGAAGGGCCCTCTGATCAAAAGGCTGATTTTAAGACGGTCAGCACCACAGTCATTTAAATCTGAGGCACCCTTGACCATCAAAGGTGTGCTCGGGGCCTTGACTAAACCAAGACCCTCCAGGACAAAAGAGATGTGTTTAACAACAGCACGCGGATGCTGGCGCTGAGACGGTGCCCTTTGAGAGCGAGAGACGATGATGTTTCCTTGATGAAACAACCACAAGATGCACTCGAAGGCGTCTTATGGCAGAGAAACAACAGGAATCCTATTCATAGAACAATGGACCAATATTCATGGAAAAGTACATGACGTCACATTTGTACTAAGGAAAAATCTGCAAATTCTTTAGCAGTTAAATCACTTTGTCCCAAAAGTATGTTAGATATGTATTAAATTAGTGCTCCCATCACACAACAGCACATTTCCAGGTCTCATTAGTGAGGAAGGTTAAATTGTACTCGTAACTAAATGACTCCCCCTGCAAAGATTCAAACGGAACGCCTCAACTTTCCTGCATAAAATTTAATATGCCCTCGTCTTCCATGTCTTAAGTTTTTGGTTTTTTTTTTTTTTTTATGGACGAGGCTCAGCCATCTGTGCAGTTCCAGCTGATTGCCCAAACACCCCCCTTATTATCTTCCCTTTGGAAGAAGAAAAAAATTAGGTGGAAATCATTTTTGCGCAGGAGAGCACTCTCATTTAACTGTATCTCCTTGAATCTGTGATATTATGGCGTGCCCTTGAGGCATGATGAATGGCCTGGGAGCTTCTGCGAGGCAGTTTCTACCCTCGGTGGCCACTAGATGGCAACATCACCACTACTTTCTTTACACTGTGGCTCTGTGCGTATACATTAGAGCAGTGGTTCTCAACCTAAGTTGGATCGGACCCTAGGGGGTCGGTGAGTCAGTCTCAGGGGTTCGGCGGAGGTTAAGACACACACCTGGCTCATATGATTCATGAAAAGGTATGTAATTTGTTGTGAGATCGTGTACTCTATTGGTTTTGTCCTTTGAACACAGTGATGTTCATGCACGGTTCCTTTTGTGCACCAGAAAAACATAGACCTATGTCTTTAATTTGAAAAAGACATCATAGTTTAGTTTTAAGAAGAATGTGCATATGAAACTGGTGGTGTTTTTTGAACACCTCCAACAAGGGACCTCCAACAAGGTTCAGAACCACTGCACCAGAGCCATACTATTGTAGGAGCCATATAGGATGTATAGTTTTGTGTAAACAGAGAGCTGTTTTCCCAGATTTATAAACACTGATGCATGTATAAATGTCTTTTCTACCATCAATAATACCATCATAAAAATGTGGACTCCAAGTCTGCAGTCCTCCAATCACAGTCACATTCAGATACTGGCAGGATAAGCCCAATTAAACATCTGGAATAACCATTCATGCACACTTAATTTTGTTGTTGTTGGCTGTGGAAATTCATTATTACAGAGTGGTGGTTAAAATAAGATGCATAAGTGCTGTAAATTAGAAACAACAGATGGAGTAGACAGAGGAGACAGGTTGGAAGAGCAGAAAAGAAAAGGGATGGATGACAGTAAAGGCGACAAATCAGTGAGAGGGAACCAGATTGAAATTGGATGAGGCAGATTTATTACACACATTCTTACCCTTGCAGAGCTTTCTCTCCGAACCAGTCTCCTTTCCCGAGGCTCCGCAGGTAGACAGGCTCTCCGGTGGGTGAGTCCTCCCTCGTCACATTAACCTGCCAGGAGGGCCAAATGCGGGGAGAGGGCCTTTAATGAGAAGCCTGACAGGGCCTAATAAAAATTCCGTTCCCCCGAAACAATAAATTCAAAGTTAAAAGACATACACAAACAAACAAAAAAATCTGCAGGGGAGAACAAGTGATCACTTCATTAACCAGAGGAAGCGCGAGTGATTGCGCGGTTCTGTGTCAGAGCACAGATCAAATCAAAGCCACGGGACTTCAACACATATTAAAGGAAGTGAAAGGAGACAGTCATTATTATCAAATGGAAGACCTTGTCTCCATTCATGTCTTTGAACCAACTGTCAGCGTGTAGAGTGGCAAAAAGAGACAGGAATTCTAATGTTTCTTCATCTTTGTGCAGCACGTCGGCCGCGTTGGCGTGCCAGCCTCTTTGAGCGCGGGCGCCAGGTTTACCATCAAACACAGTTGTGACCAATATAATTATGGGTTGGGGGAGCAATGATTGTCAGAGGCGGGAACTAGAAAAGAGTACAAAACGAGGAGGAAGGTGAGCGAGTACGTCCGCGCATCAAAAGAGGAGCGCTGGAAAGTCCTGAGGGGATGCTGATGCCGGCCGGGAGAGGAGGGACGTGTCACATGCGCTCTGTGTCAGAGCTGCTGTCGGCGGCGGTGATGTGAAATGAAAAAGACTCCCTTCCCCTTTCGAGATGCCCCTGATCTTGCTGCAACCCAAGATGAAAGAGGCGGTACTTGTGTCTCTCCAATCTCCCGTGGAGACAACAAAAACCACCCCCTTCCCGAAAAGTACCGCGCCATCACTTTGCTTCAAAGGCCGGTGTCTTTTCCTGTGTTTGCCGACACATGCTGCGCTGGGAGGGAACTGATGGTTGTGTTGGGTGCTCACCTTTCCTTTACTGATGATGAAGAAGGTGTCTCCTCTGGCTCCCTGTCTAATGATGTACTCTCCATCTTCATAATGTGTCTGTCAGGAGAGAAGGCCACAGAAGAGCACTTTGAATTCACTCCTTTTTCACATCCGTAGACAAACGTGCTAAAAAGAAAATAAAAAAAAATTAAAAAAAAAAAAAAAATCGACCCGTTTAGTCACAGCAAATGCTTCGTTTGTCATGCTGGCTTAAGATCTATGGTCTCCCTCCGCCTTTGACCAACAACTTGTTGAGCCTTGAATTTGAATAAACAGGAAATGAGCTCACAGCTTCTTTTCAAATGAAAGATTAATACAAGATATGCTCTCACTGGTTCCTGCTCTAGACCCAGGGAACCTGGACAAGGTTGCTGGAACCCAGTGCAGCTTACAATGAAAGAGCTAAACCCACTCACACATCCTCACATGTCTACCTTTGTGGGGACTTTCATAGGAAAAAATTAAAAGCTAAAAATGAATTACACAGCTCCTTACCCTAACCCCAACCATGCCAACTAATGTTCCTTCAACCTAACCCTTAAACTAACCCTCAAACATTCCTTTGAAGTTGTGGGAAACAGCAAAATGACCCCACTCCACAAACATGGCCCTGAATGACTAGTAGAATGAGAATTTTAGTACTCAGTATGTGGTAAACGTGAGAACACACACGCACACACACCCATAACCTTCAGGGTTGTATAGAAGTATGAAAGTGTTCTGCAGACATCTTGCAGACTATCTTTATGGGGAAGACATAATAGAACATAAAATTCCACTTGTGTCAAAGGTCAGAACTGAAGCACAGTAAGTCTGTATTTCATCACCAACAACCTCCAGCGAGGACAATCGGCTGATATTCCACGTCTGTTCCACCTGAGAGCTCAGCCTCCCCACATATCCTGCTTTGCATTTACAGGTTTCTCACAGTCTCACACTCCTGGAAAACACCTCCCCGTTCCTCACACAGAGCTGCGAATCACAGCCGCGAGTGTCACTCAGAAGAAGCCAGCTCCATGTTAATAGTAGGCTGCTGCTAAAATGTTTAGTTCTGGATTAGTTGTTCTAACATTGATAATGTCTGCAATTTATTTTAAACAAGCGCCTCTCCTCTGAGAGGGAAGCAGGTAATAACCGCTCTAAAAGTGAAAATGAATTGCCTTTTAAAAGGATAGGTCAGTGGGGAGAAGGATGAAAGAAATTCGAACAATTATTCAGAGGTTTACAACAACTTCAGACACTGCCACTTGTCAACAAATCTGTCAGAGCCTCGTTTAATGAAATTTCAAAGAATTTATGTCTCCCACATCCAATACTGAAGACATATTCATCAGCCCATTTAAAAGCTTGCCGAGTTTGTCCCAAACATTTCAATAATATTAACATTTTCCATGCAACATGCCACCCTAGGACAAAAACTAAATGACATTATCTCCTCCAGTTAATGTAAGCAATATTTAAATGGCTTTCTAAAAGAGGGTTTGCTGGAAGGATTATTTGCAATAGAATGTCGTTTCTTTTTAATATTTTGCATGAGTGGAAGAAAAATGCTAGTTGTCTCATACAGGTAAAGTTATTTTTGATTAGATTTGAGCTCTGAGTCAGTCATTCTGAATTATCCAGCTATTGTCCCAATGCTATTGGGAGTAATGCACACAAATTTTAATGAAATAAATCTTTAATTTTCCATTGTCAGAGCTATTGTGTTTCATTAACATAATTTTGCCGGTTCTGCATCATTATTGGTCTTGTGAACATGTTAATAATTGATAAACCTGAATGGGATTTCAATATTGGTGCTCCAAATAGAAAATGTAAATTAGAATGCACATTATTCTGGAGAAATGCAGTGGGCAGAGACAGAAACGAGGATAACTGAAACACACTAATATTTGCATATATAGAGTATACATTATCCAGAATGACAACGTTAACAAAGCCAGCATAGCCTGATTTAAAAACACCTAACATCTTTTCCGGTTTAAAGCGGTTAAGGACATCAATATACTTATTCAAATCATCATTAAATCGAATGTTCTGCAATAGTCACTTGTCTGTAGCCGTTCAATATCTGTTAGGAGTTCAATCATTCTGGTCGGGGCCTGACTGCCTGAATAAACCTGCTGGTCCACAGTCAGCTGATATATGGGAGCTACAGCTAATCTGGTGCAATCAGCACTTCCTGCTGAAAGCAGACTGAAGTGCTCCTATTTATTTTTAAATGTTGAAGGATTGCTTGTATGTTTCAATACACATTAGAGACCTCCAGTTTCTCAAAAAGGAAAACATAAAACCCTCAAGCATGCTTATTTTGTTCCGTTAATGTGCCAGCAATTTCCCATTGTCTTTGTTCATCTTCTGGAACGAACCTTGTGACCTCTGACTCTTGCTACAATAAAACCAAGTGGTTGTATGGAAATGGTTCAGTGCGTGGGAAGACTTTGTGCTCCAGATATTGCAGGTTGCTTTTTTTTTTTAAAAAAAAAAAAAAAAGGCCCTTTACCTCCTCAAGGACATCTGCAAGCTTGCTGAGAATGTCTTCCTGGAGGCCTTGGAACGTGGGGACGCTGTAAGAGAAAGACAAAACAGAGAAATGCAATCCAATATATGAGAAATCCAGAAGTGTTACATCTTCTCAAGCTAAAACAAATAATAAAGCAGTAACTTTAACTTAAAGGAATACAGGTTTGAAATAAGTTGCAGCTGACAGGTATAAAAATCAATATTATACAACTGGAGCCCACCTCATAAACAACGGCTTCACATATGAGGCAGCTTCAGTTACAGGTTCAACACCAGTATGAGGCTTTTATTTTATTCCGCTGGCTTCCCGGCAGCCTTGGTGATTGTTGTCCATTATCACCTCAAATAAAACTAGCCCAATGTTTAACAAAGAGCAAAAGAAAACAAACCATGTTTGTGAACAAAGCACATATCTCCTCCGAACATCTCCTTCTCTGTTTGTCTTTGTTCGGCCTCATTTTCCACGTTTTATTACAGTAATCTGAGCCATCTCGCCTCAGCCTCCAGTCACGGCGCTGGCTGCCGCGCTGACGTTTCCTCGACAGGAGCGCAAACTAATCAGCCCCGCGCTTGACGGATGAATGATGTTTTGTGCGTGAAACATATGGAGTTTCAGCCCCCCGAGCCGTGGCGTTGTCGACGAACAGGCAGCTTAAACGTGTTACAGCAAATGGATTAATTATACAAAGCCGATGGGGAGCGTGATATTACTCCTGCGATGGTGCAGCTTGGAGCGGATGGAGGTGTAACGTGGACGAGATGGAGCTGTGAGGTGGCACAAGTGGAACCGTGGGATCACATGTTGGCAGAATTAGATTATCTGAGTAAGCCAAGGGCTGACAGGCAAGGCCGACGGTCCACAAACCCTACTGGTTTTACTGGTGACACACTTCTTGAATGGGGGGATTTACATATCCACATGAACGGCCACTTTAGAAACATGTTTCTATTATGTTTTCAACTTTGTTCTTCTCTTAAGAACAAATATGACATATAAATCTCAGGAATTTGGAGTTGCATGGTAATTGACAGTCAGCAATGACAATATTATTTTGTTTGTTTTAGAATGCAATTTTAGCTCACTTTACTGCTTAAAAATGAGTTTTGGTCTTTATTATTAGATTTTAACAAACTGTGACAAAACTGGGGAGAAGAAGAACTGCTTTTCTGCTCCCAGGTCACATGTCTACATATCACAATCTCTTTTCAGCCAAAAAGGCAGACAAAACATCATCAATAATCTTAACGGGGAGGTAATTATCGGCTGTTGTTATCGGCACAAAAGATTCCATATCGCGCATCCCTAATAAGAATTAGAGAGCGTGGAGGGGAGTGACGCGGGCCGACGGGCGTTTGTTCGTAAAGTGCAGCTCTTTTATTAGATCTGCTTCTAGGATACAAAACAAAAATATCATTATCTGCAGCGTATGTTTTGAATTATCAAGTCACTATAAATCTCAAATATCCCCCGAAGATACTGACTCATAAATCAAGCACCGCTCCAATGTGGTGCATGTGTATTATTAAATATTTACTTATCTGTCACGCAAGAGTAGAAAGGATATGGCACATGCTTGTGCAGCGTAGACCATTTCAGGTCTTTTTATAGAAATAACTGAAATAGGCTCAGTTTTAGAAAGGAATTGTTGCCTGTAAGATAAGGGTGGGAAATCTGTCTTTGCTGCTGCTGTTTTTAAAAGTCTGCTCTCATCTGAGAGCGTACCGAGGCAGCAGGGGTCAAAGTTTCAATATTGTGGCAGCCTCCAAATACCAGAAAGCTGTACCACAGTAGAACAGTTGTTGGATTCCACATTCTCTTTCTGCTGCCAGGCTTTTTTTTTTTTTGCCTTTCAGTGTAGTTGCAGGGAACAATGCTGAAAACTGTTTCCAATCCCGGGCAACACGTGAGTCAGCCCTGTAGGAAGAGAAGATGCGCTGAACCTTTTCAACCAAGATGTTTGCAGTGGCAGACTTGGTGCAGCAAGACTTGCAATTCAGCGTGATCTATTATGCAAAGAGCTTCCTAATTCTTCTAAGATTGAGTCTAGAGCACATAAGCTCTGCTTGTTGAATAAATATTGTAAGGCTATGCTCCAGCTGTGACAACAGCAGTTAGTTGTCATTTTTTTAGGTTTTAGTACTCTGGAGCCAGATTTCCAGGCCTTTGGATGACGCTGTGGTGAATATTTTAGGGAACGCTCCCTTTATTAGATAAGGGATGGCTGCGGAGTCAGAGTCGGGTCAGCAGGCCGCTGTAACTTCAGACAGAGTGAGAGCTCTGTCTTGGAGTGAGTACTGGATTCAAAAAGCTAAAGATAGTTCCTCCCTTCTGAAGATGGCCGAGGTGACGACAGAGCAGCAGGGTGACAATATCCTTTGTGTCAGGAAGAGATTAGGCAGACTGGTGTGACATCATGGAGCCAGATCACGTATTTTTGGTTATTCTACAGTTCACGCTTGCACACTTGGAGGCTAAATTATAATTCTTGTGTCCAAACTCTTCACTCGAGTGTTATACATCAGAGCTGAGGGTGCGTCCTTCCACTCCTTGATCACGCTGTCAATCGACATCTTTGGGTTTTGCACGACAAAGATGCATGTGCATGGCTTCCTACGGCATA
Organism: Lagocephalus sceleratus; assembly: GCA_911728415.1. Taxonomy (NCBI): domain Eukaryota; kingdom Metazoa; phylum Chordata; class Actinopteri; order Tetraodontiformes; family Tetraodontidae; genus Lagocephalus; species Lagocephalus sceleratus. The sequence goes on from CAJVRN010000040.1 coordinate 6,871,950, forward strand.
AAAACGCTCATTATGCAAATATCCCAGACCAGATCAAGCACTGGCTCCAAACCAACGCATGAAAGGGTTTGGTCATTAAAGGCCTAAAATGATGGATTGGGTGTGGCCATGTTTAACCACGTCTTCCATCATTTTGCTAATGGATTATTGCCCTGAACATCTGATATGCTAAATGGTGGAAATGTGAAGAGCTGGTTGTCTGCTGTAGCCTGGGCTATGTGCAGACGAATGATTTGTGAACTTGACAAATAAGCAATGTCTGTGTCTGAGAAGGTGAGATGCTGTGGGAGGAATCTCTATAGTCAGCTGTGAAAGTAAGTCAGGTAATATACTGAGCCTATATATGTGAGTAAAATATGCCCATGCCATATTTGCCTTGATAAAGACCAAAATGAAGGACCTTGAACCACCCTATCTCATACATGTGAACCACCTCACTGTCCCCATCTTCCTTTTGATAAGTCTTTTATCATATAGTTCATGGGCAATAAAGAAAAACGAGCCTGCGGGCTCTTTTAAGTGATAATAAGCTTCTCCACAGAGAAGTTAGGGCATGACTCTCTCTGATACAGGAGCTTTAAATGGAATAAAAAGCTTTAAAAATGTCCAGTAGGAGACCCACTGTGAACACCTTCAGCAGGAAAACATCCAGATTAAAACATGATTGGTGATAATAAATGATCTAAAGCATCTGCGGAAGAGCTCACGTGTGTTTTCCGGAATTAAATCCCTTGATTAATTCAATGCATTTCAGATCAAAGGTTTCCCGAGGCCCCAGTGCTTCTGCAGGCGAGGGACCAGTGGCCCTAACGCTCACCTTTTCAAAAATTCCATGTACTCGGTGTGCTTGATGAGGCCGGTCCTCATCATGATGGTCTGGAAACACTGCCGGTCGATGGCCCACAGCTTCACATTTGTAAGTGCTGGAAGTGAGAGACATTAGCGGTGTCATTAAAGACAGATATCACCCTCCAGCAATCAGAATAATACAACAGCACATTAAACATGCCCTGCAACTTCTTTACTGCTTGATGCGTGCATAATAGTCATCTAACCATCTTATTTGGCATATTATATAAAACAATCACTGCTGCTTCATGGCATCTGGAGGTGAACTTTAAAAAGTGAACAGTTTACTGCTCTGTAATTGGGTTTCTGTAGATGCTACTATTGTGCAGAATTACTTGTAATTTTGCTTCACTCTTTGCTTCAGGTCAGAAATATGACTTCTGAATGCCAACATTTGAGATTGTTTAAGGGCAGCACACTTTAAACCCTGAGTGATAACAATGTTATTTTGAGCTCCACCTCACAGCCCTACTCACATTATTCTGTACTATTTCCTTGGAATTAATCGCCCAATTAATCATGTGTACTCTGCGCAAAGCTGGAGGCATTAATTCCACAGTGTAACACTTTCCACACAGGTAACAGCTGGAGTAAAAAATAGAAAAAAGAAAAGCTCTTTTCTTCATTCTTTCTTCACCTTTCAGCACTTTTCACAAAGCACTTAACCCTTCATGGCTGGCTAACATCTGATTTATCGGATCTCATTTGTCGGTGTTTTTAGCCCTGTGCATTTCTTTCTGCAGCCCCCCCCATGTTGTTTTTTCCACTGGAACATCCTTGACTTTGACCAATCAGCCCTGTTCACTGCATTCTTCTCAACAGAGCAACATACTTCTAACCCAGGCGTGAAGGTTTTTATAATTTCACATTTCACAGACATCACTGGGTCGTGAATGCAGAGGCTACAGTCCTGCAGTTACATGACATCTTGCCAGTAGAATCCAACAAGACAGTTGTTGTGAATGATGACTGCTTTGAAAAGTCTTTTTAGCTGACCACTTGAATGCCTGGGTGCACTGTGAGGGAGAAAGGTTGCTTTATTTATTTGGGGGGAGGGGGGGAGGCGACAGCTAACAGTTCTATCAGGAGAGACAGCAGAAAGCCAGATTAGTTGCAGCAGTTGGTTTGTGAAAAGAACCCTTCGATCTACAAGATAGACAAAAAATAAATCCCCTGATGGAGCCCAGATGCCGCTGGTAGCTCCCATGCATCATGAGCAAAGAGGAACAGCTGATGTTTCAACTGCGAAGGGAGTACAGTACAAGACATTTGTCACAGTTCATATATATACTTATATATATGCTGCTAAAAAAAGTCAAACGGGGCCAAACCAACTGTGAAGTGTCCTCATTCCAGACACATAAACTAGACAATGACTTGAAAATATCTGCAGAGGTATAATATCCAGAGAGGTTCTGTTCTGTCCTGTAGATTTCCACCTGGGATTGTAACATTGATATCTTCAACAAGGTCGTTATTTACGAAAGAATAACACCATAAAATCTGGGTCAGGCTATGTCTTAAAAAAAGCCCTCCAACCCAAAGAAATGCAGTACACAGAAATGGGTCTGGAGAGAACTTATTAAACCACCCATCTAATTTGTACCCCACAGCAGCATGAGTGGGAGGTTAGCAGCAGATGCCCACTCTGCACTGTGGACTGAAGTGGTTCAAGATGGAGCACGGGGTGCTCGGAAATAAAATATGGAGGGAGCCTGCAGCGCAACACAGTGGGTAAGCATATTATTGGGAGGCCTGACTAAATTGCGATGAGACTCTGGGAGCCAGTTATGCCGTTGTGAGGGCGCAGATGAATGTCTTAATGCTGTGCTGTCGACCATTAGGTCCGGCTCCAGAGGAGGGAGGTTGTCTGGAGAGAGGTTTGGCAAATGTTCAAGGTTTTTGGGGAAGAGGGTTGGGTGGACCATGAATGCACCGTGAGCAAGTGCTTTTTTGCATACACACATTACTAAAGCTTGTGTCACTTTCAATTTTTCAGTTAAATCGAGGTGAAAAGGTTAAAATATGCAGGGATGGTGGGTTATTAAAACAATCATATGCCAGCTGATGCCTGTAGCTAATATGCACCAAGAAGATAGGGAAGAATGCACCTCCTTTACTCATTTATTTCACCGGCAATATGAAACTGGTCTATTAATGTTCAGGGGTGGATTGAGAAGTGCGTGCAGAGATTTTGGTGTGGTCGCTGTGAGGGCTGCACAGACATCTTCACAAACACTCACATTTGAAGGCTACAGGGGTTTCGTTTTGTGTTAGTGCAAGGTTTCACTAGGAAGACTGGCGATGACAAGCCACCTGTTAATGCCACAAAGGAAGAAAGGATAGGTGGATATGGTTTTGAAGAATGAAAAAAAAAAAAAACGGACCTCCAACATGCCAGTTTACCGATGTAATATATTACTGAGATAAAACTAAGGTTGTGTTTCGTCGATGATGAACGTTAATAACAGCTGAACATCAACAGCCACACTATTCCATTTTCATTACGTTTGTTGACAAGTCTCGGTGGTTCATTTGTGCTGAAGTGTATTATGAATCACGTACTTCACATCTACTTTACTCAGACTGCTGACTAAAATGCCAGAGAGAGCAAAATATGAGGTAGCAAGTTTAAAATGCCATTAAATGCACGTTAGATTTAATAACAGTTTTAATGACATATACAGTATGGTGCTGACCTTTGGGCATTTGTTATTGCAGCGTGCTACAGAGCTCCATCGGTCCTCCGAACACCGCACTCGGAATATTTCTCACAGGAAAAACTAAATGTCAACATCATAGCTTCCACTTTGCTGAGAAACACACTCAATACTGGACATTAAGTGGGCAGGTTCGCACTGGCTGACAACTGCCAGCAGCCCCAGTTTCTCTTTTCCCTCGAAAGTCCCTCCAAATTGAATGTAATACCACCTTAGAATAAAGAAGGGCTATTCATAGCCAAGCCGCCCACAGCTGAGCACTTTATGATTGTCATTTGATTCTGCTCATCCTTTCCTTTTACAATGGTAATCCCTCACCCTGCAATTTATGCCAATATATCAGATCAATATCTAACCCCCACAGACTGCACCACCGCAGAAAAAAGGAATTTGCGTGACAGTGACAGTTTTGCAATAGACATGCGTTGCCAACCAGCAAAGCAGAAGGTAAGATAGGGCATAAATACGGTGGAAGGTCTCATTCATTAGTTTTAGTCATCGTCATAATTCAATGTAAGTGAATTTCAGCCACGGGAATTATGCAGATGCTCCATGTGTGTTTGCTCTTGTAATCTAATTTTGCTCATCAAATTAAAAATAAATATAGCTTGAGATCTCTTCTCTCCGGTGACGACCTGACGTTGATACGTGGGAGAATAAAATGTCAGTGGGGATCAAAACCTTGTGAGTTTATTCTTAGCACTTTTCCGTTATAAATTATTTTTATTGTTTTTCAACCATAAAAGCTTCATTTTTCCATTGCATATTTTTGACCAAAGGCAAGATTTGCATGCTGCTTCAGCTGAATAAGTCTGAAGTTGTACCAGTGGCAAGGTTAGACACCTGGAAAACTGTTTTTGGGATTGGAAAAATGTCCTGGAAAGTCTGAAAAGTTTTTTAACATCTTGATCCCCACAATTAAAGAAGGGAGCAGGAAATACAATTGGGGGATAATCGACAGCGTGCAGTGAAGAACGCAAAGATTGATAGATGCAGAGGTCAGCAGTAAAAATGGCCTTGAACATGGGTGTTTATTTGGGACATTTTTGGGTGTATGTCATGGAAAAATGCACCAAAGCTGTAAATTAGACATTTGAAGGGCCGACCCAACCCAGAATACCAGTTTCACAGTCGAGTCGATACTTCAAAACACAAAAAGAAAACATTCCCTGTTGCCGGGCTTGTTAGGCTGTCTGTATAAAATCAATTATGGTTCCAGACGGCTCAAAACTCTTTCTACAGACCCCGACCCTGGAGGCTTGTGTTCCAGCTGAAGACATGTGTCCCCTCAACCCCCAATACAACATCTGCTGCTGCCAGTCAGTCGGGCTGATGCAGGCAGCGCTGCTCTGGGTCACCTCAGACAGCTGGAACAAAAAAAATGGTTGAAAAATTCATACTCAGACTCAGTTGTTGTTTGAGTACGTCCTAAAATCTCTTCCTTCTTAAATGTTTTTCACTTGTACAACTCAAACGTTCAGTGTGGAATGAATTTTAATGTCAATCTCTGATTCATGCCATGTTAGCTGCTTTAAGGGGGATTTGACACTCGGCATCGGGCTGATTATGATTCAGAACATGTGAAGTATTTTCCTTTTGTGTTGCGTTGTAGAAACATTAACTTTCATTTCCAAAAAGCACCATGGGGCTGGATTAAAGTGGCACTTAGTTCAGACTGATCGATCACAGCGAGCAACAAAGTGGGAACGGAAACTTAGAGTACAAATATAAATCTGTGAGAAAGCCGGTATTATCGCAGCATCACGGACGGCTTTTTACGTACAAAAAACGTGTTTCCGTTCACCTACGCATTCATCTGCCTGATGTTCCCAGGAAATCGCTTTTTTATCCCCATGCTTGCCTGCCGGCGCCGAACCTGCTGTAATCAGATGGCCGAGTGTATATTACTCAGGGCAGCGGCAAAGTTCTCTCGCACCGGTAATCGAATCACTGTCACCCGGATAGGAAAGTCGTGGAGGTATTAATCAACACACCTCTGGACAAATCTCTTCGAACAACTGTCGTTTTAATGCTCCTTTAGTGCAATAAACCGCAGCCCGGCGCATTTCTGGGGGGGTGTAATTAGTGAGAGCAATCACAGTTTTCACTGTCACAACTTTTCCCCCCTCAGCTCCTGGGTTTATTCTACTAAACTCATTTCACAAACACACACACACACACGCTCACACACACACACACACACACACAAACGCCGTGATGGACACTTGATCGTCACGTGACCATCCCTCCCTGGAGTCTTCCTCCATGGCGTGCTTTGGAAAGCATTAAGGCAGCGAAGCTGACAGAGCCGTGAAGTGGAAGAAGGGAGTAATCTCTGGTCCCCCTAAGTCATTAATAACATAAGCCGAGTGTGATTACATCGGAGGGAGGCCTTCAGAGCATGAGAAAGCGGGCCAGGTCATTTACACCAGACTTTCGGACAACACTGGTGGAATTCTGGTCATGTAAATAACGATTTGAGGCCTGATCTGGCAGCCGTTCAAAGCAGAAAAGTCTATAATTCCGATGTCAGAGGACAAGTGTTGATTTACGTGCTGTGAAATGAAGCATTGCGCGCCTGTTGTCAGGAGGCACGCTTCCTAATTGCAGCTTTTTGCGTCCTGTGGAACGCCAACAGATACGACCGGCTGGCTCCATCAGTTGCAGCCTCCAGCTGTCAGCTCCGCTAATTCTCACCCCATGTGGGAGAGAGATACTTGGAGAGATGGCAACATCCACCCACCCGAGGAGCAGATACATGGAGCAGGCAGGAGAACCCACCTGAACGCTGTTACATCAGGTGTTGCTATTTTGGTCCCAGTGATCCCCAAGGTGCCTGAAACTAAACAACGTCCGCCATTTAAAAGGGGATAAAACAACCAAACGCGTGGGAGTCAAAATATTTAAATTCATAAATCTAAGAGACGGGAGTCTTTCTTTACATTCTAGCTGGAAACTTCCTGCCAGACGCTGATGGAGTAGAAACATTCCCAGATGCTTTCCGTGTCTCTGAGAGTTCCACGGGTTTTAAAAAAAGTACCGACTGTAACATCAACAAAGCTTGCTCCAAACTTTAATTCATCAACTGTGGCTGATCTGGCCTGGAGGTTTATTACAAACACACACTAGGAGGACTTGATGTGGGTTGGTTAATATCAGGTATTCAATTATCCTGAACCGAGAGCGGTTCGTACATTTTAGCCCCGAGTTTTTCTATTATCAATCATAACTGAAGGAGAGCACGGTAAACAGCAGGCCACAATCATAATGTTGGATTAATTTGTTTTATTTTCCATTACTTAAAGTTAAAAAGAATTTTAACAAAAGAGTGTTTTTTTGAGCTTGAAAAACAAAGGCAGAAAATGTGAAAACATAATGTTCTTCTTGTTCCTCAAAACAATAAACGCAGTCAAAGTTGTTTACTTCCTCAGCGGTGAAGTACCTGAGCTGCGGATGTCAGCAGTTAAGATAAAAGCGGCAGCCAACACCAGGAATGCCATGTTTCCAACCACGAGAGAAATTGCACAAGTCGCTGTCAGAAAACCAGCATAATAAATTATTTGCCACAGAGGAAACACGTTTGAAACCGCTGATAAATTTGAGAGAGCAGGATATAGAGAATCACAGGGAGGAAGTGTGGAGGGTTTTTGCTATTTATCAGTGAGGGCTTATTTTTAGGTTTGGGTGCAGGACTGTGGAGCACTCTAACTCCATTAGATAAGTCAAATTATTCATTCATCTATAGTTGCATATCCTGGGAATGATGCAAAGCCCTCACTTGGTATGTAAACCTGGCAGTGACTGTTCTTTTTGAAATTCTATTCTTAACCATCACATACGATTTCATGGTCATGTGATCACACTAGACTGTACCAATGGGGTAGGGGATGTGCAGTGCTCCTTTTACCTTGGAAATCTGAGCTGGGATTGATGTCACAGCCCAGTTGTCAGCGCTCCAGTTACAAAGTCAGAAAACAAGATGGCAGCTCCTACAAAGTTATTCTTGTGCTGTCATTTAGTCTATGTTAGCATGAACTGGGCTGCAGTTTGTACACACCACATGAGAAATGTAAATTACACTCTGGCAGCTTTTCCATATACAAATTTCAAACTATGTAAATGACTGATTTAGTGTGATAAAAGCAGTCAGAAGTCTTAATAAGCAGAATATTATAAGTGCTTCTACGGTTCGTCTCAACTCAGTGTTGCGAGGATCCTTCAAAGTTCGGAATCTTTTCTTTGGCAGTGTTCCAGTTCAAACTCCCAAATGAAACACACCGATAGTCCTAAACGTGGCACTCTGAAAAAAGCTGAAGGTCAAAGTCTTGCAGTTTGATAGTTAGAACTGGACCAGTAGCCATACAACGTCCTGCAGCCAGATCAGGTGACTGGCCAGCAGGAGGCAGTCAAGTCCTTGGTCTATCAAATTGACTGTAGGATTCTTAAACGTTTAAATTCACAATTACAGTGTCTCCAAAATGTCAAACGTTTGTTTTCACACATGGCAGTCCCTGAGAAGTCAAAGCTGAAGTGAGCCCCCTGCTGGCGGGCTGCAGGAGGAGAACCCTGCCTCCCCAGATAAACAAACGAAAAGAAAAAATAGTCCTCAAAGGTTCCTTAAAGACAGTTTCAGTCCCAATAGGAAGAGTCATGGAGGTTCAACTGCACATCATTTTCAGACCAGTTTAGTCATGATTGACAGCTGAGCTCCGTTCAGCTCGGGCAAGCAGCCGTGTGAGCCAGAACTCAACAGTTACACATTGGTGCTGCAAAATCTCTGGCTCTGGCTCAACGCCGCTGGAAGAAACTGCAGCACCATTAAAAAAGGTGCTATTGCCATGGTTTCACGTTTTATTTTATGTATATTTTTTAAAAAATTAAGATGAGAAAAATGAAGAAATAGTTAAGCTGTGAGATGCTGAATCTGTTCTCTCTGATGGTATCTAAAGTTCCAGTAGCGTCAACACAATAGCATCAAAGTCTATAGAATTATTTTGCTTTCAAATAAATCATTGAAGTGATGAAGGAGAACATTTTTATTTTTGCTGTATATCTTTGTAAAGTGAATGTATATGTGAGATAATTACTGTATTTCACACTTTGACTCATTAATGTCTACACTCGCTGACTCTTGCGGTGTGTTGCTGCTGCCTGTATTGTTTACCACCCTGCTGCTAAACTCTGTGGTGTAATTCTGGCTGTCTGAGGGCCGATGTGCAAAAATGACCTTCCTATGCAAGCCCGTTTCTATACCTAATGAGACACCCAGGGAGCCATTATCATCAGCATTACGCTATTTATGACGGAGGTCAATTAATTTTGTTGCATGGAACATGTGCGTATATTTCCCATTCCCTGTTTGGAACCCTGAAGGACATTGTTTCATCAACCGCACACCCGGCCATGCTCGTGTCATTTTCCCGATCTCCCGAATCCATCGACGGCCACGGCTCTCAGATTTTGCTGTTGCTAAAATCCAATCACTTCTCATTAGCTCCTTTTCCTTTTTTCCTCCCTGTGAGAGACCAACTTCGCACAATCGCTGGCTGCCACCTCGAAAGTGACCGCGGACGCGAATCGCCCCTGCTGTGGTTCGTCAGACCCCCCAACAGCAGTCTGTTAAATTCACAGGGCCAGATTATGTGTCTGCGGTCATGTAGTCAGAAATTCTTTCCAGGAGCCTCAACGCACTTCTGTTTTCTTCCGTCTCGCCACCTCTGCCACCTGTCTGACATGAGTAGAACTGTTGCGGGGACTGAACCCACCCTGCCTGTCTGATAATGGTCTTGTCATTGTTGTAAATGTCTATAATATAGGGTCATTTTGTCTGTTTTATTTCCAGCTCGCAGCCCAGATTCCATGTACAGCATTAGACTCTTTGTTAATGTTCCCAAACACAGATTGGACTGTTAGAATATGAACTTTTTAATTTTTGATGACATGAATGAAGGATTCTCTACATATTACTATAATTCTGGGTCCACACACGTTTTTTTTGCCTTTATAAATGAGTAGTTTAATGCGTCTTGATCTACTTATACATAATTATGCATGAGATTATGGCATAAATCACACACAACTGCACTTGAAGGATGTTTTTAAGGGCAAGATGTGAATTTGATTAGTGAACTCGACTTATAATGCATGAGATGTGTACATGTGTGAGCTGCAGCTGGGTTCTGTGCACGACCATAAACCCAGCTGAAGAGTACCCAGGCTGCCCAGGCACATAAGCAGATACAGACTGGCTTATAATACCAGATTTCATGGAGATAAAACCATCTAGTCCCCAGAAAGCCCCCTGAAGGATGCATCTCACCCTGGATATCATCTTCTGCACACTTGCCCTAAGGAATATTTCAGGGCTATGAAAACAGACTCAGTGACAGTTTCTATCCAAATGCTATGGCTGCACAAAATGTACCTGTTGTTTTTGAATTATTAATGTAATCATTAATGACCTAACTGCACTTCTGTTTCTATAGGAGTGCAGTATATTTTCTCCCACAAAAAGCTCTCCTGTAGCACTGAATGGACAACGTGTCAATTCATTGCACCTAGAACAATGACAATTGTTAATTTACTGCAGCATATTCATCCATTTATTCATCTTTTACCCAATGAAAGGCACACATTCCATATAACTAAGTCATCGCCTCTCATGAGAGGACTTTTTTCCTCCTTTAATTACTTTGCAGGTAAGATAATACATCCCAATTACTTTCATTCCATTATATAATTGTTAATGTAAATGCCTGCTCCAGTCTTTTGATTGGTTTGTTGCATGGCACAAATTTGACATATCCATTAGGTTAATTGAGAACAATTTCACATATATTCACAAATAGGGCCCAGAGTCGTATCAATAATATCCTGGAACCTGAACTGTGGTGCATTTACATCCACCCACCATCATGGTGGATCGTCTACCTCCACGTTATGATTATCTTTATTATAATCACAGCGCTATCTCTGGGAGCCATTATCAAGCATCCCCTGAAGCTGCTTTCCTACGTTCTCACTGTAGGTTGCTGCTTTGCTGTCTGAGGACGCTCCTCTGACTGTTTTAACCTTTCAAGTCATGGAAAGCCCCAGAAGAGCCTCTAGCTCCCCGTTCACACCTGCGCTCCAGATGATCAGGACAACAACAGCAGCAGCAGGGGCCCCTCGGTCCGAGCACACAGACACACACATGCACTAACCTTTAACACAACAGAGACTAAAAATGATTTTAACCAACCAAAAGAAGCTGCCCTGTCAAAGGCATGTCAACTAAAAATACCTCCAGTGTTCCAGGGAAAACAGTGACTTTTAAACGTGTGGCGGGGGGGCTTCCCTGTCCTCATTACCATGTTGCAGTTTCTTATTGTACGCTGAGAGCTGTGTTTCCATGGCAGCCTTGGAAACAGAAAAAAAATCCCCCAGTCTGTCTCACTGGGATTGTATCTACTGGATTCTGTCTTCCTGTTGTCTTCTGTCTGTCTCTTTTATCTGCATTCATTTGGTTATTCGGTAAAATATTTGACTATCAGGTGATGAACAATAGAATATGTGTGCACTAGTGAGCCCCCGCAGTCAAATGAAAACCTTATTATTTTAGGTTGTTACTACATTATAATTATCATCAATAATGAATTGATGCATTAATAATTGCTGCTAAAGCAATCAAATATTAATGTCACATGTATGCTTATTTAGTTGCTTGTGAGAATCTGTGTGTGGTGAATGAGTAAATAAACTGTGACAGTTTGTGACTCATATTTAAAAAAAAAAAAAAAACCTGAGCAACACAGAATGGCCTCACCAGCCATGCTGCATATTCCAACTTGAACAATTCCAGGATCACTAAGATCATAAAAGAAGTTTTCTCCAAGACCATACGTAAGGACGTACGCGTGGAATCCACAAAGGTGCTCAATATGAATGGCCCTGAACAAAGGACAATCCAACACAGGGGCTGAGCCAAACCAGAAAGATATGGCTCACTAACTGACCGGTGGATTGAAGAATAGAGCGGAGACCTCCAGCAGAAAAATCCATTCACACTCACAATAGCAGACACAGCCTTTTACATCCAGCATTGCAGGCCGTTTTCTGTACCACCCGGTATTAACGTGCATCCGATTGTGATCTCATCACTTTCTTATCTCCCTCAGCTTCACATCCAACTGTTTACAGGCATTCACTGCACACACTTGCTGTATGTGGTCTGCACACTTGTAATCCAACAGCGCATCCCTGGCAACAGTTTGGTAGTGGTTGGTTAACTGGCTTGCAATCCTTCCTCACATACTGCCTATTCTGGTGTTTTTTTTCCCTGTGTGGTGTGAGCAGTGTGTGGAAACGCAAACGCAGCTTGCAAATACTCTCCAACGAGAGAGCCACTAAGTCTGAGTTTAATATTGCCTCCACGTTTGATTAAATTTACAATATATCATCATCTAGATATTTACTGTCATCTTAAATGTTTTATGCGTGGCTAGTGAGACTGCTAAACATTGCTCAACTGCCTGTATTACGCTAATTTCAGACAATATGACGTGTACGTGTACTGAAACATAAAAGCCACAAAAGAAATGTCTCATCAGGGAGGACTTTCTAATCACTACATGGATGTTTGTCTTTTTAATTACATTTAAATAAATCCAAATGCCATGAGAATGAGAATTCCAAGATGGATTTCAGGAATTGGGCTGCAAAATCATAACTATGCCAGAGAGCTCAGAATATGCAACAAAACCAGTCGCACCAGTAACATCTTATTATTATTAAATCATATAACAGTGTGTCCCTCTCGCGGAGCTCCAAATGTTTAACTCTCCTGTGTTTTCCAAAGAGTTGGACCTGTAACTTATCACTTGCTGTCAAAACAGGTTCCTTTAGTGGATGGGGTGATTCCTGAGGCTGAACAGATCGTCTGCTGCACGCATTTGCACGTTCAAATGTGCTCGTGCAGTTTCCTCCTCGACTGATTAGAAAGTTTTCAAGTAGATTCATTCAAGAAATCTCAGAGCGCCATGAAATAAAGTTGAAACAAGAAAGTAATGATTTCCATAATGCAGCTGAAACTATAAATCCATCTATGAAAAGTTCAGCTGTCAAAGGGGCCCATGTTCGAGTGTCTGCAGAAGACTGGAGATCAATTCATCATTAAGTCCCAGAAAAATGATCACCAGTCACAACAAGTCAACAGAGTGCAAACCTCTGATGGGAAGGCTTTTAAAGGCTCCACATTCGCCAGTCAATGGTGCGTGCACTAATCACCTGTCGTGTAGGAATACAGGATCCATCATAAAGTGCGAAGCACTCGGGGCGCCTTCAACAGGAAATGAAAATCTGGAGTGTGTAAATAAGAGTCCATGCATGGATGGATGGATATGAGGTGGTTCATAAGCACATTTTATAACAGTTCTCTTCAGCAAGGTATGTCAATGCTACAAACACTTAGAGTGGAAAAAAAGCCTGTTTCATATTTTATAAAGAACAGAATTTAAAAGATGCAACTCTGCAACATATATATATCTATCTATCTATCTATCTATCTATCTATCTATCCATATATATATATATATATCATGGGGGGGTTATATAGTCATGTGCCAGTATTAAGCTGATTTTTTTTTCTTTTTAAGCCCCACATTTGCTTCTCAATGTTCCTGACTGGCTGTCTCCTCATTGGATTTCATGTGTAAGCGACTCTTTCTCTGACAGGTTTAATCCCCATTGTCTATTTTTCAGTCATTTTAATATGGTTGTGAAAAATCCATTACTAAAGCTTACCAGGGTACGGTACAACACCTCTGGAGTTCCCCATTGACAAACAATTCACGCTCAATGTGCAGGTTCATGAGAGGGAGTAATAGGACCATGGTAATTGAGTCTTTGCTTCTGCGTGCATTAGATATGACCCAAACTGTGGGCATGGCGGGCTTTCTGCACTGACGTCTGTTATTCCACCATTATCATTAAGATGGAGTGCTCTGATAAGTGCATACTGATTACAATAGCAGTGTCTGGCAGTGACCTCAAATCCTGACGTTCACCACTAAGTCGGGATTCCCGATGCGCATCTGAGGTTAATATACAGCTTCTGTCAATAAATCATCACCTTTGCGTGACTGAAGTGGTCGTTTTTTTAAAAAAAAAAAAAACCCTAGACAATAGCAAGACTGATTGAAGCCCATCGAGTTTGGTCTTGAGCCAAATTGTTGAAACTTTAAGGATTTATCAGAAGTCTTTGTTATCTTCTTCGACAGTGTGAACTTTCAGCCCCTCCAATGTCAGGAACTGTTGTGTGATTTTAATCTAGAGTTCTTTCCTGCTTTGTATGCTGCCCTTGATAAACATGTTTTTATCGCTCTTCCCTGAGTTTGCTGTCACCGCTGCCTCGTATTTATCATCTCTTTTGGGTTTCACCCTTCTCTATCCTTCTCTTCTCTGCTCTGCAGCATCCAGATTGCTCTCATGTTGCCATGGGAAAGTGGCAAAATATAGATTTGATGGTTTCTACAACCTGTGTCCCAGGCAATATCTTATCTCCCAGGCTGTTTTTTGTGATTCCTAGCCTAAAAGGTAGCAATGGATCTTTACTTCTGCATGTCCCCTGATACTAAACATGCAATGATAAATGGAGGAACCGCAAAGGATTGGAGCAAACACTGCTTGGTAACTCAGATGGAGCCTGACCTCACACGTTACAATCTGTAAAAGTCTGAAGAACATGTTTGAAGAACAAGGATGCATTTCCATAACATGCACGTCTCTCCAAACCAAATACCAATGGATTAAAAAATGTGGAAACGTAATACAGAGAATCATAAAGACCACTTGAAATAACAGCCTACACTGCAGGATTTTCCTCCTTCATAATAACGTCCAGCACTGTCCACCTTCTCTCCACGTTCATAAGAACCTGGTTTAACAAAAGAAATTGTAAATTTGATTTGCGATGGCTGATCTGGCTGAACATTAAGCAGAGATAATTCTGAGCGTGATGAATAATGAAGCCTGTTTCACATCTGTGATTGTCGTAATATTCTGAAATAATTAGAACCCAAATGACGCACGGAAGATAAGAACGACGGGGGGCATGAAGTTGGATTTTTCAGAGTTAAAAGAGCTTCGGTGTGAGGTAGCATGAGAAATACCAATAGCGTGAAGCAATTCGGGTAATGCGAGATACATATGCGGTGACTCTGGTCTCCAAGCAGCTCTTAATTATTTCTGAGTTATCTGACTCTGATAACCTCTTTATTATCACTGTTAGTGTTATTCTATCGTTCCAGAGGACCAGCTCAGACTCTGCGCTGCTTTATTGATGGACAGGCTCTTTATTTGAAATTTAGATGCATGTGACACTGGAGAAGTGGCCTCCCACAGGGTTTTCCACGCGGATGTAATTTAATTGCTGAATGTGATGCGAAGACCCCAGTGCACAGTTAAAAACTCACTTAGCTGCCATCAGCCTGGGAGAAGTTACTTCATCGGAACTCTTCTGTATATTCTTGTGTAGAGACGTCCATTAAACCAGTCTTCCAGCCTCAGAGGCACGACCAATGACCCGTTTAGGCTGTAAACTCAATCTTGGCCTTTTAGACCATTACATCATTCGTTCCATACACACCATTTTTATTAAGTATCAACGATCTGATGTGCACTTCAAAAGGAAAAAAACTAGTACAGGCAATACATTAAAAAAAGGGTTGGGGAGGACAGTCCAGACACCCTGTCGCCTACTGGAGGTGGAATATTTCATCCCGTAAGAGTTGGCTCATCTCCCAGTGGGAACTTGTTTCCATAGCAACGGCACCTGGGAGTTCTGTCAGGATGGCATGGTCATGGGACACGAACCACTCCAAAGAAGAACATGCAACCCCACCGCCACCGTCACTGACCTCATTTCCAGCCGCCCCAGCCCTGTCCGCAGGTCCGTGGAGACCCCTGCCCTCGGTGCATTCCTGAGACCCGAGCAGGAAGAACACCGCTCGGAGAAGAGTCCAGTTCTGATGCGCAGAAAAATAATTCCACATCCCCGAGCAACGTTTTGTGTCCCCATTCATCTGTTTATTATTTCAGATTTCAGACCAATTTATATTTCCTGTTTCGGTTACCCGCTTGTTTCACCACAACACACTCGCTTTTAACACATTTGGTGTGTACTAGACCATCTGTCCTGCATTTCTCTGGCCTTTTCCGAGCTCCATTAAGCTGACTATCTAAATTGCCACCTACTAATCCAGTGTACATCCTTCACAGCCGAGGCTATCAACACACAAGAGAGCACTGATGTTAAATCTTCGACTCACTGGAGTTCTCACAAAACACTTAAATGGAGTGTTGCCAAAACATTGAGCAGCAATGGGTAGTGTTTCATCACGACCACAGTGTTCCCATTTATACAATAATAGCGAGATCCCTCGCTTTCTTTCTACGCTGGAGAGACAGAAACCCATAATCCTCTGTACTGAGGGAATGTGTACGTGCATATATGTGTGTGTATTTGTGTGTGTGTGTGTGTGTGTGTGTGTGTGTGTGTGTGTGTGTGTGTGTGTGTGTGTCTGTGTGTGTGTGTGTGTGTGTGTCTGTGTCTGTGCAGACTCACTCTTGACAGTGGCGGTCCTGGTGCAGTTGTAGAGAATAGCCAGCTCCCCAAACACCTTCCCCGGCCCCATGGTGCAAAGTTTCAGGCTCTCCTTCGTCACCTCCACCTTCCCATCTGAAACAGGCCCAGAAATAGACACACTATTAAACATAATGTTATTCAAATTGCATTTGAATTTCCTCCTCTGATTTCCCGTGTGTGTGTGTGTGTTCAACGTTCACAACAAACAGGGTTTCAGTGATGAAATGGAGTGGGTGATAGTTGTCTGAGGGCTTTCAATTTATTTTCGGGGGGGCACGCAGTCGAGGCCCTCTTGGCTCATTCGACTGGAAACAAAAAAAAAAAATTATTTTCCATGCAGTTTTTAAAAGCAGCCGGCCCTCCACCACTGGCTGTGCACGAGCGTGGTATACAGCAGCAGCAACCTAAGACACATCTGCTTAACCCTGCTTGACCTACAGGCGCCACACAATACCGGCATTTTACAGCTAGATCAATACCCCTTCGTTTCCATTCGGACTGATTTCCAAAGTCAGATTTGACCCTTAGGCTGAATGCATTTAAAAATATTAATAAGGAACACATGTAACAATCAATGTCTGTTTAAAAAAAACAAAAAACAAATCATATTTCTAATATAACAGTACAAACCATCTATTGGCATGGATCTGTATTTTTCTGCCCCTTGCTTGCACCTGGAGCAACATACCTAATTATTTTGGAAATTCATATAAATAGCATAAAAATACTGGCATTTATTAATGAAATATGAAATACAGATTCTCAGGGACCAGCAACTGCTAATTATATAAATTGATGTTCAACTTGGGACATGGTTGTGTGTCCCTGGTTCAAGAGCAGCTGCGCTGGAACCAGAACCAGTTACTTATCTGTTGCACGGGTGGCATGGCTGGACTGGCTGCATTTAAGAAGCAGCTTGCCCTGCGGTCGTGCGAGGGACATGGCCGCCCATCTGCGCTCTACATACTTTCGACAGATGGCGGCGTAGCGCCGACGGCCCTTTTGTCGAGGTTGCGCGCAGTTACATATGAATGGAGCCACGTTCATTCATAAAGCTTCTGGCTCCATCTCCGGATCTGACAGGCGGAAATTACAGGACGATGGTTCAAGTTTGCACAGGTGCCAGCTTAATCCACAGCCCGCCAAGCAGGGAGCGGCACATTTAAAGGAAGGGCGCCTTATCTCTCACTCCAGTCTGCTCCAGTTTTGCTGGGGTTGGTTCAGCTTGTGTGCCTGTAGCTTCCTTCCACTGGAATGGTTTCAACTGTTCCCCCACCCATGCTGCATTCGCCTACACTCTGATTGTTTTTGTGGGAGGTGTGAGAACAGGGTGCTGTGGTTCTGTAAAAGGAGGTGTAATGAGCTTAACCTTACACTAGCTCTATGGCTTCCAACGTGCTCGGAGAAGTGCGAGACTTTTGTCCGACCGTGAGCCCCGAGTCCTCCCGTCACGCGTTGTCGCTGCAGCTGGGTGATCTGGACCCAGGTCAACATTCTTGATTTTAGAAGAAGTTCAGCCTTTCGAAAAGAGGCTGAACTGGTTACAGCGGAAGCAGAGGTGGTTCCGTGTTTGTGAGATCAGGCTCCGTTAACACAAAGTTCACTTTGAATAAAAGTGATGATCTGTAAGTGCCACCAGCGGCTCTTTATAAAGCATCAGTCCGAGCCACTTCCTGCTCCCGATAGTGGGTGGAAAAAGTCACTCTCAGGTTGTCTGGTGAGTTACTATTGCACTTCTACTGTAGCTAACACTGTTGCCTCTAGTGCTTGCATAAGTGCATAACTAACCAGCCACAGGAAGATGTGCTGTTGCTGTTTGTGAAACTTTATTCCCTATTTATTCCAGAGCACAGAACAGAACTGAGCAACAAGATTAACGTTCACACCTTTGTGTGCAAGCAGCGAGAGCAGATTGGAAATGGATCGCTTGTGATTATATTTGATGAGTTGTTAGCTAATTTGAGCTTTGTTGTTGGCTTTATTGTCGAGCTTAATTACAAAAATGACAACCCAAACTTTGTTATAACCCTCCACAGTGATAACAAAAAGCAGCAGATGGAGGGCCACCGAGCAACATCTCCCTTTAGAGGTGTAATTTAGAGGTGTATTGCACTCATCAATAAACAAAAATCTCTAATTTGTCCTTGAAGGAATTATCCAGATAGAAAGTAGCATTTAAAATCATAACAAAACAAAATCGGCTCCATGGATCATCCTATGTAATCCTTGTCTCCTGAGATCCAGACCGAGAATTAAAAAAAAAAAGTCTTGTCTATTATGTTTGATATTTCATACCAATCCCTAAGAGCTTGCAAATATGAAATGAACCCATCAAAAGGATTTTGTTTTTGGATTAGAAGATGTGATTTAAGGTGAAATATTACTGTGGACTGTCCATATTCATCAGTATGGGGCTGTGTAGATAATCTCCTTCCTGCTGAAGTCATGGGTGGGGGGTAACAGCTGCCACTGTGTTCAGTCAAGCCTCATCAAGTAAGACTGGAAAATCATAACTGTAGAGACAATGATTCAGATAGAGAGCTGAAGGCAAAAGAAAACAAAGACCGCTTGAGGCTATTAATGACGAGTGGAAAAATAAGTATAATCCCGAGAGCAAAATCATTAAATCACCACATTAGAGAGGTCTGAATCACTTAAGCTTATTTGAAATTGTGTTCCTTCTTTCAAAGCAGCTTTTAATTTTATAAAAATGGAAGGTCGGCAAAGTGACATTTCATAATTTAAAGGTGCGCTAAATATTTCAGCAAGTCAAAATCAATTACCTATCAAAAATAATATCTAAAACCTTTCTTTCAAATGTCTCTTTTGGGTTAGCAACAAAGAAAAAAGCTAAATACCAAAAAAAAGCACCAAAAAGGAGTCGATCTCTTTTCATTAGTGTGGAGAGGCAGAAGGAGGTAGTTGTTTACAAAACTAACAGCATGTTCCACGGCTATCACTGACAGTATATTTAGTGTGTGCTCAAAAAGCCCATAAATATTAAACACTGCTGTCAGTTCGCTGCGAGGCGTCCCAACAGTGGCCCATGAAAATCAATGTGAACCTGGAAAATGCTTGCCATTCCAATCAGTGAACCATGAGTGGCGCTGAGAAGAAAGCAGAAACTGCAAAATGAACCCAAGATCACAATTAAGATGGGATGTGCCAAAGAACAAATGAAGGAAAAATAAATGTCTTGTTTAGTCTCCCAGTCGCCCGTATTTGAGGTCAGAGGTCAGATACCGAACGGGTCCATGTGTCATTACCAACAGCATTTTGGGAATGACATCGATGCTTACTGATTATATTTTCTACATCAAAAAATGTTTACAAAGGTACAGAGTCAAAGGTTGCACCTGAGCATGAAAAAAATACAGATGGACTAAGAGAACCAGGGTTCTTCAACAATATGCTTTAGAAGCCTTTTATCCCCAGAAGTGCATCAGCGCATTAAAATTTATAAGGCCTTTTGAATTCTGCAACATAACCTACAGAACTCAGTTAAACAAACAAATACAGCCTGGTCTGAGGGAGGCAAGGCTTCATTAAATGATGTCTGAGCATTAACAACTGCAATTTTCTGTTTTTATAATTATACAAATGGATCCAGTGTCAGCCAGCTGTGAGGGGATTGCCTGTTCATGAAGTAATCTACTTATGCAGTTGGCGGAATTTAATTTTTGTACTACATGGCGAATGAATAAATGACAAACAAGACATTATAATTCAATATTCCTATGAAAGCAGGATACAAAGTGTGAACGGTGCACAAGGACAGCCATGTTATGATATAAAATCCGAGGTTTTAGTCTTCTAACCCACTCAGGGACAATTGTGAGAACTTTTTATGCATTTATTTATATGGATGGATGGATGGATGAATGAATGGATAGGTAGTGAAGGTGTGTTTCTGACTGTTGTATAAAAACACACGGCACAACAGGATCACCAAAGAAGAAGATCCTGCTCACCCAGAATCACATGTAAAGCTCCACTTTAAGAAATCCCGGTGTTCTCCCACAGATCAGCCCGACCTGTGGGAGTGGAAAAAACCTGTTTTCTTTGTAAACAACTGAGGTACGGCGCTCTCAAGGGAACTGACCCCTGGGTGCACGTCTGCCTCCTCGTGACCGTCTGGGGACAATTACAGGAGCACAGATACAGATAGATGACAGGTTTTGCATAAAGTTTGAGAGGCGCTGAGCCAGGGTGCAAGGAAAGCCGTAATTTATGCTGGGAAGAGGCAGTATGATAAATCTACTGTAGCCGTTAATGGGACAAGTAGATCCTCACAGCTTGAAGGTCGAGTGTTCGTCGCTCGCTGTTAGAAAAGAGGGTTGGTTTTTTTGTTGTTTTTCCAGCCAAGGAAGCACTTTGTTCTTCCCAAATTCACTCTAAAACTCCTCATCTATCCATCAGATTTAATACTGCAAGGGTCTTAAAACACTAATAAAAAGTCTGAAATGGACTTAAAGAGGCCTAATACTTTTACAAGCAGCACGTCTCTGCTCATCTCAGAGCTAAATGTGACAGAAATATGAAAACAAGAAGATATTTGAACTTTGACATCAACATTATTCTGCATCTATAAATACTGGGGGGTCAGGAGCCCGACACACTTCTCTACTACCACTGATAAATTATTTCTTGTCTACTCAAAGTGGCGAAAAATAAACAGGAAGAAACAGGACGTCGGGGAGTTCATCTCCCTGAGAGGACAACGTGCAGCTGAGCATTTCCCACCATTTTCAGTTAGATTTGCACAAAGACATTAGAAAAAAAAACAAAAATTTTAAAGTTCATGTTCGCAAAAGAAGAGGAACACAGCAAAAGAGGGTGAAATCCATATTGATTTCATACAGACAGATCTGAGAACTGGGCTCATGGTTCCTGGCCAGGGGGTCTGAGGCTCACTCTGATGTGTTTCCACTGTGGGACGTTCAGGTTCAGATAATATCGGTGCACAGCAAGGACAAAAGAACAGGACACTGAGAGGAGGAGAAAGGTCCTCTGGGTCATACGTGCTCTACAGCAGCTGGCTTAGCACTTGGATACTGTAAATGTGTGTAACTGTGAGCCAAATCAAACTGAACTGAGGAAATGCAGATTAAATAAGTTAAAAAAAAAAAAGTTAAAATAGGGAAAAGAACAAGTGAAGACTAAAGCTTCTGTGGGTTGCTCAAGGTCAAATAATGTTGAGCCTTAAAGGTGGCGATGTTACTTCTGAGCTTTCTGGCTTTCGTGAAGTCAGACCAGACAGATTATGGGAGGTTTCAAAAGCCAGATCACAAACTAGAAACAGAAAGAGCTGTCTCTCTTGGCGCACAGAGCTGTCTAAAAGAAAAAAAACCAAATGAAAAAAAAAAAAAAAAGTTAATTGTGGTTTCATCTGAGTTTATAAAGAACACAGTGTGACCCCTGAAAGACCAGAAAAGAAGAAAGTCATCAGAACCGATCCTTGCAGGTGCTCTGTCAAGAACAGACAAAGCTCCGACAACAGAAATCGAAATATAACAGAAAAAAGAACCTTCACAAAAATGCTGTAGCCTGCTTCAACCTTCAGCAAAACATCATTACAGAGATATGAAGGATTTAAAAATAGCACTGCCTGGGTTTAATGTTTAATAGTATGATTAAAAAAATAAATCCGCACCTCCTCTTGAAACCTATCATCAATCATTCATTAAATAATTCCAGTTGGTAACAAATTCGGCTTGAGATTTAAGGAAAACACTCAGATCAAGCTGACATGCCTGTCACACCTGAGGAAGGCGAGGGCCCGACAGCTCCACTATAAATTAGAGAGGAAACCTTTGAATGCGGAGCTGGAGATGACGAGTGCTGCTGTTTTAGAGGAACCACGTCTGTGACACCGCGGGCTGCAGCAGGATGAGCAGGATCCTCGGTGGAAACCCACTTGGGAAAAATGCGTTTTGACTCGAGCATTGCAAATTAAATGGCAAAGCTCCTCTCCCGCTTTTTTAAAATCAGCAGCAGCAGCAGGGTAGCTGCCACCGCCCGTCCGCTAACAACCCCCAGCTCCTGAACGTGGCTGTCCGCCCAGCATAATGGCCTCCTCACACAGCTGCATTCAGCAGCTCTTTTCAAGTAAAAGTTTAGAGGCTAATTAGGAAACATTGTAATTATGCCATAGCTGATATTACAAATGGCTACACCTTGAGAGGATATATCACAGATTGAAGAGCTAATTATGATGGTAAGGCGGTATTTAATCACTATAAATGCACAATTTTGCTGAACAACATCGTGAATAATTCAAAACGTGTTCTGCGGGCGCTGTGCATGTTCCAGTATATGTTTCCGGTCGTGGTGCACGCGTGCAGTCCGCAGCTTCTGATAATTTATGCAACGCTACAGGCTGAACATATTTCCACCGCCGTAGCTCTCTCTACTTATGGACAAAACATAAATATTGATTCAGGTCGAGGGGAGCGAGAATGTTGTCAGCGTTTCCTGACTGAGACTTGAAAGCCAACTTTTACTGTTTGCAGCCTCGTTAAAATCAATTTCTGGGATGATCGAGCTCATTTGCTCTTTAATAATCTTTGGAAATCTCCCAGTAAACGTGGCTAATACAGGTTCTGTTCTTTTTACAGCCTGTTAATGTATAGTCAGTTTGATGTCTGCTTTCATTTCCCATTTTTATTCCAGGGAGCGGCACAAAAATACCCCTTTTGATGGTTTTCAGCCTCCTGT
This sequence comes from Lagocephalus sceleratus, assembly GCA_911728415.1. Lineage (NCBI taxonomy): Eukaryota > Metazoa > Chordata > Actinopteri > Tetraodontiformes > Tetraodontidae > Lagocephalus > Lagocephalus sceleratus. Next base: position 6,894,858 of record CAJVRN010000040.1, read on the forward strand.
CAACACAGTTGTGTTGTCAGTGTACTTATCGAGGTGGAGGAAGCAGCGTTCACTTTGCCTTTCTGTGTGTGTGTGTGTGTGTGTGTGTTTGTGTGTGTGTGCGTGTGTGTGTGTGTTTCAGAAGCACTGGTTCCACCTCTGCTTTTAAACTGACATGAGAAGGACGTTCTCTATGTGGGCTGCTCCGTGGGCTGCATCTGACATAAATGAATCTCAATTTTATCGCCAGCTAACTGTGGAGGGAGTAGAACAAGAAAAGGGCAAAGGAAAGGGATGAAAGGTGAAACAAGTAGGGAGGCATGATGAGGAGAGGATAAGAGAACACCAGATGTTCCGTGTGAGCGCTGCAGAATATCACATCAGTTGCACAGAGAGCAATTTCGTGTTTAACAGAGGTGCCCCGGTGCAGGACGCCCTGCCATCAGCACGGCGGGCAATTGCACCGCAATTCTGCACAAGCGCCTCGTGAGACGTGAGCAAAGTCAAAGTCACTCCAGGTTCAAGGTACGGAAGAAAGCGAGTATCCTCCAGAAGAACATTTTGTGCTGTTTGAAGTTTACTTTTGGACCCTTTTAGCCTCTCGTTGGAGGATCTTTTATTCAGAGGGGGTAATTAGCCAGGTGAGGTGAGACGTTACGGTGAAGCCCACATCTGGAGAGCACCGCTCTGAAGCACTTTACCAAGCCCGGGTTTTATCCAGGCCACTCCACCCCTCCGCCATCGTGGTACAGAAATAAAGATAATTTTACATTCACTTATCAAAACATCAGCAATCGGCAAGCGAGGCGGCTCCACTTTAATGCCGTCCTTAATAAGTCGGCTTCAAAAACAGGCCGCAGATAAACATGGAGTTACAACAGGATTGGGCTTGTTTTTTTTTTTTTTTCCACCGTCTCATTTTGCTTCAGTGGCACCGCAGGCCTGAGAAGCCATTTACAGGCTAATTTAGATTCAGCGTATTTACATATATTTACATATCGGAGGCAGCTAGCACGGCCGCTTTTTAAAGGGGTCATTGTTTGAGGTACCTGGACACACAACTGATCAGAGCCGAGTCCAGAACGCACCAAACGTGTCCATTAAAAAAAAAAGAAAAACATACTTCTCTCCATTACAGTTCTTGCAAGGCGCAATTGTTCACCCGCACAAACCACCGAATAACAACAATAAAATAGCCGAGACGTGAGAAGACCTACTCTGTTCGAGTGTGTGCTCGCCACCGATGACCTTTTTTTTTTTTCCCGCCCTCCAGTCAAATTGTGAGAGTTTCTCCTCAGAGGCAATAAAAGCTCAAAAAGAGATCAAAGAGATGAATAAAAAAAAAAAAAACACACAACAGAAGGGAGATTTAAAAGAAAAGTACATCTCGGCTCTGAAAAAGCAACACGGCGCTGAAATTCTGTGGAGGATATTCAGCAACAGGGGTGCAAGTTCCCAATAAAAAACCAGCAAGGAGGCTGGAAAATATCCCACCCGGAGCAGTAATGCCTTTTACGTGATGTCTGCAGTGTTCCCTTTATTTCGGCAGCCACATTTGCGCACGTGTGTGTGTGTTTGTCTGCAGGCGAAGGTTTGCCTGCAGGCGAAGGCGAGGACTTTTTCCATCAACGTAGCGAGCGACCTCGTGCTCTATCTTGTAATATCAAGTCTAAATCTGAGCAAACACTGCTTATCCAGTCATGGCAGGTGTTCACACACACACACACACATGCATACACACACACACACGGAAGTAAAGCTACAGTACAGTACTGTTCATTCTTACGTGATAATAAATAACGAAGTTCCAGCATTTGCATCTGGCTTTCATTCCTATTCCTTTGTTATCTCTCTCTTTCTCTCTCTTTCTCTCTCTTTCGCTTTCTTTCTCATAGACACGCACCAAAGGAAACACTAATGATTTGTTATCCCTCTTGATTGGAACCCAGGTTAGCCAAAAAAGACCGAGGGCTCATTCACAAATGAGTCATTAATTATTTCGCTGACGTGCATTCAGCCGTGGAGCGAAAACAGAGATCAATGACCACATCAGAGTTCAGGAGTGGGAACAAAGACCAAGGCTCGCACCCACCAAAGATGAGAGAGAAGCCAGGGCAGACGTGTGAAAAGAGGAGAGCGGGAAAAAAGACAGCTGGAGCACGCCGAGGTGAAAGAGGAAGTGAGGGATTGACACAGACAGGAAATAGGTAAAAACATATTTACAGCTCCCACTTGGCATCCATGACACAAAAACACAGGTGAGGCCATTTACATTCAATAGAAGTGTGGCTACACTATTTGCACGTAAATGACAGATTATGCGAAGTCATTCATGAGAGAAGGATTTCATTTGTGCCCATGCTCATATAGGATGCTTTGAATCTTATTAGAAGTCTAATCGCTATGAGCCAGAAAGGGAAAATATTTCCTGCAGACTCTTCCACAAAAACACTTTTGTGCTCGGAGAAGCCCATCAAAGAAAATATATCATACCCGTGCACGTACCATCCTTATCCCAAGTTTAGCCGTACAAATAAAATGCCCTTTAAACAAGATTTCCTTTAATCAATTGGAAATGATTTAATCCAATTTCAACGCTGGAGTGTAAGCGCTGCCAAAAACTGTGAAGCTCCTCTGCTTTGTTTTTTCTTTTTTTCTTTGCCACATAAACACTCTCTAGCGTTAAAGCCTTCTTTCGTTGAAACTAAAAGGAGTCCCTCGTCCACACTCCCCAGCGCGGCCGTTCGCTGGTGTGATGACAGGGAAAGAGAGGTGGCAGAGACATGAACCTAACAACCTTTTAGTCGCTCTCTTTTCATACTGACAAGCGCAGAGGCACTAGAATCTGTCCGTGACACTCACAGCTGGAGTCAAATGTAACAGGCATGGGCGGGGGGGGGGGGTCACCTGGTCCTGAGTGTTTAAATGTCATTCCAATTATAAACCCCCTTACCTAGTCCCCAGGTGATGTCTTAATAAACCTCCCCAAGGAGATACACGTGCCATTATACACCCGTGTTGTTCTCATGGTAATTATGGTGGAAAATGTTGGGTTACAACATTCAAACAGTCTAACAAGCGTGGTTCCCACATGGTACTCAGTTCTGGCATGGAGACATAGACCTTACAACACCTCCTATTAAAGATCAGCTACTTGCTGAAATCTTTGGAGCGAGTCACGCCAAGATCTGCGGGGCTCAACGCTTTACTTTACTGAGCTGCATTTATTAAGTTGCCAGGCAACAATGCAGTTCGCTGTGTTTCTGTGTTTCTGCGTTTCCGTGGCCAACTGCCACTCGTTTCATATTAGTCTGCTATTATCACCGCAAATACATGGCAACATTTACAGAGGAGGCAGCATTTTTCACAAAGGAAACTGACGAGTGAGCTTCTCCTTTTTCCCCATTCATTGTTGACCCCCGGTCACACTCAGCTGCCTTTGGTGACTACATCCGGACACTGTGGTCAGGATGTCTCTCTGCCGATCCCCACTGGCCCAGTGAGATCAGAAGGAGTTGTCCCTATAGAATAATGAGAGGATGATGCCATTTAAAGCAAAACTGTTCCAATGACGTTCAATCATTCTGGCAGCAGCTCTTAAACGTCGTAATATCGAGGACCCCCAAAGTGAGACAAATTACAGCACAAACCCCCAGTTGGTTTGCCCTAAGCTTTGTCATCCGAGAAATATTCACATTTCTACAGCCTCAAGTGCAGGACTCGTCACCAAGTATGAAAAATGCTGGTAAAGTAAGGACCACTAGGAAGCCTTTTTCTGTCTAAGGGAGACTTTATTCTGTAAATAACAGAAAAATTCCACTAAGATGTAAACATAACAAAGGTACCAAAGGTGACATTCTGCTCTCTCTCTCTGTCTCACTTTATAATGAGTATCTGGGCACTTCAAGAACCTCGGAAAATTACAAATAATTATCTTTCTGTCACATTAAAGGTACAGACACTGATGTGACGCTCACACTATGCATTTTGATGTCTTCTGGGCTAAAACCATGCGTTATGGGGAACTAATCTAGATAGGATTGGCTGGTTTCTCCCAAGAATAATGGTTTTGTTTGTTTATCTTTGGTTTTGGTTCTTTTCAGTCATGAACTAGCTGAATATAATTGTCAGACATGTTTTGAGTTAACAACAGCACACTTGTAATTTCAGCTGATACACGTCATCCGAACAATCCAAACTAAACTATCCTCGAATCCAAACTATCTATTTGATTCAATTAAACTTTATTCATCTGTGACAATAACAATTGTCTTGAAGTGCTTTAGAAATCCAAAGCCGGATCCCCCCCAACAAGCAACGATAACTTTTCCCTTTAATAGGAAGAAATCATGAGCAGGAACTGCTAATGACAAGTCTGGAAATGTTTTTTTTTATGTCAGGTTTAAAGTCATCCACAATTTGACAGTCGATAAGAAGCTGGCAGAATCCCAAAGTGGATATCACAAGATTAAATATTCCATGAAATATGCAAACACAAGCTTCTGAGTGTTTATACTTCCAGCAGCTCAGCAGCTCAGGCTTCTTGATGCAACCGTGTTTACCAGAACTGTTGGAAAAGGAACGAAAACAAAGGAAAAGTCCATTTCTCCATCACAGCAATAAAGCAATACAAAATAGCAGAAATCTTTCCTCAACCCTATTCAATCAGACATCTTTCGGTGTCTGTCAGGTACAACAACTGGTGGAACTGAATTATGGCCGCGTCCAATTTGTTTTGCGAAAAACATGGTCCCCTCGGAGTATTCGGCAATCCCCTCCACACACATAGAAACGGCCTACGGTACATCAGAGATAGTGGCAAGCAGGAGAAGCCCGTCAAAGACCTGTCAGTGTGTAGGGGGGGGGCACGCGAGACGACTGACGCCAGCACGTCAGCGCTCGCGCGCTAGCTCGACCTGCAAATTAAATCTGCAAAGACAGACAGGTCCGTGGGCATAAACATAAGAAAATGCCTTCACTTATCCATCCACCTGTGTTCTGTAGTAAGCCCTACTTCGTTTCTGCTTCCTGACTAGTTTTCATGCCAGACACCAAAGGAAGAAAGAAAGAAATACTAAAATACCAACACAGAAACACGCATTTTACTTATTTTACACCAACATTTAATGGGTCCACTTTGACACATTCCTATGGGAGGTGGGGAGTCTTGGAAAACCAAATAAATTCTCTAATTCTCGATGACTCTGGCAGAGCTGTGTTGTTTCTGCACCGGAGATGAGGTTTGTTGTGCTGACAACAAGGCTCATTAATCAAAATATTATCACTAACCAATATTTCACCGTGCGTACAATGATTCAGCTCGTGCACGGGCGCGTCTGCCCTGACTAGATAAAGTTTGTTTCATTTCTCCTCTTGACTTACAAACTAATCACTTTTACCGTAAATTAGGCAAACCTGATTGTGTAGCTGTTTAGCAAAACATCAGAGTGTTAATGCTGCTTAATTAGATCATTTAATCTTTACTTTGAAATTAAGGATTGGGTTGTTCGAGACTACTCCTCATGAACAGGTAGGACCAAACACGTGCACATGAGATGATAGTTAAGGATTTCTTGGGGAGGCATTCACTTTTAGAGTGCTACTTGATGGTAATTGAATGTGATTATGCAAGTTATTATCATCATCCGCCACCTGTGCAGGTCTACGGGATGAGCCAATCCAAATTCCCCCCATCATCTCCATGGAAACATGAGGTTTTGTCTCATTTGGAATCAGTATATTTTCAGGAGGGCTGGCGTCGATTACAGCTCCAGCGAGTACAACAAAACGGAAAAAAAAAAAAGAGAAAAGAAACGGCAAACATTCATTAGAGCGGCGGCCGGGCGGGCAGCCTCGTCACAGCTGGTGAGTCGGCGCCAGGAACTATTCTGTTTCGTCAGTTTTCGTTAATAATGAGGTGCAGCAAAAAAGAAAAAAAAAAAACCTAATTTCAAGTATTCTGAAATCAGTAAATCCAATTGGGGGAAAGTGGTAGAAGTGAATTTAGCCATTGCAGCAGCTCTGGGGGCACATTGCCGCGTTGCTGTCATTTAATTATGCCACATACGGCCGCAAGTACGCTTGACGGAACAATGTCAACCCCCCCCCTCGACAAAGCGTTAATGATTAGCATGCCAAAGCTCAATGAGAACTGACTGCTGAGCGCCTACGGCATCATTCATGAAGACGTGATATGCATGGTACGTCTGCGGGGATGTGGAACCAGCGTTGGACATATGGCGCGAGCCGGTTGTTTCCGCACAAGTGAGGACAAAAGAAAAGATTGAGGAGAGATAAAGAGTGAAAACCTCGTATAAAAGTATGCTAAGCCTTTAATGAAGGCCTTTGCCGTGGGTAATAATTAACCATACATTTGATTTTAGTGGCATCTGACCGCCGCGCTTTTTTCAATTACGCTGTCGCCTTTTCCTCTATCAATGTCAGGCCGGAAATCACAAAGCCCCTCAACAATTACTTCTCTTACAGATCGGTATCATTTGCGCCGCTCTTTTTTGCTACGCATCACGTATGGCCTATTCATCATGTCAACGCGACACCCGTTTGTGACGATTCACCTCTCGCGCAGTCGACTTCTCACAGCATTTGGAGCTCTGTGCCCTGAATTACTGTCACCGAGGCCCCCAAAGTCTGTTTTCTCCCACTTTTGCCCTTACCCATCATGTCAAGATGGATGAGGGCGGCCGCCGTTCCCTACATGAAAGCCATAAAGTTGCAGCTCAGTGGAGAAAAAGTAAAGACAAACATGCAACATATGGATCTTTTCAGAATCCGCAGGCATAAATCCTTCTGTCTGTCATAAAAATAGGTTTGATGTCAAAAACCGGAGACAAGTATTAAAAGTGACATTTTTTCCTGTCAGACAGTTTGTGGTTTGGACAAGTCAGCGAGTGTTGACATTCCCGTCTTCCCCGTCAGTGAGTTTAATAAATATGAGGGCTGTCAAAGTCAAACCATTACCCAGGCACCGCATGTGCGACGCATCGCACTAACATTTCAGCCGACGTGCAGCGGAACGCGGCGGGTAAAGGAACCAGGCCCGGCGATACGACTTGAAACAAGAGGAAGGACGCATTCAAAAGAGTTCAAGTGCAAGAAGAGAAAGCAAGGCAAATGTGGAAACACCATCTCGACACCACTCCGGTGCTACTCGGGGCTTCAAGTTCAGGTGCAACATCTGGTAAATGCAAATATTTGTCACTTTCGGTTCCCTCAACAAAGAAACCTGATATTTATCAGGCACACGTTGGATTGTGAATAATTACGATCACTTTGGAGAGTCTCAATCTGTGTAAGCTGGCAGCACTTGGAGAGGGTTGTAAAGATATATCATTTCTGTTTTAGGCCCAGTATTGATAATTTATTAACTGTTTCTATGGCGATATTGTTGCCAGGCAGATGTTGCAGAGACTACTTATTCTTCCCCGAATAAATTATAATTTAACTCACATAAATCACCAGATATTTGCTAATAAACAGGTATTTCGGTGCATGACTTCATCCACTGAGGCGGCATCAATACAAACACAGACGTGCACAGCATGATTCCCGACCAAAAATGTGCTTATAGAAGACACAAATTAAACATTTCCAGTGTGTTAATCCATACGGAACTTCCTGTGTGGCGAGTGAGTCATCCCCCACAGTGTTTCAGGGCTGAGCCCAGAGGGGATCCACTTCCTGTCTCAGTCACATCCAAGAATGCTGCACTCTATAGATTTGAAAACATGACCTTGTCCCTATTGTTGGGTTGTCTCCTTTCTTTCTTGTGTCTTGTTTACCTCTTGGTAGAATCCATGAATGTCATGAGTCAACTGGAGGTTAGTGTGGCTTTCAAGGAGCAATCTGGATTTCTGTATGTTCATCTACATTACTGGGCTTTAGCAAATGTCAAAGGTCAACTGCGTTTATAAAGATTACCTCTTAAGGGGACTAATTGAGGTTATTTTCCCTGAGGTCAAATCTACTTTCAGGGCTGATGACCCCCCAAAGCATTTTAGGGCAATATGGCATCTCACAACTCATACAGCACGAGTGCCCTTTTCCCAAATCCCATCAGTGGCACCGTGAACGCCGACCTGCTGTTGCAGTCACCCGAGCGCTACGGCAACAGCGCTGCTTAAAAAAACCCGACAACAACGGGACCACACGCTGAAGCATGACGGCTCTGAGAGAATGGAACATAAAGGAGGCGAGCGGCAGTGCACAAAATGGGGTTGGTGATCAAGTGCTGCAGTTTGGACTCTCTCATCGGCCTTCAGAAGCCCCTTCAATAATGCTGTTTCATTTCTTTCTCATCCACACTCCAAGATGTTCGCCTTCAGTTTTTTTTGTTGTTGCTTTTTTCTTAACTGTTTCTTCTATTGATGTTTGATATGGGATCGTTTGTGTGTGAGGGTGTGTGTGGGGGGGGGGGGGTTACCTTCCATGACATAGACCAGCGAGCCCACGTCGCCCTCCTTGATGATGCAGCTGTCTTTGCCATACTCCACGGGATACATGCAGTCCACGATCTCCTGGATCTGTGACAGCTCCAGGTTCTTCATGAAGTCATTGTCCAAGATGGCCTCCTTGATCAGATCCTTGGACCTGCAGGGCAGCAAGAAAAAAAATTAGCATTTATTTCATTAGAGGTGCCTGAGCTGAGAACGGGTCCGGTGTGGTGACAAAGAGGCTGGCGACATAAAGGGGGTGGAGCCTATCCCCAGGTGCACTAGATAAGAGGCCTGGCCAGAGCACCTTTTTACTCCCTGGTGCTGCTGGAGCAAGTCGCTAAACCACAAAATTCATCTCCCCAAGTTGTCACACTTCAGGGGTGTTTCCTTTTCTCTCTGAATCTCTAATTGCTCTTTAGCTCCTTGCCACATTCCGCAGGCACCGAGGCAGGTCGGCGATGGAACTGGTGAAACCAGCGTGCTGTCGTCGAGGCGCGCTTTGCAGCTCTGAAACAGCCGCGTTGTTCTGATGAAAGCGAACCCGGAGGGGCCAGACACCGGTCCGAATCCAGCGAGCGCGGGCGCCACGGAGCGCTGAACCAACAGGGGGGGCAGAGACTCATCAAGGCGATCGTCGGCCATGTTGTTTCCAACAGACGGGAACGTCAGGAGACGGGACAAGATCTGACCTGATTCTTAACGGAGTGCCGCCGAAGCGGGCCAACAGCGGGCTGAGTCCGACATGGCTGGTTTTTGATGCAGCAGCTGGATGAATGAGGTTAATAATATGTATCAAGGTTAATTCATCAAGGACCCCCCTGAAGCTCAAATAGCCCGTTTCGTAAAATAGACCCTCTTCGGCTCCAAGCCCTGACGACAGTGGTGCCTCTTTTTTTTTTGTTTTTTTTTTGCTCGGGGTACCCTTTATATTAGATGAACCACCTAAGGAACTCAAAGCTGAGAGTAAATACACTGAAGGGCGGTTATGAAGCAGAGCCGCCACCACACACAGGCTGATCTTGATCCCATACACACACACACACACACCCACACACACACACACACACACACAGAGCTTCGCAAGCACACCCCCAACATCTGTCGTCGTGCACATCACCAGCACCGCCTGGAATCCTGTGTTTTGAAACCGTTAAGGTCACATAAACGCTGTTCCTCCGTGTCCAGAGCCACGTAAGGACTTCCGTGTTCCTCTACAGCACGCTGGAACACAGATGGGTTCTCAGAACACTTTCCCTCCCGCCCTCCCGGCGCAGCTGGGCTTGGGCTCTTAACGGCCCTGATATTTGTGGTGCCAAATTGCTATCGGAAATCAAAAAGCGCTCGCTTAAATAAAAAGGTGGACTCCAGCAGGGTGTTCCTTATAGTATTTCTGGATGCATTCTCTCCTCTGAAAGGCCATTTGGCACTGACTGAAGCGTCTTGGCGACACTGTTGCTTGAAGCTGGGCCATTTCCTGGATACAATCTAGAAATTCCTTTTTATCAGTCAGGGAATACAAAAAAGACAGAAGTAGTTAACGAGACTCGGGTTTTCTGATCAGATTGAACTATTTATCACCGGGATAATTAGAATGGTGCTTCTACGACATTCTCGTTGTGTTCCTGAAAGTCGAAAAGCAACTCTTTGAAAAGTGAAGTGCTGCACAATTTTCTATTCCCACAATCCGCCTTCAGATGTTCCTCGAAAGCTCCTACAGCCCGCAGAGTGAGAAGGCAGATCTCGGCTGAGAGCGCGTCTCATTAGAGGTGTGATTACATTTGGAATTTCAGGAGTAATGATGCTTTCATATGTCGCAGACTTTCTGGGCTGCGGAGCTCCAGCTCGCTAAACAAACAGGAAATCTGACTTGACCCCACGTTTCTGGCCTCCGCTGCGCCGATCGGACCCCCCGACTCGAGCCTCTTGACGACAACACTGAGCAACGTCCTCTAAGCAGACCCTTGTGAAAACATCTGTCTGCCGCTCCTTTGTGAGGATGATGTATTTGCCTTCATCCACCAGTTGAGTTTGGGACCGAGCAAGTTCGGCCTTCCTTAAAAGGAGAAAATATGCTCTTTTAAGAGGAAAAAAGGGGAGAGGGGTGGCAGAAAAGTGGGAGAGGCTAACGGAAATAAGACGCCGACAGACTGGAACAGACGAGGAGTACGTGTAAGGGTCCTGAAGAGGATAAAGTGGATGAGAATGAAGTATAAACATAGAAAACACAACAGAGAATGGAAGCAACGGAGCCATTAAAGTGCTGATCCAGCATAGGCTTTTTTTTTTTTAATAAACGCCTCCACAGTCCGTCTGTTCTCAGACGTAGCTTTTTACAATGACCTGTGAGAGGAAGGCGAGCAGGAACTTCTTCATTTAAAACGAACTTGAGGATGATGGGAGGCCATTTGAAATTGTTGTCACCGCCATGCTTATAGGTTTAAATCGGGAAAGGCTTTCAAGCGGGCAGATAATCGTTTTTATACTTTGAGGAGGCTCCAGAAATATTCAATAAATTCAGGTCAAAACTCCAAGGCCACTTTCATGCTCTCCTGTTCGGATCTGACTAAAAGCCTCTTTGTGAAATCTTTAAATGGAGGTAGCGGGGCAGAGACGGTGTGCTCTTCCGTCCAAATGTATTTTTCGCAGGGAGGCAACGCAACACACAACAAACACAAATTCTGCATCTTCCCGCCTACAGACGTTTTTTTTTTTTGGAGGTTTCTGTTTGCTTGTTTTCTTCCTGCACCGTCAAGTGAGCCCCATTCCTTTCTCGCTTGATGAAATCCGCCGAGCTTGGTTTGCTATCAGCGGCCAACAGTGACATTCGGGTCAGACGAGAGCGACCTTTCGTGGTGCACAGTTGCTGATTTCCCGGCGGATAGCGGGCAGATCATTTCAGCCCGGGTTGCCTGTTCTGATACCTGACAGCAGGGGCGCCACGTCAGACACAGTTGGAGAGCCAGACAGCGCAGACGTCATGTGGAGCTGAGGGCTTCAACACCCCCCCCCCCCCACACACACACACACACACACACCACCACCACCCCCCCTCCTGTCACTGGTACAACCCTCAGCTTTGTAAAGCTGTGATTTTCTCACGCTGAACTATTTAATTCCCCGCGTTATTCTGTCATCAGGATTAGTGACAGGCTCTTGTCACTGAGGCTGCTGATAATCTCGATGCACTGACTGTGATGATAGTATCGTTTCGCCTGTGCGTGCGTGTGCGTGTGGGTTAGTGCGCGCATGCCACAGGTGCTACTACTGCGCAACACGTACCGGAATCCGAGAGGTGACAAAGGGTGACACAAGTGACGCCACAGCGGTGACCAACGCGGAATCACGCACGCAAAAAAATCTGCAAAACGACGCGTCTTGGATTGGATTATTGATTTGGACACCTACTGTGGGCTCTTAGGGTAGAAAGGTAGGGTGACATGGCTGAGATCCTGGATGTCAAAGGCAGTGGGTTCAGCGGAAATTGCCTGTCTCTTCGTCCGCTGGTGCTCCTGCAGCTCCGTCTGCTTGTGGACCTGTTGGGTCGCGGGTTTGATGACCGAGCGGTATTTGTCCAGTTCGTTTTGCAGCCTCTGGATGAGCTCGTCTTTCTGGTCGAGCTCCAGTTCCAGTTCGTCGATCAGCGCGTCCCTCTGGCGCAGCTCCTCAATTTTCTCCTGGAGCGCGTACTGGAGGTCGCGCAAGGTGCCCATTGTCAGCAGCGAACAGCGACTTCCCGGTAAGTTTAATGAGAGGTCCCCAGTTTAGGCTTAATCCACTCTCCTCTACCACACAGCTCACAACAAACTTTATCAGGCATGGACGTCTTCAGGGGCTCCTGTCCCCCCCCCCCCTCCTTCCTCTTTTCCCTGACGGGGGATCCCTCTCGCCTGACGCGCCGTCACCAAGCGGATGTTGGAAATTCAGGCGGACGTCGGGATGCGATTGCCAAGGTGAGAGCGCCTCAACCACGGTCACGCAAAGTTTGCTCTCTCTCTCTCTCTCTTTCTCTCTCTCTCTCCCTCTCTCTCTCTCCCTCTCTCTCTCTCTCTATCACGCTCTTTCTCTCTCCGTCACCGCCTCCCTCCCCCAGCGCTGTGACAACGGAGGACCGTCCTCCCCGGATGCGTCAGGCTCTGCGACCCAGAGAGAGCGCGCATGGCGAGAAGGGCGCCTACAGGAATCTGTGGCACGGTGCAGCCCGCGCCGCGCTCATCTGACAGAAGTGATGAACCCGGGGTGACGGCGCCGCTTGGGGGTGTGTGTTTGTGGGGGGGGGGCATCGCCAATGCACCTCCATCACGAACGACGCTTTCACTTGAGGTGTCCTTTCAGAGGGGGTATGATTGGAAGTAACTGGGATCCAGATTACGTAATGGGCAATAGAGATCGTCAAGGGGAACCAGTGGTGGCGTCCAATGATTGATGATGATTTGCAGAAGCAAATGTTGCTCCATATGTTGCGCTTCGTGTTTGTGTTCGTTCTGGTCTCTGGATTCTTTTATCTCTGTGAGACGCTCAACAAGAAGTGTTTTGGCCCCTCCGAGAGCTCTGGGCTATTTGAGAGGACAACCTGGCAGCAGCTACCTGAGAAGGTGAAGAATTCTGGGAGGGTGCAGAGAGAACACTGAGAGGGGTGGGGGCGAAGATTTGTTTCGAAGTAAGTGTGTGCGTGTGGGTGTGTGGGTGTGTGGGTGTGTGCGTGTGTGTGTGTGTGTCCATAATAAACCAGACATCCAGACGGAGACAGCTGGTCAAATAAAAGACCACAGATGCCCTCTTGTGGTGTGTTTCTATAAAAGCCGGGACTTTGCCTTAAATAAGCCAAACGTGTTGACTTTTTCCAGACAGACAGAAACATTAAAAATGTAACTTTGGCAAAAGCTCAAGGGATCACATGCACGAGGGGATGTCTGTTCAGGTCTGCAGGTGTGAGTAAAACAACTCCACGGGTCAAACTTTGTCCCGAGCTTTGTCAGGAGTGTAAACGCGAGCTGCAGAACTCTCACTTCATCTGTTGTTTATTCAGGCCCAGTGTTACATCCACCCCACCCCCCCACCCCACCCACCCACTGTCCTTCAAAGCACCTCCAAGCTTTAAATTTCACCTTGCTGGCTTTCTAGCTCGGCCCCTTTCCTATGTAGATCAATAGAAACAGGATCAGCTACTCGATGCTGCGGTAATACGAGCAGCCCAGGCTGGAGACTGGTGCCATGTTGTGATTCTAATGATGAGGGGGGGGGGGGGTCAAAGTGTCTCTGACCCCCATACTGCAACAAGATGCTCTCCTTAACGCGCCAGAGACTGTGGGGACCATTTTCACCTTTAATTAGAGTGAATAATCATCAAAGTTCCCCAAAAAGAACAAGGCCGGGGCCGTCCCGGTCACCCCCAAGGCGACCCTTTGCCCACCTTTTATAGGCCAGCAGCTGGGTCGATCGGCTGGCTTCTGCTCCAGAGCCAGACCGCTCCCACACAGACTGAAGGTGCAAATGACGCTGATGATGGCCGCGTCTGTATCTCAGAGTTCAGCGACCTCACATGTACAGCGGGACGCGTCCCCCCTGTCATGCATCTTTACATTAATGGACGCTGGACTGACCACGTGTCCACAAACTCCCATTGGGGCACTTTTTGTCCCTCATCTCCTGACAGACAGTTAACCCTTCTATGTGAATTGTTCTGTTTTTTTCCTCATTAATTGTTACTTTAGGTGTTATTAACCTCTGTGCTTCCCTCTTAGGTAGCCTGGGGCGGTCTTTTCTCTCTCTTCAGAACTCTGTGTGCTTTTGCGTTTGCGAAACGGCGCCGTGAGTGGATTTAATGACCAAGACTCCCATTGCCTGCGCTTTATTAATGCAAATCGTGATTGGAAATAGTCTAGCCGTCCTAATATAATTAACCTCGAGCACCTCCTGCATTAACTAAGCGGGATGTGCAGTGATGTGACGTCAGTACAACAGGAAGCACAGCCTGACGGCGTTTTGGGGGAATTGTGAATAAGATCTGGCTCGTAACTTTTTGACCCGGAGAAGCAAGCTGAATCAGAAGGACAGCACTGCTGGAAACTGTGGAGGGCCTGGCATGGAATTCACCGAATGAAGGCAAAATGATAAAAGGAGCAGCTAGAGGTGATGAAGGAAGCATATGGTCAAACAAAGCGTTTTCTAATGGAGTATTAAATATCCTCAGACATGCACTTCGGGTCCTCAGCGTCCAGCTACTAAAAGCCAATAATGCATCGCACTTCCTCCTGTCTGTCTCCTGTGGGACTGCCATGATGGATCTGATCAATTAGGAGCTCTTTCAGAAGCTCGCCTTGAAGCTGCGTCATCGGTCCCAAGAATGAAAGTGCTCGCCCATTCATGGACAAACGGCTCCAGCTCCCATTAAAGGGGAGGTGGGGGGGGGACAGAGAGGTAAAACACAGAAAACAGACCGGGTGAGGGGGGGGGTACTGATCATCGGACTGTGCGCCTTCGAGTGTGAAGTTCCCCTCAACACACGCATAACCGCTTCGAATCTCATGTTTGCGCATCGGCTATAAACGCAACACGTACAAAACACTCAGAGAGGGCATACAGATCTGACACAAGGGCAACGAAGCGCCGCCATCCGCGGACAGAGTCTTACCAGTCGGACTTTGCATATTTCCGAAAGGTTTGCCGCGACAGGTCCTGGTGCGTCTGCGGCTCCGCGGAGATGCCCTGCGCCCTGCGGGTCCTCGGACCGATAAGTTGCGCGCTGGGCAGAACGGACTGACATTTGTGTAATTTTCTCTTCAGTTCCTGAATCTCGTCCTCCCTGTCCGCCAGTCGCCTCTCCAAGTCCCGTATCCTCTCCTCTTTGAGCAGCAGGATCTTGGCGAAGTCTTCGTCCAGGTCGCTCATGTCGAATTCGGCGTTCAACTTTTCGCGATTATTCCGCGTCGTGCGCCGGGCGGGAGAAAAAAAAATGATCCAACCCCGAAACAACTCCCGGCACTCGCGCTGGGTTCGTGAAACAAATCTCTAGACGCTTGCAACGATGATGCTCCGTCGCTCCCCACTTGTTTGGTTCAGGAGAAACCAGCGGAGCTGTGGTTAAAGTCAGCCGGCTGAACGCCTGATAGAGCAGCGCCACGCTTCAGTCCGCCGAGCCTCCGGGGAGCTGCTGATGATCCTTCATTGAGAAACCAATTACAGCAGCTCTTCCTCTCCGCGGACGCAAAGAGGCCGTCAAAGCGGGCACTTAAGAGCAGACAAAAAAAAACTCCTGCAACACTGCAAACGCGCCACAGAGGCAGCCCAGTGCTGCTGCCGCTGTCAAATATTTGTTTACTATGCGTGCGCAATGCGCGCTGAGCGCATGTTTGACACCCACATCACCTTCACGACCTGCAGCCTTTTGCAAAAACCTATTGTCCCGCATTAGCCCAGGGTTCACTGGACAGCGGGCGCGATTCAGTGGAGTAAGCAGACATTACAAAAGGTATAAAAGGTACCTTTGTGCTGAGATTCTGCTGCCTTAGTTGCGCCTTTTGTGCGGATTTTTATTCCACAAGCATATTTTTGGAACGAAGTCAGCGAGGATCGGCCAGGGTTTTGCTGTGGAATATTAAATAATGTAAATCTAAAGTTGGATAAAGTGCCTGGGTGTGACGGTTCAAAAATCAAACCCCAGCAGCAGCCTGCTTTTGCGGTGATTTTAATCGGTGTGAGCCGGAGAGAGTTCTGTAATAGATCAGCCCCGCAATATTAGTCATTTATATGCATCATTTGTCATTCCACCAGCTAAATCCGTTTCAACTCAACGGATTCAATGAAGGGGGGAGAGAAAAGGGAGCTCATGGGCACAAGGGGGGATGTTTCATTAAAATTCAGAGTTAAAAATAGAGTGTGTGGAGTTTAGTGGTGTACTCCAGCATATCTCACTAGTGTCTGCTGCATGTCTGTATGTGTGTGTGTTTTTAAATAATCCCTCACTGAAGATAAATAGGCTACTTGTTGTTACAGAGCAAGGCTATGAGTTTTATGAAGCGTTGTTTGAAATTTTGTATTTCTTTCTTTTCTTTTTTTTTTAATCTGTGTCTTTATATAGACCGCGGAGGGGGACTGTCGCTGGCTGGCTTGTGCTAACCTGCTTAAATGTTCCCACATTCAGGGCGTCCCTTTGCGAAACAACGTCGCCCCTTCTGTCTTTCCCTCTTTGCCGCGCAAGCACACAATCGCTCCTCGCCTTTTGAATGGAACCAGCGTTCAAAGACAAGGTAAGCGTCGCCGTCGTGCTGTTATTATCAATGTGGAAAAACAGCCATTGATGAATTATGTATGCGGCAGACGCCCCGTCCTTTGTGACGGCGGTAAATTAAGTGTCACCTCCTGCGACCCCGCCGCCACGTCCACGAAGAATAGGGCCGCTCTGAAAAGCTCCGGTGACATCATCCTCAAGATAGCGGCGCCCAGGCAAAAAGATCAGGTCAGTCAGTTTGCAATAAAATGGGTTCGATCCTCGGGGCACGAGCGCAATCAATGGCTGCTATCAGTCAACACCTATGATGACGTCATGGTTATTTGAGCATCGCCGGGCCTAAAAGGTGGATCACACTTTTTCCGTGTTTACACAGGCTTAATAACGCCGCGCAGCCAGTCCCGCCGCGTGTTGTCCCGAGCGCCGCACGGGTCATCGGCCTCGGATGAGGATAATGGATGCTGAGCGAAGCTACCGGAGCCCGGAGACGGGCCCCTCCGCCGGCCGGCCGGCCGATCGCGGGCGCCGCCGAGGGCAGAAGTGCTGAGGCCAGCGGACAAAGAGCTCCAGCAGTGTTTCCAAGTGTCTCCAGGCATGGGGGAGGAGGAGGAGGAGGAGGAGGAGGAGGGGGGGGCGCTGATGCCCTATCCCTCGCCTTCCGAGAGGGATCATCTTACGGAAGGAAGGAGGGGAGACATTAGTCACTGTTTTCCTGTAACACACTCATTTACACACACATGTCCACTCAGGAGATGGAGTATGCTATCTTGAGCATACCCAGACTTGTGCTTGCCAGTATCTCTCTCTCACACACACGCACATACACATACGCACATATTTACTTATCCATTCACAAAGCTGAAATCCCAGCTGACGCTCACACATGATCATCCAGTCAGAAACCCTTCGAGGGATTACTGTAAGTGTAGCAGTAGGAGGAGAGCTACTGTGTATCTCACTGCCCCAGGAGCCCCCCCCCCACCCCACCCAGGGCCCTCTGTGTCTTTGATAGAGTGTCTGACTGTTCTCCCGGCGCCCCTGCTGCCGTCCCAGTGATACCCCCACCAGCTGGTCGCCTGCCCGGGCCTACTGTCCCGGGAGAGGTGTAGAGGAGCACTGGGGCGGACGAGAGAGAGAGAGAGAGAGAGAGAGAGAGAGAGAGAGACGAACCGTCTGGGAGGGACGCTGGAGCTCAGAGGCAATCTGGCGCACGCCGCGCTGACTTCACATCGCCGCAGTTGCACGTTGTAACGGGATATCTCGTCCACAGCTGCAGAATTGATCGCTCACCACCGACTGCGGATGGAGAGGAGCAGAGCCCAGGAAATCAGGCACAACAAACACAATAACGCGTCTCCCTTCCTGCCCTCATAAGTTAATGCTCGGAAAGCGCAGATTGGAGATTGTGCGCGTTAGCTTTTATTGCAACAGTCTTCAGGTTGTAGATGATTGTTAAACTATCAGTCTGTCTGCGAAGAGGTTCGTGATGTGTTCACTGGGAACAGGTGAGACTGTAAAAAAGAAATTGAAAACATGGATGAAGTAATAACTCGTTCCGGCCTGCACAGAGCGACATGCGTTTGATGGAAGATCTCTCCTCAGCTCATTATTATCAGTTCATAGATGCTACTTCAGAAATTCAATTAAGCATGAGAGCACTTTTGGTAATTCTACCCCTTTGCCATCGGTTTTGAGCATTCATTCGTTACAACAATGTAAACTATAGCCAATAATAGCAGCAGCACTTGCAAATTCGCTGCAAACAGACGTCGCTACAATGTACTGACAGCTAAGCTATAAAAAGCGGAGGTCACGTACTTTCGAAGCCACATTAACTAATGCGGCTTTTGTAGCTGCCTTCGTAGCATCATAGCCTGGAAAAACAATGTCACAACTGGCATCTATCGGACACATTTTCCTCACCAGAGGAGACCAAGTGTCATAGTATTCAGGATGAAAAAGGGTGATGATGTAACAGGAATCGAGTGGCAGCTTGTTTTTTAGGGGCGTGTTTCACCCCTTCCCCTTGGTCCTCGCGACAGAAGGACTAGACGAAGGGGAAGGATTAAGGCGTAGAATTGGGATTGGCGTGCTTCCACCCAAATTACCAAGGGAAAAAAACCTCTCTCCTGACCCCAAACTTTCCCTGAAAAAAGTACCTTAGTCGTGGAAAAGGACTTTTCACTTTCCCTGGAATTCTTGAGGGGCGCGGCTGTCCACACTTCTGTACACCTGCCATGTTTCAGCCTGTTTATTTTTATTTAAAAGTTTCGCTTTGGAAATGGAGCCACGACCTGAAGAAGGTTTTGAGCATCTCAGCAGAAGAAGGAATTCAGCAGCAATCAGACCGAGTCTATGGAAGAATAGCCGACAAGTCCTTCCCAACTTGAAGGCCACAAAAAAACAAATTCATAAAGGATCTGAAAGGTTGAAGGATTGAAAGCTTTGCAGTTAAGTGGAAACACAAACTGCACAGTTTACCAGGTAAACAAATTCCTGGTAATAAAAATTCTTGGGAATGTTGGTGGAAAAGAGGCAATTTCATGTAATAATTAACTACCAAAATATTTAGTAGAAAAAAAAAATATATATATATATATAATATTCAACTCAATGAACTAAATTACATTTTTAGAGCACTGGATGATTCTTCTACTGCAGGAAAATGTGATGAGAGGAAAAACTGAGCTGTGATACCAAGATGACAGCGAGTGTGAAAATCGACTCAGCTAGAAAAAAAAAAAGTGTCTGTGAGGTGAACAGAAGTTCACGGGTCACAGGCTGGAATGCTACATTCCCATCATCTTCCAGGTGTGCTGGGTGACTCACACCGTTATTGCCCTCGGCCATGTGTACCATGGCCCCCAGGGCTCAAAACACAAAACAACAGGGTTATGCTATGTTTTAATGTCAACTGTTGTGAATGGTTTGTTCATTTTGGTGGTGTCAAAGAAGCAGTGTACAAAAAAAATGGATATATGGGTATATATGGGTATATTCAAGTGACCAATTTTCTTGGTTTGGAGTGAGAAATAGTAGTGGCTAGTTGTACCCACCCAAGGTTAAATCGATGGTCTGCCGCGATATAATTGGGATTTATCGTTTCTCTACTGCCCCCTGTGGATACAAAAAAGGTTGCAGCTTAATCTGAGTCTGATGAATAACTCAAATCTTAGGATTCTTATTCCATGAAGCCCATTCCGACTTATACGTTTTCAGGGAAGTGGAGCTTGATTGCCCTCCTGCCAGCCTGACCAGAACGACATATCTGCAGATGCAATCGATGCGCCTCACACCACACTCACACTGGAGACCTGTGAGCTGACCGTCGATTGTTTGCACTTTTGTTATCTCCTCTGTGTATTTGTGGGGCCACTGAAGCGTGTGAGGACCGTGTCCATTTGTCTTTTTTTTTTTTTTTTTTTTTTGTCTTTTAAAGCCAGGGTTCATAACCAGAGGCTGACCTTCATATTGTAGGATAAAAGCTGGCGCTGTGGACGGCCCACCTGGATTGAAACCCTCAATTGAAAGCGATGTCCGAGCTACAGCGCAGCTCCATCATCTCTCTGCCCGGGAGACAACAAATAGTGTTTCCCCCGCAGCTGTCTGTGCAGCCGCTCCGCTGAAGCAACAAACCTGCGAGGCTTCGGAGCTGGGGCATAATGGATGTTTCTGTGCACAAAAGGTGACCTCGGCAGCGTCTTAATCTTTCCCTTACCCCTCGGCGATTTAGATCTCCGTCTCTGCCTCGCTGCTCGGCTGTTTGTGTTCGCAGTAGAACGTGTTTGAAAAGGTCTTCACCTGTGACACGTTCGCACTGGAGTCCAGCCACAGGCGATGAATAGCCTCTCCTCGGTGCTCCAAACATGTGTGAGGAAGAATGGTAAACTGTGTGAGGAGGAGCCCCCCTGGATAACTATATCTATCCACTTGCATAACAGTCGGTAAACACACCTGAGTGATGAGTTACGTCACCGAAGATCTGGGGCGCCGCCATTGGGCTCATATGGAATGTGTTAATGGAAGCTTGAGTTTGGGGAAGAGCGTCCCTCCTTTGGTGTAAAGGAGAGCAGATGGAAACTGTCTGCCAGGCTCTCTGCTCAGGGGACAATCCAGCATGCACATATTTCACATATTTAGCAACGCTCAAAGCCGTGGAGTCTGTTCAGTGTGTTTTGGTCTTTCTATTTATAACTTTGGATTGTGCCTCTTTATTTTCATTTTTCTGGAACTTTCCTCCCGTTGAATGATCCTTGTGTGTGAGCTGTCTCTCGACTAAAATTTCCTCATTTTACCTCACTGGCAGCTAAAAAGTATCTGAAAAATCGAAGGCTAAAGTTGGTGTTTGCTTTGAAGCAATAAAGTCAAACTTTGTCTTCAGTGCCGACCTTATTCACCAGACTTCCGAGGGCTCGTGCGATTGGCGCCCCCGTCACTCCCCACACCTGTATCTCATCAACCCACCAGGAACTCTGACACAACTCTCATGCTTCCCATTTAATAAACTAGTACCAAAATCATCCAAGACCGATAAAGGGATAATTCAGCCATGCTTTGTCCTGTGTTCAAGTAATTCCTCTGTCAAGGTCTTTGGAAAAGGTTCTGAATCCTTGAGTCGTGCCACCAATGGGTCACTGTGCCCACATTCATTTCTGCCCACTCTTTGCTTTCACTGTCTGGAAGATGGGTCCCGCTCAAGGTTTCACCCTGTTAAAAGGGAGTTCTTCCTGCCACAGTTGCTTGCTTGGGGGACTGGGTTACATAAAGAAAGTTGAATTGAATCGGGGAAACTGACTAGAAAAACATTAAAAATCTAATACGAAGCGAAGGTCGTCTTGGGTCACGTGACCCTTCTACCGACAAAGATTAAAGTATCCGATCATAATCACAAAAAAGTGGTGCTTCCCGGCAGTCGGGGTTATAAAACACAAGATATGAACACAAGGGGATTAAATCTCCTCCACTGTCTCATGGAGATTATGAATGATTGAGATGTCAGCTCTTTAGCAACGGTAAAGCTTTTGTCTGCTCCAGTGTCTTCATGTCATGTTACTCTCAAGAATATTTAACACTCCAAACTCAACCTTCAAAGCATTCTTATTATAAGTGGCCAGCATAAGGAGCTGTTAATAGCTCCCCGTGTGTTCAACATGCTGAAAAAAAGAAATGTTTTTAAACTAAACAAGCGTTTTTAAACTAAACAAGACTGGGTTATTTTCTGATTCATGAGAGTCTTCCCAGTTTTGTTTGGGTTTGCATGTAGGGATACCGCTCCTCTACCTCGTCGCTGCTTCGCTGTGCTCCGGCCCACATGCCTGAGAGCAGATTGGACTGTGGGAACCCCTGAATTCTTTGGGCACATGCCTATCCCGGCGGGGGTTCCAGCCAAACTAAGCGAGCTCTGTGGAGGGATGAGCCTCGGCGGAGGATGGCAGGAGTGCGCGCGGCGAGCTCGGCGAACGGCGGCATACCTTCGCTTCAACAGCCTCGTAAAAGCCTGAGAAGCTAAAGATAGACTCAGACAGTCAGAGCAACAGCAATAAATCAGCAGCAGATCCCCAAGGCAAGGCAAGAGAAAGGCTCCTTATAGTGGGACATAGCTGTCAGTCATTAGGAGGATCTTTGGCCTCCCCCCTCCACCACCCCCCTCCTCAGGGGAACGGTGACCTAATGCCTCAGCTGTGGGCCACCAGCGTATGAGATGTTCTGAAGCCATTTGAGCTGCTTTAATGCTCGGAACAATGACTTCAGGCGCCATTGAGCCTTTAATTTACCTTCAGCACATCAACGATAGTGCTTCTGGAGGATCTCCCATTTGCTTCGAGCCTAAAAGGCCTTCGCATTCCCGGCTCAGTCGGACATACGGGCTCCGCCTGGTGCGTGTCAGCAAACAACACAGGGTTAACAACCTCCCCTCCAGGCCCCCCGTAAAACCATTTACCGTCACCCTGACTGGAAGGCACCACAAAAATACCTCATCAAAGAGTCGAGAGCCCACGCTGGAAGCGAAAAAGCACGCGCACGGCCGCGGCGGTATGGGAGATTGTTCGGTTCCAAACCGGCGCGGAAGCTCCCGCGGCGCCCAGGACGCAGCTCGATTGTCTTTGACGGACGTCTGCCCGCGTGTCTGAGCGCGCTGACGGTGGGGGAAGGAGGCGCACGCTTCCCTGTTCCAGCTGTCACTTCCAAAGCCTGCGGTGCAGCGACGTGCGAGGGAAAAAAAAAAAAAAAAAAAAGCCCACACTCAGCCTCTCAATCACATCCGCCGGCTGAGATCTCCTCCTCCACCTCCAACAGAAAACAACGCGGAGCGTCTTTTGTTCTCCTCCAGATTGACGTCTCGCTCGCCCAGGTCGCGGCGCTAAAGATGATTGACTGGCTGATTTTTGTTGAAGACAGGCATCATTAACTTTCCTGGGGCGGCGGAACGCGGCGCTTGGCGTTTGACGTCTCGTTCTTGTCTTGGTTGACGGCCCGAGCTACCTCGCTGTTGATTCCCCACGCTTTGCATAACAATGGCCAGACTGATTGATATTAGACAGAGATCTTATCTCCGCTTTTGTTTCTCCGCTCACATGCGGTTGCCTAGGACCCAGCGACACCCTATTCGCGTCTGATCGACATCAGGCGACGCCTGAGGAGCTCAGCCCCGAATCATCTCGGCCGATCATCCCCGCGCTTGTTCATGTGGAGATATTAACGGGATCGCTGACGCTCGAGCGCCTGGAGCTGTGCTGACTGGATGTGGAGTAAACGGGAGCCGGTGGTGGTGGTGACTCAGCCTGAAGGAGGACCCGGAGACGTCTGCGTCACTGCTGCCGGGAAAAGCACGCCGAGTCTTCGTGTCCGAAGGCGTGATCGCGGCGCCGTAAATCAAGCGCGGCGGACCGCGTCGCCCGAGACCTTTGACCCCTCATCGAGGCGGCGCCGGCGAGGTGGAAACTCCTGACGTCGCTTTTCCCCCCCCCTGGAGCCGTGGGAGGGGGGCCGCGTCTCTGTTTTTACTGGGTCGTGAGTATCGGCTGAAGAATCTCCTCCGTTAAGCTCGAAGGAAAGACGTCCAAAGAGGCGCGGATACAAAGAGGGAGGGAGCGTAAGGCCGTCTTTTCAACGTCACAGTGGAGATTAGGCGCTGAGCGAGGAAGGACGTCAGACCCTCATCCTGCCGAGACGGCAGAGGTTTTCAAACGTCAGTCTTGAGAACTCTCGGGAAAGAGTCATTCAGGCTTGGAGATTACTGTGACGCCAGCGGCGCTCCAGCACTTGGCCCAAGGGCACTTTGTGGATTTGCTTTCCCGGCGTGAGCGTCCTCAGCCTCGTGCCCCCCCGGTAGCATCGAAGCTCAGTGGACCGATAACCCATCTATCCATTTCCCATCTATGGACCAGTGTCCTTCTTCTTACGTGTGGCGTGTGCACGCGTGGCACTTGTGTGTCCTGGCTCCGTGGGACTGTCGCCACCTGGTGTCCGTGGTGCTCCTGCTGAGGCGGGCCCGTCCCCTAAAAACCAGACTTTCACTACAACTGCTGCCCGACGGCGGACTGAGAGACAAACCCGCTCGTTGAGTTCATCGCGGTCGTAAACACCGAAGCGAACTTCTCCGTTTCTGCTGTAAACCGCGCTTTGATGTGACAGGAACCCGGCCCGCCATCTGCTCACCCAAACATGGAGATAACAAAAGCAATCTTTTGGCGGAAGCTGATCAAAGGCTCTTTCCGATGGGTTCGGAGGGAGACGGATGGGGGGGGGTCTCTGTTCGGGTCCGCCGACGGAGGACCGGGTGCTGACAGGTGGCGCTGAGGCCTCTCCCGTCAGCCACCGCGGCGCCCCCTCAGTTGGCGCCGGTTCACGTCTTGACCGTCTGCCAGCTCCGGTAGGTAGTCTGCTGGGGACGGTTTAGCGCCACGTCTAGCCTCCCCCCACAGCGGGGGGGGGGTTGGAATTCGATTTTAAGCGTTCGCGCTGAGGCAGACGCTGTCATAACCTCCGGTTTTCCAGGTCAACGGAAGAGAGAACCTGACTGAAGCCATGGTGACGACTGACGGAGCGCGGCGAGATGAGCTACAATAGACCTCGGCGGTTAGAGAGGGTCAGCCAACCTGGACCTTTACATCTCAGCAGTAATGACGGCCGCTGTAATGACAATAACGACCATCATTACCGACCGTCACGGCAGCTGGCGGCGGCGGGCAATTCCGGAGTTCTTCGCCCATCTGTCTTGAGAGCAAAAGTAATAGGAAAAGGTGGAGAAGACGAGCCGCGGCGTCCCTCCAACGCAATGAAACTGGATTTTTTAAAAGCTCAACAAATTAGGTCACGGGGTAACAACAGGAGAGAAAAGGATGATAGCGAGGCTACTTATGTGGGGGGGGGATAAATGAAAAAGAACAGAATTGATCTGCTTCTCTCAGGAGCTGGTAGGGATGGTAACGGCATCGAACCGCAGAAAAGCGGTTCCTGGAATACTGTCCTCATCAAATGTTGCTCTGGTGCGAGCTAACTGCGGCTAAGTCGGGCGGGGGGGCCCCGGAAAAGGTCCAGAGGACGGGCCCCTTCCCCGCCTCACAGCCCAAAACCTTAGCACAGCAACAATTCTTCACAAAAAAAAAAACCTTTTGGTTTGAGCCACTTAGCGACAGGTCATTATCCGTCATGTTTGTGTTTGTTTTTTTAATTACTTTCAATGTTTTGTGGAGTTGCTGCGTATGGGGACGCTCAGGTGAGCGGCACAGTTTCCATGGGGCCCTGAAAGCTTCCCCTGCCCTCGTGGGTCACCATAGCAACTGTTTATTCATTCAAAATGTCCAACACAATCTGGCTCGAGAAAGGAAAACCAATCAGCGTCTGAAAAGAGGAGCGAATCTGATGAGAACGCAGCAGCGGCGTGGAAGGGAAAAAAAAAAAAACAGGGTTTTTTTATCGCCACGTTCAACCGCCACCGATGCGTACGCGCAGCGCTTTAACCGCGAGCCGCCCGGACACGAGAGGCCATTAACGGGTCGAACCTGACTGTTAACATGACAACAGCTTTATTAGCCCGACACCCCCCCCGGAAACCACACACTCATCGAGCTGTCCATTAATAGACAAAAAAATCTATTTGCAGCCGACATTGTCGTTGATGCCGAATTACGGTATTACCGTGGCCCTGCCGAGAACAGGAGTTTTATCGTGAACCTATGAATCAGATTGTTATTTCTTTTGGCTCCCTGGGGCCCCAAGGGGGGGGCAAATGCATTGTAATGTTCCTTTATAGCCTTTAAAATGTATTTCTACCACATACTAAGCTAATTATAAATGGATAAGGGAAGCGTGGAGCATTACGAGCCTTGCAGGCCTTTCCACAAACGTACACATTATTTACATTTAAAATGATTTACAAGGAGCGATTTAAATACCCGACACCCTTAATGGATCTATAACACATATAGCATTTGCGCGCCTGCATAATTCAAATAGTTTTCACCCACATGACTCAAAAAAAAAAAACACCCTGAGAAGGTCGCTGTTGTCTGCTAATGAAGCCTGCTGACACTCAGAGATGTTTGGAGCTCAGATTCCACCTCCTCCCTCTCTCCGTGCACAGTAGTGCGTGTGTCTGTGTGTGTGTGTGTGTGTGTGTGTGTGTGTAGGAGTTCAGCATGGCAGGCCAGCACGGGCTCTGACTGGTGCCAGTGAGTTCTCCAGCTGGCCCAGCAGCCCGCTCCAAATATATAAATGTGCTCTATGCCCCTTTTCATCCCAGGAATTTTGGAGGAGCCTCTTTTGCTTTTTTTATTGGGGGGGGGGGGGGGTCTCCAAGGCAACAGTTTATCGGCAGCAGAGTTTCAGATCCAGTTAGTTTGTGTCTTGTCTGTACTGGAACTGGTCCGACTCGTTTAATCATGGGAGATAAGAGTGGAACCAGATGACATCACTATTTTCCTTCCACATCATTGGCACAGTTTTTGACATTGGTTTGTTTTGCTTTTGGTGGGGGGGGGGCTCACATTTGAGATGAGTAATAGAGTTTTGCTGTGATGGATTCAGAAAAAGATTTCAAGATTATGAAATAGTATTTTTTTTTCCCCCTGTGCCAGAAGTTTGTGCCAGAAACTTGTGTTTAGAAGAGTATAAACATAAACGGCAGAGATTTGTGGGGTTTATGAAACGCGTCAGGCACGCTTGCAGTGGGCGGGAGAACATGAATTCAGTGGGAAGACCAGACTGCAGCGCTCCGATCACTGCAGCTCTGTGTCCATCTGCTGGTCGTCTGACAGCACAAAGCATTTAAAAAAAAAAAAAAAAAAAAAAAAAAAGTGAATTTGTATTCAATAGAGCCTCCCTGAATCCTCTGTTGAGTCTTACAGGCACGTGCAAGAGAGGGGATGGAACGGGCAGGTTCGCAGAGAAATATACAGAATAACCAGCTTTGTTATTCACACACACACTTCTAAATTTATTGGCAGAGACTATCAATCTTCATCAAGATCAGGGTTTTAAAGAGCTTTACAGTCTCTAATCTGAGGAACCTGCTGTGCTCTAAGGCCGTGAATGCGGCCCCAAGATGAGTCTCAAGTATGAAACTGGACCAGTTACTTTATTACCTTTGTCTCCGGGAGTCCGTCTCAGCTCAGGCATCACAACAAGTTGGTTTAAAATGAAATTAAATTTTAATGTAATGAGTTAAATCTTTTCTATAAATGAACATGTGCAATAATATTTATATACACAAACACACAAGCAAAAAAGAGACATGTAAATGATTGGGATAAACAGTAATGACACTTTTTTTTTCCTCTTCACATTCATGAATATCTTAACTCATAAAGCCAAAAACAATGCATCTCCCTCTCAAACACACATACACACACATACGCACGTGCACTTCTTAAAAGAACACTGCTGAGAACTTGCACCTGAAGAGGCGACACAGAAACAGTCTTCAAACTGTAGCAGCTTGATTTACCAGACATCCCACAAAAGGACATGCTGAATATTTTACACACACACACGGTGATGAGGATGACTGCAGAGGAGAGCTGAGCATCTCCTGAACAGACGAGAGAAGAATGATGCAAAAAAAAAACGACCGCAGGGCTCCCAGCCGCGTCGCCGTCCACCTCTAACTAGCCGGCAGTGTTGCGATCGGACGTACGATGAAATGTCCTGGACATTAACTTAAATAACAGTCAGCTCCTGCTAGGACACCTCATCAACCCTCTGCACACATCTCAGTCTCTCAAGTGTAATTTTAGGAAAAGAAAACAGGTTTTCAGGTAAGGCTGGCTTAAGAGTTTACATTCATGGGAACAAGACCGTTAACTACGTATCTCAGCGGAGACACAAGACACACAGTACTTGAACTGTTTTACAATCAAGCTAAGAAAGGCACTGGAAAAAAGTTAACCACGTTAGAATTATACGGAAGCTTCATCTTTGAAAAGGTAAAAATCTAAAAATCCTTTCGTGGACATCATTTATTCATTTTAAAAAATAAAGGTTGATGTATATAATTACTTTTTTTTTTTTTGCTCTTTGTGGTAGCAAGGACAGTTAGAAAAGATAATTTATTTTAAAAAAAGAGGAAATGCTTATGGCATTTTGGTCATCAAATATGTATCTGACTTACACTTTTTGAACAGTATATAAACTATGATTTTGTGAGGTGACGATAAAAATGATTAACTGAATCCTCATGGCCAAAAACAACATGTCATTGGAAATTTGCTTCATTAATCTGCTTCAAAAGCAGAAAGCTTATGTGGCTAAAAAGGAAGAGACACAAAACAAAGCAGAATGAGTGCTCTGTGTTGACACATATGACAATAAGGGGGAAAACAGAAATAACAAAAACAAGACAATAAAAGAAAACAATACATTACTTGGGTCACAGTGCTACCCATACGGACACGGATGAGTCTGTTCCTAGAGGTGAAAAGAAAACAGGGTGCTACATCTAATAGTGCCATCTTCCGTGGGTCAAATCAGCACTCATGGAAGTCATATATCCTGTCCACTTCAACATGGGGGGTGTCACTGCATGTCCAGTTTGCTGTACTTCACACCACGGCTCCACTGCAGCCATCGCGGCGACACTGGCAGCTGATAGTTTCTGGGGACTGTACCACTGACGTTTTCCTCAAAGTACTGGAAGAATCGGTACCACCACACCCGGGAGAATGGGTTACTCTGCGACGTCCCTTTCAGTGACTGAAAAACAACGCTTGTTAATGTCAAATTTTTTAGGTACCGTGACAATGTTGCATTATCTGCCTCGCTCACCTGCTGGTTGGCCATGGTGTGGTACCACCAAAAGAGGCGTGTCGTGATATAATATGCAACCACCACGTCCACAGTGTAGTGGTCATGTGCCAGAAGGATGCAAAAAATTCCCACTACGCTTAGAGTCCAGCAAATCCACTGGTACCACCACAAGCGCCTGGGAGAGTCTGTCAAACAAGGGATGGGTCATAGTGAGTAAACCTATTAGCATTAAGGAACATTCTGTCAAAAGCTGTAAACGGGTCAAGAAAGGAAATGTCGTGCAGTTTTGTTCTCAACCACAAGGTGTCGCCGTTACACAAAAGTCAGCCAAAGAAAATCCCAACCTACTGAAGGCTCCATCTACAAACTGAGCTGCCCATGTCATTGTATATATAACATCTGACTGAAAACAGGTAAAATACCCCCAATTATAACCCCTGTACCAAAGGATGTTAAAAATTGAAACCAAATCCCAATGAATGAGATAACTGAAGGGCAATCGTTCTGCTGTAATGTGCTGAAATCAAGAAGTTAATAAGAGCACAACACTGCCTCATTGTTTCCGGTCGATTTACAGAACTATTGCCAAACAGGCAACAGTTCCTTATCTGAAGGCTGTAAATGTAAAGGGTGTGTAGGTGTATTGAGTAACCCTTAAAATGAACCGAAAAAAAGGAACTTACACTCCTTGATGAAGAGGTACGTAAGTGTTAACATTACGGTGTGGCCACTGTAAAGATAATCCCCACACATGGTGTGGGAGCCTGTGATTGATAAGCCCCCTCCAGCAATCATCTTCATGATTCTCCTCATCTGTGCCTCCCAGTGCCCGAGAAGCTGCAACACAACACATTAAATCATCATAGGGTTGGAACAGGAGTAGTGAAATCTCTGATCATGTACTGGCTCAGCAGGTATAAAAGACATTCATACATATATAAATGTGTGGACAGCAGAAAGATGAATAGCTATGACAGAGACACTTTTCTTTTTGATGTTGGGAAAGATGAGGCCATGTTGTTGTCCACCACTGAGCAACATTAGCCTGTATGAGAGTCAAATCAACCGCAGCAGCATCTGCATCAAGCAACACTTTCTAAACAGGGGTCTTTGGGAAGTGCAAGGCAATAAAAACATAATTTCCTCTTTCATGAGCCAGATGATCTCATCTATTCAACCCACTGCTGAATCTAAAAATCACCACACCTCTGGCACCAACACTTTCAGTTGGTCGCTGGGAACTGAAATGAGTAGAGTATACCATTTAATACGTTTGATAATAAAGCAGTCTGCACAGGCGCTGTACCTTCGGAGAGCATTTGAAGTGCATCCCAGGAACAGGCAGAGTGGTGATGTACATTGTGATACACCTATACAGGTAGAGTGTACCCACAATAAAAAAGAAGCGTCTGCCTATAATAGACCTAAAAAAAAAAAGAAGAAAATGAATAACTTCAAATAAAAAGTTCAAATAAGTTGGAAAAACTGTGTAGACAGGAGGTGTAAGCACCTGTGTTTGAGCAGAAGCCACTGTACGAGCCACAGTCCCACCAACACCAGGCCATTAATCTCACAGATGGAGAAGGCCCACTCCACCCTGTCAAACAGGTCGAAGAACTTATCGGGCAGCGGCGGTGTGTGCTCCTTCGAGGGAACCCGTTCGTGGACCACTGAGATCGTAATGGTGGTGGTAACGAAGCACACCACAGCGTAAATGAAAGCCAGGCCCGTCTTTCCCCACTCGGTGGGGAACGAGGTGCGCGTCGTTTCGGCGTTAGGGATCTGGATTTGCACCATTTCCCTCCTGAAGTCCTGCATCCCCAGCATCCCGTTTTGCAGATGTTTGGTGGTTCCGTTTGGCAGCCCGGCGACGTGCCCGTTGGCGCTGCCGTTTTTGTGGGCCTCGATGTGAGTCTCTATCCTCAGCGTCTCTATCCGCTCCAGGAGCTGCTGGCCGCCGTCGGACGACACCAGGGAGAGCGGCAGCATCTGGAAATCGACGCCGGTGAGCCCGAGCAGAGCCGGGCCGTCCGTCTGAGAGAGGGTATCCACATACTCCGACATCCCCTCTTTGATCAGCCAGTCAGAGACGTCCCTGGCTGACCATTGGGCTACCTTCTTCATCTTTGCCGGTGGGCAACGTGGAGGAATTGGAAGGTCCTCAAACTAAAGGGAACGTTCACGCAGGCTTCTCTGCTTATGTCTTAGAACCTCTCCAGTTTTGGCACATGATGTTCTCCTGCACCCAAAGGGAAGTCAGGCTGTGTGTGTGTGTGTGTATGTGTGTGTGGGGGGTGGGGGGTGGGGGGGTGGGGGGGTTGGTAGCTGGTGCCTCTTTTACTTCTCTAAACAGCCCACCTGCGAAAACAAAGATGGAAAATCTGAGTTAGAAGCGAAGAAGAAGAAGAAGAGCTTTGTTGTCCTTTCCTCTGAACAGTACGGTCTACAACATGGCCTGCTCCGGCCCTGTGGTGAAACCATCCCGCCTTGTGATCAACAACATGTCATGGTGCCGGTGACATCTGACAAGCTCTAATCAACCGTTCAGTTTAAATTTGTGAAAATGACGGCTCCCTCTCAAGACATGATTATATCCAGCGGGGAGGGGGGGTACCCAAATTGAGCATAAGCAAGCATGAAATTAGGGAGTTGAATGCAGCTTCAGTTTATACAAGTTGCACAATTAAGTATGTAAACAGACCTTAAGCTAAATAAGTAAAGGAATGAAAGGAAGGGCAGACTAAAGAAGGGATTATTTACTCAGTCAGATCTCTATTGTATGCGTATTCCATCTCTCTCGTGTCAACATGAGGCAAGAGTAATAGTACACCAGGGTGTGAGCTCATGTGTGTGTTTGGAGTGTTTGTGGTGGTCACAGGGTGGCTCTGCACGGGGAGGGGGAGGTCCAGCTGTAGGCTTGTTAGGATCTATTGCATATATACAAGGAGAGGAAGAAGATGGGAAGGAAAACAGACGTCAAGAAGGAACGCATGAATCAGACTGAAGGCCAGCGCTGAGCGGACACTCCCACATCTGGAAGGAGCGCAAAATGAGAGCCACGGCGTGTACACAAAGATGGGTGTTGCAATACTGCGTTCTAATGGTGGTTTTATTTGTGTAACCCATTCACTGACGCCGAATCCCCAGAGCAGCGGCTTATCTGGAGCTCCTGCTGTACACGAGAGGAAGCAGAGTTTCTCTGTAGGTATGAACCAGGCGCAAACATGGACCGACATCGACACAGACAGACGCTGGCACTGTTACCTCGGCGACCTGCAGATAACAGTGGACGTGTGAGCGCCGCTCCAGCCAGCTCAGCAGACCTTTGCTCTACAAATCAGCTTACGCCTTGCTCAGCAAAGAAATAACGCTAATGTGATAAACTGGTGGAAATCCAGGAATGAATTAACAAAGCTCCGCGAATATTAAAATACGGCTTTTGCAATATGAGACTTGTGCAAAACATAAAAGAACGGATTGAGGTTACGCCCTAAACAAATGATTCAAGGCTAAAAGCAGCAAAGCCCGCAGCCAAATCAGAAAAAGGGGTTCTATTGTCACGACTTTACTTACGTGGAGAACAGTTCCTATTTACACTAGTGACATCAGTCACAACAATGATTCGGATGTTTGAGGAAGTGGCCGGAAGAGCTACTGACTTTGTAGACTGCACAAAGACAAATAAGCACAGGCGGGCCTACCTGATGCTTCTGGGCTGCTGTTCAAGGTTTTAAAGTTAAGACTAATAAACTGAACTTCAACGAGTGTTGATGGTAGTCAGTACAGAGTTCAGGGTCACTGTGGTGATAAATGACATATGGTTGCCCTCTTCTATCAGCAGAGGAGCTAATTAATGTGATTCAACCAGTGATAATACATCCCGGGTCAGGAGAGGTATTTTGTTGCTTAATGCAAAAGCTTGTGTACATATTTTTTCATTTAAAAAAAAAAAAAAGGTGTTGGTGACATAAGTGCAAAAAGGTGATTTCACAAGGTGGGACGTGACAAACCCGTTTTGCACAACTCCTGCGAGCTTGGTTTAAAAGCCCCCTGGACTCATCTGTCAGCTGTTGACTAACAGGAGAGCGGCACGCTCCCTTTGGCTGATGGCGAGAGGCTGCAAAGCCTCCTGGAGAGTTCACAGAACACCCACAGAGGCCAACTCCATGTAAGTATTTGGTAAGGGTTAATCTGGTATACAAATAAGAGTGCTAAAGGGAGTTGAGGAGCAAACATGTGCTACCTCGTTGACAGCAGAGTGCAATTTAACTTCACTTCCATGAAAGCTACCCCTGTAGATGGAGTGTATAGTCATTATCTGTAATTGCCAGTCAGATTGATTCCTCAGACAGCATATGAACGAGTTGGAGTACTACATTTAATCAGGGGTGATATTCCCCTCCCGCAGAGACACGCAACACAGAGTTTCTTTCTGAATGAAAATGAAAGCAGAAGGGTGTGGTAAATACCTTGACGGTTGCACATTGCAAAGGAAGCACTCACGATACATTTCATTTAACAGCTATTTTAACATGTTGACACTGAATTTGCAGCACCAAGTGACCCCCCGACTACAACGGAAAGAAGAACCGAGAAGAATGTGGTTTTAAAAAAGGGACCAAAAATATCTGTGCGCAGGTGGCAGGAAATCAGGGAGCATTACTATACATCCAGAGTAGGAAATACGAGTGCAGCTCGGTGAACGTTGGGATGCGTGTTAAGACACGGTGAACACAGACCTGCTGAAAACTGAGCGCCTGTGTTCGGATCATCCGAGAGGTGTGTAAAGAAGTGAAAAGAGAAAGAGACGTATCCCTTTACAGGGTCATTATCAGCACACATCACCAAACAAAGGCCAATAACCAGGCTCTCACCTGTATTCCCTTACACAGCTATAATAGACGATTTATGACATTTTTATTTAGACAGCTGTGAATCGTGGTGTGGTTAAAATGTAACTGTAAGAATCTTGCACAGAAAAGCAAAAGTCAGCCATTTCTAAGAAAGCGAGTTGATAATTAATAAGATCCCAGAGATTCAGCAAAACTAAAGCCAGTTGTTCTGTGCTATCTGGTGGCCTAGAAGAACCCTGCTGCTGCTGCCGGGCTCCACTGAGCCCAAACAGATAATGATAATATGATTAATATGACTGGAATGTCCAGTATTGCAGGGATTAAACAACCGGCCGGCATAAAAACCTGTTATCAACGAGCACAGCGATACCCGGAAAGCGCTTAGTAGCAGGTAAGAATGTTAGGAATGATCAAACACCTTTCTTTTATTTTATATTTGAATTCAACGTAAACATTAAAACACACCCACATGAGTACTTTCAACGTCTGAATATTAAACTTTAAGCTTTAGGGTACAACGTCATTTAAATGTCATGGATTCTGAACTGCTTCCTTTATAATAAAGATCAGCAAAGTAAATAATATTAAGGTTATGTTAATTTACTTAATGCCAAGTGATCATTAGCAGTAATAAAGCACAGTATGTTTTATTTCATGCTCATTGCATGATAGATAATGCAATAATAAAAGTGTCTGCTGCACCTCGGCCTTGAAGGTTGGTCCATCTAAAGACACCGATATCAGATTCATCTCTAAAGACACCGATATCAGATTCATCCCACAAAACACAGTATACACATTGAAACAAACGGTGCCATAAAGTTTTAATGACATCGTATAATCCACACGAGGCTCTGATCTTGATTACGTTCTCCTTCAAGGACACAAAAAGACACACTGACCAACCTCCATCCAATGAAACGCTGTGTTCAAGTAGGCCAAAACGTACAGGAATTAGGGCAGAAGTGAGTCCAGACTGATTTAATCTAATTGAAATGTAGTATCCCTCCACAGCCATTTTCCCCCTGGAGTACAGATCACCTTCCCACAACACGAGAGACTCCTGGAAACCAGGTGGGAGGGAAAACAACTGCAAACAAGTCGGGACAAGGGGCTGGGCGCATGGAGACGAGACAATAGCACAAAAGAGAGGTATAAGCTGCCCCTCGCAGGAGAAGCTCGTCTTCAGGGTGTAATTAATGCAAATATCACGCCACAGACCAGTCCATTTAACCCCATACAGTAATTTTCTACCTGAAAACTCCTACAACAAACCGCTAGAGTCCACTTTTTACCAACGGGCAGCAGCAGAACTGGGACACAATGTGTTGTAGTAAAACTGCACGTGCTTCTAATTATGTTCCCATAACCTAGACGCATAGTTGCTTCATGAGGACTCAGTCTATGGAAGCAATGAATCACTTGCCTTAGCACCACCCAGATTTCCATATCTACATTTGTAAGCCCTGTCAACCATGGTGATTCCACACAACGACAAAGATCGTTATCTTTTTAAAGAGGGGGTGGGGTGTTGTTCCTCACCAGTGACCAGAGACACCAGGGACAGGAAAGCGCCTTCTTTGAAGCGAGCGCCGGCCCAGAGGACTCGTCGGAGAAGACAGTTCTCCGGGGCTGACTCATAATTGCTCACTCTGGAAACTCATCGTTTTTTTGTTTTTTTCCCCCCACTTCTTGAGCGGCTTCGCCTTTTCCTGCGGAGGCCGACAATCAGCCCCATTGACTTCCTTGAACGTCTGGGCCCCTCGAACACACTGTTTACGCCTGTGGGAAAGCTGCTTTCTCAGCCGTCCTGGTAGACACACGTCGCCCTGTTGATTTTGACCCCTGGCTCGTGGTCTCATCTTGCAATCCGCAGCGCGACCTGTGGCTATCAGAGCAGATGTGCCTCTTTACTTTTTTTT
This sequence comes from Lagocephalus sceleratus, assembly GCA_911728415.1. Lineage (NCBI taxonomy): Eukaryota > Metazoa > Chordata > Actinopteri > Tetraodontiformes > Tetraodontidae > Lagocephalus > Lagocephalus sceleratus. The sequence goes on from CAJVRN010000040.1 coordinate 6,930,538, forward strand.
TTTTTTGTTGTTGTTGTTTTTGCAAGGACGCAACTGTGCAAACACGCCGACGATCGCATCGTTTCTCAAACAGGGACGACGTGTCAATAAGTCGGCTCCCTCAGGACCCTTCTTGAACACTCCTAAAATGCGACCCACAGCGTGTGTGTGTGTGCGTGTGCGTGTGTGTGTGAGGGGTGTGGGGGGGTTAAAACGAGGCAAAAACAAAGCCGATCTCTGCAGGCACACCTTCGTGCAGCCGCCGGACGGCACAGGTGGATCAACGTGGCCGAGATCGCGACGTCCGTGCACGGGAAGGGGACCGTGCACGGTCGTCGTGCACAGCGGCTCACGGGGGCTGGACGACTATAAATAAACGAGCAGGAGCGAGCAGGGATTGGAGCCGGCTAGCGGTAGCTCGCTGGCTAAAGATCTGGTGGGGGGGGGTCCCGTTAGCCGCTCCATCTGGGGCGACTGCCTTCAAAACCCCACCAAACTGGGGTTTATTGGGGGGGGTTAAAAGCCCTGTTTCAACAGACTGAAGGGAATAGGGCTCTGCCGGGGTGGGGAGAGAAGGGAGAGAGGGAGGGAGCGGAGGGTGTGCTGGCTCAAGATAAGGATAAAGTGGATATATTTTGAGCAGATTAAATGTTTGAACACAGGGCCAGTCGGTAGCGTTCTGTTTGCTAACGCCGCGTTCGGAGATAACTTTGTGTAATGGTCGGGCGAACGGCGTGACGGAGCGCTTAACCGCGGCTCTAGATAGACAGAACCGAGCGCATTAAGCGAGGTAACCTGACAGGGAGGCGATTTGTAGCGGGATCGGGATTGGGATTAAGGCGGCAGACGGAGCGGCTAGGTGGTTAGCTCTGAGCCGGACCTGGAAGAGGGGCGTGGAGGGGGGGAGAAAACAAATCAAAATGAACGTGAGCGGTGGTTTCTTACCTTGGAATACTGGAGGTGGGGGGCGTGCTGTTTTGTTGCGTCTCGTCCTCCACGGTGGATTTTTGAATGCTGTCAGCGCCTGGCTCGCACCAGGAACCCCATCTGGGCCATCGCGTCTGCGCATGCGCAGAGGTTGACGACGCGGCGGTCAATAGTAAATATGTGTGAGAAAATATTTTATACGTACATCCTTCTGGGGTGCTTTTGAGGTGTCTGGTGAAGCCGCAGGGGGGGGGGAGGGTACCAGTGTCACCGTCACTCCGCTGTTTTTCTCCGGGGCGGACTTCGGGGAGTTCACGCCGTCAACTGCGTTGCCTTCACGTGTCGCCGGAAATGTGACAACCGTCGTGCCAAAACAGGCGGCGTCGCGCGTCGGCGTCGCCTCTGTCCGAAGGGATGGAAGTTGGCGGTTGAAGCAGGCGTTATACTTGAGATGCGCGTTGAGGAATAGTTTGGGGCTGGGTTTGGGGGGGGGGGGGGTTATTAAAACACGCTACCGAGGGTACAGGCGTTTAAACGCAGCAGCGGTGGTGACGATGACCCAGAGAATGCGTCGCGTTTCCGAATCTATGGCGCCCTCTACCGGCGAACGGTGGTACAGAAACATTTGCTGCACGTGGTAAACACAAAAACTGAAGTCGTCTAAAAGTTTTAAACTTTTATAATTCAGTTTCCACAGCGTTTTAAATTCCAGTCACCGCGTCTTTGACAAGAATGGAAGATGTTTTCTCTAGTGATTGTCCACATTGTTTTCCCGTTTGTTTGCATGCCTGTTCTCTGTATTTATTAGGTATTTATATCATATTTGCAATCCAGATTGCGTCATGGTGTGTACTGCAAGCATCCAACAAACAGCATCATCATTTTGGTTTTCGGATTTTAGCTTCTATTTCCTTTTACATGTTCCAATTTGATCTTCGTAGTCTGACCCCCCCACACACACACACACACACACACACACACACACATGCTGGTGTGAGAAAAGTGGTAAACAAAGTGGTCTGGACTCTGCTCACCACAGTGTCAACATCCCCACACAGCAACAGTTGAGGACAGCTGTCTCTCAAACCTTATCTTGGATTAAACATGCTCGCTTTTCTGTGGATATCTGCTGTCCTTCATGGTCTGACAATCTCCAACTTTTTAGGCCATTCTGCGACTGCACAGGAAAATGTTGATATCCCTACCCTTGCCAAATATTTCAACACAAAAGGGAGGTATGAGGAAGTCAATCCTTATCTTATAGATGACATACTTTCTGTTAACAGATCAGTCTTACCGACTTTATCTGCAAAATGTCGGCCCGTACACCTGACAGCAATAATAAGGCACGGCACAAGGTACCCAAATTCCAACATCATCAAGAACATGCAGCAGCTCTACAGCATCGTTCTGCACAATGCCTCAAGTGAAGAGAGCTGGCTGCGGGAGCTCCGGACTCAGTGGAAGATGTGGTACACTGAGGGCATGGACGGGAGGCTGGCCCAGAAAGGTGTGAAAGACCTCAAGCATCTGGCCGTCAGGCTGTCAAAGCTGTTCCCCTCGATGATCTCAGAGGAGAAGCTCCGAGCCGGCCGGATCACGTTCACCACCAGCTCCAAGCACCGATGCGTCAACAGCACCCTGGCCTTCAAGGCAGGCCTGACGGAGCTGTGGGGCATCACAGGTACCAAAACAACCCAATCACCTCTTTAGTGTGAATGTTCCTTATAAACATCCCCTGTCCCTTTTTTAAAAACGTCTTCACTCTTCCTAGATATGCTACTTGGCCTCGCTGTGAACGATAATCTGATGCGGTTTTACACCCAGTGCGCCAGGCTTGTGCAGGAAGTTGATAAAAATACATCAGCCCTGGTGGAGATCCACAGATTCAACCAGGGGTCAGAAATGAGGACGGTCCAGGAGAAGATTGCAAAGCGTCTCAGAGTCCCATACAATCTCATCTCACACGGTTCATATGTGAAAATTATTGCGCATGATTCAATTCAGTTTGCAATGGGTGTCACAGGATGCAGCCTTTTTAAAAAGGAAAAATCGGTTTCCGGTCATTGAAACTAAGAAACTGACCGCTAGATGACACTGTTTCTAAATTTTGGTAATATACATGCAACGATTGCGTAGGTTCCTGTGTGTGTGTGTGTGTGTGTGAGAGTGTGTGTGTGTGTGTGTGTGTTTGTGTGAGTGTGTGGGTGTGTGTGTGTGTGCATTTCTTTTGAGCTCAACTCTTAATGAAACAGGAAAGGGTTGAGGTTTGGTTAAAACTGAAGTCAGCCTCAGTTAATTGTGAAACAATTTTGTCTTCACCGCGATCACCGCAGATCACTTTTTACTCTTCTATCTGCAGATATGGCCGAGGCTGCCTTCTACCTCTGTGCTTATGAATTCGCAATTAGGGCAGTGAATTCCCCGTGGTGTCAGCTGTTTGATGAGGAGGGTGCAAAGGTGGGAGATATTAAAGGTCTTTGAATCAGCCAGCCGTCCAGAGGCACTCTTTCAGACCCCCAATTTCATTAATTTGCATGTTTCATTTTGAAATTAGCAAAGTATAAATCTACGTACATTTCAGTTTAAGCAATTCTAATAATTGTTGCTTGAGAATTTCCCAAAAATAATCTCTAATCAAAGATGTAATCCGGTGTCGAAGAGCAGTTGGCTGATATATAACAGGGATAACAGAGAAGGCCAAGTGTAACCAGGGGGACAATAACCAGAAAAAACAGCCAGATAGTCAAAAGAAGGGAAGAAATAAGAATGTTGTAATAAAGAGTTTATATGACATTGGGATTTAAACCGAGATGTGACTCCACCGCGTACAGTCCTCCCAGACGTTCATCGTCCTTGTGTTTGTCCATATCCTGATTATCTGTGTTACGCTGTATTCTGACTGCAACTTAAATTGTCTGCTTTCCTGCTCCTTTTCCACCAAAGCATCGGTGCACGCGGACACCCAAGCAACAGTATCTGGTTCAGAGACGCTCTGTGGCCTTGAACAGATCCTCTGACGGAAGGGTAAACCGGTTCTGCGCCGACAGGTTATGGAGTACGCCAGCGACCTGAGAGAATTCTGGAAGAGAGGTCCCGGTTACGACACAAACCGCAAGGCGAGCTGCGGCCTCTTCCACGACCTGTTTGATCGACTGAACAGGGCCGCCAGTGAGACCAGGTCTGTCAGCCTGTCGTCCAGACAAACCAGAGAACTCAGTGAAAAAAGCAAAACATGTCTCTTGTTTGGTACATCCACTCCCCACGATGGGACATTTTTCCAATCCCAGTCTGAGACTGGGATCATACCTTTGCACGGTTGGCTCCACCGCCCCAACCATGGAGATGGATGTTGTCCTAAAATATTATCCTACACTCCAGGTCAGGCCGGGAGGTGACCGAGGCCGTGACGATCCAGGTGGGCCACGCCGACACCCTCCTACCTCTGCTCACCCTCCTGGGCTTCTTCAAAGACGGCGACGCCCTGACGTCCGCCAACTACGCCGGGCAGACGCGGCGCTCCTTCCGCACCAGCCTCATCATGCCGTACGCGGCCAACTTTGTCCTGGCGCTGTACGACTGCGGCGGCGGCGACCTGAGGCTGCTGCCGCTGCTCAACGAGAAGCCGGCGGCGTTCCCCGGTCTGAGCGAGCGGGGGGGCGCCGCGCCTCGCTTCCAGGACGTCAAAGAGCTCTACAGGGAACTCCTCCAAGGCTGCGACTTTGAGAGCGAGTGTCGGCTCCTCAAAGCTCCAGCTGAGGGTTAGGCAAACGGTCTGAGGTCAAATTCAGCAGCGTTTCCTCTGTGGAAGTATATTCGGTCTTAAATTATGACTCATTTAATTTACAGGATTTCCCACACTGATGTCATGGGACAAAATTTTTAATGAAATATCAATAAAAATTATTTGAAGTGCACATGATGTGCACGTTGGCTCAACTCAACTGACCCACATATCCTTTGTTCGTATACTTTGCAATAAAGTAATATTAACAAATGTCATTAGCTCTAACCAGCTCCAGAGGGGTTCTGAAGAGGCTCATTCTTTTGCCATTGCTCCCACTTTTCTAACAGCTTTACCACAGCTGTCAGAAGTCTTCAGGGCAGCTTCTTCTCCCAAGCTGTCTGGACACTGAATGCCCATTTATTGATTCTTAAAGCAGATACAGCACTGTTATATTGAGTCATATGGTGAATTCACATTTTGGAAGGCGCTAGGAATAATAAGTGGACTTATGGTATGAGTCTGTAGTACAATAATAAATTATAAAGGATATAAATATACAGACATTCATATAAATATGAAATGAAGTGAACCTTTCGTGATCACTACCTAATCGCTGAGCAAATCTGAGAGTTTGGGACTTGTCCACTTTGGTGAGACTCTGCTCTTGTTTAAGTCCAGCACATAAATGTCAGTCTGGTCCCCTGTTTGGGTGCTGTTCTTCTTTAAAGCCTCCGAAGACTCCAGAATTCACCTGGAGCACATGGGACTGGGGCCCCCCCTTCCTCACTGCCCCCACCACTGCTCCCTCTGCTCTCTGGGGATGGACCCTGACATGACTGCGCTGTTGTGTTCTCCCAGATCTCGCCCGCTGCAAACAGGACTGCCCCGCCCCAGCGCTTTGGGACCAGCCTTGTTCACCATCATGACTGTTCTGTTGGTTGCCCACCCCATAACCTCACTCTTGGACAAAATGAGCGCTCTCACGCCCCGGCCTCCGTGACTACTCTCTTGGTTGTCCTGCACAGGACTTCTCTGTTGGGGCCCTTCAGGGTTGAGTGAGGGTGTGGGTGTGCCACCCGTCTGCGTGAGCACGCTTTGTTGTTGCACGGAACGACGATTTTGGTTTGCGTCGGGGACCCGTCTGTAGATTTCGAAATCAGTATAGGCGTTCGGAAACCTGCAAATTCTCTTTTCAGGCACAACAAAATGAGGATGCTCAGTGACCGAGCCTTCTGAGGGTCAGAGTCAGTGGCAGCTTTTACAAAATAACACATGAACTTTGACGTGCCATTGAAACACGTTGCCTTTATTCAAGAAGACACATCACAGCTCCTATTTTTAAGTAAAAACAGGCATTAGACTGTTCTTAAAGCTCTATAACAACGATGATGAGACAATGTTGAAAGTTCGGGGAGTTTTCCTGCGTCCTGATTGGCTGAAAAGTCAACCCGAAAACGTCACCCGTGACGTCACCTACTCGCCTACGGATCTCAGTCGGCCATCGTCCTCCGTTTCTCCCGGACATCATGCCAGCCTCTCTTTGGAAGGTTATCCTCCGTTTCTCCGCCGTGCTCAGCCTCTGCGCTTGTTTCGGCTGCGAGGGGAACCCGAACATCCCGGCCATCGCCAAATACTTCACCACCAAGGGCCGCTACGAGGAGGTCAACCCGCAGCTCATTGACGACATTCTCGCGGTAAACAGGTCTGTCCTGCAGCCTCCGTCCGCGCAGTGTCGCGAAATCCACCTGACTGCCATCGTCAGGCACGGAACCAGGTACCCGTCGAGCAAAAACGTCAAGAAGATGCACGATCTTTACGAGCTGGTGAGGAGCAGCGCCGCCGGCGGCGAGAGCTGGCTGCGGGAGCTCCGGGGTCAGTGGAAGATGTGGTACACCGAGGACATGGACGGGAGGCTGGCCCGCAAAGGCCAGCAGGACCACATGCACTTGGCCGTCAGGCTGTCAAAGCTGTTCCCCTCGATGATCTCAGAGGAGAAGCTCCGAGCCGGCCGGATCACGTTCGCCACCAGCTCCAAGCACCGATGCGTCAACAGCACCCTGGCCTTCAAGGCAGGCCTGACGGAGCTGTGGGGCATCACAGGTACCAACCCTCACGCGCCCGCTCTCTCACGCCGGATCGCGCCGCTCAGCCCTCTCCTTCGCCTCCCCAGATCAGGAGATCGAGCACACGGTCAACGACGCCCTGATGAGGTTCTTCGACCAGTGCACCAGGTTCGTGCAGGAGGTGGAAGGGAACCCCTCGGCCCTGTCCCAGATGGAGGACTTCAAGCAGGGCCCAGAGGTGAGGAGGGTCCGGGAGAAGATCGCGGACCGCCTCAGAGTCCCCTACAACAACGTCACGTACGGTGAGTCGGCGCCAGGGGCCCGGAAGAAGAACCTCGTTTCCAATTTCTATTCTTCTACCGATCCCGTCGTCTATCAAACTCAACACATCTGGTGAGATCGAAAAACCAAGACTCAAAAAGCCCCTCTCAGTATTTCCCTAACAAAAGAAATTGGAAATTGAACTCAATATTCCAATGTTCACGGGTATGTGGGACTTTGGAAGGAGGCGGGGTGGTTCATGTTTAGACTTTTTCCAAGTGCTGTCAACATGCCAGAAAGGTCAGCATTGATTTGACCTTTCACTCTAGTTGGAAGTGAAAAACAATCCTTTCCTCCACTTCTAGATTACTTGCTTTTAAACTTTTTGGAGAACGAGCGTGAATGTTTGGTGTTTTGTTTAGCACCTTTTTCTTTTTGACAATGTTTTTAATGCTTTTGTCTTGCGTCCAGATTTGGCCGAAGCTGCGTTTTACTTCTGCGCTTATGAACTGGCCATCAAGACGGTCAACTCTCCCTGGTGTGAGCTCTTTGACCAGGCGGACGCGCAGGTCTGTGGGTGTGAAATGAATAACGATCTCTTTCTAATCTGATGAAATCCACATGTCAGAACACCGTAATAAGCAGCTGGACGGGAAGATGCAAAAGTTTCCGAGAAAAACGAATTGAGAGCCGACATTGAAATAAACCATTTTGACGTCATTCGAGCAAACATTTGCTCGCCCTTTAACTTTGTGCCTTTGATATTAGTTTGTCGCCTCTGGAACGGAGCAAAATTCTTTAAGTTTGTTCAGATGTAGATTTGGCTGTTTTGTAATAAAAACATTTCCAGAGGTGAAATGATGATCTTGAAAATTGAGCTTTCAGACATCGAGTCATAAGATGAACATATTTACAACATTAGGAGGAACATTCAAATGTTATATTTACTAAGGGTGAAGCATATGACTTTATCAGACACTACTGCATTTGCAATAGTTCTTAAAACTGGTCTTAAAGTTAATTTGCTCTGGGACGTGATCTCCACATAATCATGGCTGTGAGCTCCTCTGAGATCCCAGGAGAACCCATTTCATGTGGCGAAGTAGGCATCGTTCTGCTCTCTTTTTGGTGTTTAAAGTAGCATTATTCAGTCTTCTAAAAGGGGACATTAACATCACAGACATAAATCAGCTCAGGAGGTCGGGGACATCTGCCCCGAAACATTTTTTGACGCGATATCTCACCCATTCTGATATTTTACTCTCTCCTTCAACAGATTATGGAGTACACAAACGACCTGAAGCAGTTCTGGAAAAGAGGCTATGGGCACGATATTAACAGCAAGTCCAGCTGTATCCTCTTCCATGACCTGTTCAGTCGGCTGGAAAAAGCAGCCAGCGACCACAAGTACGTTTCATAGAGCGGCCTGTGTTGAAATGTTCTCCGGATCAGTAGAGGGGTGGAACGACTCTGCAGAAGGTTCGATGCTGGAGCAGGTTCTGAGGGCCCTTCTGTGTGCCCCCTGGCCCCCCTGATGATTGCTGGGATAGGCTCCAGCACCCTGATGACCCTGACCACCCTGACTCTGAAGGAGCAGTGACTCATGTAGATTGGGGGCTTCAATCTCAGAAGTAAAAACATCAAAATGAGCTTTTCGAATACTGTCGCTGCTTTAGACACAATAGAGTCCGGTTCTGATGTTCTAACCAGAATCAGCATCTCCTTAACAATGACTTTGCAGGCAGAAAGTATTAATGATTTTAGATTTAATTTTTGACTTGGCTACAAGTTCAGCAAAGTGGTTTGTTTTGTTTTTTTTTGCACAAAATTTTCCCGTTTCTCCGCGTTCTTGTGTGTTTTGTCAGCGTCGAATCTTGCTTGGCACTGTTGGGTAACTTTTCACCACACGGATTTTGATTTCTCGCTTTTAAAAAAGCCCGTCTCCGTTACCGCCTTCGCGTCGCCTGCGTCCCTACCTCTGCGTCACGTGTCTCGTCTCCGATTATTGAGGTCATCACTTACCTGCTGCCACCTACTGCCACAGAATAAAGTCCCGCTGCTCAACCACTGTGCTGCAGGGAAGTAGAGGAGCTGGAAAAGGCCTGTGATAAGAGGGGAAAGATCTTCTATTAAGATGACAGGAGTCCAGTTGAACTGGATTTCAGCACTTATCTACTGTGAGCTACATGGTTGATGATCGTGTCCTTGACTGTCCAGGTCAGGCCGAGAGGTGACCGAGGCCGTGACGATCCAGGTGGGCCACGCGGAAACCCTCCTACCTCTGCTCACCCTCCTGGGCTTCTTCAAAGACGGCGACGCCCTGACGTCCGCCAACTACGCCGGGCAGACGCGGCGCTCCTTCCGCACCAGCCTCATCATGCCGTACGCGGCCAACTTTGTCCTGGCGCTGTACGACTGCGGCGGCGGCGACCTGAGGCTGCTGCCGCTGCTCAACGAGAAGCCGGCGGCGTTCCCCGGTCTGAGCGAGCGGGGGGTCGCCGCGCCTCGCTTCCAGGACGTCAAAGAGCTCTACAGGGAACTCCTCCAAGGCTGCGACTTTGAGAGCGAGTGCCGGCTCTTCAAAGCTCCAGCTGAGGGTTAGGCAAACTGAGGAGAATCAGCACATTATTCTGCAAACGCACTTCCTTTTACCTCAGGCAACATACGTCTTTCCAGCATATTTTGCTTCAGGAAAATAAAGGACTGAATTAATGATTTAATTATCATAAAAAAGAGAGTTTCCACAATTGTGGAAAGTCACACACAGCAGTCAGTATTAAAAGTACCAAGGCTGTATTAGTGCCTTTTTATTCTATAAGAATGTTCATGGTGCTATTAAAAGCTGCTTTAAAAATGCACGCTGCACCACAGAACTCACGCATTACTGTGAATTACCTGTAATATTTTCTCTCTCGGTACTTGAGCCTATGTGTCAGCGTCACCATAGCAACTCTTGCTTCCAATTTGGCTCTCCAGTCTGCAATGGATGAATTAAAAAAATGCAGCAATGAGAGTAAAATAAATTTAAATGAAACAAATGCACATGCCTTTGCCCATTTTCTGCTACTTTGACTGAATCTGAGAGAATTTTCCGCCACTGACACGACGAAGCAGAGACCTGGTTTGCGTTTCCTTTCTGGGCTCCAGTGGAACAGAGCAAAGAAGAACATGTTCACACGAGTCAGAATCTTTACACCACTGTCATTGACAGAACAGTCTAGCCTTTTCAACTTTGCTTGCATTCATTTAAGTCATGAAATGGGGTCCTCAGATGCAGTGGGATTAACTTCTCTTTTTCATTTAGAGGATTCATATGTTGACCTAAGGAGCATTTTCCACTCGGTCACGAGTCTGTTAACCTGAGAACTTTGACAGGGCGTTCCATTGTGTACCATTTGCATAATATCTCCATATCTCCACAGCACTTTTCCACCCAGGTGCCAGTAGCCATAACTGTCAGGGTGGCTTATCTCAAGCTCATTTGTCACACGGGCCAACAAGGGCAAACCATTAACGGATTTTAGAAGGCATATGTTTTGACTAATTGCTCAGTGTTTCAACTAGAATGACAAATTATGGATTCTACATAAATCTGTGACTTTAATCCTTTGCTGTTCTGCGCTGTTCTGTTTGGAAAGACCCCATGTTTCATCCAGCAGCAGCCAAAAAAAAGAAAATCCCCAGTAAGGACTTGAATTTGTGTATGTACATTAGATCAAGATCACGCTGCATTCTTATAATTTATTAAAATAATGTTTGATGACTGATCGAGATATTTATCTATGCAAACAGTCGGTGTGGTATTAAATTATTAATTTTCTGCACCGAAAAAGTAGCGTTACTTGTTTGGCATCTTTCAGTATTGCATTCGTGGATACATGAACCGGTGCAAACATTCTCTGGCACAGTCTGGCTCTTCTGGACTGGAGAAGCATGAAAGAAGAACACTAATAATAACACAAACTCATTTAATGATGCATTTAGTCGTAAAATTAAAACAAATTAAAAAAAAAATGTTTTATAATACCTACAATGCTGTATAGAATTTGATGTAATTAATATTTAAATAGGCACAGGACGTTGGATTGAGTGGAAGAAGGCTCTTTCAAAATCAGAATCTTGTAAGCATTGATATTTTGTAATAAAAAGAAACCCTGTACATGTCTTTAAGTTAGTTTTACTTGATAACTCCCTTTATGTCAAGTAAAACTGGCTCCACGAACCGCTGGCCACGCCCACAACACATCTGGAGTTATTGACTTAACTTGAAGTTAACTTGTGATTAATTGAGAAAGAAAAATGTTGAAAACCACTCATCAGCATCGCGGATGAAACTGAGCACAAAAAAAAACTTAACCAAACCCCCTCATCAAAACCACACAATAAAAGAGGAATAAATAAAATAGAGGTTGTAAACCAGTTGTGTTTGGATCTCGGGCCAGAAATTAAAAATTGTGGCAATTTCTTCCATTGCAAACTGGTGTTTAACTTTCTCCAAATACCCCGCAGCTACAAAAACTGAGTGAAGGACACTAAACTTAAGTGATTGGTTGCCAGTAAAAGAATATGAAGCCCAGCCTTCGAGCTTTGGTCCTCGGCTCCGTCACGTCGTTAAAGTTGAACCATTGGCTGTTACGCTGAAAAAAAGCTGCACATATCTGGGCCTCCGGGGAGGAGGAGGGCTGGAGGCTGGGCCAGCGCAATGCTACGTGTCTTGGAAGTGCAGTTTAAAACGCTCTTCGTCTCGTTCGAGCAGAACTTTCGGGTTGTCGACGCAGCCCGAGCGAGCGCCGACACCTCTCCAGACCCAGCCAGGCCTCCGTGCGCCCTAGCCGCCTCCCAGCCGTGAGAAATGTCCGGAGCCAAGAAGCTTTGCGCGGTGAGTAGATGCGGTGGAAGCGGGGTGTGTGTGTGTGGGGGGGGGACAGCGGAGAGACAGGGCTGAGATTCAAGTTGTCATCAGAGTGGCGTAAAGTTTTGTGCGAGAGGCGCTTTCAATGGGCGAGATGTGGAATAAATGACTCTCAGGCGCAAGATCCGAATTGCGCTCACCGGTTTTCCTTTATGTCTGCGGTCAAAAAAAAAAGGGGGGAAAGATGCGTGGACGTAAAAAAAAAAAAAAAAGTTGACATTTTTCTTTTTCAGTCATCCTGGATGTCTGGTTTCTCAAGTCCAATTTCTTTGCCACCAGGTGGGACGGTGTCAGAGTCCGCTCAATAGACCGGTTGTTCTTTTATGGAGAAATAAAGAAGCCTCTGTGGTCAATCTGTGCAGCGGGGAGGCTGATGCTGCACAGGAATGCTGCAAACTTTCAGAACATGTGGGGGTCTGCGGGATGGTCACCCTCAGCAGAGGTGACATGCTGGGGACCGTCTATTGTGCAGGGCACAGACCTGTCATGTGACTCACTGCCACAGAACTGCATTGTATTAAACATATTTTCCTTTAAAAAAAAAAAAAAAAAAATCAGGTTCCAACCTAGTGTGAGCAATGTCTACCAAAAACCTGCTGATTCCCAGTTTTATCAGGTTTTCCTTGGACAGGTTGCGTATTGCGCCTGATTCATAATTGAGGACGTGACACCATGAGCACGCCTTTCGCTGTATCCATCGAGAATTTCAGGTTTACTCCAACTTCTGCCCTGAGTCATCGACGCACAGGACAATCTTTCAAACTGTAGATTCAGCTGTACATTTGCATTAAAGCGAGAGGCAGCGCAGAGAATGGGACATGTGCACGCCCTCCATTGTTGACAGCTCTGGTAGAATGTGTTTTCCTTATAATAAATGCTTCACCTATATAAGATGACTGGAACATTCTGCACCTTTGTCATACCTCTCTTACAACAAAGTCCTCTCTGTCCCAACAAGTCTCATGCACAAAGTTTGTTCTCTTGTGGGGTGCAACGTCATTCCTGTGGAACTGTAGCTACCGGACTGAGACTGGACCTCTGTGAGGGTCTGTAGAGACAGGTACAAGAGGAGGGGAGGGGGGTACGGATGGATGTGGGGAAGAAGGGCGAACCAGTGGGTATGAGCACTGCCACATCATCACTGGGCTGCAGGCAGCACACTGGACACATTGTCCCGTCAGTCCTCTCCCTCCCTTCATCCCCTCCGTGCCTCCTTCTTCTACCCCTCCCCTCCTGAAGTCAATACTGCCCCATTTGTCCACGGCCTATCCCCACGCAGGCTCTTTGGGACAGTTAAACAAGCATGTCAGAGTTTATAATTAACAAGTGCCATGATGTTTGCACATTTTATGCCTGTTTGCTTTATTAAAACAACTCATGCTCACCTGTTCTTCTATTTTAGGATCTCAAGAGATCAACGAACGTGGTGTACCAGGCCCACCATGTGAGTCGAAGCAAGAGAGGGCAAATCGTGGGCACCCGAGGAGGCTTCAGAGGCTGCACCATCTGGCTCACTGGTAACTTTGGCTGTTGGCCTTGTGGCTCACCCAAGGGTGGTTTCAATGGGACTCTGTGCTCACTGGTTTTTTCCCCCATCAGGTTTGTCCGGTGCCGGGAAGACTACCATCAGTTTTGCTCTCGAGGAGTACCTCGTCACCCACGCCATCCCTTGTTACTCCCTGGACGGAGACAACGTCCGCCACGGCCTGAACAAGAACCTGGGCTTCTCCGCCAAGGACCGCGAGGAGAACATCCGCCGTATTGCCGAGGTCGCCAAGCTGTTTGCAGATGCCGGGCTGGTGTGCGTCACCAGTTTCATTTCCCCTTTCAGCAAGGTCAGAAAAGGGAAGACAAGGCCTCTTTAATCCCAGGACGCTTCTCGCAATCTGTTGGGAGCTGATATCAACTTTTTCCCGCACAGGATCGCGAGGAGGCGAAGAAGATCCACGCAAATGCCGGGCTTCCATTTTTCGAAGTGTTTGTCCATGCTCCTCTTGAGGTGTGCGAAAGCCGGGATGTTAAGGGTCTTTACAAGAAGGCCCGGGCCGGAGAAATCAAAGGTTTGTTTGTCTATTTGTGCTCACTCAGGTAGCCTAGCCGAGCAAACTGAGCAACTGGTGTTTGGTGCTGCTGGTCAAAATATTCATATTAATGATTTTTTTGTTGTTTTTTTTAAACATCTGTTGTCCAGGTTTCACTGGAATTGACTCAAACTATGAGTCCCCTGACCGTCCGGACCTCGTACTGAAAACTGGTGAGCTCACGGTGAATGAATGCCTCCAGCAAGTGTTGGAGCTGCTCAGGGAAAACGTAAGTATGGCATTCAGTCCCGATCTGTGAGGCAAAGGTGAATGCCATTATGCTGTTTGTGTACTTTTCTTACACAAATCTTCCAGTATTCATGACATCTGTCAGAGACTAACACCCGTGACTGCTAACGTTTAGACAAGTAAGGCATGTGACATAATGGCTGTAGTGAGTGATTGCTAGGACTAACCGGTTAGCTAATCACAGGGCTGTGATTGGCTAACCGAGTGAGTCTGGTTTCTCCGTCTAATGTGGAGACTTTCCAGTCCCAAAGGGAGGGGTTTGTAACAACTAGGCAGAGTCACAGACCATTGTGAAGACCAGTGGTTGAATGGTGTTTGGTTGCTCAGGGCAGATGACACCATTGATCTCAGCAGGGATAGTAGGTCATTGCTGCAGCAAGAAATATTGATTCAGCTGAGAGAAATTAAGAAGAGTACACGACACATATGTCATAAAATAAAGCTGTAAAGGGGCCAGAAAATAAATATTGAGTCACTTGACATGCACAGAGAAGTGGAAGCAAAAATCCGAAACTAAGGCGGTGAGTCCTCTACCAATTTCTGGCAAGCCTCCCTCGTAAACATGCTTGATTTATTTACAGGTAACACAGCGTACACACACATAGTCCACTGACCAAGACCAAAGTTTGTGGAATAAAGAGTTCCAGATAAAAGTAAATGTGTAATCGATCAGCGCCTTCATTGCACTTCTCACTGAGGCATAGGTTACTTACAAAATAAAATCCAGATGGGTCACCACAAGGTTTCAGGATTTTCTATGGATGTTATTACATTTCAGGAGGAACAGTTACAATATAATAATACTCTAATACTACAATCAGAACTATCTGCTAAACTAAAGCAAATATTTGCACACACAAACACACACATTGGTTTAGTTGCATGCTACTGAAAGAGGTTTGAAAGGAAATGATGCAAAATTCTGCTTGAATGTCTATGTCTATCTCTGTCATATGATTACACTCATGTCAATGAGGAGGTTACTATGGTCATGTCTTCTTGCGTTATATTTGTAATTACTGCTGTATTGTGCCTGTCACGGCTTTGACATTGTGTTATCGTAAACCTTACGAGAGAATAAATGTTTGACTTACACGCTGAAGATAACTTCCACACTTCCATCAAGTGCATCAATAACTACTACAAATACTACAAGTTAAACTACAACTCAAACCAACTGATAACCAAGGGGGTTATTTAGAGTGACATCTACTGGTCAAAAACAGATAAACACCTAATGTTTCCCAATCGACAAGGGCCACAATACACTTCTATAGAACCCAAATGACCTATTAACATAAAATTAAGGAATCTTTTTTCCATGGAAAAAATAATGAAAAACACATTCATGAGGGATTATTTGTTGAGAATCATTATTAGAAGAAGTGATAATAAAAGAGTGCATCATCAGCATAAATGCAACAAGCTTTTTCTTCTCTCTGTACAGGATATTTTACCAACTGGGATAATGGAGGAGATCAATGAACTTTTTGTTGCTGAGAATAAACTGAACGCTGCTGTGGCTGAAGCAAACACACTACCCACCATCAGCATCACCAAGGTACCTCATCCCTGTCCTTCATATTTAAAGGACTGAAAATACGGGTGCATGTGTGTTTAAACCTGTGCATCACAGAAAGGTCTCTTATTCGTCCACAGCTTGATCTGCAGTGGGTGCAGGTTCTGGCCGAGGGCTGGGCGAGCCCTCTGAAGGGCTTCATGAGAGAGAGAGAGTTCCTGCAGGTCTTACACTTTGGAAACCTCCTGGACGGTGAGAGGTCGTCGCACATTTTTCCTTGCTGCAGCTAGCACTTTCACCAGCCACTTCACCCGCACCTATTCCTGTAGTCGTCGTGCTGGTGCCCGTGGGTGCTTAATTCATGAGCTACCTTGTTTTCTCTGCCTCCTCCCCCTCCTCCGGCTCAGGTGGAACCATCAACCTAACCGTTCCCATCGTCCTGCCCGTCAGCACCGAGAGCAAACAGAAGCTGGAAGGCTGCAAGTCCGTGGCTCTGGAGTACCAGGGATCACGTGTGGCTATTCTCAGGAACGCGGAATTCTATGTAAACCGCAAAGAAGAACGCTGCGCCAGGCAGTGGGGCACCACTTGTCCACAGCACCCTTATATTAAGGTAATCATGCATGTATGAGTCACAGGTGATTTCGCCGTCACGTAATTTCGCCGACGACAGCAGAGCAGCGAAAGCAACTCCAGAAAGCACACTTTAACTGCGGTTCCAGATGGTTATGGAGGGAGGCGACTGGCTGGTTGGGGGTGACTTGGAGGTCCTGGAGCGCATCAAATGGAATGACGGGCTTGACAGTTACCGCCTGACCCCTCTGGAGCTAAAACAGAAGTTCAAAGACATGAAAGCAGGTCGGTAAATGCATTTTGATTCTGGAAGTGTGACATCATGAAAACGACACACTAATGAGGACCGCTGCGCACACAGCAGTCGGCCATGCTGTTAAATATTCCTCTGAACCGTTTGTCTCCGCGTCCTCCCCGTCAGACGCGGTCTTCGCCTTCCAGCTGCGGAATCCCGTCCACAACGGCCACGCCCTGCTGATGCAGGACACCAAGCGGCGTCTGCTGGAGCGCGGCTACAAAAACCCCGTCCTCCTGCTGCACCCTCTCGGCGGCTGGACCAAAGACGACGACGTGCCCCTGGACTGGCGGATGAAGCAGCACGCCGCTGTCTTGGAGGAGGGCGTCCTGGACCCCGCCAACACCATCGTCGCCATTTTCCCCTCGCCGATGATGTACGCCGGGCCGACGGAGGTAAAGGGGCGGAGCCCTGCTTACTCCTGACTCGACAAGAGCTCCCTTTTGATGGCTGTCCCCCCTCCAATTAGGTCCAGTGGCACTGTAGAGCCAGGATGATCGCTGGAGCAAACTTCTACATTGTTGGACGGGACCCTGCGGGCATGCCTCACCCAGAGACCAAAAAAGATTTGTATGACCCCACCCATGGAAGCAAAGTCCTCACCATGGCCCCGGGCCTTACCTCAGTGGAGATCATCCCCTTCAGGGTAGCCGCCTACAACAAGGTCAAGAGTGCCATGGACTTTTATGACCCAGAGAGGTAAGGTCACATTTTAGAGCTGATGAATCCACAGCTTGGTCTCCCTTCATCGTTTGTTCCTAATTCTCGCTGAAGGCATTCTGAGTTTGAGTTCATCTCTGGGACCAAGATGAGGAACATGGCTCGGAATGAGGAGAACCCTCCGGATGGGTTCATGGCCCCCAAGGCTTGGAGCGTGTTGGTTGAGTACTATAGCT
The DNA here is from genome assembly GCA_911728415.1 of Lagocephalus sceleratus. Lineage (NCBI taxonomy): Eukaryota > Metazoa > Chordata > Actinopteri > Tetraodontiformes > Tetraodontidae > Lagocephalus > Lagocephalus sceleratus. The sequence goes on from CAJVRN010000040.1 coordinate 6,948,020, forward strand.
CTCAGAAGGACAAATGATGGGCACAGCGCTCTGCCAAGTGGTCGACAGCAGCAACAACTATGACTTCTGGAAGGGGACATTTTTAAATATTTTATATATTTAGGGTAATAATCTTTGAAAGTTATCATCCCATGAATTATGAATGATGATGTTACTTCACTAGTTATACGGTAGACTTTTTACATTCCCATTAAACTGTGATTTATAAATCTACTGCTATCTTAAAGTGCATATTAACTTAAGCTTGTATTTTAATAAATTAATTGGAACTTGAGGTTCTTTGTTTTCTTAAGCGGCAGAAGAAACAAAGTCAGGGAAGTCATTTTTATATTTAAATCCAATAAAAAGTCATGTTGGAATCACGGTCAAATTTTGCATTACCAGTGTACGATGTGGACTTATTTTTATGGCCAGAATGTAAGTCAAATGTATTTTTATTAATACATATGCACCTATATCTTGTATGGCTATAAAGGGTGTTGTAATACTAATTTTTCGTAATATTATTAGAATGCACATTGATTTTGTTTTTCTTTTTTAAAGAATGTGAACGTGCCTTTTCCTTGAATGTTAACTTTCTTGCGTGTGTGTGTGTGTGTGTATGTCATAAAATAAACATATTTTAGGCCCAACAGCTCAAAATGGCATCACACAGCAGCATAAATGTTCGTAAAGATATCCGCGTCCACGCAGAATATAAGATAAAGTTCATTTTCACTGTTAACCGCTCCTGATATCACTGCTTATGCAACACAGCTCACGTTGGCTCCCGCCTGTTCAAGGTCCATTTTTATCAGTAAAAGAAATAAAGTCGAAGTTCACTGGGGGTCGCTGACCTTCTGTTAGTGCGAAAACACAAACAGCAATGCTGCCATCTGCTGGAGGGGTAGTTGAACACACGGACGACGCGTGGTATCCCTCATCCTGTCCTTTTAACAGAAAGTGTGAGTTTGTTAACATTGAAAAATATAGTCCCGATTTCACATGATGAGCAAATTTGGTTTTATTTCTACTAATGTGCATCCCCGGTCCTTATTGTTTTCTCAAAGCATGCACCTGTATGACACTAGACTCGGGGATGGTGGCGCTGTCGCTGCAGACTGACGCCGGCGTCCAGGTGATCGCAGGTACGAAGGGGCCCCAACAGGTACCGGCTTGATCTAAACCCGATTTCCTCTCCGGCGCTGAAAAGAAAGCTCGATGATGTCATGGGATCGTCGGTCCTCGTAATTGTGTGGCATTTTTTGCAATGACAGCATTTTTTCGACGTCCCTGATTAAATAAATAGCTGATGGTCTGCGGCGCGCGAAACGAAATAAAAACCACACTTGCACAATGAAATTAAAAACCACATGGCAAAATGAAATAAAAACCCTATCACGAATACACAGGATCGCATATTGAAATTGTAAATGTCAATATAATAATAATAATAATAATAATAATAATAATAATAATAATAATAATAATAATAATAATAATGAAGTAACGGTTTAATAGTGAGATTTGGTTGGAAACTTCCTTAATTACAGTCACACGTGATCACTTTGACAGAAGGGCGCGTCGCATGCGGACCCGCTTATGTCCTTCCGCCAGGATCGCCGAAATAGCTCGGCTCCGCCATCGAGTGCGCTTTCAAACGCGGGCGTGCGAGCGACCCACCGTCGGCGGCCGCCCGCAAGGCATATTTTTCGGCGGCGTTTGGAAGCGCTGCGGGAGCCCGGAGGGAGGGGGGACGACGGTGGTGGTGGTGGTTGCGTGCGTGTGGGTGGGGGGCGGGAGGAGGAGGAGAGCGGCGGCGGCGGCGGCGGCAGCTCCCGGTTGAAACATCGGGACTAGATGGGAAAGGCGGCGTGATACCGGTTCTAAAATCCCAGCCTGCGCTACCTTCTTTTTTTCCTTCGGTGGAGGCCATGATGGGAGCCTGAGTTCAGCTGGAGCCGAGACCGAGAGAAGAGGATGATTCCCCGGGACGGAGCCGTCACGCCGACCCGCGCAGCTTTATGATCATTGTATAGCCTGTATACAGCCAAGGTGGAGCCTGTCACTTTTTTTTTTTTTTTTTTTATTTCCCCAGACGCGCTTTCGGCCATCGCTCGGCGACAATGTTGAACCGTTAGGAGGCTTTTTTTGATCTGGGGGGGGGGAAAGCGAGAGAGAGAGAGAGAGAGATAGATAGAGAGAGGTAGAAAGTCGGAGAGAGAGACAGAGAGGAAAAAAAAAAAAAAAGAACGCAGCGTTAGCCGCCGTAGCTAGCCTGCGCTAGCTCGTTAGCTAGCGAGCTAGCGCCGTCTGGGTGAGTGGAGACGGGCTTCGGGGACCGACGACTCCTCCGCCCGCCCGCTCGCTCGCTGTCAGCCGCGGGGACTGCGGTTGAACCCCCCCCGGCGGCTCGGACCGTGAAAGGTTTTTTTTTTTTTCCCCCTTCTTTTTTTCCCTTTTTTTTTTTCTTTTTTTTTTTTTAAAAAGAAAGGACAGCTGCATGTATTTTATTCGGGGGTGTTTACCAGACGAATCGCAGGGTCGGGAAAGTAGGGCCTTGCGCGGAGGAGCGGAGCGAGGCCCCGTCTTTCCGATCCAGAGGAAGCCGTTCTAATCCCCACCCGGAGCCGCCGCTGCTCCCGCCCGCCTAGCGCCGCTCCAGCAGCCCGCTACACCCGGACAGCAGCGGCCGAAGGTGGGGGTGGTGGTGGTGGTGGAAGGGGGGAGCCCGAGGAGGGCAGACCCGCTGACCGCGACACGGGAGCTCAGCAGCCGGTTGTGAAGAGAGAGCGAAAGAAGGGAGGGGGGGGGAAGAAATAAAATCCCCCCTTGTATTTCATCCATTAGACCTTCTAGACTCCTGTCACCTGCTACAATGGCTGCTATTATAAAAGAAATGGTCAGCCGGAACAAAAGGAGGTATCAAGAGGATGGCTTCGACTTGGACTTGACGTGTATCCTTCACTGCGGTGCTCGGTTTGGTGCTCTTTCTTTTCTTTGATTTTATTTTTTTTACATGTTTTACTTTTTTTTTTTGGTAACCGGTCGTCCGTCGGCGTGCCAAGAAAAGAAGGGGAAAAGGAGCCCAAAAGGAAGCACAAATGTCTGCGGAATAACGTGAGGCAGCTAGCTCCGCTGCTACAAAGCTAGGAGGCTATGGCCGGAGCGCTTCGCTGTCAGCCAGCATGTTTGAAAGATGGACGATCTGTCAAAGCTGCACGTCTGCATGCCCTTAATGTTACAGCCCGATCAACTATTGCATTTATTATTCGTGGATGGAGTTAGAAAAAGGAGGCCATTTGACCTGTACTAGATCCCCCAGCAGAGCACTTAGCTTGAGGTGGCTGGTTTGCTGGTGGTAATAAGTCATTTTTTTATAGTAGTCTTATTGAGGGCGAGATATATGCAGAGTATGTGTCGTTAAATCTATGTTTAAAGTGCCCAAATCTAATATGGATTGACAGAGTCACAGGATTGGGCAACATTAGTGTTTTGATGCACTCTTACTTACCTAATGTCAGCCAACCCTCATGTTTCCTCTTTATTAATTTCTACAAAGCCTTAAAACAGTCAAGCCAGCATTTTCAAGCCTTCAAATAGAGATTGTCGATGTGTTTTCTGAGTTGTCTGCAGAACTAAATTCATCATCTGCTGATAATAGTTGACCTGGTTCTTTGGTGTTGCTGGTGTTAATGCACTTACTTGTGGAATGATAAACTAGTTTAGCATTAGCAGAGTGTAACATGGTGTAAAGAGGGGGGGGGGTCATGTTGTCGCCGTGCATTTGAAATTTAAAGGAAATTAAGTCCTTTTTTTGTGTGTCTTTAGTCCTGGCTTCTGTATTTTCTAGGGATAAAATGGGTTGCTGATGCATCAGCCAACATAAGATACACCTGCAACTATTTGGGTAGGGCTGGAGTAAGTTTTCTTTTTTGTGTTGCGTTGTTCAGAGAAGCGAAATTACAGTTTGTTGCTTGTAATCAAGTATTTGAATTTGCAGGTTTTCTCAAATCATCTGTGGGAGAAAGTTGAATATTTGATTTTGAGTGTTGTTCAGATGAAACAAGGCACCCGACGCTATCAATTTGAGCAGTTGCACAAGGGTGCCTTTGCAAATTCTTGACAGTCTTGAGTAGACATGAAAAATCTACAGTAATCCCAGTAGCGTCCATATTAATAACCAAAACTGAATATAATTGCAGCCTCTGGTTTTGGACCAGTTGGAAAACACAGCAGGCTTTGATATGCACTTAGTGTGGTATTAACTTGGTAATTTTGTGTAGCATTACTGTATTATTTCTTATAGTGGACATGTTGACCTGATTGTTTCTGCAGAGGCTGAAATGTATGCATCGTTATATTTAGTGCTAATTATTTTTAGTGTGGAAATTCTTTAATGTCTCCTCGTTTTGATCCTGATGTGTTCAGATGTGTTGGATGCATGACATTTCAAGGAACATCGCTGCTGAAATCTCTCTTTATCGAGATGCCGGTCGCTTCCAAGCGTACCTTTTATCATTTCTGGCATGATGTCAAGCAACAATATGGACATTCTGCAGTTATATAATACAGTAGAACAGTTCTGGGAATTGCCCTTAAAATAGAGTTGCCAGTGATCTTGTATCAGTGTTACGCTCCTGCTCAGCCCACCACCTCTCCCTTGCTCTTTTTCTTTACTCCCACTCTGATTCAGCCTCCTTCTGCTTGCCCCCTTTCCTCCGCTCTCCTCTTTTCCTGTTCTCCCCACCCCCTCCTCGCTGGTTCCCACTCTCTCTCTCCCCTCATTCTCTCGGCTGTGGATTTGGTGTACGCACAGAGCCGAGGCAGAGCAGGCTTTAGAGAGAGCCACCACCCCCCTCCTCCTCCACTCGGAGCTTCCGTCGGGGGTCCCGTATGTGCGTTTCCTCCAGCTGCAGAGACCAAGCCCCTGTGTTCTGGGCTGAGGCTCTCCTGGGAGCTGTGGAAGCTTTTTACGCACATTTATAGTTTGGCTGGTCTTTCTTTCTCGTTGGTTACTGGGGTTAGAGTATCGTAGGATCTTAGCCTTTTAAAGCACATGTAGATCTGAAACGGGAACGGTTTCTCTGGCCTATTGTTGTCAGCGTTTCCACCGTAGCTTTAAGCCCCAGGAAGATTATGCAAATCATGGAAAAGACAATGTTGAACTATTTGTTCGTCCTCCAGCTGGAGACGTTTTAAAAAAAATGTCTTGTTAGCATGCTCTGGATTGCTAAATCTGTTCCGATTAAACATTGCGGCATTCTACCAAACTTTGTCGGCTCGGTGGAAAAGCACAGAAGCAGTTTATGGTTTGACAGCTCTGTTGCAAGCTACATAGCAGTAACGCGGCAGTGTAAATAAAAGCACACAGTCGGTTTCATTGTCTGCACCTCTGCTGCATTACGTCATGTTTTACAGTATTTTTCCAACTATAGGTGTTCAGAAATGCGTTCTTATTTACGTGAACCAGCAATTCTCCTCCGTTTGAACACGTGAAGAGGCATGAACGTGCATAATCTCACACGTATCAAATTCTCCTGTTTTGTTTCAACTGTAGAAAATGAAACGAGGCCGACGCGTCTCATCAGAATTATTAAGCTTTGCTATTTTTGACAGGAAGTGTAAGAAAAGGTTGTCCTTTAGTCTGCGGGTGAGGTGTGAAATCCAGCAGCTTATGGTGACAGGCAGACCTCAGCCACAGGTAGGCGTGCAGCCGAGCCTCAGAGCCACGCATGCCAGCTCTGTTAGTCCCTTCACAGCAACACGACCCCGACGGCTGCTTTAACGCCACGTGAAGCAACCGTAAAGGCTGCGGCCAGAGCCTGAAGTGGAGGAATCTGGCGCGAGCGGCTTCCAAACGTCACACAATCCCACCAATCCGTTTTTTTCTGCCCGTGCGTCTCCAGGCCGCTCGCATATATCTAATTCGGTCCGGCCACTCTCGAAAGAGATAAGGCGAAATGATTTGCGATGGTCCCGATATAGCAGAGTTCTAAAAATAAACGCGGGTCAGGGTGCAGGGACTCGTCATGCACCCACACGTGTGCGTGTGTGTGTGCATGTGCGCGCTGCAGCGTTTTTCCTCCCCTCGTCCTCTCTGCTCACACTTCACTGTCAGGGCCATCTGTCACCAAAGAAGCCCACCGCCACCTCTGATCTATACGTACGTGTCACTCTGCCTCTTTTCAGCTTGGAGAACAGCACATGTTTGGATTGTCATGCCTACGTTTCAAAGCTCCTTGACTCCTGTGTGAACAGATATCTACCCAAACATTATAGCTATGGGCTTTCCAGCAGAGCGACTCGAAGGCGTGTACAGAAACAATATAGACGATGTAGTACGGTGGGTCCCGCCTCTCTCGGACTCTTGTTTTTACCCCGTCACTGAATCGATCAGTTAAATCTAACTTCCTTTCTCTTGCGGACAGGTTTTTGGACTCAAAGCATAAAAACCATTATAAAATCTACAACCTGTAAGTGTTCTGTCTTTACATGAATGTCCTTTTATTTATGTTATTACTTCCTCTGCATGTTTGCTGACTGGATTCCACTCTTCCCTCTTCAGCTGTGCAGAAAGACACTACGATACTACCAAATTTAACTGCAGAGGTAGGCCGCCCGAGATGATGTCGCCCGCAGACGCCGCCCCCACGCTCCTGCTCTCCTCTCATCCGTCTGATGTCCGTCTTTCCCCAGTTGCACAGTATCCCTTCGAAGACCACAACCCTCCTCAGCTGGAGCTGATTAAGCCCTTTTGTGAAGACCTGGACCAGTGGCTCAGCGAGGACGACAATCACGTGGCAGCCATCCACTGTAAGGCCGGGAAGGGACGCACCGGAGTCATGATCTGCGCCTATCTCCTCCACCGGGGGAAATTCCTGGACGCCCAAGAAGCGCTTGATTTTTACGGGGAAGTCAGGACAAGGGACAAGAAGGTGAGATGCGAGTCAGTTCGATTTGTCATCCAGAGGCGGGGCAGGGTCTAACGGTGGTTTCTGTGATTTCAGGGAGTAACGATCCCGAGCCAGCGCCGCTACGTCTACTACTACAACTACCTACTGAAGAACCAGCTAGAGTACAAGCCCGTGGCGCTCCTCTTCCACAAAATGGTGTTCGAGACTCTCCCCATGTTCAGCGGGGGCACCTGCAGTGAGTCACGCTCCCGTTCAACTCGAACAGCACTAGGGCGTAGGCACAGGTAGCGCCGCTCAAACGGAACAAGAGCCACCGTAGGGCTCACCCACACCGCGGGAGAGCCGAGCCGCTTCCTCCGCTGCAGCGCGGCTGCGGTTGTTGGAGAGCAGCATAGCCATTTACAACCTGGCTAACTTGTTTTACTCCCGCACATAAATCTGGCCGCTCAACAGAAGTAACGACGATTAAAGTGATAAATTTCTTATTCTGACGTTTCCAGCAAATGAAAACTGGACATGTTTAAAGCGCCTTAAAAGCAGGAAAGAGAAAAATGAAACAAAAAGCAGCACAGCTCTCAAGTGCTAATAATAAATCCCTGTAGTTAATTTTAGTCATGAGTATTTACATATCACTGCATGTTTGCTCCGAGCGTGATGAGTTTGTAGTAAAGAGGTGTGTGTGCAAACAGTGGCCGTTGTTCAGTTATGAGACATACAGAGGCACTAAAGCTGTCAGGATATGCATGATTTTGTGTTTTCAATGCACCGAAACCAAACATTTAACACACCCTTGTGACTTTTAGGTGAAAACGGGATTTTATCTCTCAGCTCAAGCTGTTTGCATCAGTGTTGGGTTGAAATGATTCACATTTTCTGCTTCAGTAACATCATGTTTTACTCTTCTTTCATTTTTCTGTCAAGTTTAAACTAACCACGAGGACAAAAATGCCTCCTTTCCCTTCACCCTGACCTTTTTAAACCCTAACATTTCACTGTGCACAACAGCCACAACTCTATTGATCCTTCTCCTTCCGTCTCCCATTTTTAAAAAAGAGGCCCTATTCTGAGTTGGACATCTTGGTGCGCACACATACCGTGCCCCCCCCTTCCGGCCCCCAGGATTAATCGATAAGAGGAGACATGAATGTGATAATCATATTATACCTCAGTTTTGCAGATTTTTTTCCCTTCACCTTCCTGATCCGTGCTAGTCTCCCCCATTCTTCCTCTCACAACACAGAAGTTGTGAAAACATGTTTAAAGCGTCCACCTCCACTCCGAGTCCGAATGCTGTCTTCTGGTTGTGTAGATGTAAATATTTGTGTGGAGCTCTTGTGTTTGTGCCTGCTGTGACAGGCCTGCCAGGCCCCATTTGTGATGCTCTCCTTCTCTCTCTCTAAGGGGACAGTACCGTTAAAAACAGGAGCGAGCCGACCCCTCAGGGCTTCAAGAAAGGGAATTGGCATTGGGGTAATAAGCCTTTCATCCATTATTACAACTTTGACTGGTTTGCTTGTTCGTGGCCCCAGAGATCCACCAGGCAGAAGCATCCTTAGGATGCATTCGAGCAAGCATACAGGCGTCTCCAGCTCCACCCTGACACCAGGAGGATTGACTTCCACCGACTACATGCAGCGGGTTGCGCTGTGACTGTCTATCAGAATAGGGTCCTGTGTCTCTGATCCTGGGTGATCTTTGGGTGTAATATTTTGTGGTCTGCTGCTTTCCCTTTCCTACTTTTTAATTTGATATTAATTTGTAATCATTGAGCGGGGGGTGGGGGGTGTAACAGTGTGCTGTGCTGTTTCTTCTGTTTAATAACACTGGTAAACCCTCTTGACCTCTCCGTTCACTCATCGGTCGCTCTTTTCTTGTGTTCTGTCCTACACCACCACCCACAAATCTCACACCCCCCTTCCCCCTTTGCCTCCGCGATGTCGTCGTTCTGTGCAGACCCCCAGTTTGTGGTGTACCAGCTGAAAGTGAAGATTCACACGTCGAACCCGTCTCACACGCGCCGCGAGGACAAGCACATGTTTTTCGAGTTCCCCCAGCCGCTACCAGTTTGTGGAGACATCAAAGTGGAGTTCTTCCATAAACAGAATAAGATGATGAAGAAGGTTAGTCATGTTGGTGTGTTCGAGTGTGTGTGTGTGTGTGTGTGTGTTTGTTTGTGTGTGTGTCCGGGCCAGTTCTTGGTAATCTAGTTCTTAGCATTGCTGTTAGCATTAGGGCGTTCTGTCAACACCAGGTCCGTTTGCCATCCTGGTTCCAGGAATTCCCAGTCATGATATCATTCATCCTGAGCTCTCTCTCGTCTCCGCCTGCAGGACAAAATGTTTCACTTCTGGGTGAACACGTTTTTCATCCCCGGACCAGAAGAGAGCAGGGACAAGCTGGAGAACGGGGCAGTGAACAATGCAGACAGCCAGCAGGGGGTACCAGCACCAGGTCAAGGCCAGCCGCAGAGCGCCGAATGCAGGGAAAGCGACAGGGACTACCTCATCCTGACGCTCAGTAAAAATGATCTGGACAAAGCTAACAAGGATAAAGCTAACCGCTACTTTTCACCTAACTTCAAGGTAAAGAAATATCAGCCGAGTGTGAAGATTTGTTTGTCAAAGCAACGGGGGGCGCTGATTCCTGATTGTCTCGTTCCAGGTGAAGTTGTATTTCTCGAAGACCGTGGAGGAGCCTTCAAACTCCGAGGCAAGCACTTCGACATCCGTCACCCCGGACGTTAGCGACAATGAGCCAGACCATTATCGATACTCTGACACCACTGACTCTGATCCGGAAAATGAACCTTTTGACGAAGAGCAGCACACGCAAATCACTAAAGTGTGAACTCTTTTTAAACAGGAAAAGAAGTTAAACACCAGAGAAAAGGAAGAAAACTTGAATATAAACTCAAAAAGAAGAACCTTTGTCCCTTCCCTGCCCCAGAAGGCAATAGAATATCATCACGTCAAATGCCAATTTTAGGGAAAAAAAGACAAATATCCTGACCAATATATTGTTTTGTTTTTTTTTCTTTTTCTTTTTTTTTTTCTTTGGCACGGCCATGTACCATGTGCAAGGTATTGACACTATTGCCCCATGGGAAAAGGTGCTGTAGCTATAAAAATGTATTTATATATACATACATATGTATATGTTTATACATATATACATGCATATATAACAAACTTTTGTGTCAAAGACAATTGAAAGACTACCACAATCAGGAGATGGGAGTGGAAGTGTGGGAGAAGTTAGACTGATATAACTAGGACTAAGCTGCTCCTTCTCCTGTCTAAACCAAGGCCAGTGCTGCAGTCACTTTGTTTCACTCCCTCTCTTGTCCCCCTCCTCCCTTTTCATCTTTTACTCTCCTCCCCTCCATCCTCTCCTCCTCCTATCTATCCTCCTTTACTGTGAATGCTTCTTGTGCTCTTTGCAGGCTGTCTCACGTGACTTTTGGTCTTTGTGCAGTGCAAACTGCATGCGGGCAGTGGGTTGGGGGTGGGCGGGGTTATGAAGAGGCTGTGATGATGTCTAAGGCATTGCCATTCCTGTTCCCACTGTGTATACGTTTAAATTATGCAGAACAAGGCATCCCATGTAATTGTTAATGTTTTTTTATCCTAAGATAATAAAAATATAATACACAAAAGAGCAGGGAGACAAGTGTTTGCGGTGATGTCAGCGCTACGTTTAGAGGGCAGCGATGACTTGCTGAAAGTGGCGCCTGTGGCTAATCGAATGTTTGTGATCTTGTCTTTTGGAAAGAGCAAGTGTAAATGTGTAGGTTGAATGTGGAGCTGCTGCTATCGGTGACTTCCTGTGTTAAAGGTCAGGCCTTCAGTTAGTGGTGGAGAGGGTATTGAAAGTGCATTTGGTGGAGAACCCACGTTTAACCGCTGTATCAAGAGTCTGTACTGGGGGAGGAACCGGTGCTCGCCAGCTTTGTGGTTTTGGAGCAGGTCTGAGGGAGCGCTGATGCTGCGCGGATCGCCCTCTGCGGCCTGATCTCCCGTCTCGCTGCCGTTTAATCGAGGCGATCTTACCTGAACCGGGCTCGCCCTCCGGGCGCAGGACGGTGGAGTCTCATCCCGGATATTCCGCCCTGCCTGCACAACGGCTGGCACCCAAATTGAGGGACTAACGGGATTAACAAGCGTGTCCCTGTGATAGTGAGGCAAGACCCCGGTTTAAACCGTGACCCAGTCTGCCGATTCTCAAATACACCATGAATTAAACATATTTATGTTTAAAAAAAAAAAAATTGCTCCTCCCCCCCCGGAGGCAGGCGGTCATATAATCCCCTTCTGCTCCATTAAGGCTCGGTTCGGCTCCTCGGTGTCGATAGAGACATCAAAGTCGACCAGCGCGGCGTCAAATGAGGCAGACAGCGGGCGCGGGAGCGCGGCCGTAATTGGCCGAGCCGGGGAGGAGGCGGCGGCCGCCTCATGAATAATGAATGCTCTGCACTGGTTCGGGAGGAGCGCCTCGGCGAAGGCGAGACGGGGGCCCCCCGACTCCGGCGAAAGCTCCGGAGTCTTCGCTCGCGATTGCCCTCATCTCACACACTGACACAGCAGCATGTGAAATATTAATCTGATCAAAACTCTGCCTCATCTCTGCCCTGAGCGGAGTGAAAAGACTCCCGCTTCTTTGAGTTCTCATTGCGGGCCCCAGATCGGGGGAGGCAGAGGGCTATATCGGCGTTAACGTTGGGTGTTCTAATGGCAGCTTCCCCCCTCTTACATTATGAAAATCACCCATAGTCTAACGCTGCAAAACCTGCCTTCAAGTGAGATGCAGAGAAAGAAACAATAGGTTTGAGAAGCAGATAAATGTGATTTTGGTCTCCCACACGATTTCTTATTCCAACAGGATGAAAGCAATTGATTGCATTTGACTGCAGAGTTTGACTCAACAGGCTGGCGTCTTGATGCAGAATTTTAAAATGTTGCTGCAATGTGAAGGCTGCGGCGCTAGACTAGTGTTTTAGTGTTCGATAACCCCATCAGCCAGCCGCGGGTCGGCAAGAATTGTCTGACTTGGTCCCGCTGCTCTTTCCTAAAGTAGATATTTAATGAC